>OW679199.1:124818968-124902828 GCA_940337035.1 Agriotes lineatus
GAGTTTAATAAGTGCATTTACGACTTTAGCGGGATTTTCATTGCATTTTATTATATTTTATCCGTATTCATGGCAACCATCAGTGAAAATATGAACGATATACTCTAGCTGGCTACCGAAATAGCACTCTGGGATTTTTATCGAGGGTGTATTTTTCAGATAATGTACTTGCAAATTGCCGCAAAGACACAAAAACTTTTATGTGCACTTCTGGTGTGTCTTACATGTACTAGTATTGTAATGGAAATATTTATATGCCTCTCCTAGCAATTGCATGCTGAATTTGCATTAAGATAGCGTTTAATAAGTGCATTTACGACTTTAGCGGGATTTTCATTGCATTTTATTATATTTTATCCGTATTCATGGCAACCATCAGTGAAAATATGAACGATATACTCTAGCTGGCTACCGAAATAGCACTCTGGGATTTTTATCGAGGGTGTATTTTTCAGATAATGTACTTGCAAATTGCCGCAAAGACACAAAAACTTTTATGTGCACTTCTGGTGTGTCTTACATGTACTAGTATTGTAATGGAAATATTTATATGCCTCTCCTAGCAATTGCATGCTGAATTTGCATTAAGATAGCGTTTAATAAGTGCATTTACGACTTTAGCGGGATTTTCATTGCATTTTATTATATTTTATCCGTATTCATGGCAACCATCATTGAAAATATGAACGATATACTCTAGCTGGCTACCGAAATAGCACTCTGGGATTTTTATCGAGGGTGTATTTTTCAGATAATGTACTTGCAAATTGCCGCAAAGACACAAAAACTTTTATGTGCACTTCTGGTGTGTCTTACATGTACTAGTATTGTAATGGAAATATTTATATGCCTCTCCTAGCAATTGCATGCTGAATTTGCATTAAGATAGAGTTTAATAAGTGCATTTACGACTTTAGCGGGATTTTCATTGCATTTTATTATATTTTATCCGTATTCATGGCAACCATCATTGAAAATATGAACGATATACTCTAGCTGGCTACCGAAATAGCACTCTGGGATTTTTATCGAGGGTGTATTTTTCAGATAATGTACTTGCAAATTGCCGCAAAGACACAAAAACTTTTATGTGCACTTCTGGTGTGTCTTACATGTACTAGTATTGTAATGGAAATATTTATATGCCTCTCCTAGCAATTGCATGCTGAATTTGCATTAAGATAGCGTTTAATAAGTGCATTTACGACTTTAGCGGGATTTTCATTGCATTTTATTATATTTTATCCGTATTCATGGCAACCATCATTGAAAATATGAACGATATACTCTAGCTGGCTACCGAAATAGCACTCTGGGATTTTTATCGAGGGTGTATTTTTCAGATAATGTACTTGCAAATTGCCGCAAAGACACAAAAACTTTTATGTGCACTTCTGGTGTGTCTTACATGTACTAGTATTGTAATGGAAATATTTATATGCCTCTCCTAGCAATTGCATGCTGAATTTGCATTAAGATAGCGTTTAATAAGTGCATTTACGACTTTAGCGGGATTTTCATTGCATTTTATTATATTTTATCCGTATTCATGGCAACCATCATTGAAAATATGAACGATATACTCTAGCTGGCTACCGAAATAGCACTCTGGGATTTTTATCGAGGGTGTATTTTTCAGATAATGTACTTGCAAATTGCCGCAAAGACACAAAAACTTTTATGTGCACTTCTGGTGTGTCTTACATGTACTAGTATTGTAATGGAAATATTTATATGCCTCTCCTAGCAATTGCATGCTGAATTTGCATTAAGATAGCGTTTAATAAGTGCATTTACGACTTTAGCGGGATTTTCATTGCATTTTATTATATTTTATCCGTATTTATGGCAACCATCAGTGAAAATATGAACGATATACTCTAGCTGGCTACCGAAATAGCACTCTGGGATATTTATCGAGGGTGTATTTTTCAGATAATGTACTTGCAAATTGCCGCAAAGACACAAAAACTTTTATGTGCACTTCTGGTGTGTCTTACATGTACTAGTATTGTAATGGAAATATTTATATGCCTCTCCTAGCAATTGAATGCTGAATTTGCATTAAGATAGAGTTTAATAAGTGCATTTACGACTTTAGCGGAATTTTCATTGCATTTTATTATATTTTATCCGTATTCATGGCAACCATCAGTGAAAATATGAACGATATACTCTAGCTGGCTACCGAAATAGCACTCTGGGATTTTTATCGAGGGTGTATTTTTCAGATTATGTACTTGCAAATTGCCGCAAAGACACAAAAACTTTTATGTGCACTTCTGGTGTGTCTTACATGTACTAGTATTGTAATGGAAATATTTATATGCCTCTCCTAGCAATTGCATGCTGAATTTGCATTAAGATAGCGTTTAATAAGTGCATTTACGACTTTAGCGGGATTTTCATTGCATTTTATTATATTTTATCCGTATTCATGGCACCGATCAGTGAAAATAGGAACGATATCAATATCAATAGTAAGGATTATTTTGTTTTTAAATGAGCGAGAGTCTTGCCGATTGGCATTTAGTAATTTGGGAATACTAACGGTTATTTCTGTTTACATAATTCAGTCTGTTGTGTATATTAAAAACAATTTTTCAAAACTAAAGAAAGTCAGTGACAATGGTAACTGTTCACTGCGCCGCGGAAATACACTAATTTTGCCGAAACATACTCTTGCACTCAGTGCGAATAGCTCTTACATACTGCCTATTAAGCTATTTAACCATCTACCTGAGAAAATTAAACTTACTGAGTCTTTAAAACTTTTTAAAAAACGAGTAAAGAGTTTATTGTTAAGCAAAACTTTATACTCCATTGAGGAATTTCTCCAACATGAGTTTTCATAAATGATCACTGTTATTAGAGCACTGTCGTTTATATTTGTTATTTATTTGATTTATTTGATTTGTGTGTATCTTGACCAGTTGAGATTTTCCTTTTAATTACTTTCTATTTTTTTAATTGTGACGCTGCTGATGTACGTGGTACCTAATGGCAATAAACTATTATTATTATTATTATTATTATTATTATTATTATTATTATTATTATTATTATTATTATTATTATATCCTACAGCTGGCTACCGAATTAGCACTCTGGGATTTTTATCGAGTGTGGTATTTTTCAGATTATGTAATTGCAAATGGCCACAAGAAAACAAAAACTTTTATGTGCAGTTCTAGTGTGTCCTAATTGTATTAGTGCTGTAAATGAATAATTTCTATGCCTCTCCTAGCAATTGGATGCTGAATTTCCATTAAGAAAGCGTTTAATAAGCGCATTTACGACTTCAGCGGTATTTTCATTGCATTTTATTATATTTTATCCGCATTCATGGCACCCATCGGTGAAAATATGAACGATATCCTACAGCTGGCTACCGAATTAGCACTCTGGAATTTTTATGGAGTGTGTATTTGTCAGATTATGTACTTGCAAATGACCACAAAGACAAAAACCTATATGTGCACTTGTAGTATGTCTTACGTGAACTAGTATTGTAAAGGAAATATTTCCATGCCTCTCCTAGCAACTGGAAGCTGAAATTGCATTAAGAGAGCGTTTGATAAGTGCAATTACGACTTCAGCGGAACTTTCATTGCATTTTATTATATTTTATCCGTATTCTTGGCACCTATCAGTGAGAATATGAACGGTATACTATAGTTGGCTACCGAAATAGCACTCTGGGATTTTTATCGAGGGTGTATTTTTCAGATTATGTACTTGCAAATGGCCACAAAGACACTGTTAAGTCATTTTGCTGTTGTAGATGCTTAATTGCATTTCACGCCTTTAGGGCAACTTGTTGCTATGTTAAAACCATTTTCAATTTTTGCGCACAAGTACAATCTCATCTTCCGCACATTTGAATCAGGTCATTTTGGTATTTTAATTAGCCACCTAGGCTTTAGGGCAGCGTGCCCGTATGCTAAACCCTTTTAGTTACTTATTTGGCTCCATCGCCTAATTCCATAATAATGATTTTGCACATATTTGGCCCCAAACGCAGTATTTCTCGTCAGTTGGAGCACCCCTTTGCTGGTACTTTGGCAGCCGGGTGTTATCGCTCGCAAGAATTCCGAACCTTCTAGAAATCACGCCGTTGATGCGCCTCGCCATTGGCTGTCTTTGATACCGGAATTAATTTGTTTTATGGAGCGCATCGCCATTGGCTGCTGAGAGTCACGTGGCAATGCCGTTTGGCTCACGCCACTTCAAGCGTCTTAACGCTTCTTGCGGGGCATTCAGCCGAGGGCCGTTGATCGAAGAAGTCGCAGAGTGTGCCGTTTCGCGGCGTTCCCGCTATTTGCTGGGACGCCAGCCTGTTTTTCCCGTCTCGTGCTGTTTCAGCGAATGTTGTCGAATATGCCATCCTTTAAGAGGTCGCGTGTGATTGTGCGAGTGGCACGTCTTTACGCCAAGGCGTAGGTGTGTGAAGGGCTTCTCGGGGCCAGTTCTGCGTTTGTGAGAAAGGGGGCTTTCCCTTTGCAACTCGCTGTTTTCGAGGATCTTTCTAGGCAGGACGAAGTAGGCCTCTTTGCCGCCGTAAGTGTGCTCTCAGGAGAGCGTCCTAACGCCGCCATCTTGGCGGATTCCAGCCCGTTTACCCCTAATGCCGTGTTTTGGCGATTGAGCTGCCACAGACTGCCGCCTTCTACCAACTGACTGCACGCCACTCTCATGGACCGTCTGCGGACTAAGGTATTTGTAATTGCAACCATTTAAACATAGTAACTGTCACTTGTGCGAGCGTTGGTGCTTTTGCGCTCAACTTTGTGTGGGCGGATGCATGCCCCTTGCTTGCTTGTCGCGGCTATTAATGCCGGTTTGAGGCCACCATGCTTCAAGATGCTACTTTGGTAGCCTACTAGTAAGTTCATGTGCGCGAGTTTCGCGTTTCATCGCCTAAATAGCTAAAGAACTCTGCGCCTATGTTTTGGTGTTACGTTTGTGCTAACTTTTAATTCAGTAACGTTAGGTGCGCGAGCTTCGCTATATTGTACCGAGTAATACATAAATGGAATCAACGCCTCGCCGTGCTGAGCCTGGCGCGCCCTAATCTGTTCGAGCTCTTTGTTTATGTTTGCGAGGGCTTTGTGCTTTGCTTCCTAGGTGTTAACCGCAGCCAACGACTGCGTGGGCGACGTAGCAGGGGCTGGCAACTATTCCAAATTCGCATGCTTTAGTGAGGCTATGTTAGCCCCTCTTCCTGGTCAAACATTGCAGTCACGCTGTCCCGCTGCCTTTGCAGGTCGGCGTCTGTTATCGCGCACTAACGCGCCCTTTTTCCGGAGGGCGTATTTCTAAACTGTACTCTAATATGTAAAGTGTCGAGCCCACTGCGGCCGGCCACCCATAGTGTGTTGTTTACTAGCATAGCGCGTCCATCAGCTGGTGCCTAACGTAAGCAGTAACATAAGCTCGGCGGCACGATTTGCTACCCAGATGTAGTTATCAACCAATAGACGCATATTTAATTAAGGGACGTATTATTCCTATTCGACCTGTGCATGCTTTGTTTCAGATAGCGCCTTTTACAGTGTAAAGGTTGGTGTACGGCGAGACGTGAGAGATCAGAGCGTGCAGGTAGGTCCAGTGGTTGCGCAGTCTCGGCCAAACAGTCCCAATATTACCATTCCAGTATTTGCGATCACGAAATTGTTATTTGAGCTTGCAGCTCATGAGAATTCTTATCGACGGAGTATCTTGAATACTTCGCTCCCGTTTAACCGCCCAGGCCCGGTTATTCGAGTTAAGACAGGCTTGGTGGCGCCCTCATAATTATGACGTACCCTATATATATATGCCTCAACACGCTTGTCCAGAACGTATCGTGTGACTCACGCCCGACTCCCTGAGCGTTTCAGCCGTGGCCTTTAGCCTGTTTCTAGCAAATCTCAGGGCAAGTGTGCCAGTTTTCTAGGACTGATTCCGTGGTCCGATGCTCACCTTGGGTGGGTGTCGTAAAGTTGTTTTAATACCGTAACAACACAAAAACTTTTATGTGCACTTCTGGTGTGTCTTACGTGTACTAGTATTGTAAAGGAAATATTTCCATGCCTCTCCTAGCAACTGGAAGCTGAAATTGCATTAAGAGAGCGTATAATAAGTGCATTTACGACTTCAGCGCAATTTTCATTGCATTTTATTATATTTTATCCGTATTCTTGGCACCTATCAGTGAGAATATGAACGATATACTATAGTTGGCTACCGAAATAGCACACTGGGATTTTTATCGAGGGTGTATTTTTCAGATTATGTACTTGCAAATGGCCACAAAGACACAAAAACTTCTATGCGCACTTCTGGTGTGTCTTGCGTGTACTAGTATTGTAAAGGAAATATTTCCATGCCTCTCCTAGCAATTGGATGCTGAATTTGCATTAAGATAGCGTATAATAAGTGCATTTATGACTTCAGCGCAATTTTCATTGCATTTTATTATATTTTATCCGTATTCATGGCACCCATCAGTGAGAATATGAACGATATACTACAGCAGGCTAACGTAATAGCACTCTGGAATTTTTATCGAGTGTGAATTTTTAAGATTATTTACTTGCAAATGGCCACAAGAAAACAAAAACTTTTATGTGCACTTCTGGTGTGTCTTACGTGTACCTACTAGTACTGTAAATGAAATAATTCTATGCCTCTCCAAGGAATTGGATGCTGAATTTGTATTAATATCGCGTTTGATAGGTGCATTTACGACTTCTGCGGAATTTTCATTACATTTTATTATATTTTATCCGTATTTATAGCATCCATCGGTGAAAGTATGAATGATATCATACAGCTGGCTACGGAAATAGCACTCTGGGTTTTTAATCGAGTTTGTATTTATCAGATTATGTACTTGCAAATGGCCACATGGAAACAAAAAATGTTATGTGCCCTTCTGGTGTGCGTTGCGTGTACTAGTATTGGAAAAGAAATATTTCTATGTCGCTCCTAGCAAGTGGCTGCTGGATTTGCATAAGATAAGAGTTCAGCGGACCTTCCATTCCATTTTATTTTATTCTATCCGTATTCACGGCACCCATCAGTTACAATATGAACGATATACTATAGCTGGCTACCGAAATAGCTCTCTGGGATTTTTATCGAGTGTGTATTTTTCAGATTATGTACTTGCAAAAGGCCACAAAGACACATAAACTTTTATGTGCAATTCTGGTGTGTCTTACATTTACCAGTATTGTAAAGGAAATATTTCTATGCCTCTCCTAGCAATTGGATGCTGAATTTGCATTAGATAGCGTTTAATAAGTGCATTTACGACTTCGGCGTAATTTTCATTGCATTTAATTATATTTTATCCGTATTCATGGCACCCATCAGTGACAATATGAACGATATACTATAGCTGGCTGCCGAAATAGCACCCTGTGGCTTTTATCCAGTGTGTATTTTTCAGATTATGTACTTGCAAATGGCCACAAGAAAACAACAACTTTTATGTGCACTTCTGGTGTGTTTTACGTTTACTAGTATTGTAAATGAAATAATTCTATGCCTCTCCTAGGATTTGGATGCTGAATTTGTATTAATATAGCGTTTGACAGGTGCATGTAGGACTTCTGCGGAATTTTCAATGCATTTTATTATATTTTATCCGTATTTATAGCACCCATCAGTGAAAATATGAATGATATACTACAGCTGGCTGCCGAATTAGCACCCTGTGATCTTTATCGAATCTGTATTTTTTCAGATTATGTACTTGCAAATGGCCGCAAAGTAATAAAAACTTTTGTGTTCACTTCTGGTGTATCTTACGTGTACTAGTATTGAAAAAGAAATATTTCTATGCCGTTCCTAGCAATTGGATGCTGAATGTGCATTAGATAGCGTTTAATAAGTGCACTTACTACTTCATGGGACTTTTCATTGCATTATATTTTATTCTATCCGTATTCACGGCATCCACCAGTTTCAGTATGAACGATATACTACAGCTGGCTGCCGAATAAGCCCCCTGTGATTTTTATTGAGTGTGTATTTTTTAGATTATGTACTTGCAAATGGCCACAAGAAAACAAAAACTTTTATGTGCACTTCTGGTGTGTTTTACGTGTACTAGTATTGTAAAGGAAATATTTCTATGCCTCTCCTAGCAATTGAAAGCTGAATTTGCATTAAGATAGCGTTTGATAAGTGCAATTACGACTTCAGCGGAATTTTCATTGCATTTTATTATATTTTATCCGTATTCATGGCACCGATCAGTGAAAATAGGAACGATATCCTACAGCTGGCTACCGAATTAGCACTCTGGGATTTTTATCGAGTGTGTATTTGACAGATTATGTACTTGCAAATGGCCACAAAAAAACAAAAACTTTTATGTGCACTTCTGGCGTGCTTACGTGTAATAGTACTGTAAAGCAAATATTTCGATGCTTCTCCTAGCAATTGGATGCTGAATTTCCATTAAGAAAGCGTTTAATAATCGCATTTGCGACTTCGACGGAATTTTCATTGCATTTTATTATATTTTATCCGTATTCATGTCACCCATCGGTGAAAATATGAACGATTTTTGAGATTATGTACTTGCAAAAGACCACAAAGACACAAAAACTTTTATATGCACTTCTAGTGTGTCTTACGTGTACTAGTATTGTAAAGGAAATATTTCTATTTCTCTCCTAGCAATTGGATGCTGAATTTGCATTAAGATAGCGTTTAATAGGTGCATTTACGACTTCAGCGGAATTTTAATTGAATTTTATTATATTTTATCCCTATTCATGGCACCTATCAGTGAAAATATTTATTTATTTATTTATTATGAAATTTACGGGAAACCCCATTTTAATATGAATGATATCCTACAGCTGGCTACCGAAATAGCACCCTGGAATTTTTATCGAGTGTGTATTTTTTAGATTATGTACTTGCAAATGGCCACAAGAAAACAAAAATTTTATGTGCAGTTCTGGTGTGTCTTACGTGTACTAGTATTGTAAAGGAAATATTTCTATGCCTCTCCAAGCAATTGGATGCTGAATTTGCATTAAGATAGCGTTTAATAAGTGCATTTACGACTTCAGCGGAATTTTCATTGTATTTTATTATATTTTATCCGTATTTATAGCACCCATCAGTGAGAATATGAATGATATACTATAGCTGGCTACCGAAATAGCACCCTGGAAATTTTATCGAGTGTGTATTTTTCAGATTAGGTACTTGCAAATGGCCACAAGGAAACAAAAACTTTTATGTGCACTTCTGGTGTGTCTTACGTGTACTAGTATTGTAAAGGAAATATTTCTATGCCTCTCCAAGCAATTGGATGCTGAATTTGCATTAAGATAGCGTTTGATAAGTGCAATTACGACTTCAGCGGAAGTTTCATTGCATTTTATCATATTTTATCCCTATTCATGGCACCCATCAGTGAAAATATGAACGATATACTACAGCTGGCTACCGAAATAGCACTCTGGGATTTTTATCGAGTGTGTATTTTTCAGATTATGTACTTGCATCTGGCCGCAAGGATACAAAAACTTTTATGTGTAGTTCTGGTGTGTCTTACGTGTACTAGTGCTGTAAATGAAATATTTCTATGCCTCTCCTAGCAATTGGATGCTGAATTTGCATTAAGATAGCGTTTAATAAGTGGATTTACGACATCAGCGAACTTTTCATTGGATTTTATTATATTTTATCGGTATTAATGGCCCCCATCAGTGACAATATGAACGATTTACTACAGTTGGTTGCCTAAATAGCACTCTGGGAAATTTATCGAGTGTGTATTTTTCTGATTATGCACTTGCGAATGGCCACATGGAAATATAAAGCTTTATGTGCACTTCTAGCTTGTTTTACGTGTACAGCTATTGCAAAAGAAACATATTTATGCCTCTTCTAGCAATTTGCTGCTGAGTTTGCATTAAGATAGGGTTTAATAGGTGCATTTGTGACTTCACCTGACCTTTCATTGCATGGTATTATATTTTAATCGTATTCATGGTACTCGTCAGTGACAATATGAACGATTTACTACAGCTGGCTGTCGAAATAGCACTCTGAGATTTTTATCGAGTGTGTATTTTCAGATTATGCAATTACGAATGGCCACATTGAAACATAAAGCTTTATGTGCACTTCTGCTGTGTTTTATGGGTACTAGTATTGCAAAAGAAATATCTCTATGCCCCTCCTAGCAATTGGATGCTGAATTTGCATTACGCGTTTAACAGGTGCAGTTGCGACTTCAGCGAACATTTCATTACATTTTATTAAATTTTATCCGTATTCATAACACCCATCAACTACAATATGAAAAACAAGATTCCTACGCTTATCAAAATTTTCGACCGTAAACAGACCCGTTACCTACTGTTAAGAACGTCTAGAAAATGTGTATGTTCTGTTGGCAATGAAGCATAATATTAATGTACCAATTGTAATTGGTTTTTAAGCCATTTAAAGAACTTTTACAAAAACTTTGAATTACTTGGAACAATATGAAAACCAGTTTAATAACCTTCCAAAATTTTCATGGATTTCCATGTAAAAACTTTAAAATGTTTATATTAGTTTAGAGTACTTTATCTAAACAATTTCGGAAGAATAATGTTGAGGAATACGAATTGTAATGTATCATATATGCTTCTGAAGAACAATTAAAATAGTGGAATGAAAACAAGAAGGAACTAGGCAAAAGATGGACCTAGTAACGAATTCTATTTTCGCAATGAAATACCGACCATTAGTATTATCAGTTGCAAACGACAACCAGTAACTTCCAAAATTTAAACGAACAACCTTTTATAAGACGCTAAAAAACTTCATGAATAAAAAAACTATGCTACTTGAACACCATTAAACAATTTTGTGACGTCGACAACTTTTAAAACTATGCGCAAACTAACAAAGATATGTACGGGAAACGAGAACATGCAGTTGAATCACGTTGTGCTAATATCTTAAAAATTCCAGCTCATTCAACAGCATTATTTCAGAGGGGAACAGATTATTGTGCAATTAAAGCATACAATGCACTTCAAATAGACATTAAGGGAATAGAATACTTATCAGTTCAAAAATAAATTAAAGGAGTATCTAACTGAGCTTTGTATTTACAATTGCAAAGATTTTGCCACTACTGTGTAATTTCAGTTTTAACTTTGTTATTCATAAAGAACTTTAAATAGTTATAACTCTGACAATGTCAATATCTATGTAAAGATCCATGACAATAAATATTATTATTATTAAATACCGCGACGAAGGCCGTTTAATATTTTATACCGACGAAACGTGGTTTAACGCAGGTGAGAATTTTTCTTAACGGATGCGCAAGGAAGTTTATTTTGTACAATGTAATTAGGATCATTTTTTTAAAATACTACAGGGCATACCAAAAGAAAAGTGTGGATAGACGAGCCTTCCTGGAAGGTCTTTCAATGGGCCTTAACAATCCATCAGGAAAGGGAGAAAGGCTCATAATTACGCACATAGGAAACGAAAATGGGTTCCTTGAGGATGGGTTGCTTGTGTTTGAGGGAAGCAAAAGTGCAGGGGATTATCGTGGAGAGATGACCTCGGAGGTTTATGAAAAATGGATTGAATCAGTTTGATGAAAACTACCGGAAAATTCTGTGGTGGTACTTGATAACGTTTCGTACCATAACAGGCAAGTTGAACGACTTCCGTCAACTGCTTTGGGGAAGGACCAATTAATAGTTTGGTTATGTGAAAAACAACCCCTTTGATAACGACTCACTGAAAGTCGAGTTAGTTGTGCTAAATGGATGATGCTTTCTCGAAGATGAAACGTCTAATAAAACAAGTGATAACGTAATCTTTAAGTCCATATAAAGAAGTTTTATCATTTTCGCTCGAACTTTAATGTTAACGCAACAAAAAATTAAATTAAATTAAAAAAATCCGTTTTGAAAAAGCCGCGCAGCGCAGTTGGGTAAGCGCTACGCTTGCATTAAGCAAGTCCTCGATTCGAATCCAGCAGGGGCCGGAATTTTTTCGCAGCCTTGGCAATTGGAATCGAGCTCGGTGAGACCATTCACAGCTGGGCACGAAATTAACTGTGCTCTACTCAGAACCGCAGACCTAAGAAGGAGAGTAACAAAGTCAACACATCACAAAGAAACACACCGCACATAATGGTTGCTGCGCAAGGACAAAAAGGCGCGCTCCAAATTTGTAGCCGGAATCCGGGGCAAGTTGAGCATTGTGTTAAGACTTCCGATTTTCGTTAAAAACATATCTATATTTTCCCATTCTACTCCCGTGTATAGCAGCAGACTTTAAGCCTTTGGGCACATTCCCCTATTCGTCTGACTGCATGATGTATTTGCAGGCCAGGTACCGACATCTGCCGCATAAATTGCACTAAATAAGGCATTTGCTTCAACACAGAAGCGAACGCTGTACCGCATTATCATAGTACAGAAATCCCGCTAAATGACTTAACAAATCGCTTGCAGATGGAGTTTGCGTTTAGTTTTGAATTCAAAAGGCGAGACCGTTGGTATCAGATTTCGGCGCCTGTCAGGCGAGCGTTATGCACGGGGAAGCCCCGCGCTTTGTTGCACGTTACATTTTGGGTGATGCAATTCAGCACCTCAAACAATAGATGCTTCATGCACCTGAGTGAGATGCCCAACGATGGAAAGTTTTACGCATGATGCAATCTTCGAAATAACGCTGCGTCAGGAGCGTCTCTTGAGGGCGTCCGAACTACGCTGTCAAACCGCACGGTTGTGCAAGAAACGCTAAGAACAAAGAACAGCCCCTTTTGTTCTTAGGGGCGCGTTGTACCCTCGGGTTTGTGTGCAATTTCAAGTGCTTTTCGTTCCCTAAAGTTTCAAGTACCGGCGCGTACATTTTCACGCTTATATTAGCGGATCTTCAACGAGAACGGGCTCAAAGCATAAATATACAGGGTGGGCCGTTGCCATTTTGTCGTCCAGCCCATCCCTGCTTCTTCAAAGAAGGATTTCGCTGCCACAAGTTCCCAAACGAGCTGGTCGGCAGCCCCTATCAACCCCCGCCCCGTAGTGCTTGTGGAAGTACCACAACCCCTTATCGTTCGAGAGCATCGCCAAGAACGACGTAGAACACCACAAGTCGAGATCTCCCGGCACCGCTGCATCAACAATAAAGTTGCTTGGAGCCTTATCGATGAATTAAGGTATTGTAACAGTAGTTATATAGTGTGTTGCGCATATTTCAGTGGCGTGCGAAGTTGTGGAACTCTCAACATATCGTGTATGTTATTTGCGGGCCGTGTGCTAATCGCACGATCCATTACTTATTTCGAAATATAAGCCTTCAGCATAAGCTGAATGGGAGCCTGGCTCCTGGAATTGTCGTCAGCCATTGGGGCTAATTTAAGTAAGCTTATTCCGGGATCTAGGCGACCAGCATCTTAGCGGACATGCCGCTCTCTTGGCATTTAGCCATTATTGTGTTGTAAGACCGTTTACTAACCCAAGATATTTAGCACTTGCTACCCGATCAAATTGCCTTCGGGCCTGTATATATTTTGGTAATAGATTGCCCATTTTTAAGTTACGTATTGCTTTTTCTTTCAAAGAAATGTGTATTTGTTATAACTAACGAGAATTGAGGTTCTTGTTGCGTTGTGTATGTATTCCTTTGTACAGGGCCAAAGCAACTGGAGAAAAGACACCCGAAAGGTAGGTGTAAACACCGGTGCCGTGGGAGCGCCTCTTGGAGTACGACACGACGCTACTGCGATTGGTTTTCAGCTTTTGGCCAGTCATCAGTTAACGATAAAACATAACACCGTCAAAGGCCGTGGCGCCCTCAATTAATCTTTATATCTTTGTCACCCAGCACCCCGTTCGTGGTAGCTCGCCCTGAACTGTACCCTAGAGTGTGAATCCCCCTCCCGACCGAGTTTTGTAGCCGAGGCATTTGGGCTGGAGGGTGCACGCCGGGGCGAGCGCTAGCGCGAACAATCGTTAGGGGTCGTAATGAGCAATTAATCCTGTAACAATTGTACCGCCAGATGCAAGCGCATAAAGCGTCAGCCTCTACACCGCAAGGTGAAATGAGGTTATTGATAATACAATACATACATACAAAATTCGGTTTTTTAAGATCATTAAAAAAAATCATATCAAGGATTTCTGAGTCTCATTTTGTCAATCCTTTAATTGCTCATTTTTTTCAATTAACCAAATATATATCTTTTACTATTATCGAGATTCTCATACTGGCCGTGCTTATCTTGGACACACTGTATATCCTATAGATTTCATCTAAGAAACATTTTCTAAATGTATTCATCACCGTGATGCCATTGTAATTTCGAAATGTTTCTATTTTTTCTTTTTTAATCATTCGCGTGTGGTTTTTGCTTCAGTTAGACATTTGTTTGGTAGTCTACCCTTTATTTCGTATAGCTTTTGCAGTGCTTAATAAATTCTTTACATAGCATCTGTTTTTTTCTGTATTTATATTTTCTATCTTTTATTAATAAAATTTTGGAATATTTTTCTCCTTGCTGAGATCTTATTGATTGCGTCTGTCTTTTCTCGTAGTTTTGCCATTTTTGATGATTTTACATGCTTCTTTCCATTTTTATGTTTCTATAGCTTCTTTCTCGTTTCCGTTATTTTGTTTCTCTTGCATTGTATTTACTCGTTTTTGTTGTTCCATATATTTCCGTATCTTCATCGGTTTTTACATTTTAGCTACCTTCAACAAAGTTCTTCTTCTTTATTTCTTGCGTTGTCTCGACGTTTTTTCAATATGGCTTGTTTGTATTGACAGAAGTACTGAATACTAATGTGTTATGGACGTCGCAAATTGTATTTCCATGTCATCCTTGTTAAATCTGTTCGTGCCGCCAGTTTCTCTGTGATTTGACATCCTGCACTTTACAATTCTTTAAATCTTTAAGTCTATATATTAAAGATTATACAAAAACTGAAATACTAGCAATACGATCATGAAAACTTTCGTATTGTGCATAATGGAACAAAAAAAAATGCAATCGTATCAAACGTATGACTCTTAAACAGTACATATTCGTGGCTTGTTGGCTTTTATTGTAATAAATCCGAAACTTGCAGCAAACACTTAATCAGACTATGTTAGTTACATTTCCACATTTCGCCAAATTAATATTATAAACTTACCTATATACAAAGTTGCTTAGTTTAGCAGCTAGAGGGCTTCAAAAATGATTAGCTCTTTTTAATTTTTTTCAAGTAAGTCGAAAAATCTTTGTACCAGTAAACTACAGCTTTTTGTGGAATAAACCCTAATTTCGAAAATTACAGGGTATTGGAAAACTTCTCTCTCTCTCTCTCTCTCTCTTCCCTGTAATTCCCGTAGGAACAAAAGGCAACCTGAGGTTGTGTCATTTGCTGTTGTATACATGGTAGGGTCGCTACTCCTACGCATCATGTGATGGGTTCGTTTTTACTATTTTTTCCACAAGGTCTTTCCACGTTTTCCTGTCTTGTGCTGTAAGTTTCACTTCGTTCCAAGAGATTCCCTGTTATTCATATTCTTATATGGGTATTTCGCCACTCTGCAAATTAAAATATTAAATAACGAAAATATTAACAACTGTTGCTGTAACTCCTTTTCTACGCCCCTTCTACATGTTTGCCTTGGTCTGCCTACCTTCCTTTTTCCCGCGACGTTAAATTCTAATGCTTGTTTGGTTGGATTTGTGTTCGGTCTTCTTAGTGTATGTCCTATCCATTCTCATTTTCTCTTTTTCACACTGTTCGTACTACTTTTTCTTCATTTGATATATTTCATAGATCGTTATTTGTTATTTTCTTTGGCCAAAATATGTGGTGTACTTCTAAGACACGTGTTAATGAATGTTTCTATCTTTTTTATATGTTCTTTATTTAACACCCATGTTTCCGCTCCGTATAGTAGTACGCTTTTTACATTTGTTTGTAATAGATGTAGTCTGCTTTAATCAGTTCTCCCGGTATGTCATCTATTCTCAGCGTTTTTCCATTTTTAATTTCTTTGATTGTCTCATCAATTTCCTTTTTCGTAAATTCTTCCTCGTTTACTATCATTTGTTCTATGTTCCAATGGCATGTTATCTCATTTTCGTTTTCGTTTTCTTCATACATTTTTGGGAAGTATTGAACCCATTTTTCCATTATTTCTTTTTCTGTTTTAAATATCTTTACATCTTCTCCTTTTATTCGATCTATTGTTCAGTGATTTTATATAATCCATTCATGTCTTTCATGTGGGCAGCTTTTTCTGCTTCTCCAATTCGTTCTTCGATGTAGTTTTTATTTTGTCTTTCCTTGCACACTTTTTTACCTCTTTATTTTTTTCCCAATATTTTAGTTGCTTCCTGTTGCTTTTCCGTTTTGGCATTCATTTGTTGTCTTTTAAGATCCCTTCTTTCTTCAATTTTCGTCAGGGTTTCTGTTGTTATCCATGGTTTATGTCTTTTGCCGTTTCTTTGATTGCATTTTTATATTCCTTCCATATATTTTCTATTGTTAGTTCTTTCAAGCGTTCTATATCTCCTAAGTTTTGTTTCATTTTATCCTTGAAGCTTTCCTTGGTGTTTTCATCTTGTTCTATTTTCTTTAGGTTAAACTTTGTTCGTATTGAAGTTTGTTTGTTTTTTTGTTAACTTTAATTTCATTTTAACTCGTACTAGTTGATGGTCAGTGGCCGCATTTGCTCCTCTCATCGCTCTTACATCCTGTATTATACTTTTCCATTTTTGTTCTATTATGATATGATCTATTTGGTTTCTGTAGTTCCCTCCTGGTGATATCTAGGTTGCCTTGTGTATGGTTTTGTGTTTGAAAAGAGTTCCGCCTATTGCCAAATTGTTCATCATACAAAATTCTACCAGCATTTCTCCGTTTTCGTTTCTCACTTCCATTCCCTGTTTTCCCATCATGCTCTCCTCTCCTTCGTTTTCAATTCCCACCTTAACATTTAAATCTCCCATTAATATTTTAATGTCTCTTTTATATTGTCTGTAAATCTTTTGCCATGTTGTTTGCATTTGTTCGTAAAACTCTTCTTTGCTTTGCTCATCTTGTTCGTTTGTTGGGGCATATACATTGACAATTATTAAGTTTCGGAATCTCCCCTTAAGGCGTGCCCATATTAATCTTTTTAGCAGTGTATATTTTTTATTGACTTTTCTAGTAGTATTTCTACACCTTTCTCTTTTGCTGCATTCTCATTTTCGTTTCCCGAGTATATTATTTTATTTCCGTTTTCTAAAATCCTACTTCCGACTCTATTCCATCTGGTTTCAGACAGTCCCAAAATTTTTATTGAGTATCTTTCCATTGCAGTCATAATTTGTTCCACTCTATTTGGTTCTGTCATTGTTTTTATGTTCCAGCATCCTATGTATTGTACATGTCGACCTCCCAATTCTTGAAATTTTTCCTGTTCAGTTTTCTTCGTTTTTCCTCTATTGCTCGGTTTATTTTGCTTGTTGTAGGGGTCTTTATTTCCTTATTTCCCTTTCTGTTCTGTTTTTCTTTATAATTCTCATGAGGTTTTCCTCTGTGTCTATTTTTTGTTTCTCTTGGATCTGTACCATTTGTTTCATCGTTAACTTTTTCCATTGTCTGTTTCTTCTTCTTTATCCCTACGGTATTATTCGCTATTACTTTTTTGGGGTATGTCTGGTTTTTGTAATCTTCAGAAGCCTTTCCCGTAGTATCTCATCTTCATCTTAATTCTTTTCTGGTGTCCTTTGGCTATGCGTTCTACTATTCTTAATACGTTCCTTCTTCTCTATTTGTATCTCGTCTCTTTCCACCGGAGTTTTATCGTCTTCTGCATTCCTGTTTTCTTCTCCATTTACTTTATCGAGCGCTCTCTCCTCTTCGTTTCCTAGCTCATTTTCTTCTACGGCTCTTACTTGTTCTAGGGAGTATGCCTTTCTAACTACTATAAGTTTGTTGTATTGACGATGGCTATCTGTCCTCTTGCTCTAATCGTTTTCATATATTTTATTAACTCTTTTCTTTGGTTCTGTATCACTCTTGGGAAATCTTCTTCTATATATATTTTTGTACCCTTTAATTTCTTTGTTGCTTTAAGCACCTCTATTTTCTTCTCCCATTTTCTTACTTCAATTTTAATTGGTCTACTTTTACTTCCACGATTTTTTCCGATTCGTCTAATCTCGTTTACCTCGCTTTCCATGTTCAATGTTATTCCCATTTCTCTTAATATTATCCTCACATTTTCTTTGAATTGCAAGTCGCTCTCCGTCTCTTGTTCTTCAACTCCGTGAATTATTATGTTCCTTTTCCTTATCTCTCTTTCAATTCCCTCAATCCTCTTGTCTTGTTCTAATAGGTTCTGCTTGAGTGCCCGGTTCTCTATTTCTTAATTGTTCGTTTTCCCTTTGGGTTTTTTTATCTTGTCTTGTATTTCATCCATTTTTCTCTCCACTTGTTTATCCCATTCTTCCATTTTACTTAACTTTTCGTTTATTTTTTTCAACATTTCCATCATCCTTGCTACTGTCAAGATACTATTTCTGTTGTATTTGCGGTATTTAAACTCACTAGTAAGGTTATAGTTTGTGTTTAACTTAATTAGTATTCGTATTGAGCCGGATGTCTTGCACTTTTTCTGTTTGCTGTTATCAGTCTTTCTTTGTTTGCGGTATTTCGAACGCACTGGCACAGATTATAGTTTATTTGTGTTTGAATTAAATTAGTATTTGTATTGAACCAACTAAATTAGAAGACTTAAAATGTTTGAACGAATTTCAAATTTTTTAAAAGCCTGTCCTGTGCTTTGTTTATGTTTACAAACCTGACTAGCACTTTGTTTATATTTAAAAAAATGTGTTTGCTGTTTATCTATTTTTGCATTTCAGATTATTGACCTTAAGGGTCGTTCCTTTATCCGTGTATCATTTAATCCCGCACTTTGCTTTATTTCTCCGTCTTCGCGTTCTTCTATTGGCGGTTGTTGTACGCAACAATTTAAGAGAAATCCGTTCATATCTTGTTTTAGGTTCAATACGCCAGTAAACTGCAGTTTGCTGGCGCTCCAAAATGCAGCAATTGTGTGCGTTCTGCCCGTGACTTCTCCGCGGTGTTAAATTTTGGGCCACTATCACCCGTATCGGCATGAAAACTTCCACTTGTTGACGTTTAAAACTCGCGATCGCGCTTTTTACAATCGCCAGCACTTTTCACAACCGTGCACTGCACTTAGCTTTACTTGCTCCCGCACTCCTCGTTTTTTTTTTTTTTAAATTTCACTTAAGCTTTTGAAATCGGTAAATTTCCACTGCCAGATCAGCTGAGTGTTTACTGTCAAACCCACCACTTCCTTTTGAAAACTTTGTCACAATTAATTATCCATCCAAATTTTTTTAACCCCCTGTATAATCACTACCAATTTTTTTTTCTGGATATTTACTTTAATTTAGAAACATTTTTAAAAAGTTAAATCATTTTGAAAGCCCTCTAGTGGCTAAACTAAGCAACTTTGTATATAGGTAAGTTGAGTTAAATCATCATATTTTGGGCCAAGGAACTTATGTTCTTCCGTTGTATACGTATTTTCCGGACACCCTGTATATTACTACTAGTGTCGTTTTCTTTTTAGTTTTTCTTTCGATTCTTAGCGTCGCTATTTTGCCATTTACTGATGTAAATTGTATTATTCTGTTCTTGGTTTCTTTGTTTACTATGAATCCCACCCCCTTTTGTCCTTGCTTATTTTCTCCACTCTACAGCACCTCTATTTTATATTTTTGTAGTTCTGCTATTATGTTCATTTTCCCCATTTCTAGTGAAGTTGTGATATTCCATGTAGTAATTCTTATTTTTTTACTTTTGGAATTCTTTACATTCTGCTTTTCTTTGCTTCGTTTTTGGTTTTAGTTCTTTGCTTTCGTGGTCCCATACGTACAGTTTTCTTTCTACTTCTAGTTTTTGATATCCCACTTTGCTTCGAGTTTCTTTTTCTCTTTCCTCTTT
This sequence comes from Agriotes lineatus, assembly GCA_940337035.1. Taxonomy (NCBI): domain Eukaryota; kingdom Metazoa; phylum Arthropoda; class Insecta; order Coleoptera; family Elateridae; genus Agriotes; species Agriotes lineatus. The sequence continues at coordinate 124,838,975 of OW679199.1, forward strand.
TGCCCTTTGTGTTATTGTCATCTGTATTTTTCGTTCTGTTAGTGTCATGTCACTCTCTATGAAAATTCGTTTACCCCTCAGTTTATGTTTATTTTCCATTATGATCTTTTTCTGACTTCATTCTTCAATCTTTAGCTTCGTCTATTTGTTTCGCCAATTAACCATCTATTTCAGGCCAGCCTGTATATTTTCACTTGAGTTATAATTCGCTGTATTTCAAATAATATGAAATCTTGTTCCGCGCAAGAATACCGATTTTTGTTTTCCCGAAATTCACTTGTTATCGCTCCGCTTCAGCTGGCAGCTGTTTCTTCGCGTAGCGGTCATTCGATTTCTGCATTCCATTGAAACAACTTGCTTCCAAGAAGGCATTTTTGCATGCCATTTGCACCGTAGTTATTTAACTTTGTTTGAGAGCTGATAACTGAAATCAGGTATGATTGCACTGCCTTGTTTGATATTCAAATAGTAATTTTCCCTTTTCTTAGCTCTTAATTGACATTTTGAACCCACAACTTCAATCTGGGCGCTTTTAAATGACAGTTTGAATCCATCAATTCATTCTGAAAACCAGCCGCTCTGATATCGATTTAGTCAAATGAGTTCAACCTCAATCATTCCCACCTTGAATTAATTGCTGCTTCAAACACGGGACACGAAGACAACCCTGGGGGGTAGTTCCGACAGCATTCTGGACCAGTTTATCTTCTGCATGTGACAGACTTTTTATAATCCGGGTTAGTTCTTATTTCAACGTTTATCGCTCACACCGGCCACAGAAGTGATTTTGGTTCGGCTGATTACAACGGCTCTTCGTCACAAATAATAAATATCCTTTATCTAATAGACGTGTCTGTCCGGGACGCTGTTTCAGCAGCCAAACCGTAAGAGATAGAGAAAAAAGTTATTAAAGTTATATGTTTGGAATGGTCATGTCAGGTCAGGAACCGAATTTCAGTCTCTAACACTAATTATTATCTTAATTATAATCCTAACTTTTTAGGTTAGATTCTAGGCAAATTTTATCAAGGAGAATGCGACTGGTAGTTTGCTACCAATAATGACGTCATATACGTACGTGTGGTGAATACGCGTTCTATTTGCAAAACGGTCTTTTTTGTTTTATTAAATGAGACATTTGTCTCACTGGACTGCTAGTTATAAATTGAATTGCCAATGGTTGCAATATTTAAAATTTATTCTATTATAGAACTTTCATTTTAAAGTTTATTAAGCAATTTCTGTAAAAGGTGCCTACACGCCGTTTGCAATTAGAAACCGAGTTAACGGTTAAAATATATGACTGTGGTAAGCTTACCCCACGATTGAATTGTGTTTCAAATTTAATCTGAAAACTCAAAAGGGGTTCACTTTTTTCTGTCGTGCATGCTGCATTTTTAAGCATAATTACAGTACTGTATTATACATATTGATTCTATTAAAATCAATTTAAAGATTTATTACTGATTTTGCAAGACAACTATTAATTGATTATTAAATAAACTTTAGTTGTTTATCACTCTATTCTTTACTTGATATCTGTAGATTTCTGGCGCCCTGCGTTTTTTATTAACCCTTTCACTGCGTCTGTCGTCTATGTAGTATATGGCTTGTTGCATGCTTTGATAGGTAGATGGCGCTTAGTCTGCTAGAGCGTTTGAGTAAGGAATAAGTGAGGTTAGTTTTTAGTTAATGTTGGGGGTTGGGTCGGCGAGATTGTAGCCGGGCGACCCACATGTTTTCCGCCGTAGAATAAAGGCACAAGTACGCTACAATTACAGTGTTTTCATTTACATTCCCAGTGCAAAGTACACAGCATATTTGGCGACGAGGTAAAGTGATCACCGTGCGGGAAATAATACAATGGCAGTCCAGGGCCAGGCTGGTGCCAGCAAAGCAAGCTACGTTGGACACATGGCGGAATATTCGAGTGAAGAATTGTTCGCATCGTATGTCGAACGATTCGAGCAGTTTGTTTGCGTAAACGATGTGCCGGATGCAAAGAGAGTGGCTCTGTTATTGACAATAATCGGACCACAGTGTTACGACGTCCTACGGAACAGTGTAGCTCCGGATAAACCAAGCGAGAAAACGTACGACGATTTGAAGAAAGTGCTCTTGGATTATTATACGCCCGAAAAGTGTGTTATCGCGGAGCGCTATCGGTTTCATAAACGTTTTCAAAAAGCAGAGGAAACAGTCACTCAGTTCGGAGTGGAACTAAGGAAACTAGCTCAGTATTGCAACTTCGGAGCATTTTTGGACGATGCACTCAGAGACCAGTTCGTTTGCGGAATCATAAGTGAGGATACACGACGCAGGTTATTGGTCAAGGCGGACCTAACCTATAAGGATGCACTAAAAACAGCAGTGTCCATGGAATTAGCAAGCAACCAAACAAAGGCGTTTGCAAGTGAAACAGTACTAAGTGTTTCAAAAGGGGCATCTAACTACGCGTCGAATTACAAGAAAACACAAGGAACCACAGAACAAAAAAATAAAGGAATCTGCGTTCGTTGTGGAGGTCCATGGAAACCAGAACATTTTTCGGAGTGCAAGGCTAGGAATGCTACATGTCATGCTTGTGGAATCAAGGGGCATTTCGGGAGACAATGCAAGAAGAAGAACCAGTATAGAGTACACCAACTACATGAAGATCAGCCGAGAGAGGGAACTTCAGAGGACTGCGGCTGCAGTTTGTGCGTCAACGAGGTGAACAACATAGAAGAGGTCAACATGGTTACACCGAGATTGACGAAATCACTCATCGTTGAGAACAAAGGTATTGAGTTCGAAGTGGACACAGGTGCAGCGGTTTCAATTATTAGTAAAGAGTACTTTGATAAATATTTTAATAATTCGGTAAAAGTTGAAAAGTGTAATTTTTCATTAAAGGCGGCATCTAGTCATTTTTTAAATGTAGTCGGTCAAGCGTTAGTTAAAGTAGAAAACGGGGATCGTGTAAATTCAATGTATTTACCTATTGTAATAATTCAAGGTCAGTTAAAAACGCCGCTTTTAGGTCGCGGCTGGTTGAACGCTTTATATCCAGAATGGAAAAATAATTTGTTAAGGGTCAATCAGATTAACCAAGAATGTCCAATTACCGACATCTTGAAAGTAAAATTCCCCAGCGTATTTTCTAACGAGTTGAGTTCTTGTATTAATGAATTTACAGCACACATTACTTTACAGGAAGGGGCAACACCGGTTTATAGGAAACCATACACTATTCCATACGGAATAATCGAAAAAGTTAACAAAAAGATCGACGAACTCGTGGAAAATGGACTGTGGACACCAGTTACTTCCAGTGACTGGGCATCCCCTCTCGTGGTCGTACCCAAAAAGGGGTCCGGCATCGATTCTATAAGGCTATGCGTGGATTATAAGAACACAGTTAACAAGAATGTTATACGAGACCGGTACCCTTTACCAAGATTAGATGATATTTTAAATTCATTGTCAGGTAACTCAGTATTTTGTACACTAGATCTGTCGGCGGCATACACGCAGGTAAAGTTATCGGAAGCAGGTAAAGAGATTTTGACAGTAAATACGCATCGAGGATTGTTTAGAGTTGATCGTTTACCTTTCGGGGTCAGTAGCGCACCCGGAATTTTTCAATCAATTATGGACACAATCCTTAAAGATATTCCAAACGTTTGCTGCTATTTGGATGATGTAGTTGTGGCGGCGGTTGATAAACAACAATGTAAGCAAAATTTGTTTCAAGTACTACAGAAGTTAGAAACATTTAATGTGCGAGTAAACTTGTCAAAATGTAGTTTTTTTGAAAAATCCGTTGAGTACTTAGGACACATTATAGATAGTCAAGGTATTAGACCAGCTGCAAAAATGACGGCCATATTGGAATGTCCAACACCTACAAACGTAACACAACTAAAGTCGTACCTAGGGATGATTAACTTTTACGGTAAATTCATACCAAATTTAAGCTCACATCTTCAACCTTTGTACCGGCTACTTCGTGCTGATACGGAATTTGTATGGGGGGCATGCTGCAACAAAGCGTTTGAGCTGAGTAAACAGCTCTTATTACATAATAACATTCTAACACATTACAATCCAAATATCCCAATTTACGTAATTTCGGATGCAAGCCCAGATGGAGTGGGAGCAGTTTTATGTCACATTATTAACGGTATTGAAAAACCTATACTATTCGCTTCTGCTACATTATCCAAAGCAGAACAAAATTACAGTCAATTAGACAGAGAAGCCCTGGGATTAGTATTCGCTGTTAAACACTTTCATAAATATATTTACGGGCGGAAGTTTTATTTAGTCACTGACAACCAACCATTGAATAGAATTTTGGGATCTAAAGCCGGAATACCTCCTTTGGCTGCTTGTAGACTGCAACGGTGGGCAGTTATTCTGAGTAATTATGATTACGAACTCATAGTCAAACGCGATTTGAAATGTGCAGACATGCTGTCACGGTTACCGATGAATCGGGGCACGGGAGACGAAATTTTACAGATCCAGGTAGAGGAACCGCTACGTAGTTTAGATATTGCTAAGGAAACGGTAAGGGATCCTATTTTGAGTAAAGTGGTAGATTTAGCGAAGAGGGGATGGCCAGATCACATGGGTGACGAGAGTGTTAAACCATATTTTAATGTAAGAGAGGAACTTTCGGTATCAAATGGGTGTTTATGTATGGGAAACAGAATTGTAATACCATCGAAATTAAGAGACCGAGTTCTAAATTTGTTACATGAAAATCATCCAGGTATAGTGAGAATGAAACTTCTTGCACGCGCATATGTCTTTTGGCCAAAAATTAATGACGAAATCGAGAAGAAGATAAAAGGTTGCAATGTATGTCAAGTTACACAGAATGTTACGACTGGGAAAAATCTGGTGAGTTGGGAATTCGCGCAACGCGTTGGTCAAAGAGCTCACATAGATTTTCTAGATTTTCAAGGCCAAAAGATTATGATTTATATAGATGCTTTTTCGAAATGGGTAGATGCGCACGTGATGCAGGGTACAGACAGCACAAAAACAACCGATAAGCTGTTAGGGACTTTTAGTATACTAGGGTTTCCGCAAGAGTTAGTCTCAGACAACGGGCCACCATTTAATTCAGTAGAGTTTAAACAGTTTTGTTGTGAGAATGCGATTAAGTTGACACACAGTCCCCCATACCACCCACAAAGTAATGGTATGGCGGAAAAAGCAGTACAGTCCATAAAACATAATTTGAAGAAAAGTTTGTTAGAGTGTAAAGCCAATTCGAGCCTTACCAATAAGATAAATAGATAGTTATTGTATTCTCGTAACACACCATGTGTCAAAACAGGAGTTGCTCCTGCAAAATTGATATTGAAGCAATTACCGCGAACAAAATTGTCGATTTTAAAACCAGAATTCAATTGTACACGGACAAAAGAAACTAATTGCCGGATGCCTACATTTGTACCGGAACAGTCTGTTTTTGTTAAATCAGTTATGGATAAAGAAGTTAAGTGGTGGCCAGCAAAAATTTTAGAGCGAAAAAGTTACACAACGTATGTAGTTTTAGTGAACAAAAAAGAAAGACTCTATCACGCTAGCAATATTAAAGCGGATCAAACTGTAGATAAAGCGGAGATAAGTGAAACACAAGTTGATTTATCACTTTCGGAAGCTCTTCGGGGCAAACCAAGGGGGAAGGAATATGAAATTACTTATGGGAAAAATATAGATAGTACACTTCCAGAAAATGATACGTCATTACCAGACGAAAGTGTTGAATCAACGAAAGTAATGTCTCAGATATCGCCGAAGAGTGCGGATATTCCAAATAGTACAGTGGGTCAAGAATATGGGGAATCAAAAGGGTTAACACCTAAGTCTATTGTAAACCACGAGTCAGAGAGTCCAGGACCCCGAAGGTCCCAGCGAGTTCGTCAGAAACCAAAGCGTTTAAATTTATGAAAGAGATTTGTTTTTCTTTGTTTCTTTTAAAGAGTATATAAGAAGTTGTTCCTGTATATTCGTAGTTTATTATAATAAATAAGCGTATCACATTGAGAATTATTATTGTTCAAGTATTTTCATAGTTTATAAAACATTGTTCCAGTATGTTGTATTCTATTCTAAGTAAGCGTATAAATATTAAGAATTATTGTATTTTATTTTAGGGGCGAAAAGTGTAGTATATGGCTTGTTGCATGCTTTGATAGGTAGATGGCGCTTAGTCTGCTAGAGCGTTTGAGTAAGGAATAAGTGAGGTTAGTTTTTAGTTAATGTTGGGGGTTGGGTCGGCGAGATTGTAGCCGGGCGACCCACATGTTTTCCGCCGTAGAATAAAGGCACAAGTACGCTACAATTACAGTGTTTTCATTTACATTCCCAGTGCAAAGTACACAGCAGTCTATAGACGTCGTACAAAAATAGCACGAACTGTGCGTCTGTCGCCTTTATGCGTTTGAGATTCTACGACTGGCTGCGTTCGTCGGACATCTGCGTACACATTTGATAGCGCAGCCGCAGACATGTGTCAGCGATTCTAGCCATGCGTCGATGTTATCCGGCAATGATTCACGAATCAACACCTGTCTGTGTTAGTTAGGCACATTTGTATTGTTACGAGTGTATTGAAAGCGTGAAGTTGGCAAATATTCCACCACCACGACAAGGTTCTTATTACACAATAAAAGAACTAGAAGAAATCCTAACAAGAAGCGATTCTGAAGACGAATTTCAAGATGACCCCGAGGATGAATTAGGCGAATTGCAACAAGTGTTTGATCAAGAAATGAACGTGCATTCGGACGATGAGGTGGCAGAAGCATCGCCTGACATGCAACAGGTTAGCGAAGAACATTTATGTTACGATAAGCATGGTAAATTATCTTGGGAAGCAAAAACGATCGAACCACATATTTTTCCATTCGATTCGGGAAAATCGGGTTGTAATGTGCCAGATCTATTTGAGAATAGCACTGAACTGGAGTGTCTTCAAGTCTTTTTGAATGAAGAAATAATGGATTTTATTGTTCCAGAGACAAATAAGTTTTACGATTACGTTCTTCAACAACAAAAAGGTTTGCGGCCGCGTTCTCGGCTGATGTCTTGGTCAAAAACAAATATTGATGAAATGTATTGTTTCTTTGCACTGAATTTTCTGATGGCGCGTACAAAAAAACTTCAAATTCAAGAATATTGGAGTACAAATCCTCTACTTTCAACACCGGCGTTTGGAAACACTATGCCGCGAGATCGTTTTTTGCTTCTGTTGAGGATGCTCCATTTTTCTGACAACAATATTCCCAAGGACGACGATACTTTGAGAAAAGTTCGCCGTATCATCGATCATTTGCGAAACAAGTTTTCAGAATCCTTCAATCCTTACGAAAACTTGTGCATTGACGAAAGTCTCATGTTGTATAAGGGCAGGCTGTTTTTCAAACAGTTTATACCGTCGAAACGACATCGTTTTGGAGTGAAATTTTTCGTATTGTGCGATTCGCTTACTGGATACATACTGGACTTTGTGGTTTACACTGGCGCAACAACAAATGTGATCACCACCGACCTTGGGAAATCGGCTGATGTAGTTATCACGTTGTTAGAGGGCTACCTAAATAAGGGGCATACCCTCTACATTGACAATTGGTACACCAGCCCCGATCTTTTTCTTTGGTTATACGACAAATCGACTAATGCATGTGGAACGGTGCGTAAGAATAGAAAGCAGATGCCAAACATGGCCGAGAAATTGCAGCGTGGGGGGTTTACTTTTTGTACGACAAAGGGTATAATGATTGTTGTAAAGTGGTGCGATAAACGGGAAGTATATATACTGAGTACGTACCATGATCATCGTACAACAGAAACCGGAAAACTGGACAGAACTACAGGTAGACATGTCGTCAAGCCTACATGTATTACCGACTATAACAAGAATATGGGAGCAGTCGACAAAACTGACATGCTCCTCAGTTCGGTCGAATGCGTTAGACGATCGACAAAATGGTATAAAAAGGTGTTCTTCCACCTTCTCGACTTGGTTCTGCTCAATGCTCATGTACTATTTCAAGAAATTGCAAAGAAGAAAATACCTTTAGCAAAATTTCAAATGGAACTGATAAAGCAAATTATTGAAGACTACACTTCAGGAAAGGTAATAAATACTTCTCGTCGAGCATTACAAGCAGCACCGGACCGCCTTATGGCCAGGCATTTTCCGAAGAAAGCAATTTCAGATAATAGAAACGCCAAAAAGGTTCGCCGTCGTTGTTACGTGTGTGCCCAAAAAGGCATCCGAAAAGAGAGTGCTTTTATTTGTAAAGAGTGCAATGTGGGGCTGTGCGTAGTTCCATGTTTTGAAATATATCATACGCATCGCAATTTGAAGGTTTGAGACTCGTTGGAACTTTATTTAAACGATTTTGTGAGAAAATGTATTTTTATTTGCATTTGATTTTGAACGTAATAATAAGAGAAAATAGTTCTTTATTTTGTACCATTTGTTAGAAGTTTGTCAATAAAACATTCCAAGAATGGATCTGTATCGTTTTAGAGTGTTTATAATAGTGTGGGAGGGAAAAAGATCATATTTTGCAATTAATTTCACATTTTTTTCCGAGTCGCTGCGTCTGTCGCCTTTTAGCGCCGCACTGGCCGAGCCACACGCTCTTAGATAGCGCCGCAGCGAAAGGGTTAAAAGAGCTTGCAGAAGTACAGCTGATGATTAGAATCTACGACCCAAGGCCGCCGAAATTTGAGTTAGCTAGGGCTATCGCGGTAAGTAGAGTTTTCAGAGCTGCCGTGGTGTATAAACGGTAGGGGGGTTGATCTGCGATTTTTACTACCTTTGATTATTATATATCAATCGCAAGTCAGCTTCTTTATTGTTTCACTACAAGTATTGCTTGTTTTCCTTCTTCTCTATCCACTGTGTATGCTTCCGTAATCTTTGGCGTTATTCTCTATTCTCTCTTCATTTCTTCTATTCTTGTTTGTAGACCTTTTATGATGATGTTTCATTTCTTTGCTTTTTCTTGAATCTCAGCTTTTTCATGATACCTACTACCCCAAAAATAATCGACATAACTTTGAGTACTTATAGTATAGTACGATAAAAAATTATTTTCATCTAGTATGGCCATGGAATTGATCCTAATTTATGAATGCAACTATAATCCACTTAAAAATCAAATGTCAAGTTTGACAATTAAGTGTCAATGTAGTTGCATTCATAAATTACGAACAATTCCATGGCCATACTAGATGAAAATTATTTTTGACCATACTTTATTATAAGTGACTTTTTCCTTATTCGGTAATATTAAAAATTGCGTAATCACTCAGTTAATTAATTGTCGTGCCATAATTTACACTTCTTAGGACTTTCTCAGTTAGGTAACTGCATTGTTGATATTTTGTGCTATTAGTTTTTGGAGTTTAAAATAAAGTGAGCACTGTTCATCTCTAAGCAATTTTTTCTTTTTTTTTTAATTAATTATTTAAAGTGCCCTAACAACTGTGATTTTAGACACTTATTACAGTTTGTTTACACTTATATCTTACAGTACAAGTTAGTCAGTTTCAAGTATTTAAAAAGGTTTTGAATGCTGGTTTTACCATTATTTAGTACATTTTGTATCTCGAGACCTTCGATATTGCACAACTTTCTTTCTTCGGAGTATTTTGTACAGCTACACAAGATGTGTTTTGACAGTGATGTTTGTAGGGCATTTTTTCCTTTGCTCTGTGAAAAAAAAATATGCAAGATAAAAAAACAAATAAGAAATTGAATATTATACTATTTTTATTACATTCGTTAATCAGATCTTACTATAAACACCTACACGTTTATGATACGATACAAAGATACACTTATTGACTACGATAATAAGATTAATCAGTACTACAAGGATTATAATAAAAGTACAATAAATTAGATAATGGTTAGTCTTTAGTTTGGCTAGCAAGAGAAGTGTCAGAGTGATCCCGGTCCTTCATAACACCTTCCAAATCAGACACCGCAGCAGAAACCTGGAACAGCCTGCCGAAGATATCGGCTAAGTCGTTTTCCTGATTCGTGATAACAAAGGAATCTACAAAAAACAAATGTTTGATTAGTAACAGACTTTGAAATTTTCCTGCTGGAGAAAAACCAGAAATAAACTGAAAAATGCCATTTTAGGTAAGTACTTCTAAGATTTTTAAAAAGGAACTCTAATTGTTGAATCTAATCGTTTGGAGCGAAAAAATAATTTTTTTCAAAATTTCTGGCTTTTTCCAACTCTTTAAAACTGAAGTTGCTACCATAACAAGCCACTGTAGCTTACCAGGTCTGTCCGACACAATTTTCCGACAATAAATGTTGAGGATGAGGTTGATGTCATCACTACCATCCACATCTCCTTCGCGGCACAAATGCCCCCGGTGGTGCTTCGTGAACGATATGGCTGCAGACCACTTCTCAGAATGAACCAATTCATGAAGAGAAGCTTCAAGATCTTCGGCACTGGCAGGGGCAGGCGAGGCGGCAGCCGACGACACAGGAGTGGGTGTGCCACCATCAGCCTCAGTATCTTCAATCGCTCTGGCCAGGGCGCTTTTTATCAAAATCACCTCAGAAGTGACATCTCGAAACTAGAAATGATTAATGTAGTTTTCAAAAACAATATATAAGGCGTGAACGAACCTGCGAGTTTCTCAGGGTCAAAACTAAAGTTGATATCATCTTGTTGGCAGCTTCGACCAGAAGCAGCAGTTGGAAGTGTAGTTTGTAGAGTGCCTTGCCAAGGTCTAATAGATATTCTTCATTGCGGGCATCCGTCTGCTGCCCACTGAGCATTTCCAGCTTCAACGAGGTTTTTACGGCGTCTGAATACTGAAATGATAACAACAGTCAAGTGTGTTAGAACTGTTTCAAAATAGTACCATAGTAGCTTGATCCTTCTTATCACAGAACGTTTCCAAGTGCTCCTGAACTTCGAGCATCCCGTAGCGCAGGGTTTCAGTCAATTTTGTGTTATTTAACGACGAGGAGTTGAACCAAATCATGTGAGAGGGCAAAATGCGGTGCGAAATTATGTCGATCATAGAATTCAGTCTTGAGCTTATCAGCTTAATCGTGGGTAGTCCACTCGAAGCCGACTGGGACAAGTAGGTGCAGGATTCCCTGGTGATGGTAATCGTTGCGTTGCTAATATTCTGTAAAATTGAATAATACGATAATAAAGGTCTTTTATTTATTTTATAAAAAATGATTGAGGCGAGGTACAGCAATGTCCTTACACTTAACATAATTGTAGACAACAATGCAACATTGCAAGTAACAGAAAATCCTTTGTATTGCATTTTGAAATTCGCAGAATCTACAGATCTCAGTTCTGGTTTTAATTTATTAACTATAATGGCGACTTGATACGAAAATTACCAAAAGTAAAATGTGTAACTGTGTAAGAACTGAAAATCTACATAAACGAGTTTTAATTGTGGATAAGTAATGTCTGTAGAGATACAAATTTTAAAGTTCACTGCCTGATTTTTTTAACATGTTCAGAAAGTGTAGAAATAACTACATGCTAATTTATTTAATCCGAACACAAACTTATAGTTAATAACAACAAAACAGACATATTTACCGACCAATACTAAGATGATATTCCGTACAAGATCGGCAAATAACTAAATGTTACAATCAGAGCAGTTTAATATTTATGCCCACTAGCGTAAAGCTGACCTGTAACTTTGTGTTGTACTAATTAGATTATGAAAACACTATGTATTTGAAAAGTGTTTGTGCGAAAGGCTGGACATTTGCAGTAGTGGGCGGGAGCCTGCCAAGATAGCGGCCTGCGTTTGGGTCTTGGGGTTGATATCCGAGCCTCAGGAGTGCAGTACAACATTGGAATGCAACCCCCGAGGTCCATATAACTATTAGAGGGAAGCGACTTCAAGGTGAACTCACCCAATTTCAGTACCGAGAGTGCTGAGTGCAAATGAGACCAAGGACGCCATTAAAGGGACCAAATCCAGGTTTTTGCTAGTAGAAAAGGTGAAACCAGGTTAGGTCATTTAGGACCAATGTATTTGATCATATCCACAATCCAGTGCTAAGTGGCATTATACTTTGAGCACAGCACATTGTACCCCCTTTTTATAACTTACCTTGGAAGGCTCACGTGTCTCCGACTAGCTCAATACACGGCTGCTATTAGGGTCTAATGACTGTGGGCTTTTATTTTGCTTCACTTTCTCATAAAGGTATTAGTTCAGTAATAAGAAGAAATGGGCGCCATAACTTTATTATCAAGTGTTAATTTTTTTTAAGACTTACAATCGGTTGTATACTCAATCTTAATTCATTAATTATTCATTAATTATCTTTCATTAATTACAGTTTATGCCTTTTTGCTATTACACATGTAATGCAATTCCTACCTAATTTCAGTTTATATTTGACAAGTTAGAAATGTCATTAATTATTAGTTTTAGTTAATTAACCTGTGATTATCCAGGAGATTTCTTATACTTACCTAACTAACAATCTCTTTCGAATTAGATGAAAATATAAAGAGCTCTCCCTACCTTCGCAATCCTCTTTCTAACACTTTAATCCCAATTAACAATCTATATTTAGTTTAATTGAAGTTACTCCACCGAATATAAGAAGTCCCTTATGGTTAAAAGCTTACTACATGACAATTGATATATACTAACTTGACAGCTGCAAAACTGCTCAAATCCCCGTTCAGGATTATTAGGAGGTAAGTAACAATTCTTTTACTTTGAAACTAGTTTGTTATCTATTAGCATCATGGCTTATGCCCTTATTTAACGATATCCAAGCTATGACGGTGGTCTAATTATATAAACAATCTCCAACCAATTTTAACTCATTTAGGAATAACATATGGTTAATGCAGAGAACCCTTGAATCTGGATCTCTTCATCTTCCTGATATTAAGAAGAAAACGCCATCGTCGAACCAAAGAAGCGGCCTTTGATTGGTGAGTAATCTTCTAACAATTAATAAGTTTTTTAACAAAGTTCTCCTTCCTCTTTTATTTCTCCCCTTACGTCCTCCCAATCATCTTGGAGCACATCAATACACCCTCCATGATGAACATAGAACTAACCAGGAGCTGGAAACTAGCGAGGAGGCCTAAGAGCTGAACCAAGGAAAACCCCCTGATTAAGATTTGTATGTATTAGCTTCCTAGTTACCTACCAGTTAAATAATAACTGCCCTTTTCAGAAAGAAAATGTTCATTGGATTTATCCTATCTGCCTGAAAAATTATTATATCTTAATATAATGTTGAATTCATTGATTAAAGCCTTACTATTTTCTTTGTATCCTTTTTAAGCTAGGATTTATACGTAGTATCGCTTCTCGTCGACTCAGAGAAGCTTCTTTCTCAACCAAACAGGAAGTAATAATTTTTGTTATTTATTGTTTTAATAATATAACCACGAGCCTTCTAAAATATTTACTCTTGATTTAATAAAAGGGTAGGCAACCCCTTATACTGATTCTGCACTTTAAGTTGCCTATCTATCAGGTTTTAATAATACCTAGCGGTATCCTTGTAGTAGTTAAGCTATGTACTGCTACAACATGATTGCATCATATTTTAGTGTGTAATTATGACTCCAGCTTCTAGACGTGGTTGCAAAGTCAGCAAATATTTGCGAGTGGTTACGCATACGCAGTACCGGATTAAAGTGAATTTGGTGGAGTGCGTAAAAGATATTTTTGCAAACTTTCATGTTAGTGTTAGCGTTCGACACTTTGTTCCTTGTATTTTGTGCAAATTGTAATCACAAGTAGAATTTACCTTTTAGCTCGTAGCATTACAAACCAAACTCTTTTGTTTTCATGGCATATGTTAATACCAAATAGTAAAAGCAAGTAGAATTTAGCTTTTAGCCCGTAGCTAGTCAACAAATCACTAATCTTTATTACTTACGACGTATATTATTTGCGTATTGTTGTTTTATATTGCTTTTATTTGTATGTATGTATACCATCATATACAGTATATTACGTTTATGTAAGCAGCCTTGGCTTTTATTCCTAGCAGGGTTGGAGGTTTATTTGTAGAACTAAAGGTGTGGACGAGACGAGCTCTGAGCAAAGCTGTGTTGGCCTTCCCATAGGCACTGCTGAGGTAATACACGGGTCTTGTGCACTGACGTCTGAGCTAGCTAGCAACTTCTCAACAGTCAAAATCAAAAGAACGAAGGGGCGGAACAAACACCAAGTGACTGCGTTGACAGATGCTACAACTAATGGAAATTGTGAATGCAGCAGTATGTACAGGCTCAGAAATACTCGTCACGTAAACTGCTTGCATTTAACTTTGAAAACAAGGTTATTTAAAGTATCGTGCTGGCAAAACGGTCAGAAAGCTTTCGGTGAGAGATCCTCACTATTACCACTGAAGTGCGCGCGTGTGTGTGTATACAGGGTGATTCATAGCTAATGCAAAAAACTTCAAAGGGCAAGTTCTTAGCGAAAATTAAAACGTCTCCTTTCGGAGTTATACTTCTCTAAAGAGGAGTGGTAAAATTAAGTTTTTATTTTATATAAGTACTGACGAGGGTATTTCTGCATATATTTTAAAAATAGCTTTCGATGTGATTGGAGACAGATTTGTTGATGTAATAAATACATCTCTCAGTAGAGGATGCTTCCCAGATAAATGGAAAACGTCTACAATAGTGCCTGTTCCTAAAGTCAGTAATACTGTAATATCTGCAGAATTTAGACCAATAAATGTTTTATCTGTATATGAAAAGGTCCTTGAAATTGCTGTAAGTAGATAATTAACCGATTATTGTGAAACAAATGGTATCTTAAACAAGAATCAATCTGGTTTTCGTAAACATCATTCGTGTGAAACCGTTGTTCAGTTCTTGTGGGCTGAATGGAACATCACAGTGGCAGTGTTTTTAGATTTCCGACGGGCATTTGAAACAATTGATAGGGAATTACTGTTAGGAAAGTTGGGTGTAATGGGAATTCAGGGTGATGTGTTGAATTGGTTTACTTCGTACTTGCAACATCGTTCGCAAAGAACTAAATATGATAACGGTGTATTTGAAGAAAAGGTGAATAAATGGGGTGTACCGCAAGGGTCAGTTCTGGGCCCGCTGCTGTTTATCTTGTTTATTAATGACATTAATCTGTGCATAAAAATGTGTAAAGTTGTACTATTTGCGGACGATACAATGATTTATTACTTGGGAAACTGTATTCAAGATATTGTTAGTGTAATAAGTTCAGAATTGAGGGCGTTGTATACATGGATTTGTAACAATGGCTTAAAATTAAATGTCGACAAGACTAAGTTTATGGTTATAGGTAGTCAGAATAATTTTCAGGGGATTGAGAATGCAGGGATTGATGTCAAAATAAAAGTGGACGTGGTGAAGGTGGAACGGGTCAGGGAAATGGGAATTATCATTGACAATACATTAAGCTTAAAAAGTCATTTTAGGTTTGTTAAGGCTAAGATAGGGAGAAAAGTAGGATACTCGTCAAGGGCGAGCAGATGTTCACAATCTCTATTTAACGTAGTAAAATTAGGGTCATAAACCCTTGTCAGGTAGTTTGAATTCCAGGAAGGTTCTCTCTAATAGGGTGATTAGGCAGTAATGCTGCATTCCTTCAATGGCTGTATTGTTAAGTTGAATGAGTTGTTGCGAGGAAGGTTCTTTCTCATTTACCAAAGGTTCAGTTTCGGAATTATCCTAGAATATTGTTCAAATCTTTAAATCAGTGCGAGGTATTGTTTAAATGCAAAGTGCAACCAAAAATTACAGACTTCTTTAAGAACTCTTAAGTCCACATCTGATGTTCTCGTAAGTACATACCTAATGTTTCTGTGCGGCTTTTATGTTGCTTTGAACATTATGTATAATAGCTTATGTGTTTAATCATACCTAATGTACGTTTATGTTACATATTATGCACATATATATGTATAGCTATGTACGTATTAATAATTAAAACTTCACATAAAACTACAACTTTAATTATGTAATCATTTTTCAGCTCAATTAAACATACATGATATATGTGCATACATATATACCGAATTATTCTTGTTTGATTCACACAGATGCGTGCATCAAAACCTTTTTGCTTATAATTATTCATGTAATTCAAGTCATCACTGTTCTATCTCATTCAAAGGTCGTGGTAAAGTCAAATTTGCATCTTGCCGTATTTGTTTGCCTCTGTTAATATTGGAAAGGAATTTGTAAGCTTCCCTTAATGGCTTTTAAGCGGATGGATACACTTTCTAATAAGACTTAAGCCGACTTAGCGTATTTGGGATTCATGTGTTTATGGATTTCGTTCAATACAATGCCTCATTGAGAGAGCTTAGCATTAATATTTCTTAAAATAAGCATTTATTCCTAAACAACGTGCGACGCTCCGATTGGCTACGCAGGATCGCCTCAGCCAATAGTGTTTGAGCCTTCCCCTCCTTGTTAAATTTGCGAGTTCAGCTGGTTGTCAATTCAGCTTCAGTTAGATTCAGAATTTCGAGTAAGCAAGTTCAGCTATGCTTTGTGCTGGGTTGCGGTCGGTCTAGCTCCCTGGTAAAGACGTTTCCAGGTTGTTTTGTGTTACGGTTACGCGCAATTCGCTATTTTCGCGTGGCCAATCCAAGCGTGTCACAACAGTTGAAGCTATTGTAAAAAACCGTGTTTGTTAAGTCTTGTTTCACTCCAACAAATAACTGAACCCAAGTCAAGGGTTATTAAGTGGCAGTTCCCGGCAATCCCATTAAACCGGAATTCGCAGCGGATTAACTGGGGGCCCCATTCGTGGAAGCCTCTTTTCAAGTTAATCATACAAAAAACAATTCTCAATAACGAATTTTCTATATTACGAATCTTTTTCGGCGAATTTACGACTTCGTTAAATAGAGGTTCGACTGTATGTACAAATTATGTTAAGCAAAATGTGTAGTGGTTCATTATTGGCAGTTTGCTAAATAAAGATTTATTTATTTACCTCTTGTTTACATATAATAAGTAAAAAACATCCATTAAATGTAATTTTCCTACATTTCATCAAGTTTAAGAAATAAAATGAAAACTTCATTTTGCTATTCCCCTACAGTGGTGTAACTCCGAAAGGAGACGTTTTAGGAAACATTTTTACATAAAGGGGCCCCCTTAATTTTCGACAAGGAATGGCTCTTTGAAGTTTTTCGCATTATGCATGAATCACCTTGTATATGTATTTTGATTTTTACCATTGATTCGATTCAATATTGCTATTTGCTTGATTATTTATGTCTCGTAAAAGGAGGCCTGGACTATACTCTCTCACCCTCCTGTCGTACTATTAGTGCAAAATTATAGTCGTCACCCATGTAATCCTGGCTTTGACATACTTAATATTTGTTTCAAATTATACCTTTTGATTAAGGAAAACACTTAGTACAGCATTATTATATTGTAATGACCTTGGGATCAGGCCATTGCAAACATATGACTCAGCGCCACGATCGTTCGAGAACGACCTAAGGCGGGGGCAGTGTCACGATCTTGAGCCAGTTCACGTGCGGACGGATGAGTCACACCCTTCGAGACATGACCTTGGTGACTCATGCGCGCGAACACGTCAGCGTTGCGGGAAGGATCGAGCAAGATCTCGACGTTTCCGGGATGACTCACCCGGCGCATATATAAATACGCGAAAAGGAAATAAGAGAACAGTCGAAGTCGAAGTAGAAGTCCGAGTGCCGACTCCAGTTTGGAAGAAGCTGCCATATAAATAAACCCGTGTGTACATAAATCTAGCGAGATAAATAACGCGTGTATAACAACTAAATATAGCCATATAAATCATTAATGTTGAAATCGCGTGTAAATAAATAAAGTATATCTGGTGTTAGAAATAGTCCTGTTAGTTTATAAATAATGTGTGTTCCGCCTTAATAGTTTTTGTGGTTCTTGTAAAACGTAATTAAATTGCTGTAAATAAATGCTTAAAACAAGAAGCGGCGTATAATTTTTAATAGCCCAAAACGTAAATCATAACAATATATTAATATTAAATCTTGATTGAATGAGAATTTAGCATATTTCACCAATTCGGTGAGTAAATTGGGTATAAAGTAGCTAGATTTGAGGTTAGAAGATATTGTGAATAAGAATTAAAGCTGCATGCAATCAATAGATAAGGAAATATTTAAGTAATAAACAGAACCACGCATATAGTCGTATACATACACTTAACCAAGCATAATGGAGAAATTCAAAGATTTATGTAACCAAATTATGAGCAGGCTAGATGGAATTGATACGAAGAGGAAGAAGAAAATATAATACTAGAAAAAATAGCAATGGTTTTGAGTACTATAGGAGTTGAATTCGATAAAGAAAAGGATCTAGAAGACTACCAAAGAAAGGAATATTCAAAGAAACGGCAAGACCAATTTTAATTAAACTTGGAAAATTTTGTAAAAAAATGGAAATAATTAAGATGGCCAAGAATTTAAAGGATACAAATATACGGATAAACAAAGATTAGCCCAAGAAGACCGGAAACAATTAATTCCATTGATGAAAGAAGCAAAACGAAAAGGTCAAAAGCACAGATAAAGTAAAATAAATTAATAATAAATAGCGAAATATATGGAAGAGATGATGAAGAACGTGTAAAACAACTCCTGATCGGAATGGGGAAAGCAAAGGAACAACACACACAATTTAAAATATCAGCCAGCAAAAGATCACCAACGAAGACCCCCTAGTAGCTCAGTTACGTAAAATAACAAGAACTAGTATGACAAAAAACTAACTATGAAGGATAAGGACGGAAATAAAAGCAACAACAGAGGCAATGGACAAGGATATGGAAAATTACAAAAAAGAAAAATAGGAACATGGAATATTAGGGGCATGAGAGGCTAAGAAACGGAGTTAACTGATGAATTTGAAAGAGCCAGGGTTGAAATGTGAATAGTATCAGAGACTAAAAAGAAAGGGAGCGAAATAGAAGACCTAGATAAGGGGCATCTAATAATATGGAGTAGAGTAGATAAGAAGGATAGAGCGCAATCAGGGGTTGGATGCATCCTCCACAAAGACATTATAAGTAAGTTAAATAAATGGGAAGCAGTATCTGATAGAACACTAACAATTGAATTAAAAAACTCAATACAAGAAGAAACTATAATAGCAGTATACGGACCGAATGAAGATGAGAGAGCACAAGATAAAGATAAATTCTGGGAACAACTAAATTTAACAGTAGAAGCAACCAAGGGGAATATTGTGATAGCTGGAGACCTAAATGCTAGAGCAGGAAAAAGCAATGGCACATACAAAGTGATTGGAAAATTTGGAGAAGAAGCACGAAATAACGACGGCCAAAGACTCCTAAAAAAGAGAGATGTAATGGAATGCCAAAATTATAGGGGTATAACCCTACTGAGTAACCCAATGAAGATTCTTGAAAAAATCGTAGAAGTGAGACTAAGGAAAGAAGTGGAATCAAAGTTATTACAAGTACAAATTGGGTTTAGGAAGGGGAAAAGTATACAAGTATTTAAAATTAAAGAGATTATAAATAGAACTCTGGCAAGATCAAAAACAATTTACCTAGTATTTATGGATATGGAGAAGGCATTCGACCGAGTGCCGACATCTAAAATATGGGAGTGCTTAAAAGAGAAAAACATAAATGAAAAATTAATCAGGATCACGAAATGTATCTACAAAGAGACAAGAAACAAGTTAATAAGCAAGAATGCAGAGTTGGAAATTTTCCACACAAACAAAGGAGTTAGAGAGGGTGGATGTCTCGGCCCACTACTTTTCATTATCTTCATGGACCATTTAATACCAACTACGAGGACAAGAATAAAACCCTTGGTTGTGGGATACAGAAAGATGGAGAAGGTCGTTATATCCGAATGTGCATTTGCGGATGATGTAGCGTTAATAGCAGGAAATGAGAAGGACCTTGAGAAAAATTTGAAGGTGTGGAATGAAGTATTAAGCCAAAACGGAATAAACATGAGTAAGTCAAAAACTAAAATAGTGGTAGTAACAAATGAAAAGAAAGAAGTAAAGATCAGAGTAGATGAAGAAAAGATAGAACAAGTGGCAACTTCCAATACCTAGAAGTAGCTATAGAAGAAACAGGAGAACAAAACGTAGAGATGAATAGAAGAATAGAGTCAGCCAACAAAGTGTATCATGTACTGAGCAAAGGCCTTATCAATAAAAAAGAAGTATACAGGGCAATATTCAGACCAATTCTTACCTTCGAATGCGAGTCATGGGTGCCCTCTGACCAAGATAGAAGTAAGATAAGGGCAGTGGAGATGAAATAGTTGAGAAGAGTAAAAGATATAACCAAACGTGATAGAATTAGAAATGAAGTAACTAGAGAGGAACTAAAGATTGAACCTGTAGAAGACTATATTGAAAGAAGACAACTGGGATGGTGGGAACACCTACAAAGGATGGAGAAAAAAGCGCCGACACGGAGGATCTGGGAATCCAAAGCAATAAATAAAAGGAAGACAGGAAGACCAAAACAAACTTGGGATGATACAATCGAAAAAGTACTGAAGAAGAAGAATCGTGGACAGAGGCCAAAAGGTTAACAGCAGACAGAAACAAGTGGGAAAATTTATATCGAACTGAATAAGTTATTGTTTTTATGTGTTAGAAATGTTTAGTGAAATGCTCGACTGTGAAATGCTATTATGAAAGAATGTAAGATAAATCAAAGCTTGATTTATCTTACATAAAAAAGGCCATTTGTTGCTCATTTGTTTAAGTCATATCTAGGCCTACTCAAAAGATTTTCGAATGCATTTTGGACAAGCAATTTCAAAAGCTTGAAAAACACGTCAACATTCAACTGCAAATTACTCTAAAACGGTCAACTTTAAAACATTTTAACAAGAATGCCTTTTTTATGTAAGATAAATCAAGCGTTGAGATTTTTGATAAATGTATTAGATAAAACCACGCACAAAAAAGATAGGGTAATTGAACCATTCCAGCCCCCTTGTAAGTTACGCCCCTGAATAAAATATGAAGATTCTAACAAATTAGTAATATTTCTCATAAAAAACTACGCCCCTGTACCAAATTTCGTTAAGTTACCTGTAACAGTTTTGAAGAAAATGGCAAAAAACCATTTTTGAGAGTCTTCTTCCAGGGGCTGTAGCTCATTGGGAGTGCATTTTCAGAAATAGTTTTATAGAGTAAACTACACTTATTTTTTGATGTACTATATGTCCTAGAAATTTTGGCAGACATTTTTGAAACACCTTGTATACAGGGTGTCTCAAAAAGAATGGGACACCGATTAGCCATAGATTCCTTACATCATAATAAATTGATTAAACCTAATATACCTTAGTACAAAGTCCCTTCTGCAAGAAGTTATAGGGCCTTGAAGTTCATTTTTTAATTTCTTATTTTTTTGTTAATTTACACAAATGTAGAGATTTCGATTTGAATTTTGGTATACATACTTACTATTACATACTGCAATAATAGGAAAAATTTCATAAACTAGACTTGACTGTAAAGGCCACTTTACCTAACTTTCAAAACTTCTTTTAGCTCTAACTTCGTTATCGGTAACATTTTTTGAAATTTTAGGTTATTATCTGAAAGAGAATTAAAATACACAAAAATAATGTACTCTTAGTTCATAAGCGTAAGAGCAACCGTTTACCTCAAAATGCCCATCAAAGGTTTTTGGTTGTCACTAAGACATGTAATTATCGAGTAGGCATGATTACAAAAACAATGGTCATCTAGTAAAAAACAATGATAAATCAATTAATGATATTAGTGACATAAGAATTGGTTCTCTTATGTTTAAGAAAATGCCGCTACATAACGAATTCTCCAATGCTGAAAGGTTCGTTATGTTGCAGCATTTTCTTAAGCACAAAAAACAAAAAACTGATGTCACCAACGTCATTATTTGATTTCTTGTTGGTGTTTACTAGATTACAATCATTACCCATTGTTTTTGTGATCATGCCTACTTGATAATTCCACGTCTTCATGTCAACCAAAAACCTTTGATGGGCATTTTAAGGTAAACGGTTGCTCTTACGCGTATGAACTAAGAGTACATTATTTTTGTGCATTTTAATTCTCTTTTAGATAATAACCTAAAATTTCAAAAAATGTTACCGATAACGAAGTTAGAGCTAAAAAAAGTTTTGAAAGTTAGGTAAACTGCCCTTTACAGTCAAGTCTAGTTTATGAAATTTTTTCTATTAGTTCAGTATATAATAGTAAGTACGTATACCAAAATTCAAATCGAAATCTCAACATTTGTGTAAATTAACAAAAAAATAAAAAATAAAAAATTGAACTTCAAGGCCCTATAACTTCTTACAGAAGGGACTTTGTACTAAGGTATATTAGGTTTAATCGATTTATTATGACGTAAGGAATCTATGACTAATCGGTGTCCCATTCTTTTTGAGACACCCTGTATATTGTGATGACCAGCAGGCAAGCACCACGTTGAGCGACCATAAATATGGCGCCCAACGTGGGGCTTGCCTGCTGGTCATCACATATATATATAATATATTTTTTTTTTCTTTTCAAAGTTTTTTATTAGTTCTAAATAGATTTTTTCAAAAACGTCTGTACATAATTTAATTTGTTATTCAATTGTTTTCAAATAAAATTTCATCTACCTGTAGAAGACTTTATTGAAAGAAGACAACTGGGATGGTGGGAACACCTACAAAGAATGGAGGAAAAAGCGCCGACACGGAGGATCTGGGAATCCAAAACAATAAATACAAGGAAGACAGGAAGACCAAAACAAACTTGGGATGATACAATCGAAAAAGTACTGAAGAAGAAGGGAAAATCGTGGACAGAGGCCAAAAGGTTAACAGCAGACAGAAATAAGTGGAAAAAATGTATATCGAACTGAATAAGTTATTGTGTTTATGTGTTAGAAATGTTTAGTGAAATACTCGACTGTGAAATGCTATTATGAAAGAATTTAAGTGTAACCTTACACCCTTATGGGTATGCAGGTTTTTTTTTTATTATAACTATAGACACACACACCTCATACAATGGTTGCTGCGCAAGCACCAAAGGCGCGATCCAACTCTGTATCCCGAATCCGGGGCAAGTTGATCATTGTACCGCCAGATGCCAGCGCATATAGCACCAGCCTCGACACCGCAAGGTAAATGAGGTTACAGGTAATACATATATAATACATACATAAATGTATATATTGTGATGACCAGCAGGCAAGCACCACGTTGAACGACCATAAATATGGCGCCCAACGTGGGGCTTGCCTGCTGGTCATCACATATATAGTTCTAAATAGATTTTTTCAAAAACGTCTGTACATAATTTAATTTGTTATTCAATTATGTTTTCAAACAAAATTTCATCTTATATAGTTACGATTATTGATGCCCACTTTTAAAATTACCTAATCTGATCTATACATACTGCAATTATATCAACATACCAACTTTATTTCTTTTAATTATTTCTTTTCTATGATTGATCTTTATGTATCATAATAATATATTAAATCTTGAACATCATGGACACTTTACCTTAATCAGTCGCTGCAGCTGATGAAACAGCTGCAATGTGTTTGCGGGTGTCTGGGTGATTGTGCTCTGAACGTAGGAAGTCCACGATTCCACGGTGTCGTTTCTTGTGGTAGGCCGAATGTTCATCAAGCTTGACAAGTTTGGAGAAGCGTTGCACGGGGTGACGTCTCCCAAATCGCCTGCGCTTGATCCGCTACAAGGTTCAGAAGGTGCTGGTTAATGACTAAAGGTGGCTATGTGGAATGCATACCTGGTATCGGACCTGGTGCTCGAATCTCGCCTGGGGCGGTGCTCTCCGAGGCTGAGGGATGATGGGGGGAAAACAGCACTGACGCCTGCAGAGCTGTTTTCAAATTCTGGAGCGACTGCTATCTCGTCGAGGGGCGACTCTGACCCGATTTCATCGTCGGAGGACTCTTCTGTCGTCACTCTCTGCAATAGGATGTGTAAAAATAGTTTTGTGGAAAAAACTGTTGTTCCGATTCGTGCCCTTGATAGTACAGAGAGAAAATGGATAGAAAATATGAATAAAGTCAGAGCTAGTGAAAGCTTCACGAAAAAGATGAGAAAGGTTAGTTTGGTATTGATTTCAAACTATGCCAACTAGTTCACAAGTAACCATATGGCAGAAAATAAGAGAAGAAAGAGAAAAAAATGAAAAGTTTTTGGTAGATAACAAATCCATAGCCAAGATTACAAGTGGAATGAGAAAAGAGGAGAGCTGCAACCAAAAAACTAAAAGAAGAAGTAAAATACAACACAATGACGATATAAGTGAAGAAAAGGATCAGCAAGACAGGAAATCAGCAATTAAGGAAAAAAAAATTTACAAACTCAGAAGAAAGCAAACCAACGTAAATTATATTAAGGAACTACAACAAAAAAGTGGAAAAAAACAGAAGAGCTAGTGGGAAAATACGGACAAGAAGAAAAAATAACAAATGAAAGAGGCTTATACAGGATGCTTCCGAAATAAGTACCATACTTTGGAAGAGTGGTAGATACCATGGTGGATAATAAATTTAGACCTGAAAAATCGAAATTAAGGTTAGTTGAACATAAGTAGTAGTAGTAGATGTCAAGCGAGTGACAGGCCTGTATAAATTTATTGTCTACCATTGTACAGGGTGTTTCCTCAAATTTTGACAGCTTCTAGCGACTTTGTAATTCCAGATAGAAAAAATTGTTCAGATAATAATTGTAGGATATCATCCAAACTGTCCGAATTTGCTACTTAACGAAACAATTGAGCATCACGGGTGAACTTTTTGACTTATTGTATACTTTTTTTTAATAGAACACCCTATATATTATGTGTTTATTGGATAGCACTTAAAATTCTCTTTTCAAAAATATATAAGTTGCCATTGTTGAAATATCCACTATTAAAGAATCAAAATATTACTAATTTACTATATGAAATAAATCACAGTAACCATTGAAATAATCAACAATTGTAATACCGAAAACAATTTTAAAAACGAATTGACAACCAGAGCTGTCACAAATCAGTGACATTTAAATCTTTTTTGATTTAAATACTTTTTTTGATTTAAATACTTTGATTTTAAATCTTTTTTCAGAAAATGATTTTTGATTTATGATTTAAATCTTTTTGAAAAGTATCTTTGATTTTTACTTAAAAATTAAGATTTAAATCTTTTCAAAATGATTTAACTCTCTAAAAATATTTAAATCTTTTTTAAAACTATTTAAATCTTTCTAAAATGATTTAAATACCTATATAAAAAATTTAAATCTTTTTACAGAGCCTGTCTATTCCTGTGGATTCGTGAATTTACCTGCAACTGCTGCAACCGTGCTTTGTATTTAACGCATTGTCGTCACGTCGCATAGCAAGTATCAAGAAGTTTTTTAGTTATAGTAAAAAGCGCGTAAGATTTTATATTTTCAAGCTTGTGTTAAATTGTGAGTTGGACAGTTGTGTAAAAATTTAATTGGAGATTCTGAAAAAGCGAACTAAAGGCAGAGAGCTAAGAGGTAGGCGGCAATTTGATTTTTTTTAAGTCTAGCACAACTTCATTATTTTGAAACCGGTAGAATTTTACTGACACATTGATTTTAGATAGTTTTTGTAATTTTTTTAAAAATATTTTTATTATACCTTTTAAAAAAATTTAAATCTTTAAAAACGATCTTTGATTTAAATCATTTGTCAAAATTAAAAGTATCTAGGATGTTTGATTTAAATCATTTGTCAAAATGAAAAATATCGATGATCTTTGATTTAAATCATTTGTCAAAATGAAAAGTATCTATGATCTTTGATTTAAATCATTTGTCAAAATGAAAAGTATCTATGATCATTGATTTAAATCATTTGTAAAATGAAAAGTATCTATGATCTTTAATTTAAATCATTTGTAAAATGAAAAGTATCTATGATCTTTGATTTAAATCTTTTTTAAAATGATCTTGAACAGCTCTGTTGACAACTAAATGTTCCATGTTGCATGCCACCAGTAATGTCATTTGATAACTTTGTTTTTCAATGGTTACTGTGATTTATTTCATAGAGTAAATTAGTAATATTTTGATTCTTTAATAGCGGATATTTCAACAATGGCAACTTATATATTTTTGAAAAGAGAATTTTAAGGGCTATCCAATAAACACATAATATATAGGGTGTTCCATTTAAAAAGTATACAATAAGTCAAAAAGTTCACCCGTGATGATCAATTGTTTCTTTAAGTAGCAAATTCGGACGGTTTGGATGATACCCTACAATTATTATCTGAACAATTTTTTCTATCTGGAATTACAAAGTCGCTAGAAGCTATCAAAATTTGAGGAAACACCCTGTACTCGCAAAGTACTAAAACAAGTTACTTCTCTCTAAATCTCCTCCTTTAATTCAAAAACATTTTGAAAAAAGCTGCAAAAACAGTTTGAGGAAATTCCACAATAGAAAATAAAACACAAACAGATTGGTGGAACAGACATAAAACTGAGAAATTAAAAAAAAAAAAAGATATTATAGAAAGACTACCTAAGAAAAAAAACTGATAATTAGTTCAAAAAACTGTATCAAGGGTAAAGAAGGTAATCTTAGCACTCAAGAAACAAGAGTGAGACATTTCGGCAATCACTGGACGTGGCCACCAGCTGCGGCAAAAATGTATCTCAAGTGAAACAAAATAAATATTCTGTGTGAGCTTAAGGTTGGCAACTATTGAAATAAAGTATTTTTTGAATGCATAATGCCACTAACAGAAATCCTTGACACTTCAATTCTTAGTCATTATTTTCAATAAACCTCATATTTATTATAAATTTGTAAAAGATTTATAAAACTAAATACTTTCGTCATAAAAACAGTTGACAAAACAATAATTTCAATAATTCTATACTACGCTAGCTCAGTCCAAACAAACATGAAGCACAAATGCTATAACCACCACCTCCCAAAGCGAGCGAGACAAAAACAATAAACACTCACGTTATGGTTAAAGGGGCACGAATGTACCTTTCTAACAGTCAGGATGGGCGTCTTCTCGCTGATGCTCTCCTCGTGCTGCTTCATGCTGGGAGGCTCCTCTTCGCCCTCGCTTAACGGCCGCCGCCGCACGCCCCAATTGAAATTATCGGTGCTCTCGCCCTGCATCACACACAATCATGTCAGTGTCACAGATTTAAAAATTCACCACTCATTACCTCAATGCTTTCACTCTCGTACTCCAAGAAGTCGAAGTCTTTGAAGACCCCAAAATCGGTGGCGGTGTCATCCCTGCGAGAGCCCCCGCTGAAGTCGTTGTTTGCGGCCGAAACCTCCTCTGTGCTCGAGGCCATGCTCGACTGCCTCTCCATCAAGTCGGAGCTCTGGCTGAAGATTACCTGGAAGAGATGGTTGGAAATTCGTTATGAAAAGTGGTACGTGCAGTTTTGATCACAGTGATTTAGCATTCGATGCGTCCCGTCTAGGAAGGGTTTGTGTGAGAATACGTACGTAGTGTAACTGTGCTCTGACGTTACGCACTTTGCACATTGATAGAAGCTGTATTGAGCCTAATTTTAGTAGCGGTAACAGTAAGCCGGTAATGTTGTAAATAAAGGTGCCTCTTTAACAAGCAACTTAATATAGGAGGTCGCAATGCAACCGTTGCCATTTCATTTATTGTGTTTCTTACATTGAAAATGGAAGTTGATGACGCTCATTCCCAGACTCAATAAAAAAAGATCGGAATCCCGGTTTCACCACTAAATAGCTCATACATTTCTTTAAAAAAAACAACAAAGATAGCAAAGGTTGCGCTGGTTTATACTCTGATATTAAGTAGGTGAATAAAAAATCAAAGCAGCCGACAAACTATATGTAAGCCAAGGTTTTTGTATCAATTTATACCGGGTGTCTTAAAATGAATTACATCTAGTATGCTTTGAATTTCCCATAATGCAGTCTAAAATTTTACTTGAAATTGGCAAAACTGTAAGTCTATGTCAAATTCAAGGTTAGTAGGTTAGGTTTTGCGTCGCTTTTGACACAGACTGGCGCAAAACCTAACCTACTTACCTCGAATTTGACATAGACTTACAGTCTTGCCAATTTCAAGTTTAATTTTAGATTGCATTATGGGAAATTCAAAGCATACTAGATGTAATTCATTTTAAGACACCCGGTATTATTTTGCTTGTTGTCAGTGAGTGACTTGCTAAATCAAAAATGTACTAATAAGCCTAATAAACAAAAATTAAACAGAAGCTAAATCTACAAAAATACAGGCTGCACTTAGTCTACTTTACAAAGAGCTTGAGTTAAGTGTTTTAATTATTGTGCAAGTTACCTTAGCGTATATCATGTTAATAAAATCGTCCTAGACAGAGGTAGACAGTCAGAATGCAGAAAAATGTCCCAAAGAAAAGGTCTAGATTACGCTATGTCACTACTGCCAGTAGTCTTAAATACAGTGATATAAAAAATCTCTGGATGTAAAATGCCATAAAAAACCTTTTTTCCACGACCGGGAGTAGAAATCGGTTTCTATAGCATCAAAATTGTGACAGAAGTAAAACATTTACTCCCTAGGGACTAAATAAGACAAAAATTTCCCTAGGGAGTTTTCATTATGACTGACACAACAATTATGTCAAATTCGTGGTTAGCAGGTTAGGTTTTGCGTCAGTTTTGACACAAACTGACGCAAAACCTAACCTGCTAACCTCGAATTTGACATAATTGTGAGCTCTTGTCATAATGACTTACAGTGCCACCAACTTTAAAATTTACCATAGGCTACTAATTTTAAAATAATTGTAACTAAAATGTCATAAATGACGTTTAAAAAATACAGGTTTTTCGTTTTAAATCTTCCTGCAACGTGAAAAAATAGTCTATGCAACTCGGTGAGAATGCTATTTTGCTTCAGTGCAATTTCTGACTCTCGGGCTTCGCCCTCTAGTCAGAAATTGCACTGAAGCAAAATAACACATTTCTCTTCCTCATTGCATAATCAACTATTTCATGATAATTTTTAAATTTTTCAATTAGCAAGATCAAATAGAAAAATCTTTATAAACATCTCGAGCTAGATAAAAATTTAGAAAAGTGCGTAATTACATTAAATCTTCAGTCTGCAAATCTTTTACTACAAAATTTGGGATCAAGAAGTTTCAACAAGAGTTGAGAACTGTTGGTGGAGTTTGAGTTATCTTGTTTTGATATTCTTCGTCCTCTTTTTCTTTTTTCACTCATCCGTGCATTCTGTTGTTATTAACCTTCCCCAACTGTTTCGATTGCCATGTTTCTCTTATATCTTCGATTTTTTTTCTTATTTTGTTTTCCTGTTTGGATTTATTCTAAAAACATTATTATTAATGGCATATTTCCTTTGGAAATTTTTGCCGCTTCTGTTTTGAAGCTTTATGAATCCATTTTATAGGGTGGATTGGTCCCTAAGCTTTTCTTTGTTATTCTTACAGTTTGTTATGCGTTTTTGTCTTCTGCACTACTTCTCCCCATGCTTTTCGGTCGGTTATTATACTTCTCCAGTATTTAATTTCCATTCGTCTTATATCATCCATTACTTCATCCCACCATCTCGTTTTTGGTCTTCTTTAATTGCTCTTCCATTCCCTGCCTTAATGATATATCCAAACCATTATAGTCTAAGTGCTTTCATTACTGTTATAATTTCATATTCAATATACGCAATTTTATCAATAAAATATTTTATGGATTTTAAGATTTTCTTTGCCGAAATATCCATAAAACACAGCAAACCAATATATTATTTCCTTTGGAGTTTTTAATAATTCATGTACAATAGTTATGCCATCTTTATTATTTGGCTTAATATTCGAAAAGGAAATTTTGAATTTTACATTTAATTTTGAAAAATTGTTTAACTGGTATACACATGTGTTACTATTTGAATATTTTGCAAGTCTTTTTACATTTTAGGGATATCTAAATACTTAAGAAGTATTTTAAATATTTTTAAAATATTTAAATACTGAAGAAATATTTAAATACTTTTAAAGTATTTAAATACCTTTAGAAAAGTATTTAACTATTAAAAGTATTTAAATACTATAGGTATTTACTATTTAACTACCTTTTGCTCAAAAAAAGTATTTAATATTTAAATACATTAAATTTTCAAAGTATTTAGTATTTAGTATTTAAATACTTTTTAAAAGTATTTTGCCCAGCTCTGCCAGCATTATATTAAATAGGGTGGCTGACCTTGTCTCACACCTGTATCTGTTGAGAATGCTTCAGATCTTCCATCCATTATTTTAACTACTGCATTTGTTCCAGATAGTGTCATTTTTGTGACATGTGTTAATTTTATCGGTACATTCAGCTGTTTCATGTCTTTGATTAGTATCTTCACATCAACTCTGTCCAACGCTTGCTTAAAATCAATGAAAATCATATCTAGTTGCAGAGCTGGGCAGTATTTGTATTTGTAAATACTTTTTTTTATTTAAATACTTTGTAGTATTTAATTACTAGGTATTTAAATACTTTTTTTCTACGGTCACCTCTAAAACTGACTATTAAGCGCTCACTGTCAATGCGAAAAGTTAGCGATTCACATATTTTTTCCCTAGCAACCATTTTAGCATCACAACCACGTAAACAATGTCTTAATGAAATAATCGCGTTACTTCATTTTACTTTACACATTGCCATGGCTAACCTGATTATTAATTTAATTCGTCATTTTTCTGGAACTGGCTAAAATTATTGACAATTGCATCACGGTGCGTCCATCATCACGCAACAGATTTATTGAGTTTGTGAGTTTTTGTGAAGTTGAAGATGGAATCTGAAGGTAATTGCACCCTGCCTGAAGTATTTGAAGCGACCCAGACAGCAACCAACGAGTTGTTGCCGGCCAAATCGCGCGGCCTTTATGAACGGCGGTACAACGACTTCATCAAATGGTGTGAATCGAAATTTCAATTATTTACCAATTTTGTCATTTATTTAGGACCGTAGAAAAAATTTTGTATGTATTTCGAGTGTAAAGAGCCATTTTGGTATTCGGTTGCTTTTTCGCGCCTCGCTACCGCTCGGCACGAAACTCGCATCCTCATACCAAAATGGCTCTCTTTACACACTAAATACATAAATATCTATTAATGTGCTGTATTTGTATTTGTAGGTGCAAATACTTTGCAAAGTATTTAGTATTTAAATACTATTTTGGAAGCATTTAAATACTTTTAGACTATTTAAATATTCTCAAATGATGACGTATTGGATGTTTAAAATTACGCAAAAAGTATTTACTAGTTGGAAATATATTTCTTAAAGAAATAAAGGCAATTAAATACCTTTAAGAGTATTTAACTACTTTTATTTCTTAAAAAAAATATATTTCTAATTAGTAAATACTTTTTGCATAATTTTAAGTCTTTTAGGTCATCATTTGAGCTATTCTGCCATTATTAGGCATTGCACGTTGGAATTCACACTATGAATCCGTAATCCAAATTTTAGCAAAAAAATACTTTGGGTTTTTAATAATTCATCTAAAAAAGCTTAAGTTATGCCATCTGTAGTACTCGGCTTACTACAATTATTACAAGTATTCGAATGAAAGGAAATTTAGAACTTTAAATTTAGTTTTGAAAAATTGTTAAACTGCTAAAAAGATTATAAATGCTGCATTACTATTTAAATATTTTACAAGTCTTTTTACATTTTAGTGATATCTAAAAACTAAAAATATTTAAATAATTTTAAAATATTTAAATACTTTTAAAAGATTTAAATACTATTAAAGTATTTAATTACTTTTATAAAAGTATTTTACTATTAAATATTATAGGTATTTAGTATTTAACTACTGCCTGGTCATAAAAAGTATTTAGTATTTAAATATATTTGATTTTCATAAAGTATTTAGTATTTAGTAGTTAAATACTTTTTAAAAGTATTTTGCCCAGCTCTGTATAGTTATATGTTATCTTCATTGCTTTTTTCTAGTATTTGCTTCATAACATGTATGAATATCCACATTGATAATCTCCTATTTGTTACTCAGTGAATCTTCTTAGTTGCTTCTTTATCATGGTTGTTAAGATCACCCCTATGGTTTTCACATTTTGTTGGATCTCCTTTCTTGTATATCGGTACAATCATCCCATTCTTCCATTCGTCCGGCATTCTTTCTGATATCCATATTTGTTTTATAATTTTAAATATTCTTTGTTGCAATCTTTCTCCTCCTGGTTGTATCATTTCGCTACGTATTCTGTCACTTCCTATCGCTTTACCAAGTTTAATTTTTTGTATTATATTCTTGAATTCTTCATATTTTGGCTTGTAGGTTTCTTCATTTTCTTCCCTTGGTCTCTGATTCTGGTCTTTTTCCTCTGTTTGTTGTTTATTTTGTTTAATAGTTTAGAGAAGTTATTCCTCCATATTTCCTTTACTTCCTCTTGCCAGTGTTTAATTTTTCCATTTTCATCTTACATTCCCCATTCTATTTGTGCTATGTACATTTTTATTGTTTAATTTTCCCTGCTGTTTCTTTTAATTTCTTCCATTGTTTGGTCTAACCCAGGGATGAGCAACCCGCGGCCCGTCATACTTTCTCGTACAGCCCTTCAAAGATTTTACATTTTGACTTTTAAAAATTCCTACAGTGTCCCGCAGCCTCATTGTACCCTAGGCGTGTTAACTTAATTTTTGGAAATGATGCCGATATAATAGATAGGCACTGATGCCATCATTTCCAAAAATTAAGCGTCGGCATTTCTTGGTATGAAATGTTACGCTGGGCGGCTTCGTTTGACGCATCGGCAAGCGGCGTAAAGTTAAAGCTCAAAGGGTATTTCAGAACCTTCAGAACCCGAAAATATGCCCAGAATTTACAAAAATTAATAATGGAATTTGAATCGCGTTTTAAAATATTTAGATTGGAAAAAACCGTTCTTAGTTTGAACATTTTTTCCTTCGCCATTTAATCAGCGTACATAAATCAAACAAGTAGAGACACTCAGCGTCCGTTCCCTTGATGTCAAAATACCGATTTGAATGACCGTGAACGGCTCCTGAGTGGTACTTTCTGATATGACCAGCAGATGGCGCCACTACTTTATCACATATGATTGGTAGCAGAGCCGGTGTATATAGGAGAGTACCGCCATTCTTTGATCCGTGAAAATGCCGCCATCGCCGCCATGTTTACTCCAATCAGCAATAATTGACTGAGTTATGTCTAAAACTTTACTTGAAATTGGCAAGACTGTAAGTCTATGTCAAAATCGAGGTTAGCAGGTTATGTTTTGCGTAGGTTTCTGTCAAAACTGACGCAAAAACTAACCTGCTAACCTCGAATTTGACATACACTTACAGTCTTGCCAATTTTAAGTAAAGTTTTGGATTGCCAACACACGTCACTTTGACAGAATTGTGTTACAAACCTCAAAGTGGCGGTACTCTCTTATATATACTGGCTTTGATTGGTAGAACTTGTGCTGCCATCTGATAGTCAAGCTTAGAAATACGCCCTGAGGTACTATTCCAGGCACTCTAGACAGGTTTTCACATTTGGCATTGAATAAAAGAGGCTACAGATCATGAATGATGAATGAATAAGTGTCTCTACTGGTTTGATGTATGTATGCTGATTTAACATAGAAGTGGAAACAGTTCCGAATGAGTTACAAATGGAATTAATAGATTTACAAAACGACACGGATTTAAGAAAAAAATTTCAAAATGATGACATACATAATTTCTATCAAAATTACATGAATTTTGAAAAATTCCTACAATTAGGTGCACATGCAAAGCAAATAATGACAGTTTTTGGACCAATTATTTTCCTCAATGAAAATAATTAAATGTACCGTAAGAAAACTGCGTGCGAGTTGTTGTGTCATCTATATCTGTAAATATAGACCAATTGATGGCCAAGAAACAATGTCTAATTTCTCATTAAATAATCTTTTTCCACATATATCTCTCGCCGTTTTTTTTAATAATATTTCTATTAATGAGTGTTTTATTTTTGTAATTCTTTACACTAGGTTTGTTAATAAAGAGGTCATTTGAGTTCATCATTCAGTGTTTGTATTGTTTTGTATGTTTTTTTTCGTTCATTATTTATTCTTCTGGATTCTCTTTTCTTTTCTTTATATGTTTTTCTTTTTTGTTTTTTTTTTGTTCCTTTAATATATTCTTTCTTTTTTTTAGTTTATCGCATTGCTTATTCCATTCATATACCTTGTTATTTATTGTTATTTTTTATATCCTATTTTAACCTTATTTCCATTTTTGTATTCCTCTTTTGCAATTTGTTTAATTTCATTTGGAATTGACATTTCCTTAATCGTTAGGTCATGATCAATAATTATTTTTTGTCCTTTCAGGTTCTTTTTTACAAAGTTTGGATTTTAGCAATTACTGTTTTGTTTTCTTTTATCTTTCCAATTTTATATGCTTCTACCTTTACAATGAAATTGCTCTACTCTTTTCTCTATTTGGTTATCATCTAACATTAATCCTTTGATAATTATATTGTTTCTCTTATTTTGTTTTTCTCTCATTTCAATAGTTTTCCAATTTTTCCACTCTTTGGGTTAAGTCTCGTTTCTCTTTCTTCAATTTCTCCTCCCTTTTAATCATGTCTTCTTGCATAGCGGTCACTTGCTTGCAGTATTTTTGCTGTTCGCTTTTTAATTCTCTAACTTTTCGCATTTCTTCTTGTTGGTTTTTTGGTCGCTGTGAAGGTTTTTTATGCCTTTCATCATTTCCTTCATCATACTCATTAGCTCATTCGGTTCTTCTTCCTCACCACCGCTGTCTTTACTTTTTCTTGCTGATCTTGCTGTTTTTTTGCTTCTATTAAAGATTCCCTCTTCCTGTATCCTTTTTCTATTGGCAGCCTCACTTGAGGGTCCATCACTCTCATCGTGATAGTTATATCTTAGCATATTTCTCGAATCCAATTTAAATTCAGTTGTTTTGGCTTTTCACCTATGTGCAACTTTTGATTTGGCGCCTTTAAATTTAAATTTTGAGAACTTTTTTTATTTACCTTAGGTTGGCGTCCCTGCTAATTTTCACCAGACACTTTCATGCTGTGTAATGTACTAATTTTTTTTTTAAATCTCTCTTTATAATTAGAAATAGAATTCTATCGCATTAAGGCGCATGGTGAAGGTGACCAGTCACCTAGTTCAAGTAAAGTAAAAATCACTAGTCTTGCAAAGTGACACTTTCAAGATCAAACTGAGTCTTGACATGGCCCGCTTTCTTGACGATTTCAGAAAAAGCACTTTTTCTGTATCTTTGTTGTGACTCGTTCGTG
Organism: Agriotes lineatus; assembly: GCA_940337035.1. NCBI lineage: Eukaryota > Metazoa > Arthropoda > Insecta > Coleoptera > Elateridae > Agriotes > Agriotes lineatus. Next base: position 124,874,366 of record OW679199.1, read on the forward strand.
ACTGAGTTCCTTATAGATTCTTCCGTTCCACCATCTGCCTAGTTCTGTTATGCCTTGTAACTTTTTAAGTATTTCATTTCAATCGTAGTTAATTTCCTTTCACGTTCTGTGAATGTGGGTAGCACTTCAATTGTGTATAATAAGATCATCGTCGAGTATACTTGCTGCTTTGTCTTCTTTCCTATTTATTTCTTTCTTAATAGTGTTTCATTGATACAGTAGTAGCATACATTAGTGTTTCTATTCTGACAGGGTTTAAGTCTTTGTAGTCTACAGTTGTTCTGTTCATCTTCTTCTTGCCATTATTCAAAATTTTGTCCAATAGAAGGGTAGAGAGTAGCTAAAGAGTCTCAATTTCCATTGTTCCATTGTTACCCCAACTATCTGTATTATGGTCGAGTCGTTCCTACACATATTCTATAGCACTGATCAGTTTTGTTGTTGTTTCTAATTGAACACAATTTTAAGCATGTGAGACGTGGGTGTTGAATAAGGCAGTGCTACAAAGACTTGTGATATGAGAAAGACGAATCTTCAGGAGAATTTATGGAGGAAAACGCAGTGATGAAAGATGGCAAAGAAAAACTAATAAAGAGGTAGGAAGACTATATGGGCAGCCTAATATTACATAATACATACAGGTCCAAACGTTGAGATGGAAAAACAAAAGAATAACAGAATGACAAAAAATATGATGATGAGAGTGCTGGAGGGAACACGGAAGAGGAGTAGGTCAAAAAGGAGATGGTATCAAGCAGTAGATGGGCCTAAAAGGCCTGATAAAGCTTCATAATATGTATATATAACAGATGTTCACTTTAACCTTCTGACAGAACTGTTTGTTGTCATGACAAAACTGTTTGTTGTCATGACAACCGTGTCAGCAAACCTACCATGACTTGCTGACATTTTGTCAGTTTCGAGGTTACAATCTGCAAAAACACAGGTGTATGGTGTCCACGGTTTAAAGGGTATGAATCTGAAGAGGCTCAAATGCCACAATAGAGAATAATGTTAATATTCGACGTGTAGGGAACCTCATCTTGAGCGATAGACGATTGATTGTTCGTCAAATAGTGAAGAAAACACCCATAAGTACTACAAGTGTTGAAAAAATTAACCACAATCATTTACATCTAAAAATTCCGGTTTTGACGTGAACGACCCCCGTATCTTGTCTTGGCATCTTGTTTTACTCACTTCGATTTCTTGTATCGCTTCTGTCATACTCCTCATCATTTGTTTCTTTCCATATTGGATCTATGTTGTTTTTCTTGATAGTACTCCTTTCTTGTTTATTTGCGTTTATTTGTCCTGTGTGGTCTTGAACCAATTTGATGATTTTATTCATTTTTGTTTTGGGCAATTTTATCATGTTTCAGAATCTCCAACTATTCTCCTTCTTTTTGCTTTATTTAATTCTTTGTTTCTCTATTTCCTCTCTATTTTTTCAGATGATTATTTCATCTGTTTTTTATATTCAGTATTGCCCTCTTTTCTTCAGATGCTTCTCTTGCTGCGCATTGTAGTGTTGTTTTGAGTATTTCCCACATCCTGTCCCATTGCTAATTTGTGTTGCCTGTTTAGTTAATAGCTTATATTTAACAAAGGTGTTCATCTATGACAGTTATAATTTTTGTTGTAGTAAAGAGATCGCCTTGACAGCACAGGTGACTGTTTCTGCAGCCAGTAGCTGTTAGTTGTCAAAGGTAATTATAATAGTACACATTTGACATTATTCATTACATAATGCTTTAATTAATTAAAAAACACTTTACTTCTAATGAAAAAAGTAACTAGAATAACTTTATAACCTCACTTCCAGTTCAAAATTCTAAATCCGACCCGATTTCACTTTTAACACACTGATTTATAAAATGTAATTTTTAGTGAAACAAGCTAGTGCTAAAAGACCTACTGGTAATGGTCATAGAAAACAATTTTTATTTATTCTGACCTCTTGCATTAGTTTTTCCATTTGTATTGCATATATTATGTAGTCTATCAAGCTTCGCGCATGATTTTCTATTGTTTCAATCGTGTAGATACTTAATTTCTTGTTTATAGACTGCATTGCCTATATAAAGTTATTAGCTATACTAAACTGCCGGAATTTCTCTCTAATACTGTTCCTTTCTTCTTCTCCATGTTCTTCTACACATCTTAGACGTTTTGGTTTTAAATTAGTATGTTTTCGTTTCTTTCTTTGCGTTTATCTAATGGTTTCTTCAATTCCCTACCCATTCATTCACTCTTTCTTCAGTCTTCTTGCCTTCTTTACGAATAATATAGTGTGTATTTTTCAGTTAGACCCTTGCATGTGTTTCTTTGTTTTACTTACTTACACCTACAATTCAAATTTTAATTTTTTTCATTTCTACTATTAGTTCTTCTTCCTTTTTATTTATCGTCATTATGTTTTATATAGCTATTTTTATCTGGTTTATTGGCGTTTTTTTAAGCCATGAGATATCACTTTGTGAATGTTTTTTATATCATTTTTATGATGTTCCTTCTCGTTTTCCATTCCTTTGTTTTTCGCATCTTCATGGTGCCCTTCGGTTTCTTTGTTTTCTATTTTTTGTCCCTTTTCTTATCTGTTATTTGTGCTATTCGTTTTCTCAAAGTTCTGAGTTTCTCCTTATTTTTTCTACTCTTTTATTTGAATTTTCTTGTTTCTTCGAATATTTTAGATCTGTTTCTTTTGTGCCTATTTTATTATTTTCCTTTTGTTATTTCCGTTTTTTTATTTTTGTATCCACATCTGAGGTGGCTCTTTCTTCCCCTGTTTTCCACTTTTCTTCACTGCGCTATTTTTGTTTAACATCCAAAATGCAGTAAAATCACTGTGAATTCAAATATATTAAACATTTAAAAAGTAATGCACAGTTAAGAATTATAAGAAAGGTTTTAATATGGCAATTTATGATTTAAAATTAAGGAATTAACATGTATTTTTGTATTAACCCATCTGAAAACATTGCAGAATCAATGTACGAGTAAATGATCCACAGTAGTTTTTTCCGTACAAAAACACAGATTATGGAAATTCCTAATTAACTAACTATAGGTGCGATCAAATTTAAAGCGTGTAACTTTAATAAACTTCTTTAATATCACCATTGCACAAAAATAAAAAATACTTACAGATGGACTCTTCGGTAATCCTACTCGCTGGCCGCAAGCCGTCAGCAGGTTGACTAGGCATTCCCTTACGCGTCCCTACAACAAGAAATGTTTAAAATACCTATTGTTTTATTATGTTTATAATTTCAATAATTTATCATTTAATTATAGAGAACAGAAATGTTACGGCCAGTTCTTAGAGGTGGCAACATAAATTACAAGGATTATTTGAATTTTTTAAAGCATTTTATCACCGGACCATTTCACAATAGAATTTTTGCCACTCCTACGATCTCTTTGAACTATTTTCTTGAGGTGGATTAGTCCTCTAGAGTTCATAATTACTTGTGAGATTTGGTTGTCTTCATTAATTCTTTACATTCTTTCCTATTTTGGGCTTTATTTTTCCAATTAGGCTCTTAATACTTATTCCACCCATCTCTTCTTGGGTGTACCACTTATGTTAGTTTCCAATTTGTCATTCGTTGCTTTATCTCTTTTTTTTTTAAATCAAAACGTGACCTACCTGATTTCCTTTCCTTTCCCTGCCACATCATCTTGTAAATAGGTTTATCTAATTTAGTGCTGCCAATTACTAGGTTTATTTCTGCTGCCAGGTGACATAATCTTTCTCCATTGTCATATTTTGTTATGTTAAGCAAAGTGTTATCTACATCTTTAAAATATTCCTTCTTGCCAATCTCAGCAATAAAGTCTACTGTCTAGCAGTGTTTTTTCTCTTGCTCTAAAACTAATTCCAATATTTTATATACAGCTTTGTTCCAGATCAGTGGCGGTTCAGTTGGTATGTAAATTCTTCTTCTTCCTGATATTTCTTCAGGCAAAGGGTGACAGATGGCATTTCTATAACAGTTTTTAGTGACAAGGTAGTAAACACCCATGATTCACATGCGAACAAGACTACTGGATTTTTTTTGTTCTGTTCACAATAATTTTGTTTGCTTCAACTCCACATTTTTAAATACTTCCTTGATTTTTGGCTCTACTTCTATAGTTATCTCTGTGGTGTTCTCAACATTTTCTTTTAGGTTCTGGTCTTGGATATGTAGTCCTTTCATTACAATATTCTCTTCTCTCCCTCTTGGTCTGCCAATTTTTCTTCTAATTTATCTACTCTTGCTTTCAGTTTCTCATTTTCTTCTTTCATTTCTTTCCATTCCTCGTCCTTTTTCTTTAATTCTTCTTTAAGCTCCCTAATTTCATCTAGGTTTTTTGTAAATTTATTCTTTAGATCTTGCGATCTACTTTTATTCTTGTTTCCATTTTTGTAATGTTTCCAATATATTCTCAATTTTTCTGGTTTTTACTTCCCTTTTTAATCTCTTATTTTGTTTTCTGCTATTTCTTCCTGCTCAGCTTCTTGTTGCTTTTCTGAATGAACTTTCACGGGCTCTTGGTATTTTGTTACCTTTTTGAAATGCCATTAACTCTAATTTTCACCTATCAAAGTCTTCTAACGTTTCCTTTTCTCTTTGTTTTTGTTTTTAAGTCGTTAATTGATGTTACACTTTGGGCTGTTGATGTTAGCAGGCTCCCTGGTATTTTACTCATCTATACCTTCTTCTTCCTTTATAAACCTCTTGCCATCCTTCAAGGGTGTCAGCTATAATTACAGCATCGAGTGCATAACAAACATGTTTATTGTCTATTTGTCTAGCTGCAAAACTGTGTCAAAAGCCTTTTTGAAGTCATTTAACCCTAAAAAGACTAATTGACATCTCTGAATTTTTGAATGAGGACCTGCATGCCCAAACCACAGAATAAACACCTAACAGACTCGGAAGTAACACTCGCGGCAGCGCCTTTGATGTTGGAGTAGACGATTTCAGATATGGCGGCCATATTGAAAGAGAGTAGATCAAGAATAATATGTGGTGGCACTGTAAGTACAGGTTAGGTTTTGTATCAGTTTTGACACAGACTGATGCAAATTTGAGATTAGCAGCTTAGGTTTTGCATCAGTATACAGACTGATGAAAATTCGAGGTTAGCAGGGAAGGTTTTGCATAAGTTTTGACACAGACTGACACAAATTCGAGGTTAGCAGCTTAGGTTTTGCATCAGTTTTGACACAGACTGACACAAATTCGAGGTTAGCAGGTGAGGTGTTGCATCAGTTTTGACACAGACTGACACAAATTCGAGATTAGCAGCTTAGGTCAGTTTTGACATAGACTGACACAAATTCGAGGTTAGCAGGTTAGGTTTTGTATCAGTTTTGACACAGACTGATGCGAATTCGAGGTTAGCAGGTTAGGGTTTGCGTCAGTTTTGACACAGACCGACGCAAATTCGAGATTAGCAGCTTAGGTTTTGCATCAGTTTTGACACAGACTGACGCAAATTCGAGGTTATTAGGTTAGGGTTTGCGTCAGTTTTGACACAGACTGGCGCAAATTCGAAGTTAGCATGTTAGGTATTGCATCAGTTTTGACAAAGGCTGATGCAAATTCGAGGTTAGCAGCTTAGGTTTTGCATCAGTTTTGACACAGACTGACGCAAAACCTAACCTGCTAACCTCGAATTTGCGTCAGTCGGTGTCAAAACTGATGCAAAACCTAACCTGCTAACCTCGAATTTGACATAGACTTACAGTGCCACCAACATATTATTCTTGATCTACTCTTGTTCAATATGGCCGCCATACCTGAAATTGGCTACACGGTGCTGCCATGAGTGTCGCTTCTGAGTCCGTTAGGTGTTTATTCTGTGTCCAAACCTTTGCACAATCCCAACTGAGTTTCTTCTACTTGTTGTATATCCTTTCATGAATTATACATAGAACTATCTTCAAAACGAGGCTCATTAAACTGATAGTACTATGGTCGGTACATTTTCTTGCTTTCAGTTTTGGCAATAGTGATAAAAGTAGATTTCAACCAATCTGATAGTATTTTTTTACTATTATAAATAGCATTGAATAATTGTTTTTTGTTTTTATCTGTACATATACTTGATATCTTGCTTTTCCATTTACTTATCATAAATTCTGCCTCATTTTTGCTTTATATTGTTTCTTAATAAAATGGTAGAGTAAAATCATCTGATCTATTTCCATCTATTGCAGTTTCTCTATAACTTTTCAATCCTGCATTTTTAGACCCGGGACTTCTGGCCAAACAAACCATATGATAAACACATAAAACTACTTTTTTGGAAATTGGTTGTTTCGATATTCTATTACCATAAACTGATTGTTTTAAATCGCATACATTTCCATCTATTCTAAGTTTGTGATAACGTATTTTCATCCTATTTTCTTCATTTTCTTTTGGATTTTCATTCCTCTTTTTGTCAAACTATTTTCCATCCTTTTATTAACCATTATTCTCCTTTTATGACTCCAGCTTGCTGCTTTTGAATCACATGTCTTTCATGATCTACTTCAATTTTTAAATCTTCTTTTATATTTCTTCCATGAGTCTCCCAAACTTTTTTTCTTATTTGTTTTTTAAACATTTAATAATTACACTTCTACATTTTCTTTTACAGCTTCTATGGTTTCGTATAGTTTTTCAATTCTCTTATGAATTTCTTGTCTTGTCCTTATTTTTATTTCTGCTTGCAGTTTTGCTATTTCACTTTTATTACCTTCAAAACCTTCTTTAAGTTCTTTTGTTAAATCTTGAACTGTCTTTAGAATGAATTTTCAATTGCTTTTACCTTTAAAAAATGAGTTAGATCTCGCATAATGACACACTAAGGAGCTACCACATTTTTTTTGGGGACATGGAGGTGAGATTTGTCTTCACCTTTGTATATAAATTCTACAATTTTTCTTCTTTCTTGGGTTAATTCAAACGATTCGTCTGCTCCCAATCAAAATTCCGGATTACAGGACGACTTACCTGCGACATCCAAGGCCGTTTCCAACCAGACAGGGGAGCAGTATCAGCAGGACTTAGAGAACAAGAACGTCGTGGAGAAGCCACAGGTTTGGAAACCACACTAGCATCTTCATTCTTCACCAAGAGCCGTCTGCCGATCACTGGAGTTTGGGAGAGATCGAAGGTAAACTCCATGGTCCTTCCTGCAAAATGACATTAAAACCTGATACAACTGAAGGTTTGTTACAAACCTGGCAGCTCCTTCTTGGTGAACACATCGGTATCAGTAAAAGAAGGATGAGGCACCGACGTAACCGAGCCCTCCCAGTAACTGTGCTGGACGGACGCCGGCGGCGCCACCAGCGTGCTAGATCTGGTCACAACCAGTTTCAAGATCTTCAGCGCCTCTTTCCAGTGCACCCCTTCGATGTATTTGGCAATGACCCTCAGCAAGTCTGCGTTTATGGGCTGGGCAGCCGCTGAAGCTAAGTCAACATAGTGCAGGATGCAGTGAACAATGTTTAAGATGGGAAGCTGCAGATTTGATGGACCTTTCTCCAGAACTTCTATCAGGAAGGCTAGCATGTTCAGGCTGAGGTGGGAGTAGGTGTCATACAGGTATTTGACGACACATTTGGTCCATTGGAAGCTTTCTTTACTGAAGGTCCTGCGACTATAGAGGTTCATCACCGTCCCCAGATTTTCGAGCTTCTTGCTCTTTTCCACGCTCACCTGTTACAAGAAAAACTCGGTATTTGTTGGGTTGGTAACAAAATAATAGTTTTAGTTCTTTTTATTTTTAGATGTGGTAGTAATGCAAAATTTTATTTTTTAAATACATTATGAAATCATTAGCTACTTTGTATAAAAAAGGTTAATCGGAGAGGAAACCTGCAGAACATTTCGTTTATAGATACCTACTATTGTTTAATTTAAAAACACTAGATACCACTAGCCATTAGAAGACCAACCATGATCAGAATAACACAAGAGCATTATCAATGCATGATCCTGATATTGCAAATACATAAAATTGAGATCAGTAGATTTAAAAGAGCGCAAAATTTCTTCTGACGTAACAACACTGTAAGAAAACATTGGAACAGTCTCATTGTACACTACAACGTTGAGGAAAGTTATTATGGAGTAAAATGCAGTATTCGATTCAAGATGAACTTCCTCCTGTTTCCTGTTCTTCTGTGGAAAAATTGTTGCTACAGCGTTTATGACAACAGTTAACCGTAGCAGCGAATCAATTTTCTTTAAATGTTAGTCTGATGGAAAAAAACTAAAATACAAATGGACAAAAATAGAAAAAAAATATGTACACACCAGTTATTGGAAAACCTATAATTGTTAAGGACTATACATAATATCAGGAATAGAAGCACTATTTTTCAACACAAAACAATACACAAAGAAACATTGATACAGATCAGTAAATTAGATCGACCATATACTGATAAAACAAGAAAATACATGAACAATCTAAGACATACAAACCTATAGAGAAGCAATAGTAAAATCCAGATCATTATCTGATATGAATCAAGGTGATCAAATTTGTACAAACAAGTAATAAGAGCGCTAAATAAACTAAGTAAAATTACAAAAATATAGACAAATTGGAAGGACATAATGGAAACAATATAACCATCTGCAAATGCTAAATTAGAAATGAAAGCTGCTTGAAAGCAATAACAGAAAAGAAGAATGCATGGGTAAAGATACAAGAAGAAATTAGAGATACCAAAGAAGCATTAAATGTAAAAAAATGGTAACAAAACAACTAACTATGCACAAAAACTACAAGAAATAGAAGAAAGTTATTAAAACAAAGCAACAAGACACAAGCAGTAAGAAGAACAAAAAAGATGAGGTAAAATGGGAGACAAGAAAGTAAAGTGCCTTCGGTATCACTCGGGACCTCAAAAAGGATTACCAAAAAGGAGTAATCAAAAGGGAACACCACCAAACAAAAGGAGCTAAAAGAGCACCAAACTATAGAATCTCACCAATTATTCATCAAGAAAACGTACCCTCAGGTGTTCTCGGCTCCCTTTCGCCAAAAGGAAACATATGCTTGCCCAGATGAAATCTAAACTAAGTTTGAGCTTGGGAAATTACAAAATAATCCTCACGGGGACTGCATTACCACCTCCGGAACATTCAAAACACAACAAAATTAACTTCCCAGGCGAGATGCCTGTGAAAGAACCCAATTAAGGTACGTTTCAAAACGCAGTTTCACAAGGCAGCTATTCTGTAGCAACACAACATGGCGAATGACCACAAAGGCTGATAAGGAGACCCAATTCGAAAATTGGAGGGAGCTTTGAAAGAAACTTGATATATGCAACCCAAAAAGCTTTATGCGCGGAGTGACACCTAATCTCTAGAAATTTTCATGCATTGTAATTTTGGGAACCGGCTTACGTTAGATCAAAATGTAACTTACAGGTCTGAATGCTCAGTTTTATTGTAGGCAAAAATTAGACTTAATGCAAGATGAGGCAAAAAAGTTAGTTTTAACGAAAATTAGGGCAATTAATTAAATGAATAACTGTAAATCACTTTTGAAGCATAACAGCATCCGCCCGATGCCATTTAAAAAGCTTCATTTGAACGGGTGTATTTTCTAAAGTCATGAAGATGTGATGGCAAGCTAGGACGTGACATTCATGTGTAACATATGACGTCATACGTTTGAGACATTAGGACATTTTCACACCATGTGGAATTTCAAGCAAAGATTGATAATATTAAATCGTTAGATGATAGTATTGAACCAGAAGTTCTGTGGGGTGTAGGAAACTCAGAGTCTAAAATAAAAAAAGTAATTGAAATTTAATGCTAAAATCTTGTTTACAATTAAAATAGTATATTATTATACGAGTTTTATAAGAAGGTTGATTGTAGCACGCATGAGTTTGGCTACAATGCCTCTTATTAAATGAGTGTAATATACTATTTTATCTACTTTGAGCTGCTCATTTTATAGAAATTCTAAATTTCAGATACTAAAAATATTGCATTACAATCTAGGGACTTTTGAGTGTAAAGATGGCGACATTGTCAAGTGACATTTGACAGTCGCCATCTATTGGACAAACTATCAATTTCGCTGCTCTAACATTTGAATTAGTTTAATCTTGGTGTAAGCTTTTTGGTTCGTATGCTGTTCAAATAGTGGCTTACCTAGAACAATCATTCTGTTTAATTAATTTGTTAAGAACTACCATCAGTTTAAGTTATATTTGATTAGAATAAATTTAATAAATACAGTTCCGAGATTGTGGTTATGTATTCGACATCTGACGTTTGTTGTGTTATGAGCAGGTGAAAGCAAATGTCACCAATCTTATAAAACAAATTAGGTAAAATACTTTTATTCATATATGTATTTTGTTTTTCAATAAAAGAATCGGAAACTTAAAATGTGATTAAGGTCAAATAAAACAATAACTTTGATATAAACTATAAATTGTGTTTATTGTCTACTCAAAATTGCACATATTTTATTTCTTTTTATTCCACAGAGTCTTTTGGAAACTGCTCTGTTAGGAGTTCCCACTTCATTTTCAATTTGTGGTACATCATGAACAAACTCTTCCATTAAATCATTATTGTCTATACAAATATTATACAAGACACAGCATGCAATTATAAATTGACAAGTTGGTCAACTGAAAGAAAGTCTGTACGAAGTAACTGTCGGAATCTTCCTTTTAATAGGCCAAATGTATTTTTTATTTTTACTCTTGTTGCACAAAATTTGAAATTGTACAATCTTTGATCTGGTGTTAATTGCCCATAGTCTCTAAAGGGCGTTAATGAATGTTCCGTTATGGGATATGCAGAATCGCCCAGAAGGTGGTAAGTATTATTCATTGCATTAATTGCGTCATATATAAATGAGAGCTTAAAAGTTCGAGCATCATGGAGCTTCTGAAACCATTTGTTGTGCCGCTTAATAGTTTTCTCCATTTACCCTAACACACCTCCAACTAGCTCAACGGTGGCGGTGGTAAAAATGGCGGCAGTCAAAGGAGGAAAGGAGGCGTTACCCTCTGCTAAACAGTTGTTTAATCAGAGAAAAATTTATTATAGTTATTTTGTACAGATTAACTTAGAACTAGAAAATATATACATATAACCAAGAGAAAGAAGATGCGGATTGGCGTCCGTAGTCGGATGCTGTTGTGATCCTTCGGAGGCGGCGGCTAACGGGCGCAGCGTCCTAGAAGCGGCTGGGGCTGCAGGAGCGGGCGCTGATCGTCCTCTCGGGGGCGGCGGCTGAAGTGGCTCGACGTCCGGCTGGTGGGATCCTTCGGAGGCGGCGGCTGAAGGGCGCAGCGTCCTAGAAGCGGCTGGAGCTGCAGGAGCGGGCGCTTGTTGTCCTCTAGGGGGTGGCGGCTGAAGTGGCTCGACGTCCTGGAAACGGCGTAGGCGGCAGGTGCGAGCGATGATCGTCCTCTCGAGGGCGGCGGCGGAAGTGGCTCGACGTCCTGAAAACGGCGTAGGCGGCAGGAGCGAGCGATGATCGTCAAGCAAGGGCGATAGGCTCCAAGTCCAGCGAAGCGACAGCTCGGGGAACGGCAGAGTCCAGACTAGGTAACATCCTTCGAGGTTGGTTAGACTCCTGGAGATGAGGGCTGATGATCCTAGAATGGCTGCTTGTTCGACCCGCCGAGGCAGAGTGATTTCTTCTGGCCTGGGTTTCTCTATTTAAAGAGGCCAGCTCCTTTGTGCTCCGCTCCCTCGATGCTTATTGGTTGCAAATGGGGACGAACGCGACTTCCCGCGCACTTATTTTTACGGCGTGGAGAGAACCATCGAGCCGCGGCTGAATTTCTTACCGGAAATGGGCTAATTAATTAGCGCTTCCCTTTAGTGTTTCGCTTTTATCCGCATTGTATTGCTCGAAAATCAACTTGAATTTTGTATCTAAACACGACATGATTGGGATAAATATAACTCGCCGCTTAATTACTGCGCTGCGATTGAGTTCATTTAATTTTGTGCGCCCGAGCAGTGTGTTGCTTTTAAGCGTATTGTATTGCCCGAAAATCAACTGGAATTTTGAATCCAAACACGACGTGATTGGGATAAATATAACTCGCCGCTTAATTACTGCGCTGCGATGTACTGTAATTTCCGGACGTATTTCCTTCCGCGTACCGCTAATTCGCTAGATTCTGGGTTGGGCCGCAGTCCCTCATCTTCCTTGTAATTTTGCGCAATTTTCGATACCCAACACTTGATAGTTCAATTAACGCTGCAGCAGTAATTAGAATAAATTTTGCCATTTCTGCATATATAATAGTTTGCCCCAGCGCCCTTAAGGACTCTTTTTGGCCAGTGAACGGTGACGGTTGGTTGCGCCGGCCAGTTAATTTATGGCACCCGGTGATCGGCGTTTTATACATCAGTCGAAGAACTGTTGACCATGCTTGCCTTCTCGTGACTTATGTAGCTTAATGTTTGTTTCCCCGTCTAATGTGCCTTTCATGTACTTGTTCTGACGTTTTTACAAATACAAGTGAGTGACAGTTAACGGCTTGAATTTTCCAGGATTTATGGCTTCCGCCCACGCACGGCCCTGTTAGGCTAAATAATGATATATGCAGAGGCGGCTGGTCGAGCCGTCATATTGTGTCCAAATTAGCAGCCCTCGGTAAAGAGAAATTCAAACAACGGCAGTTGTCACGGAAAGGCTAGGCCGGAGAACGTTCGTTTCTTAGAGCTTTGGGCATATTTATGGCTCATCGTCGTTAGGGGACAGCTTAATTTTTGAAGTTTCGGTCGCTGCTCGTATCAACCCAATTAATTCTAGTTTAACCTGTATATTTAATTCAAGTAGTAATCAGTTCGCATTTCGAATTGTTAATTTCCCAGTTTCGTCCATTTTTATACCTGCCTGAACCTCCGCTTACTATCTGCCGAGCGCAGCGCTTTTGTTATCTTTCCCAGCGTCTTGCAATTTGGCCTACGCGCATTCTTCTTTTGGCTACTCGGCCTAGCGGCTTGCTGAACGAGAAATCGTGTGCTTAATTAAGCATTATATTTTGAGAGCTGAGAATAAATCAGGTATGATGGACTTTCAAGTTTTATAATTCTCATATTAATTAGTCGCTTTTAGCTCTCTTATAGTATCCTTTGGAATAGGACCTTTTGTCTCGATAATTACCCTACGAAGGAATACCTCGCCACGAGTCTTCTGCGCTCCTGCGGTAGACGAACAGAACCCAGTTGTTTTCCACATTATCCGGCAGCTTAATAGAAGGCACCAAGTGTAGCAAGCTGCCGTTATCAGAATTCCTATGTATGGCCGTTCACAACCTGCATCGCCTTTTAATTACCCGCCAAGAGCCAGAGGTTAGTGCGTGAAATTTTATTTATTTGCGACGACAATACATGAAAAGTTACGTGCGTTATTATATATCCATATTTCATAAAATTTAATTACTGTCACAAAATTATATGTTTTAATCGATTGTAAAAGGGGCACTCACGTTTGGGTTATCGGTGACCTGGTATTAAGGTTTTTTTACGGACAGCGATGTACACATCTCTCGATTAATCCGACGAGTTTAAATGTTTTAAAAATCCACAAAGGGGTTTGTTAAGTTCATGCGTGTGGAAACCTTCCATAAAACTTTGCGATATTGTGTATTCTAAATAATTTGAGAAACCATTTAATTATACCGTTTTGGGATTCAAATAACATTTTATACTCAATAAATGCTTGGAATCGCTTGGATTCCTAGCGCCCTACTGTGTTGTAGCTGCTTGCAGGTTGCACCGCTGATTTCCGTATCCTCGACCTAAAAAGCGCCGAAAAGAGCTAGTTCGGCTCGCATAAAGAATCAGTCAATCTGCGTTTTGGCAGTTACAGATTTATTACCGTAGCCGAGACGCAGGTTGGCTCTTTTTTTGTGACACTTCTCAGGTGTGCCTGTGAAGACATCTAAAAACCTTTTCTTGGAATCGCATATTCCTTGCAAAGTCAGCAACGTCATGTCGATTTGTGTAAGTAGATTTTATTTTACGTTTTGGAGTGCGAATGTTTATATAAGTTCCGTCGATACAACCTGCCACATTTAGAAAACCGGCTACGTAGAAAAAAGTAGAATTAATACATAATAATCTCAACTTTTTATACAACATACCTGTAAAAATTCTTCAGCTGCATGTTGTAGTTCATCATCTGTTCTTGAAAATCGGATAATCTGCAGAGGCGGCTGGTCGAGTCGCTGGTTTGCAGCATTTTCAAAACACAGTCAATGGGAGCAAGCAGGACATCTTCCAAAATAATTTTAACTTCTATTGCACTCTACCAATGGCAAGCGGTCGAGCTTGTTGCGAGTTGCGGTGTGATTGGCTACACCTGGCAAGCGTGAGACAGCCAGCGACCGCGATAAGGTGGCTTGGAGTTTTTTCGAGCGGTCGGTTCTCGGCAAGCAGTGCAAGTGGCAGGATGTGTTGTGGGTTTGTGATATCTTGGTCGATGACATAAACCGCTCGCAATCATTGTTAAAGGCCTGTCTGGCTAAATTGTTCCGTTCCTGGTTCGGGATCTCATCTACGAGTGGGCTAATTAACGGCCTCGCAGGTTTCGTGGTCGCCAAGGGGGCGCTGCACAATTCTTCTCGAGTACATAGGGGACTCATTGGACGTCGCAGGTTTCCACCCACATCACGTCGAACGATAGTTATAGCGATTGGTGCTGTCCGCCTACTGCAATCAACGCTTCGCACCGAGGCCAAGCCGCTAATTTAAGGTATTGTGCGCTCCTATATTTTCTTTATAATAATTGTTCATGTCACCCCGCTCGCCGGCCCACTAAATTTAACCTTTGTGTTATTAAGCTATTCGCGCTTAATCAAAGCATTTCTAAGTTTAATCTTTGTGTTATTAAAGTAAGCATACTTGCTATTAGCGCTTATTCAAGGCAGTGTGCGCTCAGTTCTAAATTTACTCATACATGATACGACCCAGTCGGCGCTGCTGTAAATTTCGACCATAAATTTGATCTAATAGATCTGTTTACTGTATTTGACTTATAATTATCTATGGTATGTGTGCCTGCTTATTTACAGGGTGATTCCGTCTCTGTGTCAAGATCGATGTAAGGTGAGGCCTGGGAGCAGTTCATAAGTGTTGCAGGTGGGTCGACGTGCTTGTCGCTACACTGTTGGAAGGCCAGAGTTTCTACTTGAGTATTCTACCCCGTTTGGTTTTCAAGGTTGGGGTTTCCCCGATTGAATCTTGTGGCGCCCATTTATTTTGATACATCCTATACATACCGTCACGTTTGCCCTGTGGCGTACCGTTTCTAGGACCACGCCCATCTCCCTGAGCGTATCAAGCTGTGGCCTTTAGCCTGTTTTGTGCGATTTCCAGGGTAAGTGTAGACGTTTCCCGGACATGTTTAAGTATTTGGCACTCCCTCACTCGTGAGTGTCATTAAAACAGTTTGATACAGAACAAATTGTATCTACAAAATTATCTAATTTTACAACTTGCTCAGATATAAAACGTTGTATTATTTCTTCTGTAATTTCATCATCAGATGAATCAGAAGAAGAGATGATTTCTAACACGGATAGACACTGTTTTTCCATAATTTTGCACTTTTACGATTAAATGAATTCGTGACGATCTGTTGATAGTAAAAAAACACATTTCACCTTACAATTAAGGCCAGAGCAAAGTAGAGCACTCTCAGAGTGGCCTTTAACGGGGCGCTAGGTCCTAACAAACACGGAGATCGCAGCTAGAGCAAGTTCCGCAAAGTGGTGGATCGAAAACGCTATTAAAAATGCAATTTTTCTGCTCGAAAAAAAAACCGGAAAAATTTAGGTTTTTCATCTGTTTTTAAACTATCGTTTTGACTTTATCCTTGCACTTCTTATCTACATAATCCAAAACTTCGACTTTAACCTCAAAATTTCGTTTTAATCTCAACCAAATATAAGCAGAAAACAACGTCTAATTACCGTCGTGACGACATTAAAATTGATGTCCACCTAAGATGCGACAATCAAATATAACATATGGCATCACTGGTCTGACATATTAGGACATTTTCACGTCATATTCACGTCAGCCAAGTATTCACGTCCTTTTGCTGCCTGGGTAATCACAGCGTGGAAACCAACAGATACACGACAGAAAGGAACACCAAAGAAAAGATGGTGGCACGAAGTGGTGTATGACTTGATAACAATGGACGTCAAAGATCGGATAAAAAAAAGAAGAAAGATTAGAATGGAGAAAAATACTCACGGCAGCCAGAATACATGCATAACTGTGACAATAAAATAGTAGCATTGGGAAGTAATCCACCCAAAAAAAAATGGATTATGCAAGCCATTAAAAGAGTAAAAAAATCCCCACAGGGATACGCCCAAAATGGTAACCGCTAAAGAGAAGAGGAAAATAATTATATTATAACATTTTTCTAAAATTCAAATTTAATTTTTCTGAAAATTTCCAATTTTCATCTGACGCTTTGAACTATAGTTTTGACTTTATTGTATTATATAACCTCAAAATTGTGACCACAATTCTTGAAATTCTTCTTTGTATATTCAGACTTCAATTTTCATGTTTTTTTACTTCCCTCGTCCGAAAGACGAAGGAAGTATTGTAATCACGAAAAAATCACCTGCCGAGATTGTTTCAGATCTTCACATTTCAAGGTCGAAAAAGAGGTTTTCCCAATTCCGTCAGTCTGTCTGTCTGTCTGTTTGTCCATCTGTCTGTTGGCAGTATAGCTCAAAAACGATTTGTCGGAGGAAGACGAAATTTTGCATACATATTATATTGCAATGGCTACTGTAGCTCCACGTTAGGCTTGCCAAAAATATTGCAATGGTTCTACTTTAATAATAGGTATTTAAAATTAATTAATTATATAAGCCACTGTTTGCAATGTTTTTAAAATAAAATTGAGACTGATTAATATGGTAGTATGCCCCTTTGTATTTTATTCGTCTGCAAATTAAATATAATTGAAAGCTAGCTCGTAAAGCAAGAAAACTCTTTGGTCCCAGGCAGATTCCCCTAATAAATTTATCTAGTGCGCCACTGGCAACAAATTTAGTTCAACTGCGCAATTGCTGAAATGTAATGCTGTCAAAATTATCAAGTTCGGTTTTCTTTTGCAGGCTGCGTTGTGATTTGATTTTTAATAAACGGAGTCTATGAACATTCGTCAAGGTAGCTATTTGAATTTTTTGCGCTCTTGGCGGCACTAATTATCTTTTGTTTCATAAAATAACGCGGGCAGGCTTAAGCAATTGTTTTGGAAAAGCGTCCTTTTACTCGAATAACCTCAAACTTGGAATCCACTTGATATGCAAACAACACCTTCTCTGTGGCCGTGAAATATTTGGATTTTGCTCAGTAATATCTCCTTTATGATGGACGTAGCTTTCCCCGGGTCTAACCATGTTAATTTTAGGTTAAATTGGTACCTGGTATTTGTCGATAACTTCGGCTCGCTGGAATAACGCCGTTGATATTGTGGCGCTGCTATGGGCCCCCTTGTGATAAAACCTCTCGTAGACGGTCGTACACAGCTGCCCTACACCCTGGAATGCTGACCTTGTAAATCCAATGGACCCTTTAGTTGCACGCAGACTTCAAAAACTTCAGCTGGCTCGTTGGCGGAGCTCTCGGAAAAGCCCCCCTCGTGGTTTTCAAATTTTTAGTGTCGGAATTCGTTGCAAATAACACCACACAAACTGGGAAATGCACTGAGTAAAACTGTATACTTATTATGTTAAAATAAGCTTATTATATATAATACAATTTTAAAGAGGAGCACTATTTTACAGCATCAATTTCATTAATTTATTCATTTGTTCTCTGCCAAATCCGTTATAAACAATTGATAACTATAACTAAACAAAACGGATATTAACCAAAGTCAATTACAGTACTTTTTAACATAAAATTATTTGCAAATAAACATTTTTACAAATTGCCTAAAACTAAAAATCATGTCTGTTCATTGTAATTATTAATGTCTTATTGCGCCACTTGCACGTTTTATTAATCACTTAATTTGTCTCAGACGCGTGATTGCATTGATTAGTTTTTAGAGTTCACTTTCTTTTCACATTTGTTTCATATCATCCTGTGTGCTTTTCTTGCCAAATTTTTAAATGTCTGCTTTTCCCCGCTATGCTCGGTATTACAGCTTAATCTCACAATTGCCAAATCCTTTCTTATAATTTGCTCTTTGCAACATATGATAATATAATTCTGGCTTCCTTTACCTTATTTAAGATTGTTCATAAATATTTCCTGCTTATTTATTTGAATTCTACGCTACAATACCATACACTTAGCAAACCTTTCTGTGACAAATCAATTCTATTGGTTCGGCTTTAATTCTGCTTTGATTTAATTTTAATATTGTACTGCACTCGGAGCAGAGCCATAAGGCTTAATATCACTGCAATATATCTACCTCGCATGAAACCTGTACGATTACATACAAATATATACAGGGTGCGCAAAATAAAATTTTGTTTATTTTTGTGTTAATTTTGAAATAAAACGAAGTAATAACTTTCACAAAAGTCAGGTTTTACATTTGCCCAAAATAAGACTCAACTGATAAAGGATAATGTCACAAAAGAGTAAAAATGTTTCAACCATTACACCGTGCTCTTCAAGAGACGTGCGCGCCGGACTTTTCCCGAAGAGACACGGTAGCGCAGATGGAATTTCGCCATACTTACTTGTATAACCTCTGAGGAGATTCGGTTAGGATCGAGCACCCCAGCACGATACATTTTTTTTTTTAATTTGAAAATGTATTTAATTTATTAGAAACGTGAAGATATTTGTACTCCTAACTTAATTTGATTTTTAAAGTTATTTAGTGCCATAATGTTGACGAGGGAAGTTCTAGGTAAAGCCCTTTTAAGATTTTTTTTAATGTAAAAGTTATTCTTTTGATTACGAATTTTGGACTTCTATCAATTTTGAAAATGTCAAGAGTCACTAAACAGTAAATTTTATAACCCACAACAATGTTGATACTTACTTGAGCGATGTTATCGGCGCTCCGAATGCACAACTCGTTCGCATCCTCGTAATTCAGCAACATATACGGAAGCAACGCAATTACATTCATAGGAAAAGCGATGCTCTGGGACGGATCAACCACGACCAAATCCAGCAGCGGCGTAAACTGGGACAGGAGGGCCACCACAGGTTCGTAGATGTTAGCATGTGTGCAGCCCTGAAATGCTCAATTAAGACACTAAACAAACCAATTAAATCTAAACCAACCTTGAGCAAAAGTGCATGAACTCCAGGAAACGAGCTCCAACGCAACTGGCCTTGCAGCTTTTCAACCTTATCCCTTGCATCGGGTCTGTCCAAGGGTAATCGATGCAAAACTCGTGCTAACAGTCGTAAAGCCAGCAAAAACTCGTGTTCATAATCCGACTCCAAGAGAGACACTGACAACCAGAACAACTGCGCCAAAATTGTGAGCTTATCATCCTGAGAAGCCGAATCGCTCAGCAGCTTTAAACTTTGCGCAGACCTCGAACGTGACAGGTTGGACCCAAACTTAGACTTCTCGATTTCTGACCCGGCCCGTCCTCTTAAATCCTTAGTATCGCTAGCGGGCGATCCGGAAGTTTTACGAAGACCATAAGACACGGAATAACTTGTGCTCCGCATGTGCCCAACTTGGTGTAGGTAGGAAAACGGAGGAACAGCATCCCCTCCCGTAGCATTACCGTACGCTGAGCGTTTCCCAATGAGCTCCTTGTTGTTTAAATTGGGTGTAGATTTGAAGAAGTCCTTCATGAAGTCGAGAGGGCGAAAGTCAGACTCTAAAGAGTCCACGGCTGCTTCGAGGGTCAACAGGAGTTCGGTGACGTAGCCCTGCATGTCCTCGCCTTGCTCGGCCACAGTTTCCACCAGGCGGCTCAGGATATCGGAGAGCATTCGTGACGTTATGGGCACCCTCAGGGATCGGTAAATTTGCAGCGACCGTCCGGCATAGTGGCGGGATGAGCAGCTCAGGCCGAGCTGGAGAGCTGTCTGCGCCCAGCGCTCGTTGATGTGCGCACTGGGCAGCGATTCGCGAAACACCCTCAGAGTGTGCTGCAGGAAGATGTCGATCTGCTCGGCACTACGCACCATCCAAACTTTCGCCGTGATGTCTTCGTAGTTCCAAAGGGGCTGGTTCTGGCGAGTTGCGAGGAAGTCTATTAGAGACTTGATGACGTCGGATATTGTCAGATTCGGCCCCGGTTCCACTGTGTTCCATGTGGTGGTATCTTCGGGGGTTACAATGACAGGTGGAATGTTTGTTTCTTTTGTTTTTTCACCTTTAATGAGACAATTGAATAGACAGTTTTATTAGCTACCTGTTCAAGTAAATTAGTTATTTATGGACTGGATCTGTTCATGGTTTTATTAGATCATCCAACGATTATACAAGGGACAAGAGAAGAAGGAAAAGAGCAAGGGACCAGTATATTTTTACAAACAGTTCTAAAATGAAATGGAGACCAAAAAAAATTTAAAAAACGGAAGACAAATTAGACAAAATTATGGGAATGATGTGAGATTTAATGAAAGAAGTATAGGAAATGAGAAAAAACAGAAACACTTACTGACAAGAGAGAACAAAGAACTAAAAAAGTAAAAGAGATGGAAAATTAGATACAATTTTTGAACAGATGCGTAGAAGGCATAGACAAGGTGAGAAGAAAGAGAAATATGAAAGAGAAAATTATACAAAATTTTCGGCAAAGAAAGCTAATGAAGAAATAAACCTGGGAAAGAACTTTAAGATACGATAACGCAAGTTGGAATTTGAAGGAAAAATATGCCACTGGAATAAAAACAAGCACAGAATAAAAAAAAGATTCTCTGTAGTTTAGTGGTTGGCACGTCTGCTTAGCATTCGGGAGGTCATGGGTTCTATTCCCGTGACCGTTTGCTCTGATTCGGGTTTTTAAGTGGTTTTACTGAGTCAACTGGGTACTTTCTCTGAGGCAAATGCTGGGGCAGTATTTCTCCACCTTTCCTGACATTTCTTCCATTCTCTACCCCTTCTATAACTCCCGTTCTTTGCTGAAGAGGGACGCAAGGTCCCTACCTATAGCAGCCCGCCCCCAGTTGGGGTAATTGAAATTACCCTGAACCTTTACCTTTTACAGAAAGATATTTATAAGTCAAAAATTAATGCTAGAGCAAGAGCAGAGAAATGGTAACGAATAAGGTGATAGGTAATAAAGAACAAGAATATGGCTAGCAATGAAGAAATTACAAAAGAGGAATAAATGGAAATTATATACCGTGTGATCGAAAGCTTTTATCCTCTAGGGGGCTGTGAATTTTTTTAAAATTTATGTTGGTAGTGGTGAGTAAAAGTAATAAAAGTAATATAACCTATACAGTTTTAACAGAATCAAATAACTTTGACAGAATGTTTAATACTGAACACAAAGTGGTGCAGTGTATGGAACATGGAGAAAATCGCTTTGAACAGCTGCAGTTGTTTTTATTAACATTTTTATGTATCCAATCAAAATGTTTGTATTTGTTCAAATGGCATTACTGACATAACCTCAAATTGACAGATATAAAATACCAATGTGACTTTTACTAACATGACTGCCAACGTAAATTTTTATGTAAACAATTCCACAGCTCTCTAGAGGATAAAAGTTTTCAATCATACAGTACACAGTCGATGGAGCTGGGGAAGGAATATTGCAATAGATAAGAATAAAGAAGATGAATAAGAGGAAAAATGAAAAAAATGAGAAATAGCAAAGAGGAAAATTAAAGCAACAAAAATCATAACAAGAGAACAGGGAAGAACATAAATATACAACAAAGCAAATAAAAATAAGCTCCTGGATATAACATCAACAACAGGAAAAGAATATGAACTAACGGACAAAATGAGAGGGCAAAAGAATTAAACAAAAGAGTAAGCAAGTTTGAAGCTATATGAAATATGGAATTACTTAAAGATACGATGAGTAGATGAGTGAAATGCAGCTAACAAGGAAGAACCACCAGAAATATAGAGACAAAGTGAGAGAACTAAGAAAAGAAAATAAAGCCCAGAAAGATAAAAGACAGCTATTTGGAAAATAGGTTCGCAAAATACAAAAAAAAACTGAGAAGAAAAATAATAAAACTATACATAGCCTGAAGTATAAAGAAAGTGAAGTTGGAGAGGGAATTTCTCAAGAAAGTAATAGATGTAAATCTAAAGATAGACAAATGGCTATTGTCAAAATGGAAAAATGGGAGGACAAAGTAAAGATTATGAAAAATAAGAACAAGCTGAAACAAAAAGCTGTCTACATTCACAATGGTTTAACGCCAGAGGTGAGAAGAATTAAAAAAAAGCACAAGGTAAAGAAGATATGTAGAAAAAAGAATAGAAAGTAGATACCTATATTAGTAATGACGACATCAGAAACTTTTATAAGGAGGCCAAAATAAATAAAACTACACAGTTCAGGAATATCACCTAATTCAAAAGCAAGGAAAGTTACAACAGATGAAAAGAATACTTGAATGAACTTTTAAACCTAGAAAAGAACACTAATTGGAGCAATACAAAACAACAAGTAGTAGAAGATATAATAAATAATCAAGAAGAACAAATTGAAGAACCACAGATCAAGAAATGAATACAGTAATAGAGAATCTAGAAAACAATAAGAATCCAGGAGGAAATTGCATTACCAGAGAGATTCTGGAAGGAGGGAAAATATTACAAAAAAATTATAAAAAAAGCGTATGGAAGATATATCGAGAGAAGAGATATTGCCTGAAACATGGAAAACTGCTGTAATACACTTGTTCAGAAATCGACGGATAGTGCATGAGAAAGAACAAACAGAAATGTGAAAATATAAGGGTATGTTTAAAAATTGTGTTTTGTGTATAATTAATCGAGTTTTGAAACTTTTGCGTGTCTTTGAATCAAATAGTCACCTTCTACAGCTCGGCTTCATTTAAGCTTTAGGAATAAATGTGTTCCTTCTCGTACACAATTAGAATTTTCCACTGGAAGAAATAAATGCTACAAGTATAATAGATTTCATACTAATGGAAAAGAGAAAATACTAGAAAAAAATACAAATATCTTGATTGAGAAATCAGAAGAATTATGATAGGCAAGAAAAGTGGGCATGACAAGACCGAACCAAAAATAATAAAATTTTGAGAAAAGAAAAACAAAGAATTGCTCTTAGAAATATACAGGAAAGCATAGCAGACTGGAAAATTCGGGAAAATCTGTGAGAGTTATAAAGCCATATGCCTGTCTTTAACCAGTTTAAAATTATATACAAAGATCATTGAACATAGATGAAGAATATCTATGGGAAAGAAACTGAAGAACTGCAGAACAACTAGCTTACAGGATAGGAAGACAAACAAATGACAATGTACATATATTCAGGAATGACCTGTATAAACTTACAATCTGCTTTCGACAGTTAGTACCAGCAAAACTAATAAAGTGTTATAATGAGTAGGTGGTAACATGATAATATTATAAATAAATAACTAGGGCAAATCACCACAATTTACAAATGAAATGGAATAGCTTTAATAATTAATTTCTGTGTAATCTCAGGGCTAATCAAAATGATATTTGTAATAATTACTGTGCAAAATAAATGGTTTATTGCCTTTCTTGTTTTATTTATTGACAATTTGCATGAAAAACTCTTTTTCAAAGGGTTAGGTCTTCCCACTTGTATTACAATTACTTTTGAGTAGGACAGATTAACTCATATGGCAAATGCTCGAATTCATATCTGACAGCTTTAACCTTCAAATTGACTACACACACAGAGATGTTTTGCTCGAACAAAAAATAGCGTAATTGAATTCAAAATCGCCAACAATTGAAAAAAAAAACCTCAGGTAAATGTAACGCAAATAATTATGACGTAATATCCGGCTAACCTGGTTTTGTTTCAGTGACGTAAAATGAACGCCGAGATCTGCAATTGTTCAACTTCCTGCAATTTTCGGTGTCCAGAACCACTTACTCGCAAAATCAACCGACGCCACCTCGATATAAACTCTCTGGAACTGTTCTGGGAACTGAAATCTGCTTCTACACCTCGTACTAACTCTAATCTATCCGTTGTACAAAACTGATGGGCCTACCTTGGAAGTTGAGCTTCGATGCTGGCTCGCAAACTGAAGGGACGCCACGGCTCCAAAAATCTGTTGATGGCCCCCTACTCTAAATCTCTGAACCTAAGCATTCTGGAGGGTCTGCTCCAAACGTAGTACATAAATTTTCAGCTGCCCAATGTCTCAAACTATTCAAAAAGTAGCCTCGATGTTGAACGCACTTGGGCGAACTTGGCGGCTCAAACCCCTCTTGACTGGGACATTACAGAAGACTTTTCTATTTGAAAATTTACATAAATCTGTGAGCACCTCTTGCACACAGCACAATTTTTCAAGGCTTCTTTAGTCAATAATAACAATTAAATTTCTCGTATCCTAGCAACTACTTTTACAATTGTTTTTTGAAATAAGTTTTGATACAATTATTTTACTAGAAACTAAACTGTCTCTTTCTTGGAAATTGTCACTTGTAACACTTTAAATTTTAAATCTCTGCTTTTTCACAATTAGTTTTTAAATGCACTGTTTCACATGAGTTTATTTAGCACTGCACTAATGTTTTTATCAAGCTTTCGTTAGCCTTATCATTGCTCTTTGCAATCTTTTGCAACCGTTTCTTTACTCATCAGCTGTTTTGCCGGTTGCTGACTATAATTTAATACTAACGCTGCCAATAATTTTTGTAACGCCACAAACTATTTCTGTATCATATAAAATTCACATTATTGTATTGATTTTTACATTATTAACTGTGTCATTCACATAAGTTAAGGTGCTTTTGCCATCACAAATGAATAAAATGTTAAACATAACCCTTTTGATTCTGCTTTTCTAATGCTAACCTTTCTCAATCAAATTACAGTTACTGCTACTTATATGATGTGCATTTATTAGTGTAAAATACTGACTTTATATTGCAATAAACAAAATATCAATTCTGTGCTCATTTGAATCATTCTTTCATTTTCGTATTAGTCAGGCAACCAGAATTCTTGCTGGTATTAAACCAATGCAGTATACATGTTGCTGGCAAAGCCCGAAGCTTCGGCTAACCTAGGATTGCCTAGGCAATGTGCAAAGTCCTTCAGGCTTTGATCATAGCATATAACCAGTCAATCTGAAGCTTGGCTAGGCAATCCTACATTAGACGAAGCTTTGGAATTTGCCAGTAACATATACAAAGAAGTAAAAGTACAGTGCAGATATATGAAAGAATCGAATACATTTAAAATAGAATAGGTGTCAAATGAGGACAATTTTCTATTTTCGTAACAATCTAATTTTGTGATTGTTCAAAAACTATTCTTTCAAAAAAAACTTCTTTGACAATTAAGTAATGTATTAGGGCTTAAAAAAATGATTCCCATTATTAAATTTTGGACTTCAAATTAATTTTTGATTTATTGGAAAATTGTACTTCTTACAAGAGTTTTTTTTGAAAAAAAGTTGTGGATCTTGTTCTATGATATTTACCATTTATCAAACAATAATAAAATTTCCCGGAAAATGGAAAAAAAAAGAGTAAAGTACCCACTTCCGGTTGCATGATTTTAATCAAAAATCATTGAAATCTCCAAATTTGGATTAAAAACAAAGGCATACATTTTCAGGCCTACCATTTAAACCGCCTGGTCTATAGCGACGATACAGACAAACTGACCAATGCACAGACTGAAAGACACTTTTTCAGAAACAGAAAACACAAAAACGGATATTTCTGCGAAAAAACGAAACAATTTACAGGAATCTGGACTGAAGAGATAGAAAAAATAAATATGGAAGTGAAAATTGAAAAAATGTAAGACAGTGATAATCAACAACAGACCACAGGATGGAGACAGAACAATAAACAGCAAACAACAAATCCCAGAAAATATAACGGCATCTGAATACTTCTTCTTTGGCCCTTTTGGCTTCTTGGGGAGTATAAGACACTTTTTTAGCAGGGTTTGAATGCTGGCAGTTTTGCTAGCTCTGCGCAGCATCGCTATCCCTTCCTGTTTTACTTCACCTGGTATTACTGGAGCTGGGTTGAGCTTACAGAATAGAAATAATATTAACCAGATGTTTCCATTTTTGTTTAACTTCGGCTGTTTTTCACTTCACTCCAATCCTTATTTATCATTTTATATTCTTCTAAGAAGGAAGGAAAGGAATAAAAGAAGTAGATCTGAAAACTCCGAAGAAAATTCAGCAGGAAAAGAAAAGAAACTGGCAAACGCCTAAAACAGTTCAATAACAAATACAGAAAAAATAAAAATGGTACAAACACTCTTGGCACCAACAGAAAATAAAGGAAACGAAAGAAAGGAAAAATTAATAAAGACTCGACAAAATCCTTCGGACAAAAACCAATAGCAATCAAATATTTCAACAGATCAAGTGAAGCAAACCCAATGAACGAATAAGGAAATGAGAAGAAAAACAACATAGTATTAAACAACACACACGAAAAGTTTAAAAGTAATAACAACAATGGCAAAGTGGAACATAGCATCTATAAAGAGAAAAGAAGAAGAACTAATAGATGATACAAGATGACAAGAAAAATTTAAATAATAGGTATAAGTGAAACAAAAACAACAAGGAGTTGGAATAATATTAATGAAGGAAATCAACCAAAAAGTGACAAATTGGAATCCCATAGACTCGAAAAAAATCACAATAGAAATAGAACTGAAACAAAAATAACAGCAATACAAACATATGTACCTACCCGTACAGGGGACAGATAGAAAAACAAGGGAATGTTACTACAATAAGTTGTAAGAAGTATTAGATAAACATAGAGAAACAAATGAAAATATAATTCTAATATGAAACTATAATGCTAGAGTAAGAAACGATGAAGCAAGGGGAGTAGGAAGTATAGGCAAATATGGAAAATCAGTTAAAAACAGTAACAGAGATATGTTGCTTGAGTGTAGCATAGCGAATGATCTTAAAATAAGAAATACATTATACAAACAGGAAATCGCCTATACATTTGAGGCAACAGAAAAAAATGCAAGAAGCCTCATCGATTATATAATATACACACACCAAATGCAAAAACTAGTACAAGAAGTAAAAACAATTAAAAGAGTGGAAACAAGCACACAACACAAACTAGTAACAGCAAACGTAAATATAAATCAACCGAACAAGAAACATGGAAAAAACTACAAAATATTAAAGGTTAAAAAGCTACAAGATAGCAAAATAAGAGAAGAATACCAGAAAAAGATGGAAGAACTAGAGGAGCTTGGATATAGGAAAAAGGATATGACAATAAACGAGATGTGGGAAATATTTAAACAACGTTACAAAGAGTATCAAAAGAAGTGTGTGGAGAAAAGAAACTTTGAAAGACCTAGATAGTGTACTAAGGGAGTGCAACAGAAAGTAAGGAACAAGAAAAAACATGGAAAAAATTTATCGAAACGAAAAATGCAGAAGATAAAGAAGAATACAAAAGAAAATAAGAGAAGCAAAAGAAGAACTGAAAAAAGCTGGGAGGAATTTGGAGAAGAAATTCAAAGGGGGTAGAAAGTAATAGAAAATTTTGGAACATTGTTAAATCGCTAAAGACAAAGAGGAAGAAAAATATCAGATTTGTAAAAGACAAAACAATAAAAATAAGTTCCAATAAACAAGAAAACATCCAAATATGGAGAGAACACGCCAAAGGAAAATTTGCAATCATATCAAGCAAATGAAGATATACAAGAAACCCAAACCCAAACAGAAAATAAAGAAATACTGTATAAGGAAGTAGAGAAAGCAAGGGGGGCCAGACGATATAAGCCCATAAATGATCAAATGGAGCGGAAAGAAAGTAACAGAATGGGTAACAGAAATAATTAACAAAGTATGGAGACAAAATAAGATACCAGAAGAATGGGAGAAGCATACTATAATACCAATATATAAGAAGGGAAACGAATGTAACTGTGATAACTATAGAGCAATTACCCTGGGGTCAGTAACTTTAAAAATCTTTGGCAAAATATTGGAAAAAAGGCAAGAATGGAAGTAGAGGATTGATATGAACAGAAGAAATTGAAAGGATGGGAATGGAAATAAATGAAAACAAAACAAAATCAATGCAGATAAACTGAAACAATCAGAATAGTCAACATCATTTTAATTATAAATGAAAAAAAACTTAGAAACACTAACAACTTTCGAATACGTGGGTTCGATCGTAAGTAGTGACGGCAAGATAGATATGGAGATACCAAAAAAGATTAAGAAATTAACAAATATATATTATTCCATACATCAAACAATATTTGGAAATAAGCAAGAAGACAAAGCAACAAATTTTTAGCACAACAGTGG
>OW679199.1:124902928-125055304 GCA_940337035.1 Agriotes lineatus
ACACGTTAAGAGAATGAATACGGAAAGAAGAATAAAATAGATGATAGAAGTAAAAAGTAGTAAGAGAAAGAAAATAGGACGACCAAAAAACACCTGGGAAAAAGGATTGAGGAATTGATAAAAGATACAGGTTTAGGAATAAAAGAAATAGACAAACTAGCTCTGAAGAAAAAACACTGGAGAGAATTTATAAGTAAACAATACCCAACACCCTAACAAGGGTAAATATGGGAACCGATAAAGAAGAATTTCATTTTGTGATTTAGTTGGCTCAATATGTTTTGCGATTTCTTCTATAGGTACTGTTCACATATTTGTTGTCTAGTTACTTTTGTATCTTCAAATGAAATTTCATCTTTAAGACGTTTTTTTTCTTTTGTGTTGATCATTTTTTTCACATTTCCTCCACATTTCTGTTGGATGGTCCTTTACCTTATCTATTTTCTTACTGAAATAGTACATTTTTGAATTTTTGATCAGTGTTACAATTTTATTTCTTTGTAATCTAAAATTTGTCCAATTCTGATCTGCTTGTGTTTTAGTTGAAATCCTGTTGTATTCATAAAGTAAGTTTTTTTCCTATACAAATTTTCAAGGTCAAAGAATTTAGGGTTTATATTGGCATAACTTGGATTCCTTTAAAAAATATAGTACATTTTTTTCTATAAGAATTTTCAAGGTCAACTTTCTAGGGGATAAGTTGCATTCTTGCAGGGTTCCTAGTTTTAATGATGTTGGTACTACATAGATTTTTAGTTCTTTTCTTCCACTAAAAAAATGATTTGTCATTTTGACAGATATGTCATAAATTAATATCGCTTGCTTCATTTTTGCATTTAAAGTATTTCTTGGTTTTCTTTTTTTATCGGATTTTATTGATGATGATGATGATTCCATGTTAAAAAAAGAAATTTGTCAAGAGTTCAAATTAAGAAACTTTGACATTCAAAGTTGACACATAACCATAATTTTGAAAAAGTTCTACCAACATGAGGTATACAAATTCCCTAGCGTTTTAATCACATGTCTACCAACATTGTAAGACTGTGACAGTTATTATAAAAAAAAACGTACTTATATCTTAGTAGTATTTGTTTTAGTAACTTTTTAGAACTAAAAAATGGTGGAAAATTTAAAATCTGGCATTAAAGTTCTATGTACTTCAAAAGCTCTTGCTAATCTTTCGTAAACGTCTTCTTCTGGCGTGTTAGGATGCAGATCCAACAGTTCCTTTGCACACTTCAGAAATGCTTTTTTTATATTTAATTTTAAAAGATTCCGTTTTTACACGTATTCAGTTTCAAAAAAGAAAATCTGACAATTTAATTTTAAATGTCAGAATGACATGTCAACAGAAAAACCTGACAAAAATAAATTTTCTAATAATTTAAAAAAAGCAGTTTTGCCAATTTTAGCTTGACCTTGAAAATTTTTATAGAAAAAAAAAGTACTGTTACGTTTTTACCGTTCGAGCTATTTAAAAATTATACGACGCTTCTGGTTTTAATCGTTTATTTACTATGATTAATTATGATTACAGTAATCCCTCCGTATCCGTGGGGGTTCGGTTCCGGGGGGTTACCGCGGATCGCGAAACCGCGGATAATGGTACCTTATTTAAATGGAAAGATGGGGGTTAGGTTCTGAGAAAAAAAAAATTCTCTGATAATCTGAGAGCTTAAGGGAACTCTCTTCCTGGTTTGATCTTCTATCCATATGCTCAATGCCTTTTCAGTTTTTTCAACCCTCACGTCTCGAGAAACAGAAGCAGTTTTGGCACAGAGAAGTCCGCTTTCTTTCACACTACCTCTGATTTTCCCCTCGTTTTTTCGAATTTCACGAACGCTCGACTCATTCAATCCGAACTTTATAGCGACTGTAGCAACTTTATCAACTTTCAGCGCTTCAAGAATGTTTATTTTTTCAACAAAAGAAAGCACGACACGTTTCCTCTTCGCGATCTAGGACATTTTAGTTCACTGTGCTATAGCGAGTGACTAACAGCCTGGACTGACGCACAGAGTAACACTGACGGGGGACGATTGAGACGGCGGGGGACGATTGAGACAGCGGTGGCGCCACACTCCCTACTCGGTTAGATACAGTACTGTACAGTCTAGCGGGCGCCGTCAATTCAAATTAAAAAAAAATATGACGAGCAAAATCCGTGGATAACCGAAACCCGCGTATAAAAAACCCGCGGATACGGAGGGATTACTGTATTTAGAAATACAAGAATTATGAAGGCAGAATTACTTATAAACTACAGGCACTATTTCTAACAACTATACACTATTTAATTATTATTTATATACAGCTTAACAGTAAGGATTTATATGGTTGTATTTATTTGTTATTTATTTCACGCGGCTCGTTTATATCACGCGTGCTTCAAGTCTGATGGGAAATGAATTAGAACTCCGACGGCCGTGTATTTATATTCGCGGAATAATTCCTTCTGGGAGCCTCGCGGACTTGCTGGATTTTTCCGGCAAATGGTGACGCACCGCGTGAACTAACCACCGAGGCCGCTTTCGATCGATCTGGAAGATGACTCATAGGCCCGCAGCCGGCCCCAAGGCTGTCTGCCGGCGGCTGTGGCTTACGCGTTCGCAGCCGCCTGACCGCAAGGTTGCTTCTCGAGGTTCCAGACAATCGGGGCACTGGGTCATAATTCCTTGGCAATGACCGGCAGCATGATCGTTACAGTACTTTAGTTTTGTATTTTCGTAAAGTTTCTGTGAATTTTGTAAATGTCGACTTTCAAGGATTGTTGTGATAAAAGAATGATCTGTTATTTTAGGGGTCGAAAGTACTTCATATCGAATACTCATTTAATTAGTAATTAGGAGGTCAATTTTAGTAGCTAATAATTTTGTTACACGAGTAGACTTATCTATTAATTGATACACACCATGTTTAACAATTAAGTTATTGAGTTTGTTAGCATAAAAGTTTTCACTTGATATTATGTACAGATTTCTAACGTTAACTACTTTTTCAGAATCTCTCTATCGCCTGCTATGGGTCTACATGATCCGCATCAAGTGTGAAAGCAATTCCGCCACCCAATCTCGCCTGCAGAGCATCGTCAACTCCCTCTTTCCCAAAGGCTCGAAAGCAGTTGTGCCACGAGACACTCCCCTAAACATCTTTGTAAAAATAATCCAATTCATCGCCCAAGAGCGTCTAGACTTCGCCATGCGAGAAATTGTGTTCGATCTTCTCTCAGTCGGTCGACCGATCAAAATCATCCTCACTCCAGAGAGAATGAGCATTGGCCTAAGAGCGTTCCTCGTTGTCGCAGACAGCCTGCAACAAAAGGAAGGTGAGCCTCCGATGCCCAGATCGATGGGCGTGCTGCCTAGCGGCAACACCCTGCGGGTACGCAAGACTTTCCTCAATAAAATGCTCACCGAAGACACCGCCCGTAGCATAGGCATGAGTGCGTACTTCCCGCACGTCCGCCGTGTGTTTGTGGATATTCTGCGAGCGCTTGATGCTCAATATGGTCGACCTCTAATGATGACAAGCACTCAAAACGTGAACAAAGAGCCCGACGAGATGATCACGGGCGAGCGAAAGCCGAGAATTGATTTGTTCCGCACATGCGTGGCTGCCGTGCCTCGGCTGATTCCCGACGGGATGACGGGTGGAGAGTTGGTCGATCTGCTGGCACGGCTGACTGTGCATATGGACGAGGAGCTGCGAGGGCTCGCCTATCAGAGCCTGCAGACTTTGGTGATCGACTTCCCTGACTGGCGGCAAGACGTCGTGTGGGGATTTACCCAATTTTTGGCACGCGACGTGTTGGACACCTTTCCCCAGCTGGTTGATAATGGTTTGAGGATGCTGCTGCAGCTTTTGGCTGCCTGGAAGAACACGATTACGTGTAATAATGTAGCTGCTAACAGCAGTATGCGTTTAGGTAAGTAAAAAATTTCTTTCTTCTTTGTTTAAGCATTCAGTTCATGCTAAAATTCAGAAGTTGAGGGTTTTTTAGGTTCATAGTTTTAAAAATAGCAGTTTGTGCATGTACGCATCACCTCGTGAACTACCCCTATGCCCAGTATGTCTCGTATGAGGTAATAATAATATATTGATAAAAATGACAGTTTCCGCTACAAGGATTTTTACAGTATTTCAAAAACATTGATTTCGTAAGGCTGGCGTTTTAAATAAAAAACACCCCACAATTGTTCCTCTCTTTTTATTGTGCTGCAGGGTGCTGCTATCTATAAAAGTGTGGATAAACTAGAGTTTTCCAATGTAAAAATTTCTACCTCAGCTATACAACTTAACGGTTTGTTTCTCTGCTGAGCTGGTGCTGTGCACAGACAGCAAATGTTTTGGCAGGTGGGCAGGTGCAAATATAAAAAATTACAAGACTTGAAAAGTTGTATTGTCTTTTTTCCTTATAAAACCATTACTTCGCATAATCTCTAGACCATATTCAAAAATAGAATTTAAAAACAATTGTCTACACAGTGTTTTATATATTGTTACGGGCTAAAAGTCATTTAAAAGTTACATATTTAACTGCCCTATTTTCGATAAATCTAAATATTACTCCCTACTACAAGCTTCAAATTTCTAGGAATTTATATTCTTAATTAATTTGCGTTAGACTCCTCTCTTGTTGCATCGGTGTTAGTCTGGTTGCATATTTAAGGCTCCCTCCAATTTTCGAATTTGATCTTATCAGCCTTTTTCGGCCATTCGCCATATTGTGTTGCTGCAGAATAGTTGCCTTTTGAGACTACGTTTTGAAACGTACCTTAATTGGGTTCCATCACAGGCAACTGGCTTGGGAAATCATTCTTGTGTTTTGAGCCTTCCGGATTTGGCGATGCAGTCCCCGGGAAGGTTATTTTGCGATTTCTTAAGCCTCAAACTTAGTTTGGATTTCATCTGGGCAAGCACATGTTTTCTTTTGGCAAAACAGAGCCTAGAACACCTAAGGATCCATTTTTGCGGCCTCCATTTTTGGTGGCGTCCTTTTTATGGGCCTTTTCGTGGTCGTCTTGTGGCCCCTAATCATCTGACGAAGTTGGTCCCAGCTGCTGCTTTGAGCATTGCCAGCATGTAGAAGCCCCATGCCTACAACCGACAGCGAAGGCAGAAGTTCCTGCGTAACCCCCTTCATCGACAAGCTCACCTGCAGGCCGTTAACTCCACACAAACCTTGGTTAAGCACGGCCGCTCTGCTGTTTATCAGTCCCTCCGCCTTCGCTTGCTGCAGCCTGGAGATTTATCATCGCAAGGTCGGTTGTAATTATTTTGGGGATTCATTTTAATGTTTTTGTGACTGCTACTTCGTATCCGGCAAATGTTAGAATGCCCATAGTCTGTATTTTAAGCGTATTACTCACTGTTTTGAGGCAGCTTAAATATTTGTTGCGATAGTTCATTGTCATTAGTTTTAGGATGGTTGCGCCTCACGCCCCGTCCAAGTGATCATATTATCGAACTTTGTATTGCTTTTGCACGACGAAATTAATCTGTTCTCCGACTTCACATCATGCCTGTGACATAGATTTAGGTTGAATCCAACCTCAGTTTAACCCCGCATTTGCAAGTAATTTTGCGTAATAGTAGTGTGCAACATTTTGACACCGTTTGGGAATTAACCGTAGTCACATATCGGTTTTCAAAGCGCTTTAGGAAGAAACAAGATCTTGGGCTCCGTAAGAGCGATATTGCTATTTTTGATAAACTATAAGACTGCTCTTGCATAGTGGGTAATTGGTCGAATTCACCTAGTAATTCCAAATTTAAGCTGTAATAAATGTGTCATAGCCATTGTGCTATCGACAACTTGCTAGGTTTTGCATTTAGCCATTTATTTAGTCATTCTGTGATTTGATTATGCATATTAATATACTTTAATCTATTTATTTGGGCTACGTTAACATTTTGTTTATGCTTTAATGATTATGTAAATTATGTACCATTATTTTGGTGAGATTTCTTAAGACGCTTACTGCTGTGATATAATTTGTGATATTCTGATTTGGTTTGCCGTATGATATTTTATGTGTATTTGTATTTCTGTTTGCTGAAATTATACTGCCTTGACATCTTTGCCTACGTATCTTATTTGTGCCTTTGCCGTTACCCCTTTAATTTTCAGGTTTGGTTAGTAGCACCTTCTGTAGTGTACCTTTTGACTAGCAAAGTGCTGGGTTGCTTGCTACTTGGCGCCCATATTTTTATTTTATAGCTGAAGCTTTTGAGTCTTTTGTTTTACCCACGACCAGCTCCGGCTGAGAAGTCGGTTAGCTTTGCTAATTTCTTTTACAGTCACCGTAACGGTAACAATATGTTGACTGGAAATGTTCAAAGGTACAATAATACTGTTGTCCAAGAATATACTTTATTCAAAAATAAACATTTATTTTATATCACTAATAAAAATATAACGAATAAAAATAAATATTCATAAAGTCAAGAATAGGGAAAATTTTACTCCAATTGGTTTAATTTGGGAATCCAATAAAACCTTTGCTTTGAAACTTGTAAGGGAGGTTTTAGAGAGCCAAAAGCATTTTCCCAGGGAGAGGTAAGCACATCTGATTTTTCTGGCTATTTCCATGATTTCATGATTCAATAGATTTTTGCATCAAAGTGACAGTAGCTTATCCATTATTGCCATCAATAATTTTGCTGGGATAAACTTCACCTTGATAAATAAATGCTCGATGTTGACCAACTTCCCAGGCAGCATCTGTGAGAGCCAGAATATCTTTCGCCTCTTTTTTACCTGTAGCTAAATTAATGAATTCTTCGTTTTCTTTTTCTTTCACTTCTTCATTAATATCGTATTTGTCATCAGAAGATTCCCCTACAGACGTCATCACTTTCTTTTACAGTCAATTTTCTCTTATTTTATCCTTTTTGTTTGTCTTAGATGGTGTCACTGATGTGTCTGTTTCTGTTAGAATTGTCGATTTTTCTTTTTTCCCTCCTTTGATTTCTGCGGTGCTGCTTTCGGGAATGACCATATAAATTCTGTACTCAAATGATGTTATTCTGACAGGTAATCGAAGTGGACAGATATGATAAATTCCCCTATAGTTACACTATCGAAATTTATGCTACATCTTTAGACACCGTAAATAGTATTTTAAATTTTGCAGGCAAAGATTCTAATACTGGAGAACACACAAAATCAGTATTTCGGGACTTGGGCAACTCGAAGAAACCGGACTCGCAAAAATCAGAGCCGTTGTCGTCCGTCCTGCATCTCGTAGAAGCATACGCATTGGTCATGCTATGCAACATCCGCCTCTCACCTCGGAGGCTCTCAGTTCACATACTGAAAGACACGAAAATTCTGCTGAAGACCTTGAACTGTTCGGAAGACCAGCCAGTCATTGACGTCATTGACCGATGCTGCCCTCAGATTCTTGAAAAGTGCCTCCCTCACCTTCCAGCCGCCGAAAAGTCGGCTGCTCAGGCCGTGTCCGCTATTGATCTGCAGTGGCTTGCGGACAGAAGTGCGTGTGTGTGGACCGCTGGGCTGCACGAAGATGGCAACCTCAAGAACGGATCGAGCTTCAACTTAAATGCAGTGGACCCGTGGAGTATTTGTTTGTTTGGCTTTCTGGAACGGGACCGCATATTGGGCTTGTGCCCAACAGTAGTCAATCATTCGTGGCCGGTCGTCTTTACGAGAGTCAATACGCTGTTTCCTGTGATCGATCCTACGTAAGTATAAATTTGTGTTGATTTTATATGTGTTATACAAATAATTGTTGTACATAATGCTAACATTAGAACGAAAATGAAGAAGCTTTCATTCTGAAACTTCAACTAACAATTTATCTGTAGATATTAATAAAACCATTTTTTTAGCCCGGTCAATGACAACAGAGCATCTCTGCTAAGAAGCTCAGCAACAGTAAAGAAGCCTGTAAATGAACGAGACATGTACATTCACCTGTGGAAGAACTACGTCACGTTCGCATTCCGTGTGGTGCCGCCCGTCCCGAATCCTATTGTAAGATGTGCTAGTCCAGACCTGAGTTTAAGGTGAGTTTGTGAACAGGCGCAGGCTGTGGGTGTCTTCAGTGAAACGTGCGTTCCTGCTTGTGTGCTTCTACCTTTACGCTTGGAGGTGCAACTACGTGTTGCTTTTAGAGGCGAACTATAAATAGGGTTCACTTTGTCTTTACCTGCAGCCATGTTTGTGGTGGTTTGGGATTTGGTGTCATGGACTATGAGTGTTTATTCATTGATTTTTTTTGTAAGTTTGCTGGACAATATAGTAGAGACGGGTGATCTTAGTACGAGTCTTGAGAACTTGGTGCAGGCGCAGGGGTTGCTTTCTTCTGGAAGGTTTACGTTGCCACTTTCGGCCATTCGGAAACAGCCTAAGCGTACCAGGTGACAAAGAATTGATTTTCATAGTATAGTACGTTAGATGCACTGACTTGGCAGTACTTGAGTGCTTTTAGTTATCACTTCTTTCATCTTTACACCATTGTGTCCTGTTTCATTGATATGGTAATAAGTTTGTTCATTTAATAATGGTTTTAACTTTGTGGCAGTTGTAAATGGTTATGTAAGTACAGTAGTCGCTATAAGATGAACACCTCATAAACAGAACAGCTTGGTAAGGCACACTATTAATATTTATATATAGTATTCTATAAGATGAACCTCAATAAGATGAAGTAGCTTTTGTAGAACAAAAAAAATGTTGAACGTATTAGTACTGACGAAGAAGATGCTGTTGAAGCTTTTGGAACATCTTTGGCTTAGACTGAAACAAACAACTAACTGTATTAATAATATTTTGGTACTAACGAAGTTATAACAAGCAGCCATCTCTATGTGAAGACAGGAAAAGAAGCGTGCTACAGACCCGCGATTGGAAAGTATAGTAAACACGATTTTACTAATGACAATGCAGTGAGATTAATTAACTTTGCCATTTGACTAATATGGTAATCAGGAGCGAAAGATAGAATATACTAGACAATTGTAAGACTGATAGTAACTTATGCAGAAGAAACATGGTTTTAAATCTCAACATTTCAATTTAATCCTGAAATTACGGCTTTGGTCTTAAAATTGTTTGTCATTAATCTAAAAATGTCAATATTAATCTTAAAAATTGCAACTGTAGGTCACTGTAGGTATCGTGTTGAATCTCCAAATTTCGACTTCAATCTAAACATCTTTGTGTTTAATCTAAAATGTCGACTTTAATCTCGACTTTGACTTCAATCTTAAACTCTTGGTTTTAAATATCAACATTCCAGCTGTAATCCTAAAATTTCGACTTTGATCTTAAAATTGTTCGTCATTAATCTAAAAATGTCAACATTAATCTTAAAGTTTGAACTGTAGGTCACTTTAGGTATCGCATTGAATCTCAAAATTTCGACTTCAATCAAAAAATCTTTGGTTTTAATTTAAAATGTCGACTTGAATCTCCAAATTTCGATTTCAACATCAAGACTTTGACTTCAATCTTAAAATCTTGGTTTTTAATCTCAACATTTCAGCTTTAATCTTAAAATGTCGACTTTAATCTAAAAATCTTTGTTTTTAATCTATTATGTTGACTTTAATCTCCAAATTTCGATCTCAACATCAAGACTTTGACTTCAATCTTAAAATCTTGGTTTAAAATATCAACATTTCTGCTTTAATCTTAAAATTCTTTGTTATTAATCTAAAAATGTCAACATTAATCTTAAAGTTTGAACTGTAGGTCACTTTAGGTATCGCATTGAATCTCTAAATTTCGACTTTAATCTAAAAATCTTTGTTTTTAATCTAAAATGTCGACTTTAATCTCCAAATTTCTATTTCAACATCAAGACTTTGACTTCAATCTTAAAATCTTGGATTTTAATTTCAACATTTCAGCTTTAATCTTAAAATTTCGACTTTGATCTTAAAATTGTTAGTCATTAATCGAAAAATATCAACATTAATCTTAAACTTTGAACTGTAGGTCACTTTAGGTATCGAATTGAATCTCCAAATTTCGACTTTAAACTAAAAATCTTTGTTTTTAATCTATTATGTCGACTTTAATCTCCATATTTCGATTTCAACATCAAGACTTTGACTTCAATCTTAAAATCTTGGATTTTAATTTCAACATTTCCGCTTTAATCTTAAAATTTCGACTTTGATCTTAAAATTGTTAGTCATTAATCGAAAAATATCAACATTAATCTTAAAGTTTGAACTGTACGTCACTTTAGGTATCGCATTGAATCTCCAAATTTCGACTTTAATCTAAAAATCTTTGTTTTTAATCTATTATGTCGACTTTAATCTCCAAATTTCGATTTCAACATGAAGGCTTTGACTTCAATCTTAAAATCTTGGTTTTTAATCTCAAAATTTCAGCATTAATCTTAAAATGTCGACTTTAATCTAAAAATCTTTGTTTTTAATCTATTATGTTGACTTTAATCTCCAAATTTTGATCTCAACATCACGACTTTGACTTCAATCTTAAAATATTGGTTTTAAATATCAACATTTCAGCTTTAATCTTAAAATTTCGACTTTGATCTTAAAATTGTTAGTCATTAATCGAAAAATATCAACATTAATCTTAAAGTTTGAACTGTAGGTCACTTTAGGTATCGCATTGAATCTCCAAATTTCGACTTTAATCTAAAAATCTTTGATTTTAATCTATTATGTCGACTTTAATCTCCAAATTTCGATTTCAACATCAAGACTTTGACTTCAATCTTAAAATCTGGGTTTTTAATCGCAACATTTCAGCTTTAATCATAAAATTTCGACTTTAATCTAAAAATCTTTGTTTTTAATCTATTATGTTGACTTTAATCTCCAAATTTCGATCTCAACATCAAGACTTTCACTTCAATCTTAAAATCTTGGTTTTAAATATCAACATGTCAGCTTTAATCTTAAAATTTCGACTTTGATCTTAAAATTCTTTGTCATTAATCTAAAAATGTCAACATTAATCTTAAAGTTTGAACTGTAGGTCACTTTAGGTATCGCATTGAATCTCCAAATTCGACTTTAATCTAAAAATCTTTGTTTTTAATCTAAAATGTCGACTTTAATCTTCAAATTTCGATTTCAACATCAAGACTTTGACTTCAATCTTAAAATCTTGGTTTTTAATCTCAACATTTCAGCTTTAATCTTAAAATGTCGACTTTAATCTAAAAATCTTTGTTTTTAATCTATTATGTTGACTTTAATCTCCAAATTTCGATTTCAACATCAAGACTTTGACTTCAATCTTAAAATCTTGGATTTTAATTTCAACATTTCAGCTTTAATCTTAAAATTTCGACTTTGATCTTAAAATTCTTTGTCATTAATCTAAAAATGTCAACATTAATCTTAAAGTTTGAACTGTAGGTCACTTTAGGTATCGCATTGAATCTCCAAATTCGACTTTAATCTAAAAATCTTTGTTTTTAATCTAAAGTGTCGACTTTAATCTTCAAATTTCGATTTCAACATCAAGACTTTGACTTCAATTTTAAAATCTTGGTTTTTAATCTCAACATTTCAGCTTTAATCTTAAAATGTCGACTTTAATCTAAAAATCTTTGTTTTTAATCTATTAATGTTGACTTTAATCTCCAAGTTTCGATTTCAACATCAAAACTTTGACTTCAATCTTAAAATCTTGGATTTTAATTTCAACATTTCAGCTTTAATCTTATAATTTCGACTTTGATCTTAAAATTCTTTGTTATTAATCTAAAAATGTCAACATTAATCTTAAAGTTTGAACTGTAGGTCACTTTAGGTATCGCATTGAATCTCCAAATTTCGACTTTAATCTAAAAATCTTTGTTTTTAATCTAAAATGTCGCCTTTAATCTCCAAATTTCGATTTCAACATCAAGACTTTGACTTCAATCTTAAATTCTTGGTTTTTAAGCTCAACATTTCAGCTTTAATCTTAAGATGTCGACTTTAATCTAAAAATCTTGGTTTTTAATCTATTATGTCGACTTTAATCTCCAAATTTCGATTTCAACATCAAGACTTTGACTTCAATCTTAAAATCTGGGTTTTTAATCTCAACATTTCAGCTTTAATCTTAAAATGTCGGCTTTAATCTAAAAATCTTGGTTTTTAATCTATTATGTCGACTTTAATCTCCAAATTTTGATTTCAACATCAAGACTTTGACTTCAATCTTAAAATCTTGGTCTTAAATATCAACATGTCAGCTTTAATCTTAAAATTTCGACTTTGATCTTAAAATTGTTAGTCATTAATCGAAGAATATCAACATTAATCTTAAAGTTTGAACTGTAGGTCACTTTAGGTATCGCATTGAATCTCCATATTTCGACTTTAAACTAAAAATCTTTGGTTTTAATCTATTATGTCGACTTTAATCTCCAAATTTCGATTTCAACATCAAGACTTTGACTTCAATCTTAAAATCGTGGTTTAAAATATCAACATTCCAGCTTTAATCTTAAAATTTCGACTTTGATCTTAAAATTCTTTGTCATTAATCTAAAAATGTCAACACTAATCTTAAAGTTTGAACTGTAGTCACTTTAGGTATCGCATTGAATCTCCAAATTTCGACTTTAAACTAAAAATCTTTGTATTTAATCTATTATGTCGACTTTAATCTCCAAATTTCGATTTCAACATCAAGACTTTGACTTCAATCTTAAAATCTTGGATTTTAATTTCAACATTTCAGCTTTAATCTTAAAATTTCGACTTTCATCTTAAAATTGTTAGTCATTAATCGAAAATATCAACATTAATCTTAAAGTTTGAACTGTAGGTCACTTTAGGTATCGCATTGAATCTCCAAATTTCGACTTTAATCTAAAAATCTTTGTTTTTAATCTATTATGTCGACTTTAATCTCCAAATTTCGATTTCAACATGAAGGCTTTGACTTCAATCTTAAAATCTTGGTTTTAATCTCAAAATTTCATCATTAATCTTAAAATGTCGACTTTAATCTAAAAGTCTTTGTTTTTAATCTATTATGTTGACTTTAATCTCCAAATTTCGATCTCAACATCAAGACTTTGACTTCAATTTTAAAATCTTGGTTTTAAATATCAACATTTCAGCTTTAATCTTAAAATTTCGACTTTGATCTTAAAATTGTTAGTCATTAATCGAAAAATATCAACATTAATCTTAAAGTTTGAACTGTAGGTCACTTTAGGTATCGCATTGAATCTCCAAATTTCGACTTTATCTAAAAATCTTTGATTTTAATCTAAAATGTCGACTTTAATCTCCAAATTTCGATTTCAACATCAAGACTTTGACTTCAATCTTAAAATCTGGGTTTTTAATCTCAACATTTCAGCTTTAATCCTAAAATTTCGACTTTAATCTAAAAATCTTTGTTTTTAATCTATTATGTTGACTTTAATCTCCAAATTTCGATCTCAACATCAAGACATTGACTTCAATCTTAAAATCTTGGTTTTAAATA
The DNA here is from genome assembly GCA_940337035.1 of Agriotes lineatus. Classification (NCBI taxonomy): domain Eukaryota; kingdom Metazoa; phylum Arthropoda; class Insecta; order Coleoptera; family Elateridae; genus Agriotes; species Agriotes lineatus. Next base: position 124,916,382 of record OW679199.1, read on the forward strand.
TCAACATGTCAGCTTTAATCTTAAAATTTCGACTTTGATCTTAAAATTGTTAGTCATTAATCGAAGAATATCAACATTAATCTTAAAGTTTGAACTGTAGGTCACTTTAGGTATCGCATTGAATCTCCAAATTTCGACTTCAATCTAAAAATCTTTGTTTTAATCTAAAATGTCGACTTTAATCTCCAAATTTCGATTTCAACATCAAGACTTTGACTTCAATCTTAAAATCTTGGTTTAAAATATCAACATTCCAGCTTTAATCTTAACATTTCGACTTTGATCTTAAAATTCTTTGTCATTAATCTAAAAATGTCAACACTAATCTTAAAGTTTGAACTGTAGGTCACTTTAGGTATCGCATTGAATCTCCAAATTTCGACTTTAAACTAAAAATCTTTGTTTTTAATCTATTATGTCGACTTTAATCTCCAAATTTCGATTTCAACATCAAGACTTTGACTTCAATCTTAAATTCTTGGATTTTAATTGCAACATTTCAGCTTTAATCTTAAAATTTCGGCTTTGATCTTAAAATTGTTAGTCATTAATCGAAAAATATCAACATTAATCTTAAAGTTTGAACTGTAGGTCACTTTAGGTATCGCATTGAATCTCCAAATTTCGACTTTAATCTAAAATCTTTGATTTTAATCTATTATGTCGACTTTAATCTCCAAATTTCGATTTCAACATCAAGACTTTGACTTCAGTCTTAAAATCTTGGTTTTTAATCTCAACATTTCAGCTTTAATCTTAAAATTTTGACTTTAATCTAAAAATTTTTTTTTAATCTATTATGTTGACTTTAATCTCCAAATTTCGATCTCAACATCAAACTTTGACTTCAATCTTAAAATCTTGGATTTTAATTTCAACATTTCAGCTTTAATCTTAAAATTTCGACTTTGATCTTAAAATTGTTAGTCATTAATCGAAAAATATCAACATTAATCTTAAAGTTTGAACTGTAGGTCACTTTAGGTATCGCATTAAATCTCCAAATTTCGACTTTAATCTAAAAATCTTTGTTTTTAATCTATTATGTCGACTTTAATCTCCAAATTTCGATTTCAACATCAAGACTTTGACTTCAATCTTAAAATCTTGGTTTTTAATCTCAACATTTCAGCTTTAATCCTAAAATTTCGACTTTAATCTAAAAATCTTTGTTTTTAATCTATTATGTTGACTTTAATCTCCAAATTTCGATCTCAACATCAAGACTTTGACTTCAATCTTAAAATCTTGGTTTTAAATATCAACATTTCAGCTTTAATCTTAACATTTCGACTTTGATCTTAAAATTGTTAGTCATTAATCGAAAAATATCAACATTAATGTTAAAGTTTGAACTGTAGGTCACTTTAGGTATCGCATTGAATCTCCAAATTTCGACTTTAAACTAAAAATCTTTGTTTTTAATCTATTATGTCGATTTTAATCTCCAAATTTCGATTTCAACATCAAGACTTTGACTTCAATCTTAAAATCTTGGTTTAAAATATCAACATTCCAGCTTTAATCTTAACATTTCGACTTTGATCTTAAAATTCTTTGTCATTAATCTAAAAATGTCAACACTACTCTTAAAGTTTGAACTGTAGGTCACTTTAGGTATCGCATTGAATCTCCAAATTTCGACTTTAAACTAAAAATCTTTATTTTTAATTTATTATGTCGACTTTAATCTCCAAATTTCGATTTCAACATCAAAACTTTGACTTCAATCTTAAAATCTTGGATTTTAATTGCAACATTTCAGCTTTAATCTTAAAATTTCGGCTTTGATCTTAAAATTGTTAGTCATTAATCGAAAAATATCAACATTAATCTTAAAGTTTGAACTGTAGGTCACTTTAGGTATCGCATTGAATCTCCAAATTTCGACTTTAATCTAAAAATCTTTGATTTTAATCTATTATGTCGACTTTAATCTCCAAATTTCGATTTCAACATCAAGACTTTGACTTCAGTCTTAAAATCTTGGTTTTTAATCTCAACATTTCAGCTTTAATCTTAAAATTTTGACTTTAATCTAAAAAATTTTTTTTAAATCTATTATGTTGACTTTAATCTCCAAATTTCGATCTCAACATCAAGACTTTGACTTCAATCTTAAAATCTTGGATTTTAATTTCAACATTTCAGCTTTAATCTTAAAATTTCGACTTTGATCTTAATATTGTTAGTCATTAATCGAAAAATATCAACATTAATCTTAAAGTTTGAACTGTAGGTCACTTTAGGTATCGCATTAAATCTCCAAATTTCGACTTTAATCTAAAAATCTTTGTTTTTAATCTATTATGTCGACTTTAATCTCCAAATTTCGATTTCAACATCAAGACTTTGACTTCAATCTTAAAATCTTGGTTTTTAATCTCAACATTTCAGCTTTAATCCTAAAATTTCGACTTTAATCTAAAAATCTTTGTTTTTAATCTATTATGTTGACTTTAATCTCCAAATTTCGATCTCAACATCAAGACTTTGACTTCAATCTTAAAATCTTGGTTTTAAATATCAACATTTCAGCTTTAATCTTAAAATTTCGACTTTGATCTTAAAATTGTTAGTCATTAATCGAAAAATATCAACATTAATGTTAAAGTTTGAACTGTAGGTCACTTTAGGTATCGCATTGAATCTCCAAATTTCGACTTTAAACTAAAAATCTTTGTTTTTAATCTATTATGTCGACTTTAATCTCCAAATTTCGATTTCAACATGAAGGCTTTGACTTCAATCTTAAAATCTTGGATTTTAATTTCAACATTTCAGCTTTAATCTTAAAATTTCGACTTTGATCTTAATATTGTTAGTCATTAATCGAAAAATATCAACATTAATCTTAAAGTTTGAACTGTAGGTCACTTTAGGTATCGCATTGAATCTCCAAATTTCGACTTTAATCTAAAAATCTTTGTTTTTAATCTATTATGTCGACTTTAATCTCCAAATTTCGATTTCAACATGAAGGCTTTGACTTCAATCTTAAAATCTTGGTTTTTAATCTCAAAATTTCATCATTAATCTTAAAATGTCGACTTTAATCTAAAAGTCTTTGTTTTTAATCTATTATGTTGACTTTAATCTCCAAATTTCGATCTCAACATCAAGACTTTGACTTCAATTTTAAAATCTTGGTTTTAAATATCAACATTTCAGCTTTAATCTTAAAATTTCGACTTTGATCTTAAAATTGTTAGTCATTAATCGAAAAATATCAACATTAATCTTAAAGTTTGAACTGTAGGTCACTTTAGGTATCGCATTGAATCTCCAAATTTCGACTTTAATCTAAAAATCTTTGATTTTAATCTAAAATGTCGACTTTAATCTCCAAATTTCGATTTCAACATCAAGACTTTGACTTCAATCTTAAAATCTGGGTTTTTAATCTCAACATTTCAGCTTTAATCCTAAAATTTCGACTTTAATCTAAAAATCTTTGTTTTTAATCTATTATGTTGACTTTAATCTCCAAATTTCGATCTCAACATCAAGACATTGACTTCAATCTTAAAATCTTGGTTTTAAATATCAACATGTCAGCTTTAATCTTAAAATTTCGACTTTGATCTTAAAATTGTTAGTCATTAATCGAAGAATATCAACATTAATCTTAAAGTTTGAACTGTAGGTCACTTTAGGTATCGCATTGAATCTCCAAATTTCGACTTCAATCTAAAAATCTTTGTTTTAATCTAAAATGTCGACTTTAATCTCCAAATTTCGATTTCAACATCAAGACTTTGACTTCAATCTTAAAATCTTGGTTTAAAATATCAACATTCCAGCTTTAATCTTAACATTTCGACTTTGATCTTAAAATTCTTTGTCATTAATCTAAAAATGTCAACACTAATCTTAAAGTTTGAACTGTAGGTCACTTTAGGTATCGCATTGAATCTCCAAATTTCGACTTTAAACTAAAAATCTTTGTTTTTAATCTATTATGTCGACTTTAATCTCCAAATTTCGATTTCAACATCAAGACTTTGACTTCAATCTTAAATTCTTGGATTTTAATTGCAACATTTCAGCTTTAATCTTAAAATTTCGGCTTTGATCTTAAAATTGTTAGTCATTAATCGAAAAATATCAACATTAATCTTAAAGTTTGAACTGTAGGTCACTTTAGGTATCGCATTGAATCTCCAAATTTCGACTTTAATCTAAAAATCTTTGATTTTAATCTATTATGTCGACTTTAATCTCCAAATTTCGATTTCAACATCAAGACTTTGACTTCAGTCTTAAAATCTTGGTTTTTAATCTCAACATTTCAGCTTTAATCTTAAAATTTTGACTTTAATCTAAAAATTTTTTTTTTAATCTATTATGTTGACTTTAATCTCCAAATTTCGATCTCAACATCAAACTTTGACTTCAATCTTAAAATCTTGGATTTTAATTTCAACATTTCAGCTTTAATCTTAAAATTTCGACTTTGATCTTAAAATTGTTAGTCATTAATCGAAAAATATCAACATTAATCTTAAAGTTTGAACTGTAGGTCACTTTAGGTATCGCATTAAATCTCCAAATTTCGACTTTAATCTAAAAATCTTTGTTTTTAATCTATTATGTCGACTTTAATCTCCAAATTTCGATTTCAACATCAAGACTTTGACTTCAATCTTAAAATCTTGGTTTTTAATCTCAACATTTCAGCTTTAATCCTAAAATTTCGACTTTAATCTAAAAATCTTTGTTTTTAATCTATTATGTTGACTTTAATCTCCAAATTTCGATCTCAACATCAAGACTTTGACTTCAATCTTAAAATCTTGGTTTTAAATATCAACATTTCAGCTTTAATCTTAACATTTCGACTTTGATCTTAAAATTGTTAGTCATTAATCGAAAAATATCAACATTAATGTTAAAGTTTGAACTGTAGGTCACTTTAGGTATCGCATTGAATCTCCAAATTTCGACTTTAAACTAAAAATCTTTGTTTTTAATCTATTATGTCGATTTTAATCTCCAAATTTCGATTTCAACATCAAGACTTTGACTTCAATCTTAAAATCTTGGTTTAAAATATCAACATTCCAGCTTTAATCTTAACATTTCGACTTTGATCTTAAAATTCTTTGTCATTAATCTAAAAATGTCAACACTACTCTTAAAGTTTGAACTGTAGGTCACTTTAGGTATCGCATTGAATCTCCAAATTTCGACTTTAAACTAAAAATCTTTATTTTTAATCTATTATGTCGACTTTAATCTCCAAATTTCGATTTCAACATCAAAACTTTGACTTCAATCTTAAAATCTTGGATTTTAATTGCAACATTTCAGCTTTAATCTTAAAATTTCGGCTTTGATCTTAAAATTGTTAGTCATTAATCGAAAAATATCAACATTAATCTTAAAGTTTGAACTGTAGGTCACTTTAGGTATCGCATTGAATCTCCAAATTTCGACTTTAATCTAAAAATCTTTGATTTTAATCTATTATGTCGACTTTAATCTCCAAATTTCGATTTCAACATCAAGACTTTGACTTCAGTCTTAAAATCTTGGTTTTTAATCTCAACATTTCAGCTTTAATCTTAAAATTTTGACTTTAATCTAAAAAATTTTTTTTAAATCTATTATGTTGACTTTAATCTCCAAATTTCGATCTCAACATCAAGACTTTGACTTCAATCTTAAAATCTTGGATTTTAATTTCAACATTTCAGCTTTAATCTTAAAATTTCGACTTTGATCTTAATATTGTTAGTCATTAATCGAAAAATATCAACATTAATCTTAAAGTTTGAACTGTAGGTCACTTTAGGTATCGCATTAAATCTCCAAATTTCGACTTTAATCTAAAAATCTTTGTTTTTAATCTATTATGTCGACTTTAATCTCCAAATTTCGATTTCAACATCAAGACTTTGACTTCAATCTTAAAATCTTGGTTTTTAATCTCAACATTTCAGCTTTAATCCTAAAATTTCGACTTTAATCTAAAAATCTTTGTTTTTAATCTATTATGTTGACTTTAATCTCCAAATTTCGATCTCAACATCAAGACTTTGACTTCAATCTTAAAATCTTGGTTTTAAATATCAACATTTCAGCTTTAATCTTAAAATTTCGACTTTGATCTTAAAATTGTTAGTCATTAATCGAAAAATATCAACATTAATGTTAAAGTTTGAACTGTAGGTCACTTTAGGTATCGCATTGAATCTCCAAATTTCGACTTTAAACTAAAAATCTTTGTTTTTAATCTATTATGTCGACTTTAATCTCCAAATTTCGATTTCAACATGAAGGCTTTGACTTCAATCTTAAAATCTTGGATTTTAATTTCAACATTTCAGCTTTAATCTTAAAATTTCGACTTTGATCTTAATATTGTTAGTCATTAATCGAAAAATATCAACATTAATCTTAAAGTTTGAACTGTAGGTCACTTTAGGTATCGCATTGAATCTCCAAATTTCGACTTTAATCTAAAAATCTTTGTTTTTAATCTATTATGTCGACTTTAATCTCCAAATTTCGATTTCAACATGAAGGCTTTGACTTCAATCTTAAAATCTTGGTTTTTAATCTCAAAATTTCATCATTAATCTTAAAATGTCGACTTTAATCTAAAAGTCTTTGTTTTTAATCTATTATGTTGACTTTAATCTCCAAATTTCGATCTCAACATCAAGACTTTGACTTCAATTTTAAAATCTTGGTTTTAAATATCAACATTTCAGCTTTAATCTTAAAATTTCGACTTTGATCTTAAAATTGTTAGTCATTAATCGAAAAATATCAACATTAATCTTAAAGTTTGAACTGTAGGTCACTTTAGGTATCGCATTGAATCTCCAAATTTCGACTTTAATCTAAAAATCTTTGATTTTAATCTAAAATGTCGACTTTAATCTCCAAATTTCGATTTCAACATCAAGACTTTGACTTCAATCTTAAAATCTGGGTTTTTAATCTCAACATTTCAGCTTTAATCCTAAAATTTCGACTTTAATCTAAAAATCTTTGTTTTTAATCTATTATGTTGACTTTAATCTCCAAATTTCGATCTCAACATCAAGACATTGACTTCAATCTTAAAATCTTGGTTTTAAATATCAACATGTCAGCTTTAATCTTAAAATTTCGACTTTGATCTTAAAATTGTTAGTCATTAATCGAAGAATATCAACATTAATCTTAAAGTTTGAACTGTAGGTCACTTTAGGTATCGCATTGAATCTCCAAATTTCGACTTCAATCTAAAAATCTTTGTTTTAATCTAAAATGTCGACTTTAATCTCCAAATTTCGATTTCAACATCAAGACTTTGACTTCAATCTTAAAATCTTGGTTTAAAATATCAACATTCCAGCTTTAATCTTAACATTTCGACTTTGATCTTAAAATTCTTTGTCATTAATCTAAAAATGTCAACACTAATCTTAAAGTTTGAACTGTAGGTCACTTTAGGTATCGCATTGAATCTCCAAATTTCGACTTTAAACTAAAAATCTTTGTTTTTAATCTATTATGTCGACTTTAATCTCCAAATTTCGATTTCAACATCAAGACTTTGACTTCAATCTTAAATTCTTGGATTTTAATTGCAACATTTCAGCTTTAATCTTAAAATTTCGGCTTTGATCTTAAAATTGTTAGTCATTAATCGAAAAATATCAACATTAATCTTAAAGTTTGAACTGTAGGTCACTTTAGGTATCGCATTGAATCTCCAAATTTCGACTTTAATCTAAAAATCTTTGATTTTTAATCTATTATGTCGACTTTAATCTCCAAATTTCGATTTCAACATCAAGACTTTGACTTCAGTCTTAAAATCTTGGTTTTTAATCTCAACATTTCAGCTTTAATCTTAAAATTTTGACTTTAATCTAAAAATTTTTTTTTTAATCTATTATGTTGACTTTAATCTCCAAATTTCGATCTCAACATCAAACTTTGACTTCAATCTTAAAATCTTGGATTTTAATTTCAACATTTCAGCTTTAATCTTAAAATTTCGACTTTGATCTTAAAATTGTTAGTCATTAATCGAAAAATATCAACATTAATCTTAAAGTTTGAACTGTAGGTCACTTTAGGTATCGCATTAAATCTCCAAATTTCGACTTTAATCTAAAAATCTTTGTTTTTAATCTATTATGTCGACTTTAATCTCCAAATTTCGATTTCAACATCAAGACTTTGACTTCAATCTTAAAATCTTGGTTTTTAATCTCAACATTTCAGCTTTAATCCTAAAATTTCGACTTTAATCTAAAAATCTTTGTTTTTAATCTATTATGTTGACTTTAATCTCCAAATTTCGATCTCAACATCAAGACTTTGACTTCAATCTTAAAATCTTGGTTTTAAATATCAACATTTCAGCTTTAATCTTAACATTTCGACTTTGATCTTAAAATTGTTAGTCATTAATCGAAAAATATCAACATTAATGTTAAAGTTTGAACTGTAGGTCACTTTAGGTATCGCATTGAATCTCCAAATTTCGACTTTAAACTAAAAATCTTTGTTTTTAATCTATTATGTCGATTTTAATCTCCAAATTTCGATTTCAACATCAAGACTTTGACTTCAATCTTAAAATCTTGGTTTAAAATATCAACATTCCAGCTTTAATCTTAACATTTCGACTTTGATCTTAAAATTCTTTGTCATTAATCTAAAAATGTCAACACTACTCTTAAAGTTTGAACTGTAGGTCACTTTAGGTATCGCATTGAATCTCCAAATTTCGACTTTAAACTAAAAATCTTTATTTTTAATCTATTATGTCGACTTTAATCTCCAAATTTCGATTTCAACATCAAAACTTTGACTTCAATCTTAAAATCTTGGATTTTAATTGCAACATTTCAGCTTTAATCTTAAAATTTCGGCTTTGATCTTAAAATTGTTAGTCATTAATCGAAAAATATCAACATTAATCTTAAAGTTTGAACTGTAGGTCACTTTAGGTATCGCATTGAATCTCCAAATTTCGACTTTAATCTAAAAATCTTTGATTTTAATCTATTATGTCGACTTTAATCTCCAAATTTCGATTTCAACATCAAGACTTTGACTTCAGTCTTAAAATCTTGGTTTTTAATCTCAACATTTCAGCTTTAATCTTAAAATTTTGACTTTAATCTAAAAAATTTTTTTTAAATCTATTATGTTGACTTTAATCTCCAAATTTCGATCTCAACATCAAGACTTTGACTTCAATCTTAAAATCTTGGATTTTAATTTCAACATTTCAGCTTTAATCTTAAAATTTCGACTTTGATCTTAATATTGTTAGTCATTAATCGAAAAATATCAACATTAATCTTAAAGTTTGAACTGTAGGTCACTTTAGGTATCGCATTAAATCTCCAAATTTCGACTTTAATCTAAAAATCTTTGTTTTTAATCTATTATGTCGACTTTAATCTCCAAATTTCGATTTCAACATCAAGACTTTGACTTCAATCTTAAAATCTTGGTTTTTAATCTCAACATTTCAGCTTTAATCCTAAAATTTCGACTTTAATCTAAAAATCTTTGTTTTTAATCTATTATGTTGACTTTAATCTCCAAATTTCGATCTCAACATCAAGACTTTGACTTCAATCTTAAAATCTTGGTTTTAAATATCAACATTTCAGCTTTAATCTTAAAATTTCGACTTTGATCTTAAAATTGTTAGTCATTAATCGAAAAATATCAACATTAATGTTAAAGTTTGAACTGTAGGTCACTTTAGGTATCGCATTGAATCTCCAAATTTCGACTTTAAACTAAAAATCTTTGTTTTTAATCTATTATGTCGATTTTAATCTCCAAATTTCGATTTCAACATCAAGACTTTGACTTCAATCTTAAAATCTTGGTTTAAAATATCAACATTCCAGCTTTAATCTTAACATTTCGACTTTGATCTTAAAATTCTTTGTCATTAATCTAAAAATGTCAACACTAATCTTAAAGTTTGAACTGTAGGTCACTTTAGGTATCGCATTGAATCTCCAAATTTCGACTTTAAACTAAAAATCTTTGTTTTTAATCTATTATGTCGACTTTAATCTCCAAATTTCGATTTCAACATCAAGACTTTGACTTCAGTCTTAAAATCTTGGTTTTTAATCTCAACATTTCAGCTTTAATCTTAAAATTTTGACTTTAATCTAAAAATTTTTTTTAAAATCTATTATGTTGACTTTAATCTCCAAATTTCGATCTCAACATCAAGACTTTGACTTCAATCTTAAAATCTTGGATTTTAATTTCAACATTTCAGCTTTAATCTTAAAATTTCGACTTTGATCTTAAAATTGTTAGTCATTAATCGAAAAATATCAACATTAATCTTAAAGTTTGAACTGTAGGTCACTTTAGGTATCGCATTAAATCTCCAAATTTCGACTTTAATCTAAAAATCTTTGTTTTTAATCTATTATGTCGACTTTAATCTCCAAATTTCGATTTCAACATCAAGACTTTGACTTCAATCTTAAAATCTTGGTTTTTAATCTCAACATTTCAGCTTTAGTCCTAAAATTTCGACTTTAATCTAAAAATCTTTGTTTTTAATCTATTATGTTGACTTTAATCTCCAAATTTCGATCTCAACATCAAGACTTTGACTTCAATCTTAAAATCTTGGTTTTAAATATCAACATTTCAGCTTTAATCTTAAAATTTCGACTTTGATCTTAAAATTGTTAGTCATTAATCGAAAAATATCAACATTAATCTTAAAGTTTGAACTGTAGGTCACTTTAGGTATCGCATTGAATCTCCAAATTTCGACTTTAATCTAAAAATCTTTGATTTTAATCTAAAATGTCGACTTTAATCTCCAAATTTCGATTTCAACATCAAGACTTTGACTTCAATCTTAAAATCTGGGTTTTTAATCTCAACATTTCAGCTTTAATCCTAAAATTTCGACTTTAATCTAAAAATCTTTGTTTTTAATCTATTATGTTGACTTTAATCTCCAAATTTCGATCTCAACATCAAGACATTGACTTCAATCTTAAAATCTTGGTTTTAAATATCAACATGTCAGCTTTAATCTTAAAATTTCGACTTTGATCTTAAAATTGTTAGTCATTAATCGAAGAATATCAACATTAATCTTAAAGTTTGAACTGTAGGTCACTTTAGGTATCGCATTGAATCTCCAAATTTCGACTTCAATCTAAAAATCTTTGTTTTAATCTAAAATGTCGACTTTAATCTCCAAATTTCGATTTCAACATCAAGACTTTGACTTCAATCTTAAAATCTTGGTTTAAAATATCAACATTCCAGCTTTAATCTTAACATTTCGACTTTGATCTTAAAATTCTTTGTCATTAATCTAAAAATGTCAACACTAATCTTAAAGTTTGAACTGTAGGTCACTTTAGGTATCGCATTGAATCTCCAAATTTCGACTTTAAACTAAAAATCTTTGTTTTTAATCTATTATGTTGACTTTAATCTCCAAATTTCGATCTCAACATCAAGACATTGACTTCAATCTTAAAATCTTGGTTTTAAATATCAACATGTCAGCTTTAATCTTAAAATTTCGACTTTGATCTTAAAATTGTTAGTCATTAATCGAAGAATATCAACATTAATCTTAAAGTTTGAACTGTAGGTCACTTTAGGTATCGCATTGAATCTCCAAATTTCGACTTCAATCTAAAAATCTTTGTTTTAATCTAAAATGTCGACTTTAATCTCCAAATTTCGATTTCAACATCAAGACTTTGACTTCAATCTTAAAATCTTGGTTTAAAATATCAACATTCCAGCTTTAATCTTAACATTTCGACTTTGATCTTAAAATTCTTTGTCATTAATCTAAAAATGTCAACACTAATCTTAAAGTTTGAACTGTAGGTCACTTTAGGTATCGCATTGAATCTCCAAATTTCGACTTTAAACTAAAAATCTTTGTTTTTAATCTATTATGTCGACTTTAATCTCCAAATTTCGATTTCAACATCAAGACTTTGACTTCAATCTTAAAATCTTGGATTTTAATTGCAACATTTCAGCTTTAATCCTAAAATTTCGACTTTAATCTAAAATCTTTGTTTTTAATCTATTATGTTGACTTTAATCTCCAAATTTCGATCTCAACATCAAGACTTTGACTTCAATCTTAAAATCTTGGTTTTAAATATCAACATTTCAGCTTTAATCTTAACATTTCGACTTTGATCTTAAAATTGTTAGTCATTAATCGAAAAATATCAACATTAATGTTAAAGTTTGAACTGTAGGTCACTTTAGGTATCGCATTGAATCTCCAAATTTCGACTTTAAACTAAAAATCTTTGTTTTTAATCTATTATGTCGATTTTAATCTCCAAATTTCGATTTCAACATCAAGACTTTGACTTCAATCTTAAAATCTTGGTTTAAAATATCAACATTCCAGCTTTAATCTTAACATTTCGACTTTGATCTTAAAATTCTTTGTCATTAATCTAAAAATGTCAACACTACTCTTAAAGTTTGAACTGTAGGTCACTTTAGGTATCGCATTGAATCTCCAAATTTCGACTTTAAACTAAAAATCTTTATTTTTAATCTATTATGTCGACTTTAATCTCCAAATTTCGATTTCAACATCAAAACTTTGACTTCAATCTTAAAATCTTGGATTTTAATTGCAACATTTCAGCTTTAATCTTAAAATTTCGGCTTTGATCTTAAAATTGTTAGTCATTAATCGAAAAATATCAACATTAATCTTAAAGTTTGAACTGTAGGTCACTTTAGGTATCGCATTGAATCTCCAAATTTCGACTTTAATCTAAAAATCTTTGATTTTAATCTATTATGTCGACTTTAATCTCCAAATTTCGATCTCAACATCAAGACTTTGACTTCAATCTTAAAATCTTGGATTTTAATTTCAACATTTCAGCTTTAATCTTAAAATTTCGACTTTGATCTTAATATTGTTAGTCATTAATCGAAAAATATCAACATTAATCTTAAAGTTTGAACTGTAGGTCACTTTAGGTATCGCATTAAATCTCCAAATTTCGACTTTAATCTAAAAATCTTTGTTTTTAATCTATTATGTCGACTTTAATCTCCAAATTTCGATTTCAACATCAAGACTTTGACTTCAATCTTAAAATCTTGGTTTTTAATCTCAACATTTCAGCTTTAATCCTAAAATTTCGACGTTAATCTAAAAATCTTTGTTTTTAATCTATTATGTTGACTTTAATCTCCAAATTTCGATCTCAACATCAAGACTTTGACTTCAATCTTAAATCTTGGTTTTAAATATCAACATTTCAGCTTTAATCTAAAATTTCGACTTTGATCTTAAAATTGTTAGTCATTAATCGAAAAATATCAACATTAATGTTAAAGTTTGAACTGTAGGTCACTTTAGGTATCGCATTGAATCTCCAAATTCGACTTTAAACTAAAATCTTTGTTTTTAATCTATTATGTCGATTTTAATCTCCAAATTTCGATTTCAACATCAAGACTTTGACTTCAATCTTAAAATCTTGGTTTAAAATATCAACATTCCAGCTTTAATCTTAACATTTCGACTTTGATCTTAAAATTCTTTGTCATTAATCTAAAAATGTCAACACTAATCTTAAAGTTTGAACTGTAGGTCACTTTAGGTATCGCATTGAATCTCCAAATTTCGACTTTAAACTAAAAATCTTTGTTTTTAATCTATTATGTCGACTTTAATCTCCAAATTTCGATTTCAACATCAAGACTTTGACTTCAGTCTTAAAATCTTGGTTTTTAATCTCAACATTTCAGCTTTAATCTTAAAATTTTGACTTTAATCTAAAAATTTTTTTTTAAATCTATTATGTTGACTTTAATCTCCAAATTTCGATCTCAACATCAAGACTTTGACTTCAATCTTAAAATCTTGGATTTTAATTTCAACATTTCAGCTTTAATCTTAAAATTTCGACTTTGATCTTAAAATTGTTAGTCATTAATCGAAAAATATCAACATTAATCTTAAAGTTTGAACTGTAGGTCACTTTAGGTATCGCATTAATCTCCAAATTTCGACTTTAATCTAAAAATCTTTGTTTTTAATCTATTATGTCGACTTTAATCTCCAAATTTCGATTTCAACATCAAGACTTTGACTTCAATCTTAAAATCTTGGTTTTTAATCTCAACATTTCAGCTTTAGTCCTAAAATTTCGACTTTAATCTAAAAATCTTTGTTTTTAATCTATTATGTTGACTTTAATCTCCAAATTTCGATCTCAACATCAAGACTTTGACTTCAATCTTAAAATCTTGGTTTTAAATATCAACATTTCAGCTTTAATCTTAAAATTTCGACTTTGATCTTAAAATTGTTAGTCATTAATCGAAAAATATCAACATTAATCTTAAAGTTTGAACTGTAGGTCACTTTAGGTATCGCATTGAATCTCCAAATTTCGACTTTAATCTAAAAATCTTTGATTTTAATCTAAAATGTCGACTTTAATCTCCAAATTTCGATTTCAACATCAAGACTTTGACTTCAATCTTAAAATCTGGGTTTTTAATCTCAACATTTCAGCTTTAATCCTAAAATTTCGACTTTAATCTAAAAATCTTTGTTTTTAATCTATTATGTTGACTTTAATCTCCAAATTTCGATCTCAACATCAAGACATTGACTTCAATCTTAAAATCTTGGTTTTAAATATCAACATGTCAGCTTTAATCTTAAAATTTCGACTTTGATCTTAAAATTGTTAGTCATTAATCGAAGAATATCAACATTAATCTTAAAGTTTGAACTGTAGGTCACTTTAGGTATCGCATTGAATCTCCAAATTTCGACTTCAATCTAAAAATCTTTGTTTTAATCTAAAATGTCGACTTTAATCTCCAAATTTCGATTTCAACATCAAGACTTTGACTTCAATCTTAAAATCTTGGTTTAAAATATCAACATTCCAGCTTTAATCTTAACATTTCGACTTTGATCTTAAAATTCTTTGTCATTAATCTAAAAATGTCAACACTAATCTTAAAGTTTGAACTGTAGGTCACTTTAGGTATCGCATTGAATCTCCAAATTTCGACTTTAAACTAAAAATCTTTGTTTTTAATCTATTATGTTGACTTTAATCTCCAAATTTCGATCTCAACATCAAGACATTGACTTCAATCTTAAAATCTTGGTTTTAAATATCAACATGTCAGCTTTAATCTTAAAATTTCGACTTTGATCTTAAAATTGTTAGTCATTAATCGAAGAATATCAACATTAATCTTAAAGTTTGAACTGTAGGTCACTTTAGGTATCGCATTGAATCTCCAAATTTCGACTTCAATCTAAAAATCTTTGTTTTAATCTAAAATGTCGACTTTAATCTCCAAATTTCGATTTCAACATCAAGACTTTGACTTCAATCTTAAAATCTTGGTTTAAAATATCAACATTCCAGCTTTAATCTTAACATTTCGACTTTGATCTTAAAATTCTTTGTCATTAATCTAAAAATGTCAACACTACTCTTAAAGTTTGATCTGTAGGTCACTTTAGGTATCGCATTGAATCTCCAAATTTCGACTTTAAACTAAAAATCTTTGTTTTTAATCTATTATGTCGACTTTAATCTCCAAATTTCGATTTCAACATCAAGACTTTGACTTCAATCTTAAAATCTTGGATTTTAATTGCAACATTTCAGCTTTAATCTTAAAATTTCGGCTTTGATCTTAAAATTGTTAGTCATTAATCGAAAAATATCAACATTAATCTTAAAGTTTGAACTGTAGGTCACTTTAGGTATCGCATTGAATCTCCAAATTTCGACTTTAATCTAAAAATCTTTGATTTTAATCTATTATGTCGACTTTAATCTCCAAATTTCGATTTCAACATCAAGACTTTGACTTCAGTCTTAAAATCTTGGTTTTTAATCTCAACATTTCAGCTTTAATCTTAAAATTTTGACTTTAATCTAAAAATTTTTTTTTTAATCTATTATGTTGACTTTAATCTCCAAATTTCGATCTCAACATCAAACTTTGACTTCAATCTTAAAATCTTGGATTTTAATTTCAACATTTCAGCTTTAATCTTAAAATTGTTAGTCACTAATCGAAAAATATCAACATTAATCTTAAAGTTTGAACTGTAGGTCACTTTAGGTATCGCATTAAATCTCCAAATTTCGACTTTAATCTAAAAATCTTTGTTTTTAATCTATTATGTCGACTTTAATCTCCAAATTTCGATTTCAACATCAAGACTTTGACTTCAATCTTAAAATCTTGGTTTTTAATCTCAACATTTCAGCTTTAATCCTAAAATTTCGACTTTAATCTAAAAATCTTTGTTTTTAATCTATTATGTTGACTTTAATCTCCAAATTTCGATCTCAACATCAAGACTTTGACTTCAATCTTAAAATCTTGGTTTTAAATATCAACATTTCAGCTTTAATCTTAAAATTTCGACTTTGATCTTAAAATTGTTAGTCATTAATCGAAAAATATCAACATTAATGTTAAAGTTTGAACTGTAGGTCACTTTAGGTATCGCATTGAATCTCCAAATTTCGACTTTAAACTAAAAATCTTTGTTTTTAATCTATTATGTCGATTTTAATCTCCAAATTTCGATTTCAACATCAAGACTTTGACTTCAATCTTAAAATCTTGGTTTAAAATATCAACATTCCAGCTTTAATCTTAACATTTCGACTTTGATCTTAAAATTCTTTGTCATTAATCTAAAAATGTCAACACTACTCTTAAAGTTTGAACTGTAGGTCACTTTAGGTATCGCATTGAATCTCCAAATTTCGACTTTAAACTAAAAATCTTTATTTTTAATCTATTATGTCGATTTTAATCTCCAAATTTCGATTTCAACATCAAAACTTTGACTTCAATCTTAAAATCTTGGATTTTAATTGCAACATTTCAGCTTTAATCTTAAAATTTCGGCTTTGATCTTAAAATTGTTAGTCATTAATCGAAAAATATCAACATTAATCTTAAAGTTTGAACTGTAGGTCACTTTAGGTATCGCATTGAATCTCCAAATTTCGACTTTAATCTAAAAATCTTTGATTTTAATCTATTATGTCGACTTTAATCTCCAAATTTCGATTTCAACATCAAGACTTTGACTTCAGTCTTAAAATCTTGGTTTTTAATTTCAACATTTCAGCTTTAATCTTAAAATTTTGACTTTAATCTAAAAAATTTTTTTTAAATCTATTATGTTGACTTTAATCTCCAAATTTCGATCTCAACATCAAGACTTTGCCTTCAATCTTAAAATCTTGGATTTTAATTTCAACATTTCAGCTTTAATCTTAAAATTTCGACTTTGATCTTAATATTGTTAGTCATTAATCGAAAAATATCAACATTAATCTTAAAGTTTGAACTGTAGGTCACTTTAGGTATCGCATTAAATCTCCAAATTTCGACTTTAATCTAAAAATCTTTGTTTTTAATCTATCATGTCGACTTTAATCTCCAAATTTCGATTTCAACATCAAGACTTTGACTTCAATCTTAAAATCTTGGTTTTTAATCTCAACATTTCAGCTTTAATCCTAAAATTTCGACTTTAATCTAAAAATCTTTGTTTTTAATCTATTATGTTGACTTTAATCTCCAAATTTCGATCTCAACATCAAGACTTTGACTTCAATCTTAAAATCTTGGTTTTAAATATCAACATTTCAGCTTTAATCTTAAAATTTCGACTTTGATCTTAAAATTGTTAGTCATTAATCGAAAAATATCAACATTAATGTTAAAGTTTGAACTGTAGGTCACTTTAGGTATCGCATTGAATCTCCAAATTTCGACTTTAAACTAAAAATCTTTGTTTTTAATCTATTATGTCGATTTTAATCTCCAAATTTCGATTTCAACATCAAGACTTTGACTTCAATCTTAAAATCTTGGTTTAAAATATCAACATTCCAGCTTTAATCTTAACATTTCGACTTTGATCTTAAAATTCTTTGTCATTAATCTAAAAATGTCAACACTAATCTTAAAGTTTGAACTGTAGGTCACTTTAGGTATCGCATTGAATCTCCAAATTTCGACTTTAAACTAAAAATCTTTGTTTTTAATCTATTATGTCGACTTTAATCTCCAAATTTCGATTTCAACATCAAGACTTTGACTTCAATCTTAAAATCTTGGATTTTAATTGCAACATTTCAGCTTTAATCTTAAAATTTCGGCTTTGATCTTAAAATTGTTAGTCATTAATCGAAAAATATCAACATTAATCTTAAAGTTTGAACTGTAGGTCACTTTAGGTATCGCATTGAATCTCCAAATTTCGACTTTATTCTAAAAATCTTTGATTTTAATCTATTATGTCGACTTTAATCTCCAAATTTCGATTTCAACATCAAGACTTTGACTTCAGTCTTAAAATCTTGGTTTTTAATCTCAACATTTCAGCTTTAATCTTAAAATTTTGACTTTAATCTAAAATTTTTTTTTTAAATCTATTATGTTGACTTTAATCTCCAAATTTCGATCTCAACATCAAGACTTTGACTTCAATCTTAAAATCTTGGATTTTAATTTCAACATTTCAGCTTTAATCTTAAAATTTCGACTTTGATCTTAAAATTGTTAGTCATTAATCGAAAAATATCAACATTAATCTTAAAGTTTGAACTGTAGGTCACTTTAGGTATCGCATTAAATCTCCAAATTTCGACTTTAATCTAAAAATCTTTGTTTTTAATCTATTATGTCGACTTTAATCTCCAAATTTCGATTTCAACATCAAGACTTTGACTTCAATCTTAAAATCTTGGTTTTTAATCTCAACATTTCAGCTTTAATCCTAAAATTTCGACTTTAATCTAAAAATCTTTGTTTTTAATCTATTATGTTGACTTTAATCTCCAAATTTCGATCTCAACATCAAGACTTTGACTTCAATCTTAAAATCTTGGTTTTAAATATCAACATTTCAGCTTTAATCTTAAAATTTCAACTTTGATCTTAAAATTGTTAGTCATTAATCGAAAAATATCAACATTAATCTTAAAGTTTGAACTGTAGGTCACTTTAGGTATCGCATTGAATCTCCATATTTCGACTTTAATCTAAAAATCTTTGATTTTAATCTAAAATGTCGACTTTAATCTCCAAATTTCGATTTCAACATCAAGACTTTGACTTCAATCTTAAAATCTGGGTTTTTAATCTCAACATTTCAGCTTTAATCCTAAAATTTCGACTTTAATCTAAAAATCTTTGTTTTTAATCTATTATGTTGACTTTAATCTCCAAATTTCGATCTCAACATCAAGACATTGACTTCAATCTTAAAATCTTGGTTTTAAATATCAACATGTCAGCTTTAATCTTAAAATTTCGACTTTGATCTTAAAATTGTTAGTCATTAATCGAAGAATATCAACATTAATCTTAAAGTTTGAACTGTAGGTCACTTTAGGTATCGCATTGAATCTCCAAATTTCGACTTCAATCTAAAAACTTTGTTTTAATCTAAAATGTCGACTTTAATCTCCAAATTTCGATTTCAACATCAAGACTTTGACTTCAATCTTAAAATCTTGGTTTAAAATATCAACATTCCAGCTTTAATCTTAACATTTCGACTTTGATCTTAAAATTCTTTGTCATTAATCTAAAAATGTCAACACTAATCTTAAAGTTTGAACTGTAGGTCACTTTAGGTATCGCATTGAATCTCCAAATTTCGACTTTAAACTAAAAATCTTTGTTTTCAATCTATTATGTCGACTTTAAT
This sequence comes from Agriotes lineatus, assembly GCA_940337035.1. Classification (NCBI taxonomy): domain Eukaryota; kingdom Metazoa; phylum Arthropoda; class Insecta; order Coleoptera; family Elateridae; genus Agriotes; species Agriotes lineatus. The sequence goes on from OW679199.1 coordinate 124,936,138, forward strand.
CTCCAAATTTCGATTTCAACATCAAGACTTTGACTTCAATCTTAAAATCTTGGATTTTAATTGCAACATTTCAGCTTTAATCTTAAAATTTCGGCTTTGATCTTAAAATTGTTAGTCATTAATCGAAAAATATCAACATTAATCTTAAAGTTTGAACTGTAGGTCACTTTAGGTATCGCATTGAATCTCCAAATTTCGACTTTAATCTAAAAATCTTTGATTTTAATCTATTATGTCGACTTTAATCTCCAAATTTCGATTTCAACATCAAGACTTTGACTTCAGTCTTAAAATCTTGGTTTTTAATCTCAACATTTCAGCTTTAATCTTAAAATTTTGAATTTAATCTAAAAATTTTTTTTTTAATCTATTATGTTGACTTTAATCTCCAAATTTCGATCTCAACATCAAACTTTGACTTCAATCTTAAAATCTTGGATTTTAATTTCAACATTTCAGTTTTAATCTTAAAATTTCGACTTTGATCTTAAAATTGTTAGTCATTAATCGAAAAATATCAACATTAATCTTAAAGTTTGAACTGTAGGTCACTTTAGGTATCGCATTAAATCTCCAAATTTCGACTTTAATCTAAAAATCTTTGTTTTTAATCTATTATGTCGACTTTAATCTCCAAGTTCGATTTCAACATCAAGACTTTGACTTCAATCTTAAAATCTTGGTTTTTAATCTCAACATTTCAGCTTTAATCCTAAAATTTCGACTTTAATCTAAAAATCTTTGTTTTTAATCTATTATGTTGACTTTAATCTCCAAATTTCGATCACAACATCAAGACTTTGACTTCAATCTTAAAATCTTGGTTTTAAATATCAACATTTCAGCTTTAATCTTAAAATTTCGACTTTGATCTTAAAATTGTTAGTCATTAATCGAAAAATATCAACATTAATGTTAAAGTTTGAACTGTAGGTCACTTTAGGTATCGCATTGAATCTCCAAATTTCGACTTTAAACTAAAAATCTTTGTTTTTAATCTATTATGTCGATTTTAATCTCCAAATTTCGATTTCAACATCAAGACTTTGACTTCAATCTTAAAATCTTGGTTTAAAATATCAACATTCCAGCTTTAATCTTAACATTTCGACTTTGATCTTAAAATTCTTTGTCATTAATCTAAAAATGTCAACACTAATCTTAAAGTTTGAACTGTAGGTCACTTTAGGTATCGCATTGAATCTCCAAATTTCGACTTTAAACTAAAAATCTTTATTTTTAATCTATTATGTCGACTTTAATCTCCAAATTTCGATTTCAACATCAAAACTTTGACTTCAATCTTAAAATCTTGGATTTTAATTGCAACATTTCAGCTTTAATCTTAAAATTTCGGCTTTGATCTTAAAATTGTTAGTCATTAATCGAAAAATATCAACATTAATCTTAAAGTTTGAACTGTAGGTCACTTTAGGTATCGCATTGAATCTCCAAATTTCGACTTTAATCTAAAAATCTTTGATTTTAATCTATTATGTCGACTTTAATCTCCAAATTTCGATTTCAACATCAAGACTTTGACTTCAGTCTTAAAATCTTGGTTTTTAATCTCAACATTTCAGCTTTAATCTTAAAATTTTGACTTTAATCTAAAAAATTTTTTTTAAATCTATTATGTTGACTTTAATCTCCAAATTTCGATCTCAACATCAAGACTTTGACTTCAATCTTAAAATCTTGGATTTTAATTTCAACATTTCAGCTTTAATCTTAAAATTTCGACTTTGATCTTAATATTGTTAGTCATTAATCGAAAAATATCAACATTAATCTTAAAGTTTGAACTGTAGGTCACTTTAGGTATCGCATTAAATCTCCAAATTTCGACTTTAATCTAAAAATCTTTGTTTTTAATCTATTATGTCGACTTTAATCTCCAAATTTCGATTTCAACATCAAGACTTTGACTTCAATCTTAAAATCTTGGTTTTTAATCTCAACATTTCAGCTTTAATCCTAAAATTTCGACTTTAATCTAAAAATCTTTGTTTTTAATCTATTATGTTGACTTTAATTTCCAAATTTCGATCTCAACATCAAGACTTTGACTTCAATCTTAAAATCTTGGTTTTAAATATCAACATTTCAGCTTTAATCTTAAAATTTCGACTTTGATCTTAAAATTGTTAGTCATTAATCGAAAAATATCAACATTAATGTTAAAGTTTGAACTGTAGGTCACTTTAGGTATCGCATTGAATCTCCAAATTTCGACTTTAAACTAAAAATCTTTGTTTTTAATCTATTATGTCGATTTTAATCTCCAAATTTCGATTTCAACATCAAGACTTTGACTTCAATCTTAAAATCTTGGTTTAAAATATCAACATTCCAGCTTTAATCTTAACATTTCGACTTTGATCTTAAAATTCTTTGTCATTAATCTAAAAATGTCAACACTAATCTTAAAGTTTGAACTGTAGGTCACTTTAGGTATCGCATTGAATCTCCAAATTTCGACTTTAAACTAAAAATCTTTGTTTTTAATCTATTATGTCGACTTTAATCTCCAAATTTCGATTTCAACATCAAGACTTTGACTTCAATCTTAAAATCTTGGATTTTAATTGCAACATTTCAGCTTTAATCTTAAAATTTCGGCTTTGATCTTAAAATTGTTAGTCATTAATCGAAAAATATCAACATTAATCTTAAAGTTTGAACTGTAGGTCACTTTAGGTATCGCATTGAATCTCCAAATTTCGACTTTAATCTAAAAATCTTTGATTTTAATCTATTATGTCGACTTTAATCTCCAAATTTCGATTTCAACATCAAGACTTTGACTTCAGTCTTAAAATCTTGGTTTTTAATCTCAACATTTCAGCTTTAATCTTAAAATTTTGACTTTAATCTAAAAATTTTTTTTTAAATCTATTATGTTGACTTTAATCTCCAAATTTCGATCTCAACATCAAGACTTTGACTTCAATCTTAAAATCTTGGATTTTAATTTCAACATTTCAGCTTTAATCTTAAAATTTCGACTTTGATCTTAAAATTGTTAGTCATTAATCGAAAAATATCAACATTAATCTTAAAGTTTGAACTGTAGGTCACTTTAGGTATCGCATTAAATCTCCAAATTTCGACTTTAATCTAAAAATCTTTGTTTTTAATCTATTATGTCGACTTTAATCTCCAAATTTCGATTTCAACATCAAGACTTTGACTTCAATCTTAAAATCTTGGTTTTTAATCTCAACATTTCAGCTTTAATCCAAAAATTTCGACTTTAATCTAAAAATCTTTGTTTTTAATCTATTATGTTGACTTTAATCTCCAAATTTCGATCTCAACATCAAGACTTTGACTTCAATCTTAAAATCTTGGTTTTAAAAATCAACATTTCAGCTTTAATCTTAAAATTTCGACTTTGATCTTAAAATTGTTAGTCATTAATCGAAAAATATCAACATTAATGTTAAAGTTTGAACTGTAGGTCACTTTAGGTATCGCATTGAATCTCCAAATTTCGACTTTAAACTAAAAATCTTTGTTTTTAATCTATTATGTCGATTTTAATCTCCAAATTTCGATTTCAACATCAAGACTTTGACTCCAATCTTAAAATCTTGGTTTTTAATGTCAACATTTCAGCTTTAATTCTGAAACTTTAATATTGTAAAATTTTTTTTTAATCAGAAAATATCTTCTTCTTTCTTGAAATCCAGGGTTTATCGTTAATCTCAGTTTCAACATTTATCATAAAATTTCTACGGGTCTTGAAATTTTTATTTTGAATCTCGAATGTTTTAATCGTGAAGAAAGCCATTGCATTTGTAAAAGCTTTTCTTTCAATGTATGTTTCGTCTTGTATCTCAAAATGTTGATAGTAATCTCAGCCCTTTCGACATTAATGTAAAATTTTCAGCTATAAATTTTGAAATTCCCACTTTAAACTCGAACTCGCATCTTTAATTAGAAAGTGTCTAGTGCAAATGCATGGTGTGGACTATGAACAAATGTGATCAACAACCACTAGAGACCGACTAGTGTGAATGAAAAATTCTAAGAATATATAGAGGAGCATTCGTGTGGAATAAAATAAGGAGGCCTGAGAATTGATGGGTGAGAGCGAAGGAAGATTTGAAAAAGTTTTGTGTGCAGCAATACAGAGGTAGTAAAAGATCAGAAGTGGGGAAGAATTGTACAACAATTTTAAAGCCTCAGTGGCTTGAAGAGCTAATTTAAAACAAGTGTTACTTTTTTATTCATGGCAAAATTTTTTACCTGAAGTGACATATGCGAGATTCATGGAGTTACATTAATTCATTGACTGTTATTATTCATTACTCCTAACATTTATTTCAGTGGTATCAAAATTAACAGTTTTCTTCTTTGCAGGTTCTATATTATAATTTCAGTCTGAAAAATTTTAAAAGCTGAAATGTTTTGTCTGAGGGTTTCCAATGAAAAAACTCGATGTGTAATACCTTTTTACATTAAAGTAATATGCAGTTGTCAATAATAAAAGCAGAGCAAAATTACTGCTGTTGATTAGAATACAAATAATTATTCTAATATCATTGTTATAAAAAAATTACATTCTAACTTTTGATTGGGTGCATGGTGTAATATATATTAAAAAGTTTTGGGCTAATAGCGCTAGTTGGTTGGCTTTTTTAATTAGCATTTGGCAGATTGAAAACTGCCTACTTGACAAGCAGTTGCTGACTAGCACTCATCAACCTTTCTTTGATTTTAGAATTTCTACTATTGGATTGAAGGTTGATAAGATATATTAACTTTTAAAATTAAACATTTTTTCGTTAGTAAAGCTACTTTTGTATAATATTTTTGCACCTCACCAACGTGACTAGAAAAAGGCACATGTGCAGGGTGTTTCCAATTGTTGACCAGTGTGAAGCTAAACATTTCTTTTTGTAAGCAAGGTGAATTTTTATATTTAATGACGTGGTATAATTGAGATTAATTTTGAAACACCCTGTGTAGAACTTTGCAATTATAAAATTTACTTTATGTACATAAATTGTATTTACACTAGCACATAATCTGCAATCTTGCTTTAGCCTGTTGATATTGCAATGAATTCAGTGTTGAATTAAATATATGTTTACCTTTGTAGCTCTTCGCCGGATAGTTTGAGTGCAGAGCGCAGTGACAATAAAACTCCAGGAGTGAATGTCTCCCCAATGGCGCTGTATAAACTGGTCGTTCCTTTGCTGCGGTGCGAAGTTACTGATGTACGGGACACAGCCGTACTAGCCCTTGGAAAGGTCAACACCGATGCACTCAAGTGAGTATTAAAGAAATAGAATTTTGTTACATTTTCACTACACACTGAAAAAATTGAAATTTCCCATTTTTATTGTTAGTTATCGATGATAGAGCAAAGTAGTTTTGACATTAAAGCACTTTCGAATCTGAAGACAAATGATTTATGGGTCTTTAAAATGTGAAAGGTTGGCCATACCGTCATTGAATCCTATCAATGGTTATTTGCTTATTTAGTAGTTAATTTGATAATCTTCTTTACCTTGCATTGCAAGGCTATTTTCTCTGCTAAGTCTCACAAGCCATCTTCCATACATTCTTCCAGTCATTCGTATTCCTCGTAGCTTCTTGCATTCTATTCAGTTGGACACTCTACACAACAGGAGTGACTGTTTTTGAACATGTCTTTGAACATGCTCTCAAATGATCGTCTATAAAAATTACTTCAACAGTTGTAAAATAATTATTGGAAAGCACTCTTGACTATTTCAAAATGTCCCTGATTATTCAATACGCCTTTGATAATTTCAAAGCACCTTTGATCATTTCAAAACGCTCCTTATTACTTCAAAACACCCCTGTTGGCTTCAAAACGTTTTTCATTATTTCAAAATGCCCCCGATTATTTCAAAATGCTGTTGGTGATTCATAATTCCAAAACGCTTTTTATGATTTTAAATTGACATTTATAATTTCAAGACTACCCTGATTATTTCAAAATGCGATAATTTCAAAACAGCCTCTGATTGCTTCAAATTGCCCTTGATGATTTCAAAACAACCTTCATAATTTCAATTTGCCCCTAATTATTTCATGTGCCATTAATAATTCCAAAACACTTTTAATAATTCGAAAACGTCCTTTGTAATTTCCTAATGCTCCTGATTATTTCAAAACGCTCTCAATTAGTTCAAAACGTCCTCAATAATTTTAAAATGCTCTTAATAATTTCACTTTACTTCAAAATGCTCTTGTTGATTTCAAACGTCCTTCATAATTACAGAACGCCCCCAATTATTTCAAAACGCTATTGGTGGTTTTAAAATGTCTTTGGTTATTTGAAAAACTCCCTGATAATTTCAAAACGCCTTTGATAATATCAAAATGCCCTTGATTGTTTCAAAACGCTCCTAATTATTTCAAATCGTCCTTCATAATTCAAAAATGCTGTATAATTTCAAAACGCCTTTGATCATTTCAAAACGGCCCCTGATTACTTCAAATCGCCATTGCTGATTTCAAAACGCCCTAGATTATTTCAAAACTCCTTTGATAAATTCAAAATTCCCTTGATTATTTCAAAACGCCCCTGTTATTTCAAAACGCCCTCAATTATTTCAAAACGTCCTCAATAATTTTAAAATGCTCTTAATAATTTCACTTTACTTCAAAATGCTCTTGTTGATTTCAAACGTCCTTCATAATTACAGAACGCCCCCGATTATTTCGAAACGCTATTGGTGGTTTTAAAATGTCTTTGGTTAGTTGAAAAACTCCCTGATAATTTCAAAACGCCTTTGATAATATCAAAATGCCCTTGATTGTTTCAAAACGCTCCTAATTATTTCAAATCGTCCTTCATAATTCAAAAATGCTTTATAATTTCAAAACGCCTTTGATAATTTCAAAACGGCCCCTGATTACTTCAAATCGCCATTGCTGATTTCAAAACGCTCTAGATTATTTCAAAACTCCTTTGATAAATTCAAAATTCCTTTGATTATTTCAAAACGCCCCTGTTATTTCAAAACGCCCTCAATTATTTCAAAACGTCCTCAATAATTTTAAAATGCTTTTAATAATTTTACTTTACTTCAAAATGCTCTTGTTGATTTCAAACGTCCTTCATAATTACAGGATGCGTTTTATGATTTCAAAACGCCCTTGATAATTTCAAAACGGCCTCTGATTACTTGAAATCACTTTCTTTGATTTCAAAATGCCCCTGATTATTTCAAAACGCCCTTGATAATTTCAAAATCGCCACTGATTACTTCAAATCGCTCTTTATAATTTTAAAACGCCCCTGATTATTTCAAAACGCCCTTAATAATTTCACTTTACTTCAAAATGCTTTTGTTGATTTTAAACGTACTTCATAATTACAGGATGCGTTTTATGATTTCAAAGCGCCCTCGATAATTTCAAAACGGCCCCTGATTACCTAAATACTCTTTATAATTTCAAAACGTTCCTGATTACTTCAAAACGCCCTTGATAATTTGAAAACGGCTTCTGATTACTTGAAATCGCCCTCTTTGATTTCAAAATGCCCCTGATTATTTCAAAATTTCAAAACGCCCATGATATTTAAAAACGTCCTTCAGTATTACAAAACGCTTTTTATAATTTCAAAACGTTCCTAATTACTTCAAAACGCCCTTGATAATTTCAAAACGGCCTCTGATTACTTGAAATCACCCTCTTTGATTTCAAAATGCCCCTGATTATTTCAAAACGCCCTTGATAATTTCAAAATCGCCGCTGATTACTTCAAATCGCCCATTATAATTTTAAAACGCCCCTGATTATTTCAAAACGCCCCTGATTATTTCAAAACGCCCTTAATAATTTCACTTTACTTCAAGATGCTTTTGTTGATTTCAAACGTACTTCATAATTACAGAATGCGTTTTATGATTTCAAAACGCCCTCGATAATTTCAAAACGGCCCCTGATTACTTAAAAACCCTTTATAATTTCAAAACGTTCCTGATTACTTCAAAACGCCCTTGATAATTTGAAAACGGCTTCTGATTACTTGAAATCACCCTCTTTGATTTCAAAATGCCCCTGATTATTTCAAAACGCCCTTGATAATTTCAAAATCGCTACTGATTACTTCAAATCGCCTTTTATAATTTTAAAACGCCCCTGATTATTTCAAAACGCCCTTAATAATTTCACTTTACTTCAAAATGCTTTTGTTGATTTCAAACGTACTTCATAATTACAGGATGCGTTTTATGATTTCAAAACGCCTTTGATAATTTCAAAACGGCCCCTGATTACTTCAAATCGCCATTGCTAATTTCAAAACGCCCTAGATTATTTCAAAACTCCTTTGATATTTTCAAAATTCCCTTGATTATTTCAAAACGCCCCTGATTATTTCAAAACGCCCTCAATTATTTCAAAACGTCCTCAATAATTTTAAAATGCTTTTAATAATTTCACTTTACTTCAAAATGCTCTTGTTGATTTCAAACGTCCTTTATATATACAGAACGCCCCCGATTATTTCAAAACGCTATTGTTGGTTTTAAAATGTCTTTCGTTATTTCAAAAGCTCCCTGATCATTTCAAAACGCTCTTGATAATATCAAAATACCTTTGATTGTTTCAAAACGCTCCTAATTATTTCAAATCTTCCTTCATAATTCAAAAATGCTTTATAATTTCAAAACGCCTTTGATCATTTCAAAACGGCCCCTGATTACTTCAAATCGCCATTGCTGATTTCAAAACGCCCTAGATTATTTCAAAACTTCTTTGATATTTTCAAAATTCCCTTGATTATTTCAAAACGCCCCTGATTATTTCAAAACGCCCTCAATTATTTCAAAACGTCCTCAATTTTAAAATGCTTTTAATAATTTCACTTTACTTCAAAATGCTCTTGTTGATTTCAAACGTCCTTCATAATTACAGAACGCCCCGATTATTTCAAAACGCTTTTGTTGGTTTTAAAATGTCTTTGGTGATTTCGAAAACTTCCTGATCATTTCAAAACGCCTTTGGTAATATCAAAATACCCTTGATTGTTTCAAAACGCTCCTAATTATTGCAAATCATCCTTCATAATTTCAAAACGCCTTTGATCATTTCAAAAGGGCCCCTGATTACTTCAAATCGCCATTGCTGATTTCAAAACGCCCTAGATTATTTCAAAACTCCTTTGATATTTCCAAAATTCCTTGATTATTTCAAAACGTCCCTGATTATTTTAAAACGCCCTCAATTATTTCAAAACGTCCTCAATAATTTTAAAATGCTTTTAATAATTTCACTTTACTTCAAAATGCTCTTGTTGATTTCAAACGTCCTTCATAATTACAGAACGCCCCCGATTATTTCAAAACGCTATTGTTGGTTTTAAAATGTCTTTGGTTATTTCAAAAGCTCCCTGATAATTTCAAAACGCCTTTGATAATATCAAAATGCCCTTGATTGTTTCAAAACGCTCCTAATTATTGCAAATCGTCCTTCATAATTCCAAAATGCTTTATAATTTCAAAACGCCCTTGATAATTTCAAAACCGCCCTCGATTACTTCAAATCGCCATTGTTAATTTCAAAACGCCCTAGATAATTTCAAAACTCCTTTGATAATTTCAAAATTCCTTTGATTATTTCAAAACGCCCATGATTATTTCAAAACGTCCTTCAGTATTACAAAACGCTGTTTATAATTTCAAAATGCTCCTGATTATTTAAAATCGCCCTTATCGATTTTAAAGCTCCGTTGATTATTTCGAAATACCCTCGATTATTTTGAAACGCGTCTGACTATTTCAAATCGTCCTTCATAATTCCAAAACGCTTTTTATGATTTGAAAACGCCTTTGATAATTTCAAAACGCTCCTTATTACTTCAAAACACGCCTGTTGGCTTCAAAACGTTTTTCATTATTTCAAAATGCCCCGAATTATTAGAAAGCGCCCTTGTTGATTTCAAAACGCTCCTGATTATTTTAAAACGTCCTTCATAATTCCAAAACGTCCTCAATAATTTTAAACGCCCTTAATAATTTAACTTTACTTAAAAATGCTCTTGTTGATTTCAAACGTACTTCATAATTACAGAACGCTCCCGATTTTTTTAAACTGCCCTCGTTGATTTGAAAACGACCTTGATTCTAAAAGGTCCCTGATTAGTTCAAAACGCATTTGATAATATCAAAATGTCCTCGGTTGTTTCAAAATGGTCCTGATTATTCCAAAATGTCAAAACGTCTTTGATTATTTCAAAACGTTGCTGATTATTTCCAAACGTTCTTCAGAATTCCAAAATCTTTTTTTATGATTTCAAAACACCATTTAGAATTTCAAAACGCCCTTATTGATTTTAAAACTGCCTTGATTATTTCGAAATGCCCTCAATTATTTTGAAACGCTTCTGACTATTTCAAAACTTCCTTCATAATTCCAGAATGCGTTTTATGATTTCAAAACGCCCTTGGTAATTTCAAAACGGCCTCTGATTACTTGAAATCACTTTCTTTGATTTCAAAATGCCCCTGATTATTTCAAAACGCCCTTGATAATTTCAAAATCGCCACTGATTACTTCAAATCGCTCTTTATAATTTTAAAACGCCCCTGATTATTTCAAAACGCCCTTAATAATTTCACTTTACTTCAAAATGCTTTTGTTGATTTTAAACGTACTTCATAATTACAGGATGCGTTTTATGATTTCAAAGCGCCCTCGATAATTTCAAAACGGCCCCTGATTACCTAAATACTCTTTATAATTCCAAAACGTTCCTAATTACTTCAAAACGCCCTTGATAATTTGAAAACGGCTTCTGATTACTTGAAATCGCCCTCTTTGATTTCAAAATGCCCCTTATTTCAAAATTTCAAAACGCCCATGATATTTAAAAACGTCCTTCAGTATTACAAAACGCTTTTTATAATTTCAAAACGTTCCTAATTACTTCAAAACGCCCTTGATAATTTCAAAACGGCCTCTGATTACTTGAAATCACCCTCTTTGATTTCAAAATGCCCCTGATTATTTCAAAACGCCCTTGATAATTTCAAAATCGCCGCTGATTACTTCAAATCGCCCATTATAATTTTAAAACGCTCCTGATTATTTCAAAACGCCCTTAATAATTTCACTTTACTTCAAGATGCTTTTGTTGATTTCAAACGTACTTTATAATTACAGAATGCGTTTTATGATTTCAAAACGCCCTCGATAATTTCAAAACGGCCCCTGATTACTTAAAAACCCTTTATAATTTCAAAACGTTCCTGATTACTTCAAAACGCCCTTGATAATTTGAAAACGGCTTCTGATTACTCGAAATCACCCTCTTTGATTTCAAAATGCCCCTGATTATTTCAAAACGCCCTTGATAATTTCAAAATCGCTACTGATTACTTCAAATCGCCCTTTATAATTTTAAAACGCCCCTGATTATTTCAAAACGCCCTTAATAATTTCACTTTACTTCAAAATGCTTTTGTTGATTTCAAACGTACTTCATAATTACAGGATGCGTTTTATGATTTCAAAACGCCCTTGATAATTTCAAAACGGCCCCTGATTACTTCAAATCGCCATTGCTGATTTCAAAACGCCCTAGATTATTTCAAAACTCCTTTGATAAATTCAAAATTTCCTTGATTATTTCAAAACGCCCCTGTTATTTCAAAACGCCCTCAATTATTTCAAAACGTCCTCAATAATTTTAAAATGCTTTTAATAATTTCACTTTACTTCAAAATGCTCTTGTTGATTTCAAACGTCCTTCATAATTACAGAACGCCCCCGATTATTTCAAAACGCTATTGTTGGTTTTAAAATGTCTTTGGTGATTTCAAAAACTTCCTGATCATTTCAAAACGCCTTTATAATATCTAAATACCTTTGATTGTTTCAAAACGCTCCTAATTATTTCAAATCTTCCTTCATAATTCAAAAATGCTTTATAATTTCAAAACGCCTTTGATCATTTCAAAACGGCCCCTGATTACTTCAAATCGCCATTGCTGATTTCAAAACGCCCTAGATTATTTCAAAACTTCTTTGATATTTTCAAAATTCCCTTGATTATTTCAAAACGCCCCTGATTATTTCAAAACGCCCTCAATTATTTCAAAACGTCCTCAATTTTAAAATGCTTTTAATAATTTCACTTTACTTCAAAATGCTCTTGTTGATTTCAAACGTCCTTCATAATTACAGAACGCCCCCGATTATTTCAAAACGCTTTTGTTGGTTTTAAAATGTCTTTGGTGATTTCAAAAACTTCCTGATCATTTCAAAACGCCTTTGGTAATATCAAAATACCCTTGATTGTTTCAAAACGCTCCTAATTATTGCAAATCATCCTTCATAATTTCAAAACGCCTTTGATCATTTCAAAAGGGCCCCTGATTACTTCAAATCGCCATTGCTGATTTCAAAACGCCCTAGATTATTTCAAAACTCCTTTGATATTTTCAAAATGTCTTTGATTATTTCAAAACGTCCCTGATTATTTCAAAACGCCCTCAATTATTTCAAAACGTCCTCAATAATTTTAAAATGCTTTTAATAATTTCACTTTACTTCAAAATGCTCTTGTTGATTTCAAACGTCCTTCATAATTACAGAACGCCCCCGATTATTTCAAAACGCTAATGTTGGTTTTAAAATGTCTTTGGTTATTTCAAAAGCTCCCTGATAATTTCAAAACGCCTTTGATAATATCAAAATGCCCTTGATTGTTTCAAAACGCTCCTAATTATTGCAAATCGTCCTTCATAATTCCAAAATGCTTTATAATTTCAAAACGCCCTTGATAATTTCAAAACCGCCCTCGATTACTTCAAATCGCCATTGTTAATTTCAAAACGCCCTAGATAATTTCAAAACTCCTTTGATAATTTCAAAATTCCTTTGATTATTTCAAAACGCCCATGATTATTTCAAAACGTCCTTCAGTATTACAAAACGCTTTTTATAATTTCAAAATGCTCCTGATTATTTAAAATCGCCCTTATCGATTTTAAAGCTCCGTTGATTATTTCGAAATACCCTCGATTATTTTGAAACGCGTCTGACTATTTCAAATCGTCCTTCATAATTCCAAAACGCTTTTTATGATTTGAAAACGCCTTTGATAATTTCAAAACGCTCCTTATTACTTCAAAACACGCCTGTTGGCTTCAAAACGTTTTTCATTATTTCAAAATGCCCCGAATTATTAGAAAGCGCCCTTGTTGATTTCAAAACGCTCCTGATTATTTTAAAACGTCCTTCATAATTCCAAAACGTCCTCAATAATTTTAAACGCCCTTAATAATTTTACTTTACTTAAAAATGCTCTTGTTGATTTCAAACATACTTCATAATTACAAAACGCTCCCGATTTTTTTAAACTGCCCTCGTTGATTTGAAAACGACCTTGATTCTGAAAGGTCCCTGATTAGTTCAAAACGCATTTGATAATATCAAAATGTCCTCGGTTGTTTCAAAATGGTCCTGATTATTCCAAAATGTCAAAACGCCTTTGATTATTTCAAAACGTTGCTGATTATTTCCAAACGTTCTTCAGAATTCCAAAATCTTTTTTTATGATTTCAAAACACCATTTAGAATTTCAAAACGCCCTTATTGATTTTAAAACTGCCTTGATTATTTCGAAATGCCCTCAATTATTTTGAAACGCTTCTGACTATTTCAAAACTTCCTTCATAATTCCAGAATGCGTTTTATGATTTCAAAACGCCCTTGGTAATTTCAAAACGGCCTCTGATTACTTGAAATCACTTTCTTTGATTTCAAAATGCCCCTGATTATTTCAAAACGCCCTTGATAATTTCAAAATCGCCACTGATTACTTCAAATCGCTCTTTATAATTTTAAAACGCCCCTGATTATTTCAAAATTTCCTTCATAATTCCAGAATGCGTTTTATGATTTCAAAACGCTTTTAATAATTTCACTTTACTTCAAAATGCTTTTGTTGATTTCAAACATACTTCATAATTACAGAACGCCCCTGATTATTTGAAAGCGCCCTTGTTGATTTTAAAACGTCCTTGGTGATTTTAAAAAGTCCCTGATTATTTCAAAACGCATTTGATAATATTAAAATGTCCTTTGTTTGTTTCAAAATGCTCCTGATTATTCGAAAAAGCCCTTATTGATTTTAAAACTTTCTTGATAATTTCGAAATGCCTTCGATTATTTCGAGATGCCCTCGATTATTTCGAGATGCACTCGATTATTTTGAAATGCCCTGACTATTTCAAAACGTCCTTCATAATTCCAAAACGTATTTTGTAATTTCAAAATGCCCTTGGTAATCTAAATACTGCCCCTGATCACTTCAAATCAGTCTTGTTGATTTCAAAGCGTCCCTGATTTTTCAAAACGTCCTTCATAATTCGAAAATGCTTTTATGATTTTAAAATGTCCTTTATAATTTCAAAACTTCCCTGATTATTTAAAATTTCCCTTGTTGATTTCGAAAGATCTCTGACTATTTCACAATGATTTCAAAATGTACATCATTTCAAAAGGCCCTTAATAATTAAAAACACCCTTGACAATTTCAAAACGCTTCTGATTATTTCAAAAAGCCTTCGATTATTCCACAATGCTCTTGTTGATTTCAAACGCCCTTTATAATTACAGAATGCCCCCAATTATTTGACAGAGCCCTTGTTGATTTCAAAACGCCCCCTATTTTTTTAAAACGCTCTTGTTGATTTTAAAACGTCGGGTGATTCCAAAAAGTCCGTCATTATTTCAAAACGCCTTTGACAATTTGAGAATACCCTTGATAATTTTTAAATGCCTCTGATTAAAACGTACTTCATAATTCCAAAACGACTTTTATGATGTCAAACTGACCCTGATTATTGCAAAATGCACTTAATAATTTCACAGCCCCTGTGTGAATATCAAAAGGACTACAAATTTTGCAACTATGATGAGAGTTTCTTATTAATCTCGAGAATTACAATTGCCTTTTTAGAAATTTAAAACACTAGGAATCTTAATCTCATCTTAAATTATTGGTTAATATGTATTTACAATGTAAGACTTAGTAAGGTTCACGTTTGTTCTACATTAACCTTCAGTTTCTGGGTGGAATACGTACAAGTAATTATCATTCAACAAAAATCACATAACAAACTGAAAGAAAATTAATAATAATATGAATTTTAAATAGTTTTAACTAGAAAGAAAGACGCCATGCAACCATTTTTGGTGTTGGTGCTGGGTGGGGGCGCAACAGCTCCGCAAATGTGAAAAACTATGAACCTTTGTTTCTCTTTCTACAGAGATTTAATGGAAGAACTGCTGTTGTACATCCGTGAAGCTGTCGACCGCAAGCAAGAAAATGTAAGAAGGAGGCGGAGACGTGACGCTCTGAGACTGCAGCTGATTCGAGTGCTCGAACTGATCGCAGAATACGGCACGTTCGGAATAAGCCCCTGTGTGCTTGACAGAGACACTCAGTCTTTGCACCCCACTTTCGTAGAATACATGGACGGAGCCAGGCTCTACCTTGAAAGTGAACCAGACAAGCACGCCAGTGCAGTAAAGGAAATTACCCTTCATTTCTGCAATTTTATCAGGAAAATGATCAAAAGCTTCTCATGTAAGCACTTCTGGATCGAAGGTGGATATTTGGTTGAAATTCTTTTGTTCGATTGTTATAGTGGAAACTTGCCAAACGCTTTTAAAACGAGACCTGCGCAGAAATCTTTTCATGCTATTCTCTACGTGGTCTGGGAGGTACGGCACGCTGGTCCGACAAGGGAGTGCAGACGTGGAGCAAGGGTATAAGAAGTGCACTGATCTTCAGCTGGCAGCTTTGCAAGCGATGAGTGCGCTGTTGTGCTGCGGCCCTTGCTTCGATGCTCAGGGCCTTGCTGAAGATGGTCCATTCTATCACTGGTTGGATGTGATGCTGGAAAGCACCGAGGAAAAGGTAAGGATATTTTTAAAGTATTTTTATAAAAAGATATGTAGTACTTACGACAAAATCTGTTTTCAAAAATGTGCACCAAAGATTGCTCAATATAATTCTAGTATTGGAGTTGTGCATTGTGGGTCGAAGATAAAAATAACATCCATCACTAAAATATAGGAGAGCAGATTACCTCTTGGTAAAGCAGAGTTTCTAGTCTGCAGGTATTGAGTTTGAGCCACATGCCTGAACACTGCACTATTTAGCCTTTTACACAATTGATTAATACGATTATGCAACATAAACCGAACATCTATGTTATTCCTAAGAATTTTGTAGAGTATTCTATAGGAAACACGGTTGATTTTGTTTTGTTTACATTTAGTACTAATTGGTTTGCAATAAACCTTAAGGATTGTCATCGGAGACTCCTCCTGTGCACTCCTCCAAATGTTGTGTCGTCGGCATATACAATTGTAGCTATGTTTTTATCAAAAATGTTTGGTAGATCATTTGTATAGATTATGGAAGGAAGAGGGCCGAATATTGACCCTTGAGGAACTCATCTTTTTATAAGCTGCAGACTATTTATTTGGTTATCACTACAAACTATTTGAGACCTATGTGACAGGTAGGATTTTAGCAGTGTTAATACGATGCCTCTCACTCAATAATATTCACTTATAATACCATGAGTAGTCAAAGTTATGTCGACTATTTTTGCGGTGGTGTCACGAATGTCCATTGCGCCTTGGTACGATTAGGACGAGTGCGATAGCACGAGTCCTAATCCCAAGCGCAATGGACATGAGTAGTGATACCACCGCAAAAATAATCTACTTAACTTTGACTAAGAATGGTATTCGAGGGACTATTTAATGAACCAAACTACTTTTTCAAATTAGTTTTTAGTAAATCTAGCAACAAACTACGCAATTTCTATAGTAACAGAACACTAATATTGACTTTTTCTAATAAAAACCACATTTGTTTAAAATAGTCACTTGAATACCTTCTAGGAAGATATATCCGCTGATATTTTTTTGATTGGTCAAGAAACGTCAGAATTCTGAATTTTCATTGGTCACTTTTTGACAGATGACAGGTGAATTGAATAGTCCAGTTTATCTAACAATATATTATGCTCTGTGCAGTGAACAGCAGCACTTGAATAAGGAAATATTGCAATGGTTTAATGCTCACAGTAATTCTGGTTGCATATCTAACACGTGAAAATCAAAGAAAAATTCAAATAAGCCCAGAATTTATATTTTGTTTATTGCAACATTAAAGTCAGTATTATACACTAATAAATGCAAAAGATACTATTAGCAGTAATTAAAATTTGATTGACAGAGGTTAGCATTAGATCAAGCAGTATCGAAGGGGTTATGTCTAACATAATATTTATTAAATGTGCTTATTATGGCAGATGTACTCAAATTATGTGGACTGACAATGTTAACATTGTAAAGTCAAGACAATATTGTGAATTTGCATTGATACAGAGATGTTTGAAGCATTACGAAAGTTATTTTAAACGTTAGTGTTAAAATTACGAGTCCAACAAATGGCAACGCAGCTGAAAGGTAACGAAAGTGGTGTAATAAAGCATAGAATGCAAAGAGCATGAAAAGACAATCTACATTAGAACAAGAACAATAGTACAATGCTATTAAAACGGTGAAACAGTGCTATTTAAAACCAAAGTGATTAGAAAACAGAGATTTAAGGTTATAAAGTGCTACGCATAACAATTATTGAAAAACAGTATAGCTTCTAAATAACATTGCATTAAAACTCACTTCCAAAACAGTTATAATTAGTTACTAAGATATCTGATGTTTGTTTGTTGTTGTTAATCCAAGGCCATAACAAAAGATAGCTGTGTAGAAAATTGTATTTTTTTTAATATAAAATATTTGTGTGAGTCCAAAAGCCTTTTTTATTTATTCACCAGTCCACAGAGTGTCTTTGTGTGAAATTTTCACCGTGTTTGAAAGTCCTAGTGAAGAGGGAATTGCTCTGCAAAGTTTGGCAAAGTGGGTCCGACATCGAGGCAAGTTTTTGACCACTTTCAGGCATCGACCAGCTGAAATTTTATGTGCATCGTGGAGAGGAGTCCTTCCTTGGTGTCTACGTCAAAAAATCAGAAGCCTGGGACATTCCAAAGTTGTGTAATCGCCATGGCGTCTCTTGGAAACGTATCCAGCGTACGAAGCCCATATTTCGAGGTAAATTTGACCAGCAAAGGAGTTTGAGAGGTTTTGAAAGTTGTGCAGCACCTGGAGAAGATATTGTACGAAGTGTAGAAACAGATTCCAGTTGTGAGAATCCATCCAGAGAAGATTTATCGAGGTAGCGTCCCTAGAGAGAGTGGTTGGCGTCAGATCTGGAGACCAAACCAGGAAGTAAAACAGTTGCCAACTTGGCGTGCCTTCTGACGTCAGAAAAACAATTGTTAGCCATATTACATTATTATGTGCATTGAATATTTACCTGAGGTAATTTTGTCAAATTGTTGGCGTGTTTGAGTTTAAATTACGCTATCTTGTGCGAACAATCCGTCTTTGTTTTGTTTGTCAATTGAAAGGTTAAGCTGTCATTTGCAGAAGGTTGGGTGTTTGCCGTACAAGTTTATAAGTTGTACTCATCAGTAGATGTTAATACTGGGTGTTACAACCTAACCCTTTCAATGGAGATCTCATGCTAAATAAAACAAGAAAGGCAATAAATCATTTATTATGCTTATAATAATTGTAAAATCATCTTTCTAATAAGCCGTGAGATTAACAACATATTAAAACTTATTAAAACCACTTGTATTTGTGAAAATTATTTATTTATTTTGTCTCATAAGGAGTAGGGAATCATTGCAATATATTGCGATGGTATTTAGCCCTCCACTCAACTCTAGTTGCAGTGCAAACAAATTATAAATCAAATCACAAAAGCACGGAGTTGGGATAATTCACACAACTGTAAAATTTCACATAAATTGTCAGCCCGTAATTACATTGGCAAAAATGGCCAGTAGCATTGAGATTATTAGAACACATAGGCAAAGAAAGAAACTCAATTTTCATAAGTTGTAATCATTGATGTAATTTTAGCATAGTATAAAAGGTTTGTGCGAGGTAAAGCTAAACCCATTTGAATAAAACTGGCACAGAAGGGTTCGAAATATGTTCAGTCTAAAAGAAGCGTAGAAATTAAAGTAATTAACATGTGGACAATTTTATGAGCATTTTAAAATAAGAGGTAAGAGTAAAAGGATCATAGATGGACTGCGCAGAATGCATAAACCAGGCAAACAAAGAAATTACTACATGCTACAGCAAGATGTGAGAATTGAGGAAAAGGAAGCATTTTTGGTGGGAATTGCAGAAAAGAAAACGACAGGATATGAAACAAGAGTGATGTGAAAACTAATCAGTGTAGTGGCGGATTGAACAATCAGTGAAATTAAAAACAAACTAAGTGGCGCAATAACACAGTGAAAAATCCGAAATTCAAAGGACAATTATTTTAGTATTAAGGTTTTGTAAATATTTATAACTTCCGTTCAATTTAATTGTAAAAGTAATATTATTGTACTTGGTTGATTTTCTGTTTTTAAATTGTTAGGTAGTGTTTTGTTTATAACAACCAGGGGGAATTAACATTTGAATAAATTCTTGAATTGATAGTCAGTTTTTACTATTCGGATAAATTAAGTTTTTATACAGTTAACATAAAATTAATTCAGTAAAACATATACCAAAGTGCTCAGAATTTTGAGGAGTACCGGCAAGAGTAAAGGTAGCAATTTTCACGTCGTGAAGTGATTTTTCTTCGGCTACCTCTATCGGACGGGAACGGCAACGAGGGAAGCTTCCGATTCAGCCAATTTGGAGTGCTGCAGGGATTCCGGAGCTAATGCGAGGTGTATCAGCGAGTCAGCCCAGTGGATACGAACCACATCAACCAGCCCAGCATCCTGGGGGCCCATCTTACACAGCAGGCAGCGCAGAGTGGGTCCGAGGCACCAGCCGATCTAAGAAATTTTAAGGACGAATCAAGGAACTGAATCCCACTGAATTTCTTTGTCCATGAGCAACCATTTATCCAGGAATCGTATTTTTAATCATCATTTTGAGGTTAGAAAAAACTAATGCAGCTAGGCATATAGCACAAACAAATTAGGCGAGTTTTTTAGCCTGAAACAAATGAACCAGGTGACGCCGTTTTGAAGGCGCCATAATTTAAAAACTTACCGGAAAATTTGCTCATTAAATCCCTTTGAAACTTAAAAAAACACGCGAGCTGTCCGCATATTTCGAATTATTTTGGCCAGCTATTTGACAGAACAAGCAGCACTTGCGCGCTGCGTTCCAATTTCATTGCCACCCAGTGGCGTACGTTTCATATTAAAATATTTTAACAAAAGCAAGGATCCCAACCCAGAGATTTGAGTTTCATGTTTAATTTTCCCGAGTGGGATTAACCAGTAACAAACTTAGAGATTGCTGTGGTATTTAATCAGCCAAAATTCGAATTGAATGAAACAAAGTATTGTGTAGTGACCGTATTTATTTTTATAACAAATAAAAAAATTACATAATTAAATAGCGTTATCAACGATAAGGGCGGGAGTCATTACAATATATAAAAGAATTTCATTATTTCAGAAAAAACGTTTTAAAACGTTTTATATTGAAGTTTTTACGAGTCTGATAGAATGTGATGTAGCTAATTTTGTCCTAGAGCCATATTGTTGAGCATTTAAAATTTGGTGTTTATCTAACTAGTTTATTAACCAATTACACAAATATTTAAAAAAAGGTAACACTTATATCTGTCTAAAACTTTAGGGAGGTCTTTAGGTTCTTTTTGTGACTCAAAATTAAAGCCTCAATTTAGGGACTAAAATCAAAAATCTTAAAGTACGTTACAGGACTAAAGGTACTTACGACACAAAACAGGCCCTCGAGCGGTTATTAGGTCATTTTGACTTTACTTGAATAATAAGCCTTTCAAGGGGCTGTCATCTTACCTATACAGTGTGGTCCATTAAGTGTGCAACAAATGGGACATTTTTTTATTAGTTGTAAAACCGAAATTTAAATACCGCTAAAAGTTAGTGCATGTTCGATAACCATATCAGATGCCCTTAGAATGGCTTCAAGTCAAACAATATACAGGGCAGGACAACAAATATGTAATTCGTTCAAGAATAAAGTTACCTTATTTCAAAAAATATAGCAAAATTTTATTGAGAAAAGTTGTTTAGAATCAAAAGTTATGCTCAAATACAAAGTCACGGCCTCCTATTCGGATTTTGATTATTTTTTTGTAAAATTTTGTATTATTCCCGTATGATACATATTTTTATTATTCTGTTTTTATTAAGAGTTTTTCATATGTAAATTATTATTAGTAAAGCATTTGCCTTGTTAAAAAGAATATTTGCGAAATTCCAAAGTTCTGTTAAATATCGTTGCAACAAACATAAAGTGGACGCTTACCTAAAAAAATATAAATCCAAGTAAATTTTACAAATAGGCTTCAAGTTGCTAAAAGTTATTTAAAAGGGATGTGGTTGTGGCTACTTTAAATACATATAAAATCAAAATAATAAAAATATGTATCATACAGGGGTAATACAAAATTTTCCAAAAAAGAATCAAAATTCGAATAGGAGGCCGTGACTTTGTATTTGAGCATAACTTTTAATTCTAAACAACTTTTCTCAATAAAATTTTGCTATATTTTTTTAAATAAGGTAACTTTGTTCTTGAACGAATTTCATATTTTTTTTCCTGCCCTGTATATTGTTTGACATGAGGCCATTCTAAGGGCATCTGATACGGTTATCGAACATGCACTAACTTTTGACAATATTTAAATTTCGATTGTACAACTAATAAAAAAATTTCCCATTTGTTGCACACTTAATGGACCACACTGTATAAGATTACTTTAAAATATTTCCCTAAAATGAAGATATTTAGCTCTGCACCAAATTTACCCAACTAGAGGTTAGTCAAGACATAGGGGTGGTTCTTTTAAAGCATACATTGGGACTAGAAAGAGCTTAAAAATTGGGTTGCCTGGGTGCGATGGATTCTGTACTTTGGATTCTCGTTTGTGCCCGTATAATTTCAGATGCACACTGCCTTACAAAGGCATTTGCTATGTTGCCAAGTTATAAAATATACATGCAAGCACAAAATAAATAACCTAGCAGCATTAACAATTCCTTAATATGTAGCAAGTTAGTAATGGCATTCACTTTCCAATCAAAAGTGGAAACTGAGATAAATTATTTTTAAAAATTGATATGAAAGTGGAAATTTCTACAATAAAGTCGAACCGCATGCAAACAAAAATATCAAAATGAAAGTCAGCATTTCCAGATAACTTTTAGATTTCAAAATTATTTTATATTAATGTGGAAATGTTGAGAGCAAAGTCAAAATGTTGTATTTAAAGTAAAAACTAAGGTAAAATTGCTAACAATGGTTTCGGTGAAAATGTAATAATAAAGGAAAATGCCCACTATTAACGACGTAACTGTCTAATCTTCAGAACAACTATATCATAACAGAATGCTAGAGAGGGGTTATAGGCATAAACGGATGCGTAATGAACTTATCTAATTGTCATAAATAGTAAAAAACCAATTGTGAAGGGTACCAGGTTCAACAACTTATCGTAACACACTCCGCTGAACCACATGCAGTAGTCGAGCTGCGATGGAAGAGAGACTGTAAATAGATAAAAAACACTCTAGATAATCAACAACCGTTAGTGTGCCCCAAATTCAAATTATTATTATCTAAATTATTACTAAAGATCCAGTGCACAAATAGTATATGCAAGCAATCGATTGAGTGAAGTAGTAAAAAGCCCTAAATGAAAATCATCAATTGGCATTCAAAAAAGCTAGAGATTGAAGTGACTCACGGATGCAATTATATATAAAGGCCCCACCGAACAGGTCTTTTATAAATAATAGCTTAATTTATCGTATATAACACAAATTCTTTGCATGATTGCCGAATAGCACGCATATGTAAATACCATTTCCATGATGTGCGATATTCACTTGTAGCGGTAAGCGTAAGTTGCGACGCAAGCTGCGCGAAAGTTTGAGACAAACTAAAAACCTGGTCTGAATAGTTGAAGGACTGCTGATTGCAGGTATTCCGGCTTTTCCCAGCGCCAAACCTACAATCCAACAGGAAGGTAGAAAAACAACGTGAAGCCACTTTAAATATCCATCGATTTTCGACAGATAGCATTACGAATTTGAAGATCACTCGAAGAAATACAGGGAAAGGAAAGCAGAATAAAGGAGAGAATAGAAAATGGTCCGAAAATATATGCGACTGAGCGTTAGACTACGTGAGAGCAAAGATTACCTAATCATAGCTGAAATTACGGGCGACCAATAGTATTTTACTTCCAGCATACTGTCAAATCCTGAAGTAGAAGCAATTCACCAAACCTGCCCTTATTAACGACGGTTTTTCGAGATGAAGTCTGCTTGCAAAGCATCTTAAAAAAAACTATAAAATCGGCATAGTTGACGAGATAAAAGTATGACTTAAAAATTTCCAAAAAGGAAATGGAAGTCGCAAAAACATCCCCAACCCGGAACTGCATACGGGCAATTTTTGAAAAGAAACGGATGCCAATTGGAAATTCAAAAGTCAGTAAACATTATTTAGGCAACCAAAAATGCACGGCGACGTTTAAAGTTCCGGTCCCACAGCAACCGTAAAGGAGTATTATAACAGTTTAGGATCATTTAATATACATAAATGTTTTGAAATACCTAAAAAGTGAAATGGATTTTCCGAATTTTTTCTGGTATTTGCGTTTTGTTCCCAGAAAAACATGTTTTTCCATTTGCCCATAAAATATATGCAGAAGTAGCGTATCTAATAAAGGCAACCAAGAAAGGGAATGGATACACAATACAGGTTTGAAACGGACATCTGGCCCCCTTTGCCGGAATTGTTTATTTTAATAATTAAATATAGCCGATTTTTTGCATGCTTTTTCATTGCTAAATAGTTTTAGTCATTATAATGTCGTATAGTTGAAAGTGCGTGAGTTCGGTCATGTTTTAGTGCGTAGATTTGTTAAGTCATTTTGCTGTTTCAGATGCTTAATTGCATTTCACGCCGTTAGTTAGGTCATTTTGGTATTTTAAATAGCCACCTAAGCTTTAGAGCAGCGTGCCCGTATGCTAAGCCCTTTTAGTTCTTTATTTGGCTCCATCGCCTAATTCCAGAATCACGATTTCGCACATATTTAGCCCCAAAAGCAGTAGTTTTCGTCGGTTGGAGCTCTCCTCTGATGGCGTTTTTCCGAATTCCGAATAGCACGCTGTTGTTGCGTGATACCATCGTGGCCCGCATTGGCTTGTTTCATTTTATCGCCTTGCGATTGGCTGCCAAGGTTTAGTCACGTGAGGACGCGACCAAGGTGACCTTTGCGAGCGCGTCCCTTTGGGGATTCAGCCGAGAGCCGTCGAACGAACAAGAGGTCGCAGAGTGTGTGCTTTCGTGCGGCGCTTCCGCCCTTGGCGGGGGCGTCAGCCTTTTTCCCGTCAAGTGCTGCTTCAGCACGTATGTGATATACGGTTTCGCCATATGTGGCAGTCGTCCGGAGCCCGTTGCAGAGAGCGCTTGTGTGGTGGTTGTGAGTCGGAGTTTGTCGAGTGGTCTTCGGCGTAACGTGGGTGTTTTTGGAGCCCAGTTCCTGCTACTGTAAGTGAGGGGTCGTGCCCCCTTCATCTCGACCTACGAGGATTTGGTTCAGCAGAACGAAAGTGGCCCCTTTCTTTTCGTCGTCCCGTTGTACGCTTCCTGACGCGTCTCCCGTCGCCATTGAGGCGGTTGTGCATTCACCCCCTTTCGCCATTGTAACACCGAAGGTACCTGCCACCTACGATTGCAGCTCGTCGCAACTCAACTGTACCAGGCTCCCTCGCCGCCTACGCATTAAGGTATGTGCCTTTAACCTGATTACCGCTGTGAACGCGTGTGTTAATGTAAATCTTCGCTGCCCTCCGCATAAGGCAACGTGCATATTTGTACTCATTACTACTCATTACTGCGCTAGTGTATTCATTCAGACTTGCAGACTGTTCATGCCGCGAGTGTTAATGTAAATCTTCGCTGCCCTCCGCATAAGGCAACGTGCATATTTGTACTCATTACTACCTATTACTGCTCATTGCTGTTCACTAATGTGCAACATCTGTCGTTAAGTTTAGAGCGCGCGTGCCAGCTGGTGCCCTTAATTATAGGTTAAGTTTAGATACAGGGCGACGCACTCTGCTGCCCATTGTAACCCGAAGTTCAATATATGATTGGTTAGTTAAGGGAACTATTGTTTGTTTCGGCTTGTGCATGTTCTGTTACAGATAGACGCCCCTTTATTGTACGGATTATTGTACGACGGAACGAGGAAGCTGTGAGCGTGCAGGTGAGTGAGACAGCTGCGCAGTCGTGGTCGGATTGACACCTAATTATAATCCTTGCTTAAGGCAATCCCGAAATTGTTATTTGACCTTGCAACTCTTGAGTAATCCTATCGGCGGAGTATTTGTGCATGCTTCGCTCCCGTCTAACCGTCCAGGCCCGGTTAGCCGGGTTAAGACAGGCTTGGTGGCGCCCTCATAATTTTGACATACCCTGTATATACTATGCCACCGCACGCTTGCCCAGAACGTATCGTGTGACTCACGCCCGACTCCCTGAGCGTTCCAGCCGTGGCCTATTAGCCTATTTCGAACCGATTTCAGGGCAAGTGTGCCAGTTTTCCAGGACTGATTCAGTGGTGCGATGCTCACCTTGGGTGGGTGTCGTAAAGTTCTTTTAATACCGTAACAGGCTAATTTTGGCGCCCGCCTCTGGGCATTTTAGGCAATGTAGCCTTGTTGTGTCATTTATATCGTTGTCACAAATGTTTTTTTTCGTAATTTCGAAGTGGTATGGACTGGTAAACCGTTTTTTTTTCTTAGTAGAATATTTTACCGAGCTTCTTTTCTTGTTTTCTATTTGTCTTTTCCTGTTTTATTCTGTTTTCTATATGTCTTTTCTTGTCTTTTCCTGTTCTTAGTTTATTTTCATTAGTTTTCTTGACCGTGTATATGTTTTTTCTTAGTTGTCATTTGTCTTTACGTTTCTTTTCTTGTTTTCTATATGTTTTTTTCTTGTCTTTTCTTATTTTCTATTTGTAGTTTTGTGTTTTCTTGTTGTTTATCGCCTTTTTGAGTTTTCTTTTTGTGTTTTTCCATGTCTTTTCATATTTTGAGTATCTTTTTCGTCATTTTTACCGTCGTTTCTTGTTTTTCTTAGCCAGTTCATACTACCGAGATGTTTTGTTGCATTTAGTGCAGATTTTATCCCGTATTAGTCGGATTTTGTACCAGATGTTGTTGAGTGAAGGTACCGACCTTGTTTTTTTTAAGTCTTTTCGAAGCTTAGTTGGGAGTTTCGATTCCCTGTCGTTTACATTGTTTAGCCTTGGGCTAAGTTGACACTTTTGTTGTACCGAACTGACGTTTATCGATTTTGACGTTCATGTTAGCGAGGTTTATCGATTTTGACGTTGATGATTACCGATTTTGACAATTTTTTTTCTCTACCGTTTGGTGTTGTACCGAGTTGATTTTTGGTGAGCAGGTTGGAATTCATTTTCAGCTTCATCACTGCGTTTTGGTTTGTTGATCAGTCTTGGTGTGTTGTTGGTGTGCTTGGGGAGATTCGCTCGTGCGGTTATTACGTCCCTCAGGCCATCTTCTTAGTTGGTTTGACGTAGTTATTTTCGTTGGCCTTTATCTCATTCTCATTAGTATCATGTACCGCCCAACCTGGTTTACCGACTTCTTCGTGGACACCCCTAACAGTCATAGTAGTGTTTTGTACACTTTCCGTTAGTATTTAACGAGTCTTTACCGCTGGTCGGAATGCTTCGTATTTGTTGACGTTTTGTTGTCATTTACCGTACCCTTTTTGTCTGATGACGTCATGTTGTCAAGTATCGTGTTCTTTGTGAACAGTTTCGTTGAAGCTTCTGAGCTTTGTGTGGCAGTAATGCGCTGCTGTTCGCATGAGGCCTCTTTGGTATTCAAGTTTTCAAGTATTAAGTATTTAAAGATTTTTGACTTTTTTTTTTGTAGTGATGCCCTGTTGTTTTCGTGGCCTAGCGCTCTTTTACCGTACCGTTGGCCGTCGCCATTTTCAACCACCTATGTGGGATCACATAAAGAGAGCGTGTTTCTGGTCATTTTGTTTCGTGCGGACCCTGTCGTCGTAAGGTAGTCCCTTTGGGCCGCATGGATTTCTGAAAAGGATTTATTGGGCATGCGTCATCGAACGCCTACACCCTTGGAGACTTGGTTCTTCCGGATTTTCTTTTGGTGTTCGGTGTTGGAGTCATTTTCGAGCTCGCGCTTTGCGGTTTAATAGTCGACTTGGCTCCGGCATCGGCATTGATTGAGGATTTCGGTGGACTGAGTTTTTCCTATTACTGATCATGACTATTTTGACAGTTTCTGTCACAACCATTTCCCTTTTTTTTTGGTGGTTCATCCTCTTCTCTTGCGTACTCATACCAGTTGTGGGATCCACACAATGCGCCGATCTCGTGACGCGCAGCGTGCCCTCTTCAGGTAACCCTTGGGTGGGACTTTGGACTTCCATTTCTATACCCCCCCCCCTCCCTGTGTTCTTTTGGAACGGTTGGTCGGAAGTGTCCACAGGTGTAAGACTTGTTTGTACCCGATTTTGACACAAATTTACGTATTTTCTACTGGCGTATCCAGTCTTTCTTCTTCCTCTTCTCTCTTCCCACCTTTGCACCCTATCTGGTGGCCAGTGTGCGTAATCCCTTTGGGGGTGCACTCTATCGTATCGAATGTTTTTTTTTTGTGTTTTGTTTCGTTCGTTTTTCGTTGTTGCGTTTTCGTTTGAGTTCTCGTTACGTCGTCGCAAAATGCCTCGTTGTTTTATAAGAGACTTCGGGGAATTCTCTTTCAAGTAAGGGGAGTGTTAAGTCATTTTGCTGTTTCAGATGCTTAATTGCATTTCACGCCGTTAGTTAGGTCATTTTGGTATTTTAAATAGCCACCTAAGCTTTAGAGCAGCGTGCCCGTATGCTAAGCCCTTTTAGTTCTTTATTTGGCTCCATCGCCTAATTCCAGAATCACGATTTCGCACATATTTAGCCCCAAAAGCAGTAGTTTTCGTCGGTTGGAGCTCTCCTCTGATGGCGTTTTTCCGAATTCCGAATAGCACGCTGTTGTTGCGTGATACCATCGTGGCCCGCATTGGCTTGTTTCATTTTATCGCCTTGCGATTGGCTGCCAAGGTTTAGTCACGTGAGGACGCGACCAAGGTGACCTTTGCGAGCGCGTCCCTTTGGGGATTCAGCCGAGAGCCGTCGAACGAACAAGAGGTCGCAGAGTGTGTGCTTTCGTGCGGCGCTTCCGCCCTTGGCGGGGGCGTCAGCCTTTTTCCCGTCAAGTGCTGCTTCAGCACGTATGTGATATACGGTTTCGCCATATGTGGCAGTCGTCCGGAGCCCGTTGCAGAGAGCGCTTGTGTGGTGGTTGTGAGTCGGAGTTTGTCGAGTGGTCTTCGGCGTAACGTGGGTGTTTTTGGAGTCCAGTTCCTGCTACTGTAAGTGAGGGGTCGTGCCCCCCTTCATCTCGACCTACGAGGATTTGGTTCAGCAGAACGAAAGTGGCCCCTTTCTTTTCGTCGTCCCGTTGTACGCGTCCTGACGCGTCTCCCGTCGCCATTGAGGCGGTTGTGCATTCACCCCCTTTCGCCATTGTAACACCGAAGGTACCTGCCACCTACGATTGCAGCTCGTCGCAACTCAACTGTACCAGGCTCCCTCGCCGCCTACGCATTAAGGTATGTGCCTTTAACCTGATTACCGCTGTGAACGCGTCTGTTAATGTAAATCTTCGCTGCCCTCCGCATAAGGCAACGTGCATATTTGTACTCATTACTACTCATTACTGCGCTAGTGTATTCATTCAGACTTGCAGACTGTTCATGCCGCGAGTGTTAATGTAAATCTTCGCTGCCCTCCGCATAAGGCAACGTGCATATTTGTACTCATTACTACCTATTACTGCTCATTGCTGTTCACTAATGTGCAACATCTGTCGTTAAGTTTAGAGCGCGCGTGCCAGCTGGTGCCCTTAATTATAGGTTAAGTTTAGATACAGGGCGACGCACTCTGCTGCCCATTGTAACCCGAAGTTCAATATATGATTGGTTAGTTAAGGAACTATTGTTTGTTTCGGCTTGTGCATGTTCTGTTACAGATAGACGCCCCTTTATTGTACGGATTATTGTACGACGGAACGAGGAAGCTGTGAGCGTGCAGGGTGAGTGAGACAGCTGCGCAGTCGTGGTCGGATTGACACCTAATTATAATCCTTGCTTAAGGCAATCCCGAAATTGTTATTTGACCTTGCAACTCTTGAGTAATCCTATCGGCGGAGTATTTGTGCATGCTTCGCTCCCGTCTAACCGTCCAGGCCCGGTTAGCCGGGTTAAGACAGGCTTGGTGGCGCCCTCATAATTTCGACATACCCTGTATATACTATGCCACCGCACGCTTGCCCAGAACGTATCGTGTGACTCACGCCCGACTCCCTGAGCGTTCCAGCCGTGGCCTATTAGCCTATTTCGAACCGATTTCAGGGCAAGTGTGCCAGTTTTCCAGGACTGATTCAGTGGTGCGATGCTCACCTTGGGTGGGGTGTCGTAAAGTTCTTTTAATACCGTAACAGATTTCTCGACTTTGTGTGTTCAGCGTTCGATATTGATCAGCGGTGTTCGCGGGGAAACCGAATTTAGTCATTGGCAGGCACGTCTGCGAACAACTCCCAGAGAAATTCGCCTTCAGCCGGTTAAAATAAAAGCGGAAAAGCCGAGCAGCAAATAGAATTTGCTGTCTATAGTGTTTCTGTGTAGCAAGCGGTGTTTGCCCACACAACCGCTGCGCAGCCACCAGCTAAAAGTAACCTGATACAAGAAACCTGGAAAGGCTGTGGGAAGATTTCGCGACCGTAAAGGAGTGCGATTAGTGGACAAATAAATAAATACGCAAATCGCGACGGCGGATTTAGATGCAGTTTCATATTTGAGTATTGCTACGAACGGCAAATATATATTTTAGGCTCAAACCCCAGACTAATCAGAGCCAATTACTATGGCCAGCTTCAAAACGTACCAAACAAACGGTCAGGCTACATGGTTGACCGGAGAGCGGAGTAGCTACAGTGAAGACGGCGTGCGGTTCTTTCCTAAAATTAGTAAAGGGTCATCAGGAGCGCCAAAGAGTCTTTCCATGCAACCCATAAGTCCATTCGATTACGAGGACTCCTAAACCCGTTAACATTTGTGTAGCCAAATTCACTGCAACCTGAAACAGACTCAAAAAGGTTTGTCACATATAATATTTGCATTAGTCGTAGATAATCAAAGTTAATGTGAATAGGTGTATATAAACAACCGTTATTCCGTTATAACAAAATAATTACAAATACTGTCTTAAATTACAGGGAAAGCCAACGCTACAGGCGAAAATTACGAATACAGCCAATTTTATTGTTACAAGATAAATTACATGAGTTTGAACGCATCAGTGATAGGTTGCAAGATATCACTACAACGAACAAGAGTTACCCAAGCAATTTTATTAGCGTAATATACAAATACTTAAATATTTAAGTCAGTAACAAGTATCTTGGAATTATGTAGGCGAGACAAATTAGCAAGCAATTATAAATTTACAGGGAGGAGGTTAACAAAATACCACCACAATAAGTAGACATTTAGTATGTTTAGTAAAAGAACATGTAAAATTTGTACAAAGACCCGCGGGTGATGCAGATTTAGCTGGAGAACCCAGTCTTATGGAAAGAGTAACGCACTGAGGTTCGTGTTTAGATACTCGTAGGATAATGAGAATCTGCACCGGATAACAAACATCAATAATCAGCAACGTTCGGCTATCAAGAGAAGTGTTCGGATATACGACGGGTCTCGGCCAAAGCTTTTGGAAAACAGCTACAAAACTATGGAGCTCATCTTTGACTACTCCAGTAATAAATAATAAAAACATCAGCAAAAGCTTCCACTTAACAACGGAGCCTCAGCAGTGGATTTGCGAATCCGCAGTCAAACTAGTAGCACACAGTTTAACGACTCCAGGATCTGCTGTATAAATTCGTAACGCGAGCGTCTAATTACTGTAATGAACACAAGAAAATAAGCGCACACATATGTTTAGCTCACGGCTCCAGAACTCTACTATACGCACGCCTATAAGAATCCTCAGTCAAGTGTGATATGTATACAAAATCCAATAACCTCTGTTAAATTAACGCATAAAGATCGCGATAACGTGAGTGAACTAAGGGACACTATTTTGCCTTTACAATTCACTATCAAACACCCCCAAGCTAGGGCAAAGGTCAACAATGAAATATTGCGTGCAATCGACTCGAGGAACGCCAACAAAGAGAAAGGAAGCCAAGTGCCGAATTAATAAAACACGTCGTACACCTGTGAAGAACACCTGCAAATAAGCGACATGACCTAGTCACGTCCTAACAACGGATCCATAATTTGTTATGTAGAAGTAGAAGGTCGCCAAACGAGTTCGATGACCTAAAAAAGTAAACTATAACGGCGCTAGCACGAGGTGAGCCAATATAGCATGCGAAGAACAGGAAAATTAATGGGCAATCGAAGCGTGGCGCTTTTTTCCGGTAACGGTATAAAAGACAGTTAATTAGGCGTATTTTTAATGTTATTTACATTGAACGTATTTCAGGTACAGTTATTCTAATAGTACGCGTTTTGTAAATGCGAGTAGCCACGAGCTATTGCGCGCTAATGTTGCATTTTTATTTAAAATGGTGTGTATGAATGTCCATTTATTCTTGGGTTTAAACCTTATTTTAGTTATGGTTTTGTGTGTGCATTTAGAGGATCAGTTTGACTTTGTTAATTTGTGTAAACAAATTGACTTGTTTGCGAGTAGTATTGTTGGAAGT
Source organism: Agriotes lineatus (assembly GCA_940337035.1). NCBI lineage: Eukaryota > Metazoa > Arthropoda > Insecta > Coleoptera > Elateridae > Agriotes > Agriotes lineatus. The sequence goes on from OW679199.1 coordinate 124,968,129, forward strand.
TTTTATGTCAGCACTCGAGTTGCAGGTCAGCTCCTTGTTTTTGGTAGATAATGAAGCTTCCTAGCCAACAGTTGAGGTAAAGTAAGAGTTTCATGTGTACGAAGCTAGCTAGATGAACAATGGTAAAACATTGATAAAAATACTAAGGCGAACGAGACGTACCGCATCTGCATCTGAAATACATTTATATTTAAACAACACCAAAGTAACTGTCTTTAATGCGTGAACATTGTTATGCATACAAGTTCGCATAGAAACTCGATTTTGCGATTCGCGTACGTATTTATTTGTCTATTAATCGAATTCCTTTACGGTTGCGAAACATTCTTACACTAAGACTACAAACATTATCTGTATCAGGTTATCTTAAGATTATTGTTAGAAACGGCACTGTTGCGGATTGAACTGGCCCCGAATCCCAAATGGCTGGCATACGTGGTCAACTTTGACCAGTACGATGCACAACAATTTTCCACGATTGCGGCGGATAACTCTATGGCTGCTATGTCGCCCCTCTGACCGATGCCATCAGGGAACAATTGGGACGCCACGAAACCCCTTGACCTTCGCAATTGTGTACTTATTCTGTACTCGGTTAAAATGACACTTACTTGAAGTGTAAACACTGGATTGTGGCACACAAACACTAGGTAGCAAATTTTATTTACTGCGCGGCTTTGCCGTATTGATTTAGCTCGCTACGCCGTGAGACACGTGCGTCTTTGGGGCTGGGCACGTTGCGTGTAAATTTAGCTTCCCCGGACCGCCATTGATTTATATCGAGCAATCCACTCACATCAGGGGCGAACTCGCACTTGTCGTTATGCTAGATTACAGTAATTAAATTACCAAACTAAACACTCCAGGCAAGGAGGCCAGATTCCCATTTCAGGGAGAGGGCGGCCCAGCGGTTTTTTAATAAGCTTTTAGCAGGTTGTGTACGGACGTGGAAACGCAAAGCCGATCTGCACAGTAGGTTTTTAGTTATACATATTTTATTATTTTAGTATTAGAACCAATCTCGTTGGAAGTGCATGTATTTTATCGTTTTGAAAAAGTTCAGCTGTAGTGGTGGTAGTAATTATATATTTTATCAATCTGCAAAGCATATCGGCATCAGGTAAGCCGACTCAGTGAAATGCGTCCTAATTAAATGATGAAATCACCATTAAATCGGCGCAAGTGCTTAGATTAGTTCACATGCAATAATTATCAGTTTGACACATCAAATCCAGGTGTATTATCAGACGCCACCTGTCGTCTAAGCCTGGAGATGTCGTGGAAGATTTTGTTTCCCTCAGTTGCGGAAAGTTGATCAGCCTCCAAAAGCCTACTGAAATGTCGATCTTTACTCTGAAATTGGTATTGCATTCCTCTTCACAAGCAACAATGCATTAAAACAAGGAACTGCTAGTATATTCAAGGAAAGCAATTGCATACAAATATCGAGCAATGAGATTCAAATTACAGATAACCTACAAAAGTACCAGCATCATGACGTGATGTAATGTTACACCTTAGGTAGTCACAGCGGGGACATGCACAAAACTTTAGTCCGCTGGATGCGACTAGCTTCTTAATTACGTTATAATTTCCGATATCTGCTTACAACACGTACTTCATAATAATAATAATAATAATGGTGAGACACTAACATCCCATGAAGGAGCTTTGCCTGCAAGGCGGAAGGTCAGAGCTTCCGTATCCTCGCTATCACACCCGGCTGTCGCGTGTCAAATTCATGACACGTGGTGATGTGTGAGCATCACGCATTAGACAACCGCATTATTACCCCTTGTTCTTTCGAACGCAGGTCCCCAATTATTTAAAGCGACTGGGTAGGCCGCCCGCCAGGCATCGATATGGAATTTGAACTCCAGACTTCCACACCGCAGTCCAATGCTCTAACCATTGAGCTACGCTGGCGCTACTTCATAATAAACATAACATATAATGACTTAGCGCTTCTAATGCAGTAATTTATCGGTTGTTGGTAGCATCGTAATTGCAGGACACCAGCAGAAAAGTGTTCGCTTTCCGTCCATTTCCTACGGAACTTCTAGGTTTCAAAGACGTGTATTCTAATGCTCTGAGATTGTCGAGTGAGACAGAGGTCCAAAAGCCAAATAATCGGCCGTTATTAACCCAGAAGTGCTACACTACACAATGCTCTCAACTTGTACACCCTGCTATCACATGTGTCTCGGGATGACTGGAAATAATGCACAACTTCAGGTGTCACTACCAACCGCGCGGTTCCAAGCCGGATTAACCTAATATCAGCCGCGAAAATGCTTATCACTATAATATGGAAGCGGAGAATTGAAAACGACATGATAAAATTTAACACTGAAACTTGTTCTTTTTTACTTTAAAGTATCTTTCCAATGGTTCGGTGAAGATACCCCTACAACTGTTTGGAAGGTGGGCATGATTGCCATCTGTATTAAGCGTGCGCTTCTACAGCATGCATTATGTTTTCAAACATTAACTAGCTACTCCGTTCAAGTATACATTTCTGATTAAACTGAAATAATATTGACCGGGATTAAGGAAATTTGATTACTAATTTCTCTTTTGCATCTGAATGCCATTTAGAACAGAAAGGACATGCCGAAATGATTGTTGTCAGATCTACAAGACTTCAAATTTCGCTTTAAACTTTGTATTCCGTGTATTAATGATTATTTTGAACACTGTAGAAAAGAAAATTTGAAGTGTGGTGAAATATGATACTCTTATTTTTTCACTACACTTTAGAAAAGAAGTATCCATCATTCGTGAAACCTACAATTACTGAATAAAGAACTCGTTATAACACAGTACCATTTAGGCATTAATTTTTAAACTTTTACTTGAAAGCGGATACGACGGAAGAATGTTGGGTGAAAGATATATCTTTGGGTAAGTTAGATGTTGGCAATTGAGTAACGCTTGGGTTTTTAACAAGAAGCAAATTATTGCAGCACTAAACATTATTTGCGACACAAAAGAGGCCCTCGAATGGGTATTAGGTTCTTAATATAGATTAATATGCCCCCAAAGGCGTGTTAAATCTGATGTACGATTACTTTAAGAGGTTACATTGCTCCAACACGTAGGTGTTTTAGCCCTGGACAAGCTTGCCCCGGCTAGCGAGTCACTCGATACAGTAGGGCGAGTTCGCTGGACGATACGTTGAGGCTAGAGAAGAGCTTAGAAATTGGTTGGTATTACGTCGAGGTTAAAAAAGAGCTTATAAATTGGTTGGTGTCACGAATTCTGTGGTTAGGTTTTTATTTGCTCCCTTAGAATCCGAAAGTTGGAACAAGCAATGCCTTGGGTCGATGCATGCAACAGCGTTCGCCATTTGGACTTACCTTGGATGATATGGGTACGTGTCTGCCAACTGCTGTACAGTGCTTAATAGAACATGGGAAAATGCAATAAAACATTTGCGAGATACAAGTAAAACGTTTATTAAATACTAGAAAACATAATAAGGGCGTTTGGGTTGGGGACATCTTCAGAATACAAGCTACGTTATAATTTTAATTAGTTATCAAGCAAGCAGTTCCCTTAACGGCTAATACTTTAATGAACAATATGGGGGAATAACGGTTTCCTAAAACTAAGGGTAGAAGACTCAATTGAAAACCAAGGGAAAAATACAGGCAGAATGAAGGGGTTGCTGCTGGAGGTCTTTATCCGCAGAGATGGGGGATGCAACTCAAAAGCTGCGGTGGTGCAACAGCCGAGGAGAAAGACACTTGATTTCAGAGTGCGTGTGCGGGACGAGATGGGATCTCGCCGAAAAAATAGTTCGCAAAACTGTTTTTATTCGCCCAACAGTACCCTCCGTAGACTGTTAATTTTATTAAGGAACATGCAATTACACCGAATTCGCGGAAGCGTTGTAACGGTACTTTTCTTCAGTCCTTACGGTGGGCACCATATTGTAACAGTACTTTTGCTTAGCCCCATACTCTACTGTACTATTAATTTCTATTGCCCTGAGTTCGCTAGCCTTTAAACAGTCCTAGAGACATAACCCTCTATTAAAATCGTCAGTTTGACTAAGGAAAATCTAATATTCTTTTTGGGGTTGCTCGTTGTTACCTGGAATGCTTAAATTATGCATGCAAAAAATTCCAGCAATAAAAACGTAACAGTTTACATATAATCTGTAAGAACAACACAAATACAAGAGAATATAGGTACATAAAACACTGAGAATGAACGGAGTCCAAACATACAGTGAAGCTGTCAACAATACTTTAATTATCTACGAGGGAAAGCTGTTTCTACTCGCGTGTTACTTAAAAATATGTGTAAAAATACACCCTATTCATATAAAAAGACTGTACGCTACATGCATGAAAGCACCTTAAATAGTGACTTAATGTTCAACTATCGACGCAAAGTCAACCACCGATCATGCGAAATGTATTTTAATTCCGCATAAAAATGCACTAGGCGAAGCTGTCTATTCTTTAAATGCGCTTCTTGCTGGAACACGCCGTAATTCAAACGCTGCCTGAGCACGTTCAATTCAAGCGGCCACGCTGCGTTAGCAGATGACGCAATAATTTTGTGTTGAAACAGTTGCCAAAGATGTTGCAATCGCTTCTTTACTTCGTATTGTCAGCCACTTCTTTACTTGTCTAATTTTATAAATTTTAAATTGTGATGATCAAAAACGTAGTTTGCTTATTAATTAGTTTCTTCTCCAATGTGATATGTTTTTTAATACAATTCGTATTTCGTCTTCAACGTTTAAAAATCTTAACCTCTTTTAGACATGTGATTCAACTACATTTATTAATGATCATTAGGGCCTGAGAATGAAACCAGTTTGATTTTGAAACATGTCGCCACCCATAATTTTAAAATAAATGTTTGTGGAGAAGACTATTTAGTTTTATTGCTTCATATCAAGGAATCTCCGCTAAAAGCATGATTGATCACCTTCCTATTCGTATTGCAATTTTAACTAAAAACTAACCCTGCATTCGGTTGCTCCCAAGTGTCCTACGGAAGATGCAGCAACACTTTGGTGATGCTACCCAGGTGGTTTGATGCCTTCGTAGTCTGTGTTTCCACTCACGAACTTCTTTGTGTCAGCGGTGAATAATGTAGGCCAACAACTCACTATTCTGTGCCTTTAGTGCTTTTAATAATGTCAAAACTGAGGACTGTCCACCATCGATACGCTGTTCATCTATAGAAGGTAGATATATAAATCGATCTTTAGCCGAATAATTTCTGTGGCTCCTACAGGCTTAACACGCGTCGTACCTTGGGTTATATGGTACGACCCGCTCGATCGCCAACTTATGCGCGATGCCTTGTTTCCGCGGTCATTTACGCACCCCTGGCTTCGTTCTATTTTTAACCATACTGGGAAATCGCTCTTTTGCAAATTCACTCCCGCATATTCGGTACACTTATAGTGCGTGCTTACTTAATTAATACATATGAGAAATACAGATCGGTTTTATTACTAGCAGTATATGAAAAAAGGATATGAAATGTACATACAGGGTGTTCGGTAAAGAGTGGGCCAAAATTCAGATATAGTTAACTTCGACAAAAATAAGCTGATTTAACCCAACTTACCTTAGTCCAAAAGTTATTACTAACGGAGCTACAGGGTGTCAAAGTTGAAAAAAATAAATCACATTTTTTTTTAATATCTTTCGATCACTTAAAGCTAATTTCACGAAATTTCGTATCCGGGGGTTTTTTGGCATGAGAGATTCAAATTTATCAACGATTCAATTGTATCTTCTAGAGCAGGGGTCGGCAAACTTTTTTTGGAAAGGGCCAGAACGTAAAATGTGTAGACTCGGCGGGCCAGTTAGCAAACTCTAAGGGCCGGTTGCAGAAAGCAATGTTAAGTCTGGTGTTAGCTAACGTCGCGTCAAAGTGAACAAAATCGCATCAAATTTTGTTTACTAATGTATTAGTTACCATAAACATTTGAGATTTGATTCGTTTTTGTTCACTTTGACGCGACGTTAGCTAACACCAGACTTAACATTGCTTTCTGCAACCGGCCCTAAGACATTTACATTGGCAATTCTACTCATAGAGCAACAAAAAAAACCAGCTTCAATTTTTTTTAGGAAGTAATGTTTTTACATAATATTTACGTATGCAGAGCGATTTTTTAAAATCCCAATTGCAGCAGGCCCTGGATAGCCTGAATCAGTTGGCAGTACTGAAGTGTATTGTCAGTGTATGTCAAATTCGAGATTTGTAGATTAAGTTTTGCGTCAGTGTGTGTCAAATGACAAACAAAACCTAACCTACTAACCTTGAATTTGATATAGACTGACAATGCACTTCAGTACTGCCAACTGATTCAGACTATCTAGGGCCTGCTGCAATTGGGTTTTAAAAAAATCGCTCTTTAGAACTGGTTACATTTTGTATTAATGCGATGAATGTAATTGTTTTTTTCTGACAAAATAGTTGGGTGGGTCCCGGATGGTGTAGCTTGAACAAGCGTTCACGTACGATCAGTAGAGTTAAGCAACGCTCTTTTTGGTCAGAACTTGGATGGGAGTTTCACGGCTGCTTCTCTCGGCGCCTCGTGGTACGGCTGCCACGGAAATAGTTGGTTCCGGATGTCATAATAACATCTTGACAGTCGTTAGTGGGGTTGGAAGTCCCCATAAAATGTACAGCGACGCCTATAATTCGCCTAATGGCTGTTGGCTGAGTACGAAAATAAATAAATAAATCATACTGGAATTCGAAATTAGTATATTCTATCATTAAAGTTGTTTGCAAATGGTCATCTGTGTATAATGATCTGTATTGCGATTTTACATACTTCATTTTCGAAAATATCCTTTCACATAGGTAATATAAGTACTCCCAAATACAGATATAAATCGCCGATCATATGATTTTAATTGACCGTATTTGTCTTCCCAAAGATATGTATAGCTAGATCCATTTCTTTAAACATCATTTTTAGCATATCATCATTTTGCTGTTCAATCACTTCCAATTGAAGGTCTAACGAAAGCTCCTCAATTGTACATCCAAATGGATTTTGAAATATGGAAATGTCTTCTGCGCTTCCATCAACATCCGAAAAACGCTGTTGTAACTGTAGTTTAAGGTCAGAAAATATATCCGCGGCGAATTTTTTTGGGGATTTCGCTAATATCTGAAATTTTTTTACAGGATGAAAAATGGTCAAACTTAGTTAATGTGATTTATGTTTCAAACAATGCAAATTCTTGGCGATGTGACTACGATAGAATACATGTCACATATGAGCAGTGTTTTTCCATTTAATTTTAAGTTAAATTCGTTAAGATATCCCATGATGTCTGCAGCAAAGGCTAATTATCGAAAGTCATTCATTGTTAGCTAATAGTGGTTGTGGGCAGTTTTTATCATTTAGAAAAATGTCTATTACTTCTCTTAGTTCAAGTCTCAATTAAACTTTTCCATTGCTGAGCCATCGAACTGCTGTATAGTAGTCATGATTTTCGGCTTCAATCTCCAATAAAGCATCACGAAACTGACGATGGTTAAGTCCACGAGAGCGGATAAAGTTAACCGCTGATACAACTAGTTCAATAACAAATGACAGATTAAGGTGTTTCCCACGACGAGCCTGCTAGTGAATAATACAACAAATTACCAGAGGTTTTGAACATTTAGCTTCTTCACAAGCCTTAAAAATTTGTCCAACTAATCCTTTCTTCGTGCCATACATATTTTTATCACCATCAGTTCTGACACATTTTAACTGTTAGCGTTTTCTCGACTTCCTTGAATATATCTTCGCCTGTTGTTCCATGCAGACTATTCACGTAAGCTAATTCTTCAGTAACCCCAAACTCAATATTGACCTCTCGAATAAACAGCAGCAATTGGGCAGTATCAGTAATGTCTGTCGACTCATCAAGAGTCAACGAAAATCAAGTTATCCCCACCTCTCAAAACAAAGAGAGGGGGTAAATGTCTAAAACATGTTTAAATATGTCCCCCCATCTCCCTATCACCCCACCAAAATTTCATCAAAATATTTGAAAGCGTTTTCAAGATATCGCCTTGTAACACTTTAAAAAACTCACCTAGTAGTTATTTTCATTTGCGCCACGTGCCGTCATTATTCTCAATTCGACTATCGACTGCTTGTTATTCTATTTCATGTTGTCACAATATTGTGTGTCAAAAAGCGTGCTTACGTTGCTACCACTCAGTTCATTTATATATGTCAGTGGTTACAGCGCGTAATGCCGCGATGTATGTCATTTTTGACTGGAAAAATCTTTTTCCCTATCTTTTCTGTTTAAAAAAGGTATATCTTATTGAACGCGCTAGAAGTAACGGTTTCTCAGAAAATCGCATCTAAAACTGATCATGCGTGTAAATTATCCTAAAGAAAAGTCAGATTGTTGAGTAAATATTTTTACATCCTGTATCTTTGTTATTATCGGCTTTGGTACTAGGGTAAGCTAAAGTAAATCAACTTCGTATGGTCTAACTATTGCGCTGTTGCAGTATGGCACATAATTTACTCAACAATCTGATTTTACTTTAGGATAATTTACATTCATGATCAGTTTTGGATGTCTTTTTATGGGAAACCGTTGCTTCTAGCGAGTTCAATAAACTATACCTTTTTTTAAGCAGAAAAGATAGGGAAAAAGATTTTTCCAGTCTAAAATGACATACACCGTGGCACAAAAAAGTTGCAGCGGTTTAACAGTGTCCTAATGGTCGTTTGTGGCGCCCTCTAGAAGATACAACTGAATCGTTAATAATTTTGAATTTATCATGCCAAAAAACCTCCGGATACGAAATTTCGTGAAATTAGCTGGAAGTGATCAAAAGATATTAAAAAATGTTATTTATTTTTTTCAACTTTGACATCCTGTAGCTTCGTTAGTACTAACTTGTGGACTAAGGTAAGTTGGGTTAAATCAGCTTATTTTTGTTGAAGTTAAGTATATCTGAAGTTTGGCCCATTCTTTACCGAACACCCTGTATACAGGTGGCACGAATTGGTCCATTATAGCGTCAAGATTTGTTCTAATGTTAGTGACTGGATCTTAGTACTTACGTTGTATGAGTGGCGACAGCGGTACATCAGTGTCATTTTATCGTATCTCGACTCCATTGATTGGCGGTTGTGAGGTGTTAAATTATTGCGTTTAGTATGTGTTGTTTATCCTAAGTATTACTATTATTCGGCGAGGAAACTGGCTTCAAGGTTGTATTTTTTATTTTGAATTATTAGCTAACACTAACTTTTGAGCCCACCTCATTTTTCAAATTGAATTACCTCGCATCGCAAGAAAAACAACTCTTGCTTAATCGAATAGCGATTGAAGAGTGTTCAAAATTATGTACAGAATATGTAAAAATATATTAATGTTTCTAATGACGTTGAAACAGTAAAAAGAAACACTTCATCGTGCGAAGTACATTAATACGCAAAAAACTGCTCGGGTAAGAACGCTACTTAACGTATTTGCTTATCGTTGCGTTATGAAGGGCACAGTAATGGCAGGGCCGATCGTGGAAAACGTGACACAAGCACGCAGCTAGGCTAAAAAAATGAAAATATATATTTGTGAGCTTCGTAATTTTGCGTGGATATCATATCATTATAGCTATCCTGTTTTTAATAAAGAAAAATGAAAATATTGTAATTAAATTGTAATACCTTGCCGGTGACAATAAGAGTTGTTTGGCGTAGAATTGGCGAATATAAATGTTTTTATCGCCTAATGCTGAGGGTAAATTCACTCTTAACTGGGAAACGTATTTTAACAGAAATATTTATATGGTATTGTTTATTCAAGTTCTGTTTTTGTGGAAGGTTGTCGATATTCCGTGCTATTTATAAGGAGTGGATAAATAAATATTTTATTGATTACAACAATCGCTAATATAGTGGAAAGTACTCTAGGGAATTTCTGTTTGCACCATTTCTCCCTAAATATCTCTGTAGACTCAGGCTGCAAGGCACTCAATTCTTGATAATATTTGTGTAGTACAATGCGAACATAACTGTATCCCTGGGGAGATTTCTAATGGCCTCTTGTTTTTGAGAGCCACGCTTATATTGTTTACATCTATATCTACAGCAACTTTCACTCTTGTTATAAACCGTTCCTTCTTGTTCTTCAATAATTATCAATATTGAGTGTTATTTTTCGAGAATTTATACACCCTTTTTGTGTTATGTGAGCTACCTTTCTGTTTTTTATGGACCTTTTCTGTTCCTAAGCACAAGTATAATTAGAATGCGCTAAATTTAGAGAACAAGGCTTGACGGTGTTTTATTCATCACGTTTTTTTTTCTTCAATACGTCGAAAATACTGTTGCTACAGTTTGTTGATAATGTTCACTGCTGATATTCTTTTGACTGTTGCTTGATTTTAAATCATAACAATGTATCCATATCGACATTTTACCTACAGTCGTAATTCTAATGCAGTAGCACAATAAAAAAAGATCCTCGCCTTGAGTGTAATATAAAAAATACGTAAGTATTATATATGACATTCTATTTACAAAGAGGCCAGGCATCTAAATTTGCTGTGAATACAAACCGGCGTAGGCGTTGCTAACAATGATGTTTACATAAATAATTTGAACTAGGAAATGGCTTTAGGGCAGCTTTCTGAAAACCTCGGCTCGAACTAAAACGCAATGCTCGTGGATGCTGATGAAACAATGCCTGCCCACAAAATGCGACACAACTAAAGACATTGCCTCATACACGTTTTTGATCTACGTAATATAATTTTATGTAGGTTAATTACTTTAAATGCTAGCACCATCGGAATCACATTCCATGTTCCGCTCAGTCTTTACAGGCAATCTGAATGTTTATTTGCATACTGATTAATTTCTCTTTCACGCGGATAGCAGATGCAAATGAGAGAAGTATTGGCTGAAAGGTAATTATTCGTGATTGAACGCATCGCGCAGTCATAATCACTAGCTTTGATATGCTTCTTCTCTACTTATGAAAATACCCGGTTGATGTCGGTGTAATTTTATTCTCCAATGGACTTTATGTGATGAACTGTAAAGGTTTACTAATATAGAGTATCGCATTTCGTGTTGATATGCGCATCCGCCATGTATGTGTTATATAACTGAAATAAATTGAATGCTCCAGCAAGTATTAAAAATAAGCTTGTTGTTTTATAATAGTTTCTTATGGCTGTCGAGAAACTGTAAATCAGGTGTGATGTCTTTTTAATTTTGTCTTCCAAATGGAAGTTCTGCTGATCGACTGTTTAATGGAAAAGGGAGTGGGTCAATTTTCTGAAAATGCTTCAAAACGATGACCAATTCCCCCATTTCATGCAGCTAGACAAAGATGATGTTTATGTGATTTGCAGATCAAATATTAATCGTTATGTAGAAGTTTAAAAATCTTCAATAACAAGATCTTTTATGAAACCGTTTCTAAGAACCATTCCCATTTCAATTCACATCGTTTGCACTGAAATAACATTTTATTGTAGGTAGACAACATATCAACAGCAAGCGTCTGGATATGTCAGAATGTATATTTTCCATTAAAAGTGCGTATTTTTCGCATTGTTCACTTATATCTATACTTGATCTCTTATCAAAATAAAACATCAGCTTTTAAAATGCCCTTTTGTTAGATATGTACAACGATCTCTTTATATTCACTAAATGTTCTTGACAATGCAATGCTCATTCTTTTAGAAAGGAAGCTAAATATGAGTAATTAAAAAATAATAACGTAGGCAAGCCGGTAAATTTGTTTTAACATATTCGTTCTGTTCAGAAAAATATAATTTTGTATGATCATATTGTTTATGAGCATATTGTTTCGAATGAAAATGTTAGTTTATCATACCAGTCTAGGTAACTCTAAAATATTCAAAGGATACAGGCATCAAAGCCACTGTTACCTGCCAGTGGTTTTCTCGTTTTTTAATGTTATTTAAGAGTTAATAGGTTTTTTCACGTCATTGCAAGAAAGGAAACTGATACATTTGTATTTTATGCGTTACTAAATAATGGTCTAATGCGATTACATTTATTACATCTCGAAATTTATTTTTCTGAGCTTCCAAAAAATCAACTTTTATTACGTTTCTATTATTTTCATTCGCTTTTCTATCTTTGCTGAAAACGCAGTCGTGATAGTCTTTATTTTATTTTTTGGTGAATACTCTGTACTCCTGGGGCAATTTTGAATCAATTTTTGTTATACAAAATATGTGGAAAATCTGAACAATAAAATTACCCACATGCTAGGGCTGGCCGATATTTAAATTCTAATATCGATAATTGAGAAATATCGATATATAAATATGGATAATTTATGATAAAAATCAATAGTTATCGATAAATTTCGATAAACATGGATAGTATATCGATAATTAACTATACTAGTATATAGTAGGGTAGAGATCGGTGTACATATAGTATATTTATATAATTTGTTTCGTAGGTAAATACATAAGAGCGCGATTTGTTATCAGATAAACTAATTTTTACACGAGCATTTGATTGCCATGGTAATACTTCGAGAGGCAAAGGTATTAAAAAATCTCAAGAGCCCAGTTCAAACGATTTTCTCATATTTTTTAAATATCGTTTTGTCGGTATTTAGTTAATTATTTTTCAGATTTACCATCGATATTAATCGATCTATCAATATATATCAAGCTATCGATCAATATGGAGACGTAACAATCTATCGAGACGTATCACGAAATGTGAAAATCCTGAAAAAATGTAATTAAATATTGATATATCGATGTGTCGATATTTAAAAAATGGTATATCAGTAAACGATATATCGATATATCGCTCTGGCCTTGAGCGCAAATTAAGCGCACTATTGTGATTGTTTATTAGTTGTTTTCGTAAATTTAAAACATGGAATTAGGCAGCAAACAGGCAACGTAGATGTGCCAGAAGAGGCGATCCTTTTCTAAGTAATATTCCCAGTGCGAACACAATGAAGTTTCGGTCCTGACGTAAGTGCATAGTCGGTATTTAACGAGATTTGCAGTAAACGTCAAATAACTTAGGTGGAACAGTTCCGTTATCGTGTGCAAAGTGTCGCCTAGCCCCCACCAATCGACTTTGATCAAATTCTCGCAGACTCACAACAATACATACGTGACCTTCGCCCCGCTACTTGAAAATTTCCATGGGTTAACGTTTATCGTCAAATTTTTGCATCTGTCGCCTCGGCGACCATCTCCGTGTGTCAGTTGTGCCCCAGATCCAAATTCCCGCATTTCTGTCGTTTCGGCGACCATCCCCGTGGGTCAATCATGCTTCACTACTTCAAAGCTGCCTGCATGTCGGTATTGTTGACACTGCATTACGTTACAATTATTGTTTTTTCTGGGTAGCTTCTATGGAGTATGTAGTTCCTGCACGTTTATACGCCCCTTCTAGCAGCTAGAGCTTACTTACATTTATAATTAGAAGCAAATTGAATGTTATTATATGGGTGGGTTATTCGAACGTTCGCCTCACGGACATGTACAGATTGGCATATGGCAATCTAATAGATTTGGGAAACTACAGTTTGTCATCGTTAGGGCTATTTTCTTATATCATGATATTTAATTTGAGTAGTAGGCAGTTCCAGCTGCCTTCGAACGTTCTTCCCTGTAGTCTTGTGTGCGTTCAATATACAATCATTATTACGTGTACTTTGTGTTTGTTTGCTTGTACACTGTACAACTGCATGCAAGTAACTTTATGCGAATTAAACGCAAATAAGTAGAAGCCAGGTAAGTAGACAACGATTTAAACGACACTACTGTGCCTAGTTCGTTCCCTTCAGGGTTAGGGGATGCCTATTATCTTCTGGGCAAGAATGCTAATCAAATTATACGTCTCTCCCGAATCGAATTACACAGAAACACATACGCTTTTAGAATAGACCCGCACCAATGCCCCACTGTAGCTTGCTGTTTACACTTTTGCTTTGGTTACTTGTAAATTTATTTTAGAGTGTAATAAGGCGTGCGTTCAACAATTGCAAAGTTGATACTGGGCATGAATTTTTTGAACCATAAATTTTGGCAGAGGCAAAACGCCAGTAATGCTCTGCAGTATTCATTTTTTATATCTTCTGCTTTTAGATAGTCCATTATCTGCCATTCAAACGCCTACTAATTTCCAGAATACTATCGCACGTTTTTGTGTTCTAGACTGTTCTCAATTTTAGAATCTTAAGGGTTGGAGTATTCTTGCCAACGATTCTCCACCGTGTTCATTTATAAGTAGTAATCTGCGCGGAAAGACGTTTCCAGAAACTGCTTGCATTTGACTTGATTTGTAAATTTCTCCCGTTTTTTTCTTGAGAAATTTTATTGCCACTTGAAACCCCTGCGGTCACAACATAGCCACAAATGGACATACAATTGCATAAGTTTTTATCTTTATCAATACTCACATACGAATTAAAAGCAGTCGTAACAATAATAGAATATTAGTGTTACATTAAACTGTTCTGTGTTTAACGTATGCCATTGAAATGCTTTCGCTGTACGTCTTAAATTGAATGTAAGTTATAAAATATATTAGGTCGATTTCTTTGTTATCATTCGTATAGAAAACATGAACCAAGGTTGGATCATCAGGGGGAAAAACGATTCTTCAATTGAAACACACGACACAATTTGATTTAAACTTGATTGACCCATTTTTTATTCCGGAACACGTCAAGTGATTTTCCGTCCGTTGAGCAGCGAACGCTTTTATTGATAAATTGCTACATCAGATTTTCCACAAATCGTGACCAATACGTTTGAAGTTTCATTAGAGTTTTTTCGAATGATCCTTTACAACACCAGCTTGAAGTTTTGTTCATTAGATGAAGCACTATCGACTATGTACCTCCGGTTTCTCAAGAAATAGGATACTGCTAACACGGAAGTTCGGATAGGTTGTTATATAACTTGTCTTATGTGTAGCTCCCGACTTTATAAAGTTCCTCTAATTAATAACCTTATTGGTATGTGAAAGCTTGGAAAAAACTTGATCGATTAAATACATTTAACTAAACAGTATATCTTTTTAAATAAAAACCCGGATCGTTGTTACTATGGGTTTTACCGTTTTGTTGATAACTATGTACTTTTGCTGCTCACATTTCAAAACATTTAGTAAGCTACTTCCCTTTGTTAGCCGTTGAACGCTTTAACAATTAATAGCATCAAACTAAACCAATGACCATCATATCACTCTTCACAGCAAGCCAGATAGCGAATTGTGAATACCCAAAAATAGTTTCTTGACCTGCATTCAACGGGGCCCGCTAACTAAACTCTGCTAGATTGGGGTGAGTTAACACTAAACTGAATGTGACTAAACACAGGCATCAGAAGCGGGAAAATTACTAACAAAACCACCAAGTCCTATAATAAAGGTGTTATTAGCTCACAGGTGCGTTTTTGATTGACAAAGATTAAAATACGCAGATTAATCCGGAGGTGTTGACTCGATATTACATAAATAATATAATGGAATTGCATCACAAAGTTATCAACATGGATGTTCACGGCTTACCACCATATAGGTGCTATCCTGAAACTATCCACAAACAAGAATCGGGAACAATAATGAATATTCAGCTATATATCAAAACACAAATTCCCTTTTATTGTGTGGTTGGAAGCAAAGCTTCACAAAATCTTGACGAATTGTGTGTTTCTCTATTTCTAAGCGATGAAAACAAAAATAGGGTAGTACCACAAGGTGACGCAATGACACTCGAATTCCTGATCGCAACTGAAAGTTACTGCGAAGCAGGTAAACCATACTCCGAATCTCAACGGAGAATGTTCCATGAACTAAGACAACTTCTAAATATTGCGCATAAATTGATATGGTGAACCCAAATTATGTTAATGGGTATCAGCTGTTAGGGTCACTTTTATGAGACGAGATGCATCAGCCAACACTTTAAATGTCAAATATCTAACTTTTAAACGAAAAAAGTCAAGAAATAAATAATTATCTTAACTGAACTCGTTAATCTGCTTATTCCTCCCAGAAGACAAAGATAGAGCACGCACAACTGGATGGATAAGCGCACTTTGTAGTCCCGATCATAAGCAAATCTGCTATTCTACGATAACCGTAGCGGAAATAATGATTCATATCCTGTTTATCTTCGTATAGTAATTAAGTGCAATTCAGGTGAGGTATATATTTGGAAATATGTCCCAACAATAGGCTAACTTCAAAATATGCGCAAGGTGGCGGTGACACCTTTCGAAATATTAACAATTTTCCATTTGGAAAACTTGGCACGTACTATGTACCTTTGTAAAAGCCACGATTTTTGAAAACGGATTTCTGTTGTGCTTTATTTTTACTTGGATGACAAAGCTCTACCTTTTTACTTAATTACTTATGCTGCCCGATCTAAGCTGTGATTCATCTCAATTTTAAGACCAAAGACCACCGCCGTAATCATGGCGAGTTCGTCTCTTTCTTCTCGCCGGCATCTGCGGTTGTTGATTACAAAGGACAACGTCTTTCGCTTTTTTCAATCGTTTGAATTGAAATGAAATTAAGTATTTTAACTCTCGTTTAATTATTGCAAAATATTTTATTACTGTTGTTCTTTGGTTGCATTATTTGATGTAAAATATAAAAAGAGGACAAATCGTCGTAAAACATATTGAAGTTTTCCGTTTGGAATGTAATGTTCTATGTCACATTTTATCCCCCCCTCCTCAGGTATAATAGTTATTTACCTTATAAGGCCGGAAAATAACTTATTAAAATACGAGTTTTGATGTTTACAGACGAGGCGAGGAACGAGCCGAGTCGGGAATTTCTAAACGAATAATATAATAATATTTTACGGCCGTGTATCGTGTGTTATTTCATACTGTTTTATACAATATGTTCATTAAAAAAATCCATAAGGGGCGGCTGTGGAAATTCAAACGTATGAATATTATGTTGGTGGAACTGTAAGTCTATGTCAAATTAGTTAGCAAACTGACGGAAAACCATAACCTGGAATTTGACGTATACTTACAGTGCCACCAACATGTTATTCAGCAGTTGCCTAGCAACAGTTTTCAGCCTTCTGATGTAATGTCCTACTTTCCGGACTCAAATTAATGACGTAAAGTCGTATTTTTCGGACATTATGAAATAAATCTGTTTTTTTATATCTTGGTATCTTATATTTTTTATGTGATTTAGTTCAGGCTCGATTAAGGGACGGTTCAACAATGCAAGTATAAAGTCCTGAATATTTATTCTCCGGATAACTTATACCTCGAGTTATTCCGAGTATAACTGTAGGCGTTCTACGATCACTGTGCAAGAGCGGAATAGTTATTTCCATAATAACGGAGTGGTGGCTCTAGCACACGGTTCTAGTTCACATTAATTGACGGATAATAAAGACGGGAATCTTAAAACTTGGCGGTAGTTTGTTGACAGCAGCATTATCGATTTCTGAACACTTGGGTGCCACTGTAAAACTATATCCTCAGCAACTTCATCTTTATCTGAATCAAAGGCGTTTAAATCCAGTGGAGCCATTTCGTTTAAGCAAACTTTAAACAAGAAAAAACCTGGTGGACAGAAGCACAGCAGATTCAGACACCGCTGGCGAGAGCACTATAATAATCCTAAACATGAATTCAAAAGTTGACTAAATATTTCACACAATTCCACATTACGATACAAACAGCGACCTAGACAACTCCCCAACTATCAAGGAGATTAAGACAGCTATAGTCCAAATGAAAAACAACAAATCGACGCGATGAATCCCAACCGAAATCTTCAATTTCAACAGACTAAGGGCTTCAAGAAAAACAAGAATACAATATACGTATAGCTGATTTGCAATACCTCCTGGAAAATTGCAAGTAATCTTGAACACATCACATATGCCTGGGCCTATAACGCCCTAGGTCTACAACTGTATCTTAATAAAACCAAGACAGTGCCTCTTCGCCACGAATATAATTACGAACCATTTGCAACAGCAGGAGAAAATATTGAGTCCGTTCAACAGATTAATTACCTGGGGAGCATAGTCATTAATAAACAAAATCTCGACGCCAAAATTTGCAATCGGATTAGTGCCGCCGCGCGAAGTTTCTGGAGCCTAAAAGGCAGAGTTTTCTACAACCACGACCTGAGCACAAAAACCAAAATAGCTATCGCGCCATAATCATACCAACATTATTATACGGTTGCGAAACTTGGGTCGTCTATGCCCGTCACATTAAACAACTGGAAAAGCTATAACAGAGCCATCTTCGGCAGCTGATGGGACTAAAATGGCACCGCTTCATTTGAAATGAGTAGATCCTCAACAGAGCGAAATGTAGTCGCGTAGAAGTCCTGATCTTCAAATCTTGGGTCGGCGGGACACATTTGTCGAATGCACAAAAACCGAGGTTATTATTATATTATACGGCCAACTAATCGAAGGTATTCGCAGACCATGAGGACAATTTAAGCGTTACAAAGATATCCTCCACGAAACTTAAAACATATAAACTCAAGTACAGATTTCCTTGCCGTAGGATTTATTGATTAATTGTATATAATCAAAGTTAGGGCATAAGTTTATTTAAAATTAAGATTTAGGAGTCTCTTTCTCTTACTGAGCAATTAACTCACAGTAATTTAGAATAAGCACATGCAAATTGCAGCCCACATAGCATCAGTTGCGTTTCGAATGCAATACCAAGCTATTGGGAAATGAAGGGAGAGAACATTGTACGATTTATAAAGGCGCAGCGTCTAAAATGGTTAGGACACATTATGAGAGCCCAGAAAGATGACCCGACAGAGTGGAGACCCACAGAAACAACAAGAAGAGGCAGGCCGAGAATCAGATGGTAGGATGCTGTTTTACAAGATTTGGCAGCCCTCCGAGCTGGAACTTGGAGGAAATCGGGCGAAGATATAAAAAAATGGAGAAAAATTACAGAAGAAGCAAAAACACACCAAAAACTATAACTATAAATAAACTAAAGGAAAAGGGCTCTGATCCAGCCTATTATATGGATCAAACATTCTTCGAAAGAAGGGGCTATAATCCCTCGGGATTGTGAAGCCGAAAGAAAGAAGAATTTAGAATAAGCACATGCAAATTGCAGCCCACATAGCATCAGTTGCGTTTCGAATGCATTTTCATGGCTTGCGGAAGAATCTTTTGGCAATACCAAGCTATTGGGAATCCCATTTTTGCCACACAAAGAGGCAATAAAACGTTTAGGGCCACTTATGTTAGTTCTAGAGATCACAAAATAACAAATTCGAACAAAGTTTTGTGCGATTTACTGTTTGCCTCGGCAAAAAACTAAACATACGCTGTAACTACTGTTCGATAAGTGCATAAAACCGGGTCACTACACCAAAAAGGATACACTCGGAACACTGGACAACTGATGCGGCCGTCACTATCCGCTGGAGGTTGAAATCAGAGCTGGTCTACGGCCGGCTGGGCCAAGATCGTCGACAACTCAAAGTTTGAGGGCTACAAGTCGATGCCAATAGCCAAGGAGCAGGCTCTGTCCTTAATTGGAAGTCTACAAACAGAAAATTGAGTATTGCACACAGGAGAACTACGAGTTCCCATACCAGGGATGCGAAACTGTGACAAATCAAATCGGGCAGTGCATATGCTACATGGAGAGGCCCGCGCAAGCTGCAGGTCAGATACATGCTTGAAGGAGATGTTTATGGACATTCTTCAGGCGTTTGTACACTGGCGGAGCGGTTGGACTCCGTTATATCAGGCACTACTGTTACTAAACAACACCCATAACTGTACAAAATCAAGAGCAGTTTGACATATGAGTCCCACAAAGGGAACGTTTATTCATAAAAATTGAGTTACGCAACAGCAAAGGCGACGCGAACAGCGTAGCTGTCGGCAGAATCCGGCGCCGCAAAGAGATGCGGCGAATTAGTTAGAAACCCAATTCGCAAGGCAAAAAGGGGCCGCGTTACTGAGATATATTTGGCCGAAAAGGGGGCTTACATAGCCTAACGCCCGCAGGCGAATTTAGAATATGACGCAGCTGGTGCTACGCCGCCCAAGCGATCGATAACTTCGTGTGACACTCAACGAGCCGAACACGACGCCGTTGCTAACATACTAAAGGTCTCGCACAAAACTTGGCGATATGGTACCGCCCTAATAAGAAGTGATCTGGCTTACATGATAATTTGGGCAAACACAGCAAAGCCCAAGTGAGGGAAGTGATTAGATCAAAAAAAGACGAGCGACGCCACTTCGCGACAACAATTTAAGATGCGAAGGGTACATTTTTAACGGTGCACATGATTTCACATCAAGTTCGCGCACATGCAATTTTACTGCGACCAAACTGGCGATGCCGCCTTACAGCACGTATGCCAAGAGTTCAGCAATTATTCACATGGTTAAGCGCAAAGCTCGCGCACAAGAAGTTAGTATGATTCAATGGTTACAAATACCTTAGTTTTATTGGTGACGGCCCAAGAGATCGGCATGCGGTCCAGCTGGCGGGAAACAGGTTGCCTGTGGCAATTAATTCGCCGCTAAAACGGCCGACGTGTGAATGGTCTGGATGCGCCCAAAATGGCGACAAAGGCTGGCGCTTCAACAAACGCCGCTACGACGGCAAAACTAGCCCAAGTGATGTCCTACCTCAACGGAATCCTCGCACAACGAGCTAAAGGGAACACTCCCTTACGTGACAACGTAGAACCGGGCATGGAATTCCATCACACCTACGCCTTGGCGTAATAAGATCGCCGCTAAACGACACACACCTCCCTTGTTCAATGGCCTGAGTTGAACTGCCCAAGCAAGCAGCGTTACGACGCCCGCAGTGGCGTGAGCCAAAACGGCGTTACCACGTGACTCGACGGCCAATGGCGTTGCGCCCAATAAAACAAATAAGTTCCGGTGACAAAGAGAGTGCGAGGCCTCGCAGTCGCCTCAACAGCGTGATTTCTAGAAGGTTCGGAAATCTTGCGAGCGTTAACACCCGGCTGTCAAAGTACCAACAAAGGGGTGCCCCAGATGACGAGAAATACTGCGCTTGAGGCCAAATATTGAAACAATTTTTTGGCTTTGCCAAATTGTTTCGCAAGTTTTACAATTATTTCAGGCTTTACCTATATATTTTTATTCAAATTATAATTCCTTTACATTTCGAATTGTTAACATTTTCCAAAGCCGCTTATTTGTACCTGGATTTGAGTTCATATCATTGCACGATGCCCTCTTCTGACCTGCGCTATCTTATCAGAAGGCCGTGGTATGCGAGCTTTCCTCTTGTGGAACGCATCGTCGCACTGGCACTTGCAATTGTCACCTTTGTTAAGTCACATCATGTGTGCGCAACTTTATAATTACGTTAGTGAGCTGGTTACTCATATCAGCTCTTTTCTTGGAAATTTTAACTAACATTCGAACAAAAACGTTGTGGACCTGCTGCTTAATATTGGGAACGCTCCGAAATATCTTCTCGACCCCTATGATAACACTAGACGCTGAACGTAGGATGTCGTTTAGCCCGCTTTAAGCTGTTTCGATCCCTGCCTGCCACAGTTTTTTCTACCGATAAGGTTAGTTTCCAAGATTATTAATTACACCGACCGTCAACGAGTTTTGGGTTCGGGCAAATTACTTCGGCAGCCTGCAACGATTTGCGAATTTTTAATAACCATTATTACTTGAAATTATTATCGCCTGTTCATGGCAATGTTTAAATGCACTTTGTTATCTACAATGTCATTCCAAGGGCTTGATTTGTTTGCAGCCTTTGAACTTTAAATTGTTATCACGTGCTCAAAGCATTAATTAAATGTACTGTATCATTAACAGTGTAATTCAAATGCATTATTTGTTTGCAATTGGTAACTTTTAATCCATATTCACATGATCATTTTTATGTCTATTAATTACATGCTTTTGTAAAAAAGTGCTTTCACGCTACCTTGTGTCAACACCGAGATAACGGCTAAAACACATGATTGGAATAAGCTTAATCCTTCATTAAATTGTGATCACATGTAAATTAAGGACCCTAAAAGAGGTTCAATTTTTATTATATGCGTGCTGCATTTTTCATGCATATTGGAAACGTTATATTTAAATATATTGAAATTATGACGATAATAATTTATCAATGATCTTACATGACAGCCATTTATTATTTATTAAATAAACTTTAGCTGGTTGTAATTATTTTGTTATTTACTCGAGATCTTTACGGTCTCTGGCGCCCTGTATTCCTTTATTAAAAGAGCCTGTAGAAGCACAGCTGATGAGTTGAATCTGCGATCCAAGGCCACCGAAATTAAGCTAGCCGGCCATCGCGGTAAGTACAAAAAAACCTTTCAGAGCTTCCGCGGTGTATAACGGAATAGTGGGGTTGATCTGCGATTGTACCACCATTATTATTAGTAACCAATCGCAGGGTGGCTTCTCTATTTTTGTTTCAATATGTGCAAAATCATTATTATGGAATTAGGCGATGAAGCCAAATAAGTAACTAAAAGGGTTTAACATACGGTCACGCTGCCCTAAAGCCTAGGTGGCTAATTAAAATACAAAATGACCTGACAGACTGCAGGGCACAGAAGCACATATTATGTTGATGGTATAAAACCCCATGGAAAAGGTTACTTCTTTGAAGATAACACTCAAACAGATGCAGCAAGGCCACTTTTCCGGCAGTACATCTGAGCTTTAGCGTGTGGGCAGAGTCCTGGTTGTACTAAAAACTGTTGACATGACACGAATGCGGACAGTTCTGACATTTGAGACGTTTTTAGTTCGAAATGCGGTGAAAACTGGTGCAATTGATATCACGTTTAAATTTAAAGATTTTATGTAATTAATTGATGCATTTTTTCTAAATTGCGACAGGTTTTTGTTTATTAAAATGTACATATCGGTGAACAATTGTTAAAATACTTACGTAAATTTAAACTTATTGTAATTGTTGAGCTCTACAATTATATCAAACTGGTAAGAATGAGAATGAGAAAGATTAATAATTAAAACAAAGCTTTCTCTTGCCGACACTTATTTAATTTGAACAGTACTCATGAATCCACGAAACTGAATTGATATTATGTGTTATATATTTTTTGAACCCTGAGTTTTCTCATACTTAAAACAAGAGTCTCATAAAGTTGCTTGCTTGTGGAAACTTCACTGTGTGTGCCCACAATAAATCATTTATTCATGCTTAAGGCAGGTATGTTTAAATCCAGTGTATATATTTCGTTTAAGCAAACTTTAAACAAGAAAACAATCAACACAAGCACGACCCTGTCCGGCACGCGGAATCTAAATGGGAATTCAACACAAATACTTTATCCCTTATAAAATTAGGAAGCTGTTTAAAGAGGAGGGTATATAAACCACTCTTAATAAAATTTAGAAAGCGACCAGATACATAGATTATGTTTACATAGAAAGGTAACAAGAGGAGCGGTTAACTATTAGAAAGCAAGGATAACCTTATTCCGAGTATATTTACCTTATTTCAGAGGGATAAGATGTCTCACAGTTTATACGGAGAATAACGTTATTCGGTGATTATAGAACGCAATTTTTGAATGTTATTCTAAGTATAATTTATTTTAGGTATATACTTGCATTGTAGAACCGTCCCTAAATAATTTAATGGAGTATATTAGTATAAATTAGTATTTTTGTGTCAATTTTTTCCATTTTTACCCGACGTGAATTTTTATGTAACGTATTGAATAAGTTTTCAGGATGAACTTGTAGTTATAGAGATTATTTTTAATATTAAAAATGGGCGGAGTTAGCAATATATCGAAATTCCCTCTAATGTAGAGTTATATTCGATATTTAGTTGGTGACATTTCTAAAGATTGAACGAACTTGCATTAGAAAACAACACGTGCTCACAATGCGCTGGACATGATGGAATGTTCTGGAATCGACTGATTAAAATCCAGAAACTTGAAAACTTCGAGTCTGTGAACTATGGATTAATAAGATTTTAATTATTCTCGTCTAATTACAATATTGACGCCATAGCGCACATTAAACCGGAGGCGTGGGTAGTATCTTTGTCGCATTTTGATAACAACTTTGAGCAGTACAAGTATTGCAACTATCGATTATTCTAGAACACATCGATGCTGGAAGGCTGCGTCAACAAAAGTTCGTGCTGATCTTCCACGCGGAATGTATTCAAATAGAGTTCTAGTTTCAGTTTTATATTAGTAACTAGTTTATGTAACGTCTACCTCGCCAATACCAGTGGCATTGGATTTCACAACCGCACCTAATTTTAATTTCAATGTAACGGTTTTTATGTCATCCACCATGGATTTGTTTATTCATCTATTGCTGCAGGCACCTTGCGGAAATTGAAGAATGTTTACAGCAATATCGTAGTTATGTAATTCAGAATCATACATTTCATGGCAATCAACTATTTGTATTTTTTATACTGCCAGTATGGCAAGGTGTTACGTGTAACATTACTAATACCAGTAATTGTTAGATACGTTTTTATTTTACCTTAAATTCCAAGTCTCATACTTTTACAATGTGTCGAAGTGGAGTGGTGGGTGCAACTCATCCATGACCACAAGCCGACGATGGAGTGCAAACAGTGCAAGCATGAGCCTTTCTTGGCCCAGTGGCGAAGGCATGCGGTTAAAGGTAAAAGAACTAGTGATGGGCATAACCGGACAATTTTCATAACCGAATTATTTGCATTCGAATGATATTAATAACCGAATGATTATTTGAATAATCATTCGAATAAATTTTGGCTCTCGATTCGTTTCGATTTCACCGGTTTGCCGGTTGGCGGTTCATCGTCATCTGAATCGGCATCGTAACTTGCAGATAACAGAGGAACTCAGTTAATCGTTAATTATAAGAATTGTATAAATGATTTTTATTTGATTTCTAAGGAGTTTAAACCATTGAGAATAGCTATATCAAGAAAATCATAAAGAAATTATAAATATGCGAATACAAAGTATCTATTGAATTTATTTTTAGTTCCTAAAATTCTCTAGTAGCCACCCTTCCCTTTTCGCTTGCACATCATACCGGTATATTTTAGAATCCGTCATTTATCTACGTTCAGCCTTCCGCGGTTCTAAGGACGCACACTTAAAATTTTAAACATCGAAATCCACTTCTTTCTTGTCTCACGTTCATACCATATGACGACGGATGGGCATCGACTGCTCCGTTATTAAAAATTAAATATAAATCTGTTACGATATTGGAAAATCTTATTTCGCTTTCTGTTTATCCCTTATTAGGCATAATCAACCGCGTTTTGAACCAAAAATTTGGGCCGTTATAAATTAATACCAACACAGCTTCGGCAAATTTCATACTCAGCAGAGCGTTATCTTTAATAGGAACGGCCCCATAAATTTAACTGGTCGACTGGGAGCCTCAAATGTGTTAATAACATCAACAAGCAGCCGCGAGTCTCACTTGGGTCAATCAGTACAATCTGCCTTTCTTATGGTTATGAATGACGTATTATTTACAGAATTTCGATCACTCGCAGGTCAAGCCTTACTGTCGTTCCGATGCAACGCAAATTACATCTGCCATAGCCACTAGGATTAATCAAGGACGATACTAGAATTACGGATCAACTATATTCATGAAATAAATGAACTACGAATATCATGTCTAGTTTTTCAATAAGTTAAATGTTAATGTGTTAATCATGTATGCAGATTTTGTTATTTTTCGTTATATAATGTTTACGCATCAAGAAAAAAACATGCTTTTACTTTTCGTAGAATGCCACAAAAATGTAATAGTGGCTGCTAATCTGTATGCACGGCGCTATCCCCAAAGAAGGCATCCAAAAGAACATTTAAATCGGTTGCTAGACGACGAAGATCCATTGTTACAAACGAAGATAATGAGGTGGCAGTAATTGAGGCTATAGATGAAGTTGTTCATGTAAGCCAAAGAATTTTAAGTCAGCTATTGGGCCAGGGCTGTAGAGTCGGAGTTGGGAGTCGTAGTCGAGGAGTCGGCAGTTTTTGGGTAGAGTCGGAGTCGGAATTCGTATAAATTACCCGACTCCGACTCCCGCTTTACAAAAATTTGTTTTTAATAAAAACACCAAAAGCTGACAAACTATTTGAACGACTGTAGTACTGACTATTTGAAGACAGACTCAGGGTTAATAAAAATCGATTTTTCTTTATCTATGTTAGTTTATAAAAATGCACGTGCACTATAATATGTTAATTCATAGATCCACGAGTGTGCAGAGTGTGTTCTAGAATCAGTGTGATCACCGCTTGTAAATTTAAATTCCTACCAAACTATTTAAAAAATGCCGACTTTGTCGTTGTACAGCGTAGTAGACGGTTTTTCTATATCTTACCGAGTCGAAGTAGGATTTTTTGTTACCGACTCCACAGCCCTGTGTTGGGCATTAATAAATCTTCCATTCAAAGAATTTTGGCTGCTAATAAATTTAATACGTATCATGTTATATTAGTTCAAAGTCCAAATAATTATGCCGACAAAATGTTGTAAAATCGGTGTTGTTCAAAGACTAGGCAATATTTTCTAATGGAATACTAAACATACACAACTGCCACTGCTATGCACAAACATGTTTGCAAATAAGTAAGAACGAATGACAAATAACTAGGTAACTAGCAGATGACTCAATATGAAAAGGATTGTAAAAATAAAAGTTTGTAGTTAAAAAGTGCAACAATTTCAAGTTTCATCTACAGTCCAAAGGGTTAAAATATGATAAACTATTTGTAACGTACAGCAGGAACCTGTAGTCTTAAATAGAGCTTAAATAACAACGAACATTCGAGTTAGAGATATTTATATGCGACACTGCGTGTGATTTCGAATTATGAACATATGTAACGATGCATACGATACTGTTAGAGATGTGTTTTTCGATGTTCTATGAGCGCAGCATATTGACAGGCAAGCTGGAGGTCGTGGAGCATGTATTCGAGGCAGTGATGGAGTCGAGATACCTGAAGACTGTACCTAACACATTTCTGATGCAGTAATATTGTCTGACACAGCTACACCATAGTTCGAGTGAAGTCAGGCAATATCCAACACTGATAGGGTTCAACCAGCAAGGCAAACCTGGTTATCATTATGACTGATCACTCCTGTACCTGCAGCAATAGTTAAAGTTGTGAGAGCCAGAAATTGAAACACAGGACGTATTACCTTAAGCAGCCAAATTTCGGTCAAATGCAACGAAATTAGGTACTGAGGCGATCTGGTATGCTTCAGTGGGAGGTCCATGTGAACGGCAACAAGGTGGAAGCTGGAAGTCTTCGGCATGGCGTCAATGGACAGCTGAGCAGCTATCTGCAGGTTATTTGCTCAGCAATGCTCCTGGAGATCCGAACGGAAATTGGTTCAAGGACACTTCGCCAGGAGAGCTACCTGTGTGCATATGAATATTAGCGTAATTTGCACGTGTGGGTGTAGAATTAATTAAAATTGACTTTCCCGCGGTTTTTAACATGTTTGGCGCGTTTTCCTAACGTTATTTCCCGCGTGAAGCTTTTGTTATTAAAAACAGGCAACGAGTTACACGATGCCTGACGTAAGTTAAGCCAATTAAGTTTTTATTTAAACATGCATTGTTTTAGGGCACCGAACTTTAGGGAGTTATATAAGCATTTGTAATCGATTTCCGCGCATCTTTTTCTCTATTATCATTGTCAGTGGTCGTTTGTCTTGAAATGAAAAATATAGTTGAACTTGACATGTATTATTCACATGAAAAATCGGTTACTGAAGTGGTTGTTTTTATTACGCTGGTAACCAACATTGATTGCAAGTGCTTACCTTAATGAGCCTTCCTAATGAGTTTGGACCACGTGTACATCACAATTCACTTTACGCAAGGTCATCCAGCATACAGCAGCGAGATCATGGATCTAGACAGCGGTCCTGTTACCGGAAATTGAAGAAAGTCCATTTTGCTTCGACGCAGTAAATCCAGAGATTGTGTGAGAACTACAGTGCCGCATGGTAGAGCGTTTATAATTTCTTTGCCATTTTACTGTATTTAGCTCGCGAATTTGTTAAATTTTCGTTTTCCATACTAATGTACAAGACAATCTATGACAGAAATTTTATTAGAATCAAAGAAGTAATTTCCTTTGATCTCAGAAAAGAACCCCCAGGAACTCACAAACTGGTAATTAAATTGTTGCCTATGTAATGAAAATCAAATAATTTGTTTAAATTCCACTGAACTCTGAGTTTGAGTCACACCCTAGTTTGGCAGTAAAAATATTTTCTTAAATAAGCCTTTAAGCATCGTACTTTTCAGATATAAGCTAATAATAATTGGCAAGGCGAATGTAGCCCCTTGAGTTTATAGCAACGTTTGGTCCAGTGGATTTTTATAGAGTTACGGTGCAACTACAGGTTACATAACCAAAGTAATTTTTTAAAATGATTAGTAAAAATTTATTATTTGTCGCCCAAGACGTGCTGCATTAACGATATAGCACAAAACATTGTTTTATCAAAAAAAAAAAAAATGTAAAAAATGGGCAGATAACACGACAGTAAATTTGACGCCCGACGCGAGGCTATTTATTTATATATTTTTTTCAGTAAACAATACTACGACAGTATATATTCCTATGATATAATAAATGTATTTGTCAATAAACATCAGTACAAAGATAAACTTGCAAGGAAAATATGGCGTTCTTGCAAATGTTATATTTACCTAAATAAACATTAAAAGGTGACTCAAAATAACTAATTTTAGCAAAACAAGTACAAGACGCATACAATCTACAGCTGCGTGCACATTAATGTAAATAAGGACTGCGGGTTTGTACATACACGACATTGAACTTCACACATTGACAATATATGCAGTTAATAATAAACAATCAACTAACACCAAAAAATGTGTGTGATGTATTCAAAAAGGTGTTTTTAACATTATTAAATAGTGGGGTGAGGTCAAGGTCTACAGATAGGTTTCGGTTAGCTGTACTTAAAACCACAGCCGTCCGGAACTGTTTTTCTGACAATTAAAACTGAGCTTAACAAATATCTGAGTTTTATTGCATAAGCTGTTAAGTGTAAATAAAGGGTTCACCTACCCATACCGCATAGATGCGAAATTTGAACGAAAACACAGTATTTATTCGTCCAACCGTTACTAAAGCTAAGGAGGCTGTAAACAATAATTAACGTGGTTATATAGCAATATATATCTTATTACTTCGGAAGTTTATTATTATTTGCTTGTTTCTGAGTATTTGGCGTTATTGGGAATTTTGTCTTTCAGACGGTCTCTGGAGTGTGCTACGCCATTTAGATTTTTTTTGTTGGACTTAACGCCCTTAATAAGTTTTTACTTTAACTTACGACGTATGGAAGAGTTAATAGGGTTATATTTCTCAATTACTTTGATTATCTCCCACACACGGACCAAATCTGTAGCAAGCTATTGGAATCGTAGAAAATTAAAAATTGAAACTTGTGGAAATGCGAGTTTTGCAATTTTAGGATTTTTAAATCATTATCGTTTGTACGTGGGCGAGCTCAAATATAAATTTCATGGTTTGATTGATATAGAATATCAGTATTCTTCAAAATAAAAGAGTTAACATTTTTTTAATTAAAACTATTGATAGTTTTACTAATAACAATTTAACTTAATTTTTGATTGAGAGCGCTTAGATATTTCCATGCCAAAGGAGTCAGTAGAAACGGTACTCAATTAAAAGTATAGCAATATTTAATAAATAAATAAAGTATTCGAACTCAAATCCATCCGCATAAAACGCATAAGGAAATGGATTTTGGTAAACAACAGATGGTTGTACACCTTCAAAAATAAAATCAATAATCTTGAATTTTTCTGAAGGAAATGGATACCTGAGAAATGTCCCCACCTTGTAAATGCATATGAGAAGTTTTTGAAACAAAAATGTCAACTATAATAATAATAAAATCGTGTTTATTTCCAAATACATATGTTATTGTTGAAAAATTGTTGAGAAGTCGAAGTTTAGCTAAAGCTTGACCTTCTACACATTCAAAACCACTAGAAGTTCAGCGTTCGAATTTGCAGCAACAGCGGGCGGAAATTCAAAGTAACACTTTCGGACTGTAACAGTTGTTTGAACCAAATTGTAATAATTTAAACGAGATTAAAAGTAGTTTTAACAAATGTTCCGTGTAAATTGTGGAGTAATTTTAAATTAATTTAATATCCAGGAATTATCTGGAGTTTCCAGCCATTTTCACCTATAATAGTATGACGTGGGTTAGGTGGTCAGTTTTTTCTTGGTGTAAGATTCGTGGGAGCTTAGGGTAATTTTCGCGATTTTTGAAAAGATTGCCGGTACATATACATAGCGATTTCTTGTATCCATTTTCGGAAGATTTATTAATAGATTGGTTCTGGTACTGTGTGCTGAATTTTTCACAGGTTCACGTCATGTGGATTCGAATCTTCTGATATTGTGAAAGATTTAGCTCAGAATTAATGTGTTGTGTATGCAGTCTCTGAAATTCATCTAATTATGCTTGCATTCAATACTATTACAGAAGCAACATTTTTCTTAGGACTCCCTTCTACTTCGGTGCGTACATTTGGGTTTCACCTTGATGATTGAGTGAATATTTGTAGCCTTTTTTGCCATGCTTAGCATGGAGAGCCCAACTCTTGCCACCACGTAAAGCACTTGAAGAACATATGTGTAAGCGGTTTGAGTGTTTTGTCAAGCGACGTTGGCAATTACCTTGCTCCGCAGATGGGTGAGGCACCTTTCCCTCGTGCTACTATACATCTGTGACTTTTTCATGGTCGCCGGCCATCCAGGCTTGGACATCTCTTAAGTATCTCCTTGCGTTCTCTCGCCTGGCCGAACAGGTGGTAGCACGTGTAAACGCAGAACTTTAGATATATCTGGCATGAATGCTGGATCTTGTTGTAATATATATGCTGTACTTACGATTTGGGCCGATGATTCCATGCAGATTGTTGAAAAAATCTGGAAATATGCCGCAGCTTTGCATAGTGTACATTTGTCAAGTTAGCCGTGGCTAGGTTATTTTAGTATTTTTGTAGTTGGTTTCGGTATTCTACGAATTTGGTCGCAGTCAACTGTTAGCGAAAACGCGTTCCACCACAGATTTTCGCTATAATCGCGATAATTGAAACATTTGTCTTGGTACTTGCTGACGGCTATTACAAAAATTGAAGTGTAGAATAGTTCGGACGCATAGACCTATATCGCGAGAATTTCTGTTTATTTTATAAAGAACTTCATAGATGCGAATTTTAGCTTGCGTGACCCGCTTTCGCTCCGAATTCAATAGTTTACAAAAAATGAAATTTATATAATACTTCGAATAAAATGAACAACACATTTACAATAGTTAACAACAAAATAAAAATTTTGATTATAATGACATCGCTACAAATACATTAAAATATACAAATTTATAGGTTTACACCTCTTATAATTTTATTTGAATTTATGAGTGGAAGCATTCGCCAATTCTCTTTTGCCCTTCTGAATATTTTCGTTTGTGCAATATTTATGTTCTTCTTGAAGCTGACTGCAGTTATATATAGAGTAAATATTATGTGGTTTAGGGATTTACACCGACTGCTGTAGGTCTTCTGGGTTGGACCATTTTGAACCAGTGGCGCTTAGGGACAACCCACTTTCCTAATTAGGAACTAGTGGGCAAAACTGCTACACGGCAAAACGTCACGTTGTAGCTTTAACGTACACTAACATATCATTTTTACTCACCATATGATTGGGTACTCGGGAGCTATTATGTGTAGTAGTACTGTTTAAAATCCGAATGGCTAACGTCAAAATGCAACTTTCATAAGTCATATGATTGTCCCCACTTGTCATGCTCATAACAAAATGCGTGTTATGTGTACAGATCCTTGTTGAGGTAAACTATGAAAGAGATTAAAAGTTCACGTTAAGATACAAGCAAACATTAAGTAACAAACGACTTCCGGGATTGGACCGTGTGATGATTGAGATCGAAGACCCAACCCGATAATATCCACGCTGAATTAAACACATTCGGAAAGCTCTTAGGAATAACGGTTACCGTGCTAGAGATATACAGTATGCCATCAATCGCCATCTTCATCCACGGCCACCCAAACCTCAAAAACCCGATCCTCCTGCAGCAATAGTCTTTCTTCCCTATATCCACCAAGTCACCAATCGCATAGGAAAGTTTCTTCGAAAACAAAACATTATTAAACAGAAATCAAACCCCCGAGCAAAATCTCACAGTTTATTGCTTCATCTAAAGATAAATTAAACACTATGTCATCTAAAGGTATTTATCGAGTCCTTTGCTCTTGTAATGCTGTATTCATTGGTGAAACAGGTCGTTCAGTGAAAACTCGCATCTCTGAGCACCAGCGCTGTCTCAAGTCAGGTCTCGTTTCATCATCAGCCATCGCCGAACACCAACGCGATACTGGTCACAAGTTCCTTTTTGATGAAACTTCCCCATTCTGCTTTAGCAGAAAGATTCGCGAAGCCATTGAGATTTACAAACACCCTAAAAATCTCAATCGGGACGAAGGCTTTCTTCTTCCTTCTATGTGGAAAGTGCTAATTTCTAAGCCCCGCCCACCGCCACTGAACCGCGACGGCATTTGGTGAACCGCGACGGCGCTTGCCTATAAATTCTCGCTTTTCTCCTTCCGATATACCGAGCTCGGTGGCTTAGTGCGTAGCACGTCCACTTAGCATTCGGGAGGTCGTGGGTTCGATTCCTACGGCCGTCTGCCTTGATTCAGGTTTTTAGGTGGTTTGTCTGAGTCAACAGAGTACCTTCCCTGAGGCGAATGCCGGGGCAGTATTTCTCCACCTTTCCTGACCTTTCTTCCAGTCTCCACCCCTCCTTTCTCTCACCCATCCCGAGTTTCCCGTTCTTGGCTGAAGAGGGACGGAAGGTCCCTATAGCAGCCCGCCCCCAGTTGGGGGAATTGAAATAACCTGTACCTTTGTCCTTCCGATAGTTGAGTTTCGCCTCTGACGTGGTTCACACGTTGAGTTACCGTGCTCTTTTGATTTTTCCTCCTGATGAAGCCCCTTACGAAAGTGGGCGAAACGTTGAGCTCTTCGATCTCAATCATGACACGGTCCAATCCCGGAAGTAGTTTGTTACTTAATGGCAATGGCCGTGAAAGCCTCAGAAATCACAAGCAAATATGTTTATTAATTTTATTATGTTACCATGAACCAAAGTTTCGTAAGTGAGCAGTATTGTGTTGTGGAGCTCCGATATAAAAGTTGATTTTCGGCCATATCGAGCGAGTATAACACAAGGGCAGTAGTGAGATAGAGAAAACAAGAGTAAAGATAAGGACCAAGCAGAAATAAGCGCAAGTACAACGGATTAGTGAGTGAATTTTACAATTGAATTAAGACTTTAGAGGTTATGGGATTTGTAAATAAGGTCAATAACTGCATGCCAATAAATAGATAAGTGATTAGAAGAATAGCACATATTGAAGGACGCGCGCAGAGTTTCCAGGATAGGCAACACATTATACGTGGAAGCATCCATCCAGACGGAAGGGGCTCTCCACCATTAAATACACAAAGTAGGAGGTGGACTGCTAAAGTAAGAACTAGAGTTATCCATTGCTATTGTACAGAAAAGCAACAAGATGGAGAAAGTACAAGAAATGTTCGAGCAAATACAAAGCAAGTTGCAAGAAATGGACAAGAAACTTGAAAAAATAACAGCGGAAATGACGGCGGTGAAACAAGAAAATGAACAACTAAAGGAAAAAGCAAAAAAACAGGAAAAAAGGATAGAAATCTTAGAGAGAGAAACCAGAAAGAAGAATTTAGTAATAACAGGAATAGTCGAAGAAGAAGATGAAGGGGAAAGAGAGGCATTAGAAAAAATAGCAGTAGTGATGAAAAATATAGGAATAGAGATGGAAGAAGGGAAAGACGTAGATGATGTCCAAAGATTAGGGAAATTTAAAAGAAACAGTTCAAGGCCCATTCTGCTAAAAATGAGAAAGTACAGCAAAAAAATAGAAATATTAAAGAAAGCCAAACTATTAAAAGATACTAATATATGGATCAGCGAAGACTTCCCCATTGAAATTAGGGAAGAGCGGAAACTGTTAACCCCACTGATGAAGGAAGCGAGACAAACTGGAGTTAAAGCAATTATAAAATACAATAAGTTGATACTAAACAATGAAGTATACGGCGTAGAAGAAGAGGAAGCTATAAAACATTATCTATCGGAAGCTGTTAAAGAAAAACATGAAAATACCACGGCAAAAAGATCAGCCAGTCAAAGATCACCTGAGGAAGACCCCCTAGTAGCTCAGTTAAGGAAAATAACTAGAACTAATAGAGGAAAAAACTAAGCAGGAAAGATAAGGAGGAAAATACTGGTAACGACAAAGGCAACGGACAAGGAATAGAACAAAAGAACAGAGGAAATAAGAAAGCAGGGAAAGAAGAGGGCAAAGTTAGAAAGATAGGGACATGGAATATTAAGAGCATGAGCGGAAAAGAAGTAGAGCTAGTTAATGAATTCGAGAGAGCGGGATTAGAAATACTAATAATAATAATAATAATAATAATAATAATATTGTTTATTGTGTTAATATACATATATATATACCATATATATAGGCAGTGACCTTGTCAGCCATGACCTAAATTGTACAAATTAACAACTTTTAAACTGATTTTAATTGTGTCTGTGTATTTTAACGTGTAATTATAACAATCAGTAGTACGTAGTGTGCTTCTAAGATTAATAAGAAATGAGGCTTCACCAATTCCTTTCATATTTAACATATATATATATATATATATACATAACACAAATGGAAGGAGTTCGATGAAAACCGATCTTCCACTCCCCCAGATTATCCTATACACGATTTACAACATGCACCATAGTAAATCCAAACTAAATATTATTACAAAATAAAAGAAAATATAATATTATGATACCAAGTATGCTAACTAACTAAAATAAACAAAAGTTCCTCTAAGTACATACTTTAAGTTTTAGTTTTTGTTTAAACAATGATTTTGACAAATATAAAATATCTAATACAGAGTTTAATAATCTGGCAGCACAATAGACGAAACAACCTTCAAATTTTGTTGTTCTGTGAACAGGTATTATAAAATAGTTATACCTTATATTCAAACTATGTATATTCGAGCTTCTTGTTAGCAAATCATACAAATATGGCGGGCATCTAGAATGTACAAGTTTGAACAAAAGCATTCCAAATAAATATTCTGATCTACTTCGAATGTTTAGTTCGTTGCTTCTTACTAGGTAAGGCGTAATTGAGTGACGAAAAGGTACACAAAAGGCAAATCGAATGCAAGCATTTTGGATTCTCTGTAATTTATTCCTATTTTCTTGAGTTAAAAATTTAAAATAAACTGCGTTACAGTAGTCTATGTTAGGATAGATTAGGCTCTGGATTAATTTTAACTTAACTTCACAATCTAATGTATATTTGAATCTATACAATTGCTTTAATTTCATAAAAGACACTCTAAAAATTTTATTGACATGATCATCGAATTTTATTGACATGATCATCCAATACCCGAGACAAAAAAGAAAGGAAAGGGACTTCTAGAATTGGAAAATGGGCACATACTAATTTGGAGTGGAGTAGACGAGAAAGAAAGGGCACAAGCAGGGATAGGATGCATAGTCCATAATGACATCAAAAACACAATAAAGAAATGGGACGCAATCTCAGAAAGAATCTTAATAGTAGAACTAAAGAACTCAATGCACGAAGAAACGTTGATTGCGGTATATGGACCCAATGAAGACGAGAAAGCGCAAGAAAAAGACAAATTTTGGGAGCAGTTAAGTCTAGAGGTGGAAGCGGCCACAGGAAGGATTTATGTAGTGGGTGACCTAAACGCTCGAGTAGGGAAACGAGATGAGGAATACAAAGTGATTGGAAAATTTGGGGAGGAAGTAAGAAATAACAACGGGAGAAGGCTGCTGGATTTCTGCGCAGTGTACGATTTAATAATTGCAAATTCCTTCTATCAACACAAGGACATCCATAAATATACAAGAGCAGTGCCAAGTAGGGGAGAATATTCTATTATAGATTACATAATAGTAGAGAGTAGTAGTAAGGCAATAATAAAGGACATAGTGGTTAGAAGAGGATTTGAGATTGGCAGCGACCATTTCCTGGTAGTAGGCAAAATTAAATGTAAACAGGGGAAAGAGAACCCACAAAAAGACAAGAAGGAACTAAAGAAAAGAAAAGAAACGCTAAGAAATTATAAACTAAGGAATGATGAAACAGCAAAAAGATATGAAGAAGCCGTAGAAAGTGAGATAACAAAGAGGAAAAAAGAATTAAATAGCGCCCAAACGGAAGAGTTATGGGAATTTTTTAGAAATACAATCGTGGAGACAGCTAAAAAGGTATGTGGAACGTATAAAGAGAATAGAAGTAAGAGACAAACGGCCTGGTGGACCGAAGAGATTAAACAACAGGTAAAAATCAAGAAAAGACAATGGAATGAATACTTAAGCAATAAAACAGAAGAGAAGTATGAAGAATATAAGAAACAAAGGGAGAAAGTGAAGAAGATAGTTAGAGAATCTAAGCAAAGGACATGGAAGGAGTTTGGAGACAAACTTGAAAAGGATAGTAAAGGGAACCAAAAACTGTTCTTCAAGGTACTAAAAAACCTAAAGAGAAATGAAAAAGTAGAAACTATAGGAATTAAGAACGAAAAAGGAGAGATACTAAGAAGCGAGACAGAAATCATGAACCGTTGGAAAGAGTACTTCCAAAAGCTTCTTATAGCAGAAACAGAACTCGAACTAGAAAACCCGCAAGACGAAGGTGGAGGAACCGTAAGGGTTGTAGAAGGAGAAGAAAATGAAGTAAACGAGATCACGATGGAAGAATTAGTGGAAGCGATAAAAGTGTTGAAGTATGGAAAAGCTCCAGGCAGTGATGGAATTACAACGGAGATGATTAAAAATATGGGGATAAGTGGACGACAAACATTACTGAAGATATTCAATAGAGTGTGGAAGGAAGAAAAAATACCAGGTGCATGGGAATTGGGATTAATATTACCACTTTTCAAACGGGGAGATACGATGGACTGCAATAATTACAGAGGGATAACCCTACTGAGCACAGTATTAAAGTTATTTGAAAAAATAATTGAGAAAAGATTGCGGAAGGAAGTGGAGCCGACGATATTGCAAGTGCAAAGCGGGTTCAGAAAAGGGAAAAGTACGCAGGACCATGTGTTCACAATCAAAGAGATCATTAGTAACGAGGGAGAAAATATGGGAATGCTTAAATGAGAAAAATATAGACGAGAAATTAATCAGGGTAACTAAATGTCTTTACCGGAAAACAAAAAATAGGGTAATTAGAAAGAAGGCAGAATCTGAGCCATTCTATACGAAGATGGGTGTCAGGCAAGGAGGGAGCCTCAGCCCGTTGTTATTCATCACCTTTATGGATAAAGTAATCAGAGAAGCAAAACAAAGAACAAAACCTCTATTTGTTGGATATAGAAATTTAGAAAGAGTCGACATCTCAGAATGTGCATTCGCGGATGACATAGCACTAATAGCAGGCAGCGAAAAAGATTTAAAAGAGAATTTGAAAGTATGGAATGAAGTGCTGAAGGACAATGGAATGAGGCTGAACAAACTGAAAACACAAATAATGGTAATAGACAGTGAAAGGAAGGAAGTAGAAGTAAGAATAGACGGGGAAACAATAGAACAGGTGAAGAATTTTAAATACCTGGGAGTAAATATAGAAGAAACAGGTAACCAAGGCGTGGAGATAAATAACAGACTGGAAGCGACAAATAAAGTATACTACGCTCTGAGTAAAGCTTTTATAAATAAAAAATAAATAAGAGAAGAAACAAAAATGAAGGTATTTAAGGCAATATATAGGCCAATCCTTACTTATGGAAGCGAATCATGGGTACTGTCAGGAAGAGAGAAAAGCAAGATCAGGGCTGCAGAAATGAAGTACCTAAGGAGGGTGCTGGGAGTTACCAAAAGAGACAGACTTAGGAATGAAGCAATAAGACAAGAACTGAATATCGAGTCTATAGAGGAATTTATAGAATGCAGACAACTAGGATGGTGGGGACACCTGCAGAGGATGGAAGGAAAGGAGCAAACAAAGAAGATATGGGAATCCAAAATGACAGGCAAAAAGAAAAGAGGGAGGCCAAAGCAAACATGGGATGAAGTAATCGAGAAGATCCTAAAGCAGAAGGGAAAACCTTGGACAGAGGCTAAAAGGCTAGCAAAAGATAGAGTTAAATGGAAAAACTTTATAAAGGACTGAGTGAGATAAAGTATATCATAATGTGAAGATCGTGAATTGTAAATTGAATAACTCTGTAAATTGTAAGATGTAGTGTATCCCTACACCCGAAGGGTATAAAGGGAATTGATTATATATATATATATGTTACATGATTGTGATCAGTTTGTGCAGACGATTGAAAGAAATATAACCGCTGTACATGTAATCGAGTTCGGGAGATATGCGTAGCTAGACACAATACGTCATGTGCCTTTACTTATTTATTTTGGATGTTTTTTATTGTTTTCGTTGGAATAAATAAATTCATTTTGCCATGAAGTTAATATTAAAAGTGTTTTTTGTGCGAAACAAAGTCTATGAGGTAGCATATAAAATGTACAGCGACGCCTATAATAGGCCTAACGGCTGTTGGCTGAGTGCCAAAATAAAATTAAAAAAAAAAGTTAATGGAGGCCAGAAACTTTTTCAGCATCTATACTTTTTGTTGTCGATAAAAGTTTTAATGTCTTTTTCCATACAGAGTATGTCATTTCCTTTAACCTTTACTGCCTGAAACAGATTTGTTCATTCTGACAAAGCAAAACTTTTCCGGAAATTTCGTAATTAAAATTTAGCTGAAGATTGTAACGCTGCTTGATGAGTTGAAAAGAAGCTATACCGATTTCAAATGAACTTCACGACAGGTAACAATCGGAGCAGTGATACAATTAAACATGCTCATAGTTTAGCTTCATCGCCTTACGTTCAAAGTATTTGCGTCGTTCTATCATTATACCTTCAGAATAGCCGTCTCCACTTATTAAAAAACTTCCCAACGGTTGCTTTGAAGTCGACATCCTTTTAAGATCCGCAAACAGACTGGCGATTCCGTTTTACCTTCTGCTGTATTTTATCCGAGCATTCTTTACGGAACTTCTTATATTCTTTGATCACGGGGCTACTTAAAAATTTATCATGAAATGAGTTTACAATACATCAATCAGTTACCACATCTGGGCAGTAATAATACGAGTACATACTTTAATCGTCTCAATCTATGGATCTTTCTATAGAACCTTTCAAACGACTAATACCCTTGTAAAATACTATTTGCAATTTAAAAAGGACAATAAGCGTTTTTTATGGTGAAATAATAAGAGATCTTGTTGGAGAAGATCGTCAAGACAGACTAACTCAAAAGAATTGGTCGAGTTCGACTTTCCTTAGTAGGTGATGAAGTTACTTAAAGGGCTCTAAATGGTTCTATCTGGCACGTTTATACCTAGATTCCTGAAACGACAAATCATTAAGTGACTGAAAAACCATAAACATTTAAGTGTATAAGGACTAATAACTAACATGCAGGTATCACAGGTGGGAACATTACTGCTGAGACATTCGAAACGTTGATGTAATAATGCTATTTTCTTAAATGAGTAATTTATAATAAAAGTGTTCACTGACTGAATATGTTCTACACTATTTGCCCCTCACTAAATAAAAAATTACATGTAACCGTGTGACATTATTAAGTTTACACTTTTTCGGTAGCAGTCTAAAAACTAGATTAGCCAATCAGCGACTTAATTTATGTCAAACATAATCTAGCTTTAACTGGTAGAAAATGATTTCCCTATCACAGAAATTATACCTAATGTATTAAATAAGTTAACGAACCTGATTAATCAACTAAAATTTAACTAGATAAAACCTGGATTTATACAACTTGAAACGGTGAAACCGGAATTTATTCAAATACAAATTCTGGGATTATACAACTAAAAGGAATGGCAGACGTCTTTAACGTGCATTAAAAATATGTTTAATGATAAAAATAGCACAAACAGTTGCCGTGGTTCTAGACTGAAATACTACACAGTTGATTCAATAAAATTTATCTTAAGGAACTTGATAAGGGCTTTAAAGAACTTAGTAGGATAAAAAGCGACGTATTAGAGTGACAATGTTTTACTTTATTGTCAATTATAAAAGCAATTGGAGTTACTAACTCTAAATATGTAGCTGCAATTCAACATATATATATATATATATATAGTGTAACAACGCAAGTATACTAGGCAAACATACATATCGCTGGTAGCAATCAACGGTAGCATAAGTTATTCTGTAGAACGATACAGATCACCAAAAGGTTTCCGGATATTCTCACTTGGCAATGTTCGGATATACTGTTACACGATAAATTGCTCATTAAAGACCCCATGGGATGCTCGTAGCAGTGTCCGCCCTTGCACGTACCCCACAGCTCAAATGCTCCGGCCAGAACTCAATCGCGTGGGGGGTTCACAGGTTTAGGGTGCGTTTTGGGGCGAAATGCCACGACGGGGTGTCGATATCGGGTTATTAAGACAAAGTAATGGTTCGCCACGACATTTGAAAGATGTTGAGATTGATAATTAACTGACGACCGGTCAAAAGTCGAACACCAATCGCAGTAGCGTTGCGTTGCACTCCAAGGGGGCACTCCCACGGCACTGGCTTTTACACCTACCTTTTGGGTGTCCTTTCTCCAGTTGCTTAGGCCCTGTACAAAGGAATACATACACAACGCAACAAGAAACTCAATTCTTGTCAGTCACAATAATGCACAAATAATTGAAATGAAAAACAATACGTAAATTAAAAATGGGTAATCTATTACCATACTAGTTACAGGCCCGAAGGCAAGTGTGCAGGTAGCAAATGCTACGAATTGGGGTTAGTAAACAATGCAACACAATCAGGGCTGAAGGCTTCTATTTACATTACTTGACGATAACTAGGGCTCGGGTGATTAGCACGCGGCCCACGAATAACATATACGATAGATTGAGAGTTCCGAAACTTTGCACGCCACTGTATTATACGCAATTCACTGTTTATTAATGCTAGTACAATACCTTACGTCATCGCTAGGGCTCCAAGCAACTGTGTTGTTGACGTGCTGATGCCGGGAGATTTCGACCTGGAGATTCAACGCTCTGGCGATGCTTACAGAAGAGGGTTGCGATAGCAGCTTAGAGGCGGCAAGGGTTGATAGACAGATAGGGACGGTTGACCAGCTTACTCGGGGAATTGTGGCGGCAAGATCCTTCGAAGAAGTAGCAGGGTGGAGCCAAACGATAACTCACAACTGCTCACCCTGTATATTAATGCTTTGTATTCGTTTTTGTTACGAATCTGCCAACCTGGGCAAAGAATTGTACACACCGGTACTTAGAACTTTAAGGGACCAAAAGCACTTATAACTGCCACAAGTCCGAGGGTACAACGCGCCCCTGAAAACTAAAGGGGTTGTTCTTTGTTCTTAAGTTAACTTGCACATCCGTGCGATAGCGAAGCTTAAATTGGACTCTCCCGGGAGGGAACGCGCTGGACGCCGCGTAAATTCGATGATTGCGTCATGCGTAAAACTTTCCATAGTTGGGCATCTCACTCAGATGCATACGAAATCTGTTATTCGAAGTGCTGAATTGCATCACCCAAAATGTAACGTGCAACAAAGCGCGGGGCTTCCCCCGTGCACTACCTCGTCTCGCCGGCGCTGTAATCTGATATCCAAGGCCTCGCCTTTTAACTGGAGGACTGAATGCAAACTCCATCTACCAGCGATTTATTAAGTCACTTAGCAGGGTTTTGATGCTATGATCATGCGTTACAGCGTCCGCCTCTAGATTGAAGCAAATGCCTTAATTAAGATACTTTATGCGACATATGTCGGGGTCTGGCCTACATATATGCCAAACAGTTAGAGAATTTGGGAACGATGCCCGATGGCTTAAATTATGCTGCAATCTGCGGTAGCAGAATGCGGAATACATAGGTTCTTAACGAAAATCGGGAGTCTTAACAATACAAGTAAACATCTCAATACATCTTTGTAATTCCATGCACTTAGCCCAAGTGTTTGTATTTGTTAATTCATTATATTCAAAGTAATTTTTACTAACATAACGCCTGGTGTGGGTTTTAAAAGTTATTTTACAAAATAGCCGGTTAGCGTTTTTCTCTGGAGCCTTCCTAGTTAGCATTTCTTCTTTACAGTGGACTACAAAGGCCCAATGTTTTGTTTCAGGTGTACAACCTGGCACGGGAAACTGTCATCCTTCTTCTTGAGAACAATCCTGACATTGGTCACCTCTTAGACTGGGCTGTTGATCGATGCTACACGGGAACCCAAGCTGTGGCTGACGGATGCTTTCTAGGGCTGGCGACCATATTCAGTGCCAAGTAAGTAATATCTGTTACGTTAATTACACTGCGAGCTTTTAAAGTAACCCTGAGTTTCAAAGATGCAAATCTACTGTTCACAACAGCCGTTATGTTTTTAAAGTTCTCTGAATTTTGCGCTTCTAAAGACGTTGTACTTATTTTCTGTGATCTCAAAAAATAAAAATATAACATTTTTTCTCAATTTTGAAGTGAGAGCAGCGCGATTGTAGCATTGAATCGAGATCATATTTTTAAATCATTGCGCAAGGTGATAGCTGTTTGCAAAAATCAGAAAAATTAGTGTGACAATTTAACTGGTGTCATTGTCAACCAATGGCATTCTTCAATTTAAAAATAAATTACGAATTGAACGATTATTTTAGTGACAATAATTCGAGGAGCTTTATTTCAGCGACAATTTTTTCTGAAACTATTTTTTAATGAAAAACAACTTAGATTATAGTTTTAGTGTTAGGGGTATTTTTATTGACCATTTTCAATACTTTAAAAGTTAAATTGTCAAGACGAATAGGACTCTAGGTCGAAATATTGCAGACAATTTTTGCTCTTCAGATTGTCTCGTTTCTGCTGCCGCCGCAGAAACTCGTATCTGAATCGCAAAAATTATTGTCGGCAATATTCTGACCTCTAGTCCTATTATTACTGAAAATAAACGCAAAAATTTAAAAATATGTAGTAGGCTTAGTTTCTCAAAAATGTATTAGGTATAATATAATAAACCAGGATTCTGTTTTCTCGAGGAATAATCTAACATTGTGCTGCGTTGTCAATACGTTGTTTGAGTAAAATGTAAATAAATTATCAATTTCTCGCTGTAGCAAGTGAATTTATTTATGTACGAGGGCTGTGATGTGAATATTTAGTAGCAGGCATGGATCAAGTATTTGGTAAAGCTGTGTTACGTGACATTTGGTACCTACATTCGTTAAACGTTTGAATTTGTTGCTTAATAGTGATCTATTTTTAAAGTTAGGTTGTTGTCTATTTAAATTCAGTTAAAATGAACAGTCTACGAATTGATTTTGGAGCCATGATTTTTTTACTATTACACAACGGCAGTTGATTTATGAGCAAAGCCATGAAAATTTAGTGACAGTTTTTGGTCCCCTGTTAGTCATTGGTTTCGAAAGCTTCGGCGAAGAGGAGAGCTTTTAAAATATGAAGCCCTACGCGACGGGGCAAATGTGGGGATGCAGCCAGTCTAGAAGATGTACTACGTGTGATAAACTATTACGTATAGGGAGATACAGAAAGAACTAACGATTAGATCCTCCGCAGTGAATACCAATTTTAAAGCCTAAATCAAACCATCCTGACTACATGGGCACACTTGAGAGGCCGGCTAGCTACACTGTGGAGACGGCGAGCGGTTCTTTACAAAACGTTAAATTGGTTTAGGGACGCCGATGAATTTTTATACAAAAACAAATATTCAGATAGAAACGAGAACTCATAAACTCAAAGCCTAACCAAAATCACTGTCTGAAATGCAGTCAATATCACAACCAGGTCATAACTCAGTTTGCAGTAACGAAAACACACAATCGTAATAATAAAATGTATAATAGTTAATAATATGCTACTCGTATATAAACGTCAAGTAAGCCGGGTGCACCCGATAAACGGTTTACGGACGTTTCGCCCCCGCCGTTTCGCCTCCGACCGTTTCGCCCCCGCCGTTTCGCCCCCAGCTGTTTCGCCCCCTAGCCGTTTCGCCCCCGGACCGTTTCGCCCCCGAAGTTTTACGTGTAGCTTTAGCCAGCTTCAGCTGTTTTCAGTTGCACCACGAGGAGGTAGCTAGTAGGATTTCTGCAACCGGTTTTTTTATTTTTTAATGCAAAAAATAAAAAGTATGTCACAATATCAGCTCGTATGAAAAAAATCGTTGAAGATTTTGAAAATCGTCAAGTTATTGATTACTTGCGTGGGATTGCGTACAACTTTGAATTTTGAATTTATTCCGGTTGCACGTCGAAATATAGATGTTAAAAGATTTCTCTTTCTTTATATGTATTTACTAAAAACTCTAAAATTAAAACACAAACACCAAGAAACAAAAACCAATAAAAATTTTAAAAAAACTATAATTTAAACACAAACACCAAAAGAATAATAATAAAAAACGGTTGTAGAACTCCTCGTGGTGCTACTAGCGAAAGCTAGAGGTAAAACTTCGGGGGCGAAACGGTTAGCATATTTGAGTTCGCTCGATGCTACAGCGCAGTCCGTGAATGCCGGACTCTGATTGGTCCGTGGTGCGCCGCGAAATGCTTGGTCAATGGCTCGTTTTCCTTTATGTAGGTAATTCTGTAGGCAATAAGTAAAATGATTGTTTACTAGATCTAATACCTGCTTTTGTTTACACCCGGACTAGCTCTG
Organism: Agriotes lineatus; assembly: GCA_940337035.1. Lineage (NCBI taxonomy): Eukaryota > Metazoa > Arthropoda > Insecta > Coleoptera > Elateridae > Agriotes > Agriotes lineatus. The sequence goes on from OW679199.1 coordinate 125,013,114, forward strand.
ATACGTACCTAATATTGTCAACACCTAATTGCAACTTAAAATTGAGTAACATTCCAAAAATAATATGAACATAATACAATTGAAAACAAAATATAGGTTATAACAAAAATACATTTTCATAGATCTTTTGAAGTACATCAACACAAGCTTTGCAAGAAAATAATATAAGCAGCGACTCCAATAAGTATTAAAAGACGACGAAATTCAAAATAACAAATAAGTATAACTACTTATTTATTGTTTCATACAATTCACCTTAAGTAGTTTCTGAATAGGATGATTTCTTAACACCAAAACAGGGTAAATCTTGTCTGTTCATCTATAGATAGATAGATATTTATTGGTGCTAATATGCAACAAGTGCACTTACGTAAGTCACAAAAAAAAGATTACAATAAAATTCAAACTAATAAGAATCATCGGTTCATATTCAAACGTCATTCAAGAAGGACACGAAGTTGGCGACCAATCAGTGCCCGGCATTCCCGGTCCGCGCTGTGGCATCGAGCGAACTCAAATATGCAAACGGTTAGGGGGCGAAACGGCTGGGGGCGAAACGGCGGGGGCGAAACGGCGGGGGCGAAACGGTCGGGGGCGAAATGTCCGTACACCCAATAAACATAAGTTCTAAAACTGTAACAGTCAAAATCAAAAGTATTAATACAATAATAATTACGTTCAATGAACAAACTACATAGATTATTAAAGTATAACAGTGAATGACCTTACTCAATTAAGTTAAAGCTCGATAAGGTTTTAAGGGACACTAATCGAAGAACCAAATCCAAGATTATCACACAAAAACAAAGTGAAATTCGAGGAATTCTGAAGGGATCCTAGGGAAGAAGCTGACAAATCGGCACAGCAATATAATGACACAATTTACACTGCACGGGAAATCTGAAGGATTCAGCCCAAGCCGTGGTAGTACTCTTCCCCATAATTTGTAAGTTAACATTTAATAAAGGGGCAAAACCTGAACTATTGATTTATCTGTGAGATTGCTCCCAGCGTATAAACTTAAGAGCTAGGAGACAGCAAACAGCCCAATTCCAGCATCTGGATCAAGGACGCTTCATCAGCTGGGAAACTCACTCATCCAAAGAAGTCATAATATCGGGAAATTGGACATCACGTGTACGATACGGGAGCATTCTTGGCCGGGTCAAAACATCTGGCTATAGGAACATGGCCGCTAAGAACAGCATCGGGAACAGCGAGAAAACCCCCGAAACGTTAAACCAATTTTGTAATATAAGAAGGCAGACAAGTGACCACGTGCAACTGGCCCGTAACGGTCAAAATCGGGCTGCACAAAGGACCGCATTGAAGCTGTCAGAGAATATGGTCAAATAGAAGGATATTGCCAGCAACTTGCGAAGAACAGAACGCACTCGCCGCGACAAAAGCGGACAAAATCTGAACGACGGTGCAAAAATTACGCCAAATGACTCTAGCTCTAAAATACGTCGCTTTTCACCCATAACATAACACAAATAACCGTTGTGACATCATTAAGGTAGCTCTAGCCATTGGATACCTCATTTGTGGTCTACAGAACAAAAACAGGCTCATGTAGACCAGTGCATATTTATGGTAAAAATAATTGTCAGCAGAGCATCAAAACAGGTATGGTGCATCGTGCTATGTGACGAATCATGGATATGCAATTACGACCCCTAAATAAAATAACAGACGAAACGTTACCCATATAAGTTTTTCGTATTGAAGCACGAACGAGAAAGTGGATGCTGCTTTTTTTCCGCAGAAGTGGTCCTGTAGATGTCATTCCACTGGAACATCGTAGAACAGTTAACTGTGAATAGTACTGTTAAGTCGCTTTGCCGCACTTGTTTGAGAAATTAAAAGCCATTCGTCAAAGAAGTGGTTTGCGTGGCATCTTAATCCACCATGACAACGCGTCAGCCCATACTGCTTTCAGAACATTGAATTGTTTATAACATATGGGGATTCAGTTGGTTCCCCACCCTCCTTACAGCCCTGGCCGAGGCCCGTGTTATTTTTTCTCTTTTCAAATGATGCAAATGAAGCATTTCCTAGTGTAGATGCAGCAATATCGAAATTTCCAAGAATTTTAGAGGATCTTCAGAAAAATTATTAATGTTCTGATTGCTTTACGAAATGGTTTCAAATACCCAATAAATGTATTAGTGTATAAAGAGAATACTTTGAAAAACTTTTGTCAAACGATTTATTCTATTTATTCAAATATAACTAACATTTTGGTGACACGAGTGACCATAAATTGGTCTGATGATTAGGTGACGTGCATGGTATCAAAATGAGCTGACGTTCCGGTGACACGCGTCAAGAAATCGGCCTGGCGTTCGGGTGACATACGTGGCCAAACCGTATCGCTTTTTATCGATCGTATGCCAGCGCTTTCAATTTCCTACATGTGCCATTGACGTATCTGCTGTTGAACTGTACCACGTACTTGCTTAAGATTGTATTTAAATTTTTTAAGTGCATATAAATAACTTCGTGCTAACGTACATGTTTTTAAATGAAAATTACAGTTTTTACAGGGAATTGTTACGATATAAACGAGAACGATATTAAGCCCCCGTTCGTCCTTAGTTACATCACTGGGAGGGTGGGTTTACGTTAATCGTGAAGTCTGGTCCTGTCTTAGAACATTGAAAATTTCAATAATCGCCACCATGAAAGCCTAATGTCTTTCTAACCTAATCGCTTTAGCTTTTTGGAGTTCAACTTTTCTCTACACATTCTTAATAATTGTCCAATCAATAGTTAAACACAACGAGATGTCTTACACTCAAAGAAACAAAACTATACTTTAACAAATGAGATTTATTACATATTTATATGACTGGGGCTGCATAACAGGAAATGTAAAGTATAAATACAACTGGTGACCGCTGGCGACACAAACAATTTATAGAATTTCAGCTCCCCTAGTTAATTCAATAAATAGTAAGGGCCACCTGTAAATTCAGAGAGAGAGAGAGAGAGAGGCGAGCTTGCCGTCCAAAACAGCTGACATTGATCGTACAAAGAGCAAACCGAACACAGGATATATTTACTATATATACCAACAATAGAATGCGCAGGTTGGTTATTCATGCGATATTATACTGGTATTACGAATCCAAACCGAATTAAGTGAATAACTGCTTGAACAAGGACCACCTATTCTATGTACGTCATTGGGGAAACGCACAACTCGGTGAAACACAACAAAATGTAGTATACAGGTACCTTAAGCTGATAAAGTTGTTCTCAAAGGGATTGCAACTGGGGTTGGGGGGGTTTGATGTTTCCCAATCAGCCTCGACTGTTTTAGCAGATTCAAATTACAGCTGTGTAGGTGAACTGGAGCGGTAACTCCCCCGTCAAGCGATTTACGAAATACGACACAGAGCGGCGCCAACCTACCGGGCTTATACAAACTTAAAAGCAGTTTTTTAAATCCGCTGAAGCAAAGAAAAACGCATGTGCGTTGTAAAAATTAAAGGAAGCTGAAGCGAGGCGTATTTTACATCCGGACTACGATCCATAGGAATGGCAATCGATTAATGCTAGAAACATCTACTGCAACGAAGATTTCACTCGCAGAAAAGTTTCCGACAGCGGTTTGAAGGAATCTCGACTACCCGGAACTTTGCACGCACTCTCGAAGTTTACGTCTGTTTTGTTCTAAGCACCGCGTAAGCAAGTGACTGTAAAATGGCATGAGTACGGCACTCCAATCGGTAGGCGATACAAGCTTCTAGAAATTAGTCTCGGGCTGGCTCAAACTTGAAACGCCAAGAGGCGCCCGAGGCGACACTCTCACAAAACACGTCTTGACTATTCAATATATAGGCAAGAAGTCTTCCAAAATCGGTGTTCATCTACTTCCATTCTCTCATTTATCAGCGACTCTGCTTGTAGCGATCTCTTTTTATCCTCATGGTGCTTCGTCGCTCGTATCGTGTAAAAACCCTGTCTAGACGTGCACCTGTCATTCGAAATCCGAATGCAGTTGCTATACCGTGGAGCCTGTTTTAATTCTGTCTTGAGCATATATGCTGTGCCTGCTTTGCGTATGTTACTTTTACGATCTGGTTCATTATAATTTGTGTTCACAAATTAAAGAAGAAAAATAGTAGGTATTATACAAAATCGCGTGGACAGTTTTTGAGATATAGTTATTTGTGGAGAGTTCAAAACCTTTTAAAAAGCGCAATAATACCGCATTTTTATATTTATTGGACATTATATAGAACATTTAAAATCTATCAGCAATGGCCTAGTAGCTAAACTCAGGAAATTGGAGATAAAGTAAACACAATTCCATAAATCGACTTGAATATTTCTGAAATTAGAACTCTGGAGAAACTTGTTTGAAAGCTTCTTGGCTAGTCTTCAAAATGCTGAAGTAGAAACTTGACAATAATTTTTCCTGGAAAACTGCTAGTATTGAGAAACCCAACTTTATTTACGGCTTTGCTTTTTCTGTCGCTGATAAATAATAACTTGTTTTTAAATGGGGATTTTTATATATGTTATAAGAATTGCATGACTTCGGTGTAATTACACACATACAGAGGGTTTTTAAAATGCTATAGTTCGAAAAAGAAAATGTACGGATTGATGTGAAGAACTTTGACGTGAATGTAACCATCCAATGATATCAACGTCTACTTTTACAAAACTGGCAGCAAGAAAAATACATTATGTAACTTTATTCATATATGTATGAATTTCTTGCTGCATTGTGCATGCTTTTACGAGCTTATCGCACAGGTAATATGTAATTCCATTAGAAGGGACATTGGGGTGCAACGTTGTGTAAATCGTTTTGGTATTCAAGCGATTACTTAACAACACTTCCATTAGGTGGCGCACATGTAGTTCGTTTAATAATGTCAATTATTGTTTATGTGCTAATGGCTATTTGGTTAAACCCACAACAGCACGGCGCAAATAGCATAGATTTAAGATTGTATTTACATTTATTCAAATTTAATGTGGAAATAAGCTGCGAGTTTCATCGATGTTTACGCGTATAGTAGATGCTAGATTTTTGTGTTCCCATTTGACGAGTGTGAATACATTACAATTACAATATAAAGTTGGTGCATACTTAGAAACTTAAATAGCACCGAATGGTTTACCGAAACCGTGTATATTGTATAGTGCAGGCAAAAATCTAAATCAAGTCAAGTTAACTTTCTACTTTAATATTTTTTGCAAATGGATCAGATAGCATGAAACCGCATTTTATAATTACATTCATTGCGAGAATTTCGTTCTTCACACCCGCTCTTTAAAAAATCGTTTTGCAGCAAATAATATAGTCGAGCGTTACGCACTATCACTCGGTTTCAAAACCTGCAATCTAGCAGCGTAGGTGGAATAAACCTCAAACTGAGAAAAGTTGCGCACCCTTTAGATTGTGCAAGACGTATAGACTTGAAAATGCCACCTACGCTGTGTGGTTACTTCTAGATTTCAGATTTTTAAAATATATCTAGCATCTGGAATTCCCTTTGTAGTGAGAGAAGCCCCCGTTTTACAGAAGCTTCGCCGGGTTGTTGAGCTCTAACTTATTGACATGCAGGCAACCTGGCAGAGATTGTTAATTTCCGATTTTTTTCTTTTGAGTTTCTATACAGCATTCAAAAACGAAAACTTTTCAAATAGCGTTTAGTCACATGGAGCACAATTATATATTCCAAAATGTTATTCGGTATGCGAAAGTATACATTTTTATTGAACAAGATGGAGGGACAGCGGAAACTGCATATCACAGGAACATTGGCGTTGGAAAAGGCAGACCAAAGGAATAAGGATTATTTCTCATATTGCTGTTTTTTTCCTATATAGGATAGCATGTTTGCAATTACCATGGTCTTGGATTTTCTCCGCTGCGCTAAGCTTTTCACTTATTTGTCTCTGTCCATTCTGTTGCTGTTCCCCCACATTCTCAGTTGTCCTTATTAAAATTGTAATATGGTATAATACTCTGAGTGTTCTCTTAATTTCCATATTCTCAATCATGATCAATCCTACGACTGTTTTGTCCCTGTATTACAAATTGTCAGTTTTCAAGTATATGGTTCGGATAAAATCAGTATTCTAAACCCGGGTTCACAGACGAAGAAAAGGTTAAATTTAAATAGTTTAAAATTCGGAACGTAGCAAATCGAGCAGAAGGAAAAAACTAGTACAAGTCGCGAGCTTGAAAACTTTACGAATAGCATTAAAACATTTTAGTTAATGTATTATGTATGATGCAACTTATTATAAATGAAGTTTAAAACAACTACGTGGCAGAAAAGTATGTTGCTAAGAATCGACCAGTTTATGCACAATTTAAGACGTTTGCGTGGCATAATTTCCTAGAAAAACAAGCTCTTGCAGGGCCAAATGATGCTTAGGGCAAAAAACAAGGCCACACGTCAAGGGCGCCAGTTTTTTGCAGAACCAAACGGTACTTAAAACACAAAGCAGCCTCCCAAGGTGGCAACACGTCGTTACTTGACTTTCCTTGAATAACAAGCCCCTGAAGGGGGTGTCAAATCGGATGTACGATTTGAATAATAAGCCCCTGAATGGGGTGTCAAATCGGATGTACGATTACTTTTTAATAGTTACATTGCTATAATCCTTTGATGTTTGGTCGTGCGACAAGTTTTATCCCGGATAGTGAGTCAGGCGAGACATAGGGTCGTTGCTATTTACCAACACGTTGAGAGTAGATAAAAGCTCAGAATATAGTTGCCTTGGGGCCACAAACTTTGTTCTTGAATTCACGTTTACCATCTAGAATCCAAATTAGGGAACAAGCGGTGCTTTAAGTCGATGTATACGACAGCGCTTGCTACTAGGAATTACTTTTGATGATATTGGTGCTATGTCTGATAACTGCTGTCCAATTCTTAACAGAACCTAGAAACATTTAAAATATTTAATGGGGGCTATATATGCATAAACAATCTTAAAAAGGTACCCTAGGAGACGCCGTCATACAAGCTGCTTATGCTTTTAATTATTTATTCAGCAAGTGCTTGAAGGGCTAATAATGTAATAAACAGAAGCCCAAAACGCGGCTAGCGGTTTTCTATAGGTAAGCGTGGAGGACTCAACTCGAGCAATTCAATGGTTAAGAACGCAACGCTGTTAGTTGTGGGGACTTCCGCGAACACTCAGTACAACGTACAATTTCAGTTACCTTAAGCAGTTGACAGAATGTGATGGGTTTGTTAGAAGCATTTGCCCCCGGAGAGCGTCGTCACAAGCCCAGGGGAAAGGCGGCCAGAACGTTGAAATGCTGTTGAAAGCATTCACCTTCGAAGATGGAGTCCAACTTAAAAGCTGTTGCGATGAAAGGGCCGGGGAAGATGACAGTTGGTTTTGGGGTTGCTTGGTCGGGAAGAAATTGAGTAGCCGACAAACACTATTATGCGTGAAACAGAGGATAGTTCAACTCAAGCGGCACTATTGGCCCGACAGTACACTCCGTAACTTGTAATATTGCCGGGGGTACCTTGTATATATTCGGATTTACCGTAATAGAAGACGTAATTACGCCCTACGTTACGTGACTAACAATCTCCCGCCCGCTATACTGCAACTCAATCGAATAAGTGAATTATTGAATGCCCGAGCTACCTGCGCGGTAGCTCGAAAATCGGGAGCTAAAAGCCGGTTTGATAAGTAAACCCCGACTGAGGACCGAAAAACGAAATTACCAGCTCGTCGACTTCGTTATTCTCCTCTTGCGCGGGGCGTACCGGCAAAGGAAAATTCCCAAGGAATATACGGACGTTAGCGGCCTAAACAATGCTCTGACGCGAGTCGGCATCACGCGCCTAATTTCGCGAAAACTAGCGTACAGAACCAGCTTCTTCCAAAAGGTCGTGAAATAAATCAATTACAAGTGGCGTTAGAAACGCAAAATCATATAGAAAAACTATATGCACCTGTGGTTTATAGTATGAAAGTTTTGTTTCTACTGCGAACATAAACATTAATAATTTAGTCCAATTATGGAAAATCACAATAATCCAATAGTGTTTAGGTCTGAGTTGGTTACTTGCAACTGCAGCAAAGCAGCGTTAGGTTTCTGCGAATAGAAGGGCATCAGTATTGTATCTAAAGATGCAAATCCACCAAATTGGCCAGAGTTAAGCCCAGTTGAACTACATTTGGCTTAAATAAAGAGAAAACTGACAAAAACAAAACGACAATAGACTAACATATTTTTTTAAAGTATAAAACAGTCTTAAGTGATATACGGCAAAGTGAAGGGAAACTGTAAACCGTGAATGACAAACGTGAGATCAAATGTTACAAGGAAAACTCCGTCTAAGATATATAACAAGCTTAAAAGGGTCCAGCAGCTCAGCGTTAGGGGTGAGTCTAAGACTGAAATAAAATAGGCTCACTCGCGATATTAGAAACAACTTTATCTGGAATGATACGGAAATGATACGCCACCTTTGGAACTTTGCTGATGATGTAATAGAAAACTTCAACGAGGAAATTGTCCGTTGCAGATTTGGACCTACCTTGTTTCGCGATTTCTGAAAGCTTAATTTACTGTAGTAATACATGAAACTGCACTTCGCTTTACAGTGGCAATCATACTATCGGCTATGCCGTCTACCCTAATGTAAAATAATAATAATAATACTTCTATGCTGACATCCGATGAAGGCCAGAACTACCACAAACAATTTAATACAATATCTTACAATTCTATCTGTTAGTGGCATCATGTCGCGCGATAAGGAAACCTTCACATGTGTTCGCTTCGGAAGCAATCCCACAAGGGAAAACACTTCACTGCGCTTCTAAAGGGGATCCGCTTCAAAATGTATTGTACCGGGTGGCCAATTAAGAAGGGCACTCGGCCCTCTCTCGAAAAGTCATTGTCGTAAAGACTTGGGGTAAAAAGATTTATGACTAAAGCGGCCAAGAAAAAATGCTGGAAATTATTTTTAAGTTTCTAGAATGGCCGCCAGGGGCGTAATCGCATTCTTGAATTTTAAATCCCGTTTTTTGAGAAATATTCTTATATTACAGATAGCTAAAATAAACACCGTTTTAAAGTTGAGATAAATTCGATTCTTTTTTGTTAAATACCTTTTGCTCTATCTCTTAAGGGAAAGTGGTGGGGGGTGTCCGAACATTTTCTAAAGGAAATGTCAATAACTTCAAAATGGCTGAACGGATTTTGTCAAACTTGGAGTCGTTGAAAAGGGCTTTTCTTAGGCTATCAACGCTGCCTTAATCGGATTGATTTAGATTGTTTGTGTCGCCGCTAGAGGACGTTTTGCGACAACACTACAAATGAAAGGGATTTTCTCAAAAAAATTAAACGCATCGATATCACTTTTATTGCAACAGAAAATAGCCAAATAAGGGTCTAACGCGCTAGTGAAAACCGCATTTTGATATTTGTTTCCTAACCTAAAATATCAGTAAAGGAAATTAAAACTCGAAATAATGTCGCATCTTTGTGAATATTTTCAGTATACCTGCCATTATTAAATCCTAATTATTGTTCTTTTAGCAAAATATATATAAATTTACTCTTAAAATACCAACATTATATTTAAAATGTCAATAATAATTAATACTCATTCAATATGATTGAATATTGCATTTCTGTCCACACGAAAACCTTTGACAGTTGTATGGCGCCTATCAGGATACTGCATCGTTTAGATTCCAACAGAAACAGTTGTGTTTTCATTGTTTTGAAAATAAACACGAAACATATCAAACACTTCTACAGGTGGAAAAGGCATTTTTTATAAATAAGGCCACCAAAATGCACTCTAAATAGCTGCAATCTGAATATAATTGACACTTAAACACCACCATTATAATTTAAACACCACCATTATAATTTTTGCTATTTTGTTTTCCAAATCACACTTGCATTTTAAAAATTTCGACTTTTGTGTGGACAGAAGGGCAATATTCAATCATATTGAATGAGTATTAATTATTATTGACATTTTAAATATAATGTTGGTATTTTAACAGTAAATTTATATATATTTTGCTAAAAGAACGATAACTAGGATTTAATAATGGCAGGTATACTGAAAATATTCCCAAAGATGCGACATTATTTCGAGTTTTAATTTCCTTTACTGATATTTTAGGTTAGGAAACAAATATCGAAATGCGATTTTCACTAGCGTGTTAGCCCCTTATTTGGCTATCTTCTGTTGCAATAAAAGTGATATCGATGCATTTAATTTTTTTGAGAAAAGCCCTTTCATTTGTAGTGTTGTTGCAAAACGCCCTCTAGCGGCGACACAAGCAATCTAAATCAATCCGCTCAAGACAGCGTTGATAGCCTAAGAAAAGCCCTTTTCAACGACTCCAAGTTTGACAAAACCCGTTCAGCCATTTTGAAGTTATTGACATTTCCTTTCGAAAATGTTCGGACACCCCCCACCACTTTCCCTTAAGAGATAGAGCAAAAAGCATTTAACAAAAAAGAATCGAATTTATCTCAGATTTAAAACGGTGTCCATTTTAGCTACCTGTAATATAAGAATATTTCCCAAAAAACGGGATTTAAAATTCAAGAATGCGATTACGCCCCCTGGCGGCCATTCTAGAAACTTAAAAATAATTTCCAGCATTTTTTCTTGGCCTCTTTAGTCATAAATTTTTTTATCCTAAGTCTTTACGATAATTACTTTTCGAGATAGGGCCGAGTTCCCTTCTTAATTGGCCACCCGGTACATACAACTACAAACTTGCTTATAAAAATATACAAAATTTCAACCGTGCAGAAAATGCTTAGATTATTACATACAGAGTCCGGCAACCATGTGGGAATGGAAGATATTTCTAAAACTGCGGGTTACATAAAATTTGCCTGTATGTATACAAGTTGTCGTACATATTAGTAAAATATTATTAATTTTATACAGGCCGGCTTAAAAGTTTTACGTCAAATGCTAATCGTTTTAAAGTCAAGTTGAATGGGTCGACAGACAATTGACTGTTCCAGAGATATTACCAATTATGTGCACAAAATGCTGAATTTCAGATGGCTGCTGTAAGTAACAGTAAACAATTCAATGAAAGAAAACATTACCAAAAAATATGTTTTTTTTTAACTACCTTCGACTACAAATGATGGCTCTGGATGTAATGCTATACGGACTGCTCAAAATTTTGCAAATTTAACCATTTCGATTTTTTTAACTCTGTATATATTTGTATTTTTGGAAAGTCCTATCCATGAGTTTTCTTCTGATATGTTACTTCATACCCCACATAGTTCATATATTTGAGTTCGAACGTTAGAAAACAATTGATATTCTCTGTTTAAAGTGATAATAGACAAACGGCGTTAAAATCCTAATTGAAACACGTAAACTCTCTTGACAACAAAAAGTAAGGTTTTGTCAATAAAATTTAGCCATTGTTGATACAAGAAATAGTAACTCAAAAAAGCAGGACCCTGCATTGGATTTGATTGTTGCAATTCTCAATTATTTGCACTGCGTGTGTTAGTAATTTCGAAAAACAAAATCAACACGGTTGTTGTGCAAGATAAAGTTTGAAAGCAAAACGCAGATCTGGGTTAGTATTAAAACTGTAGGCACATAGATTCGGGGTTCGGGGTTAATGTATTTTCCTTGATTTAGATCGGCCGTCATGCATAAGTTTACAGACTGGCGACTTACCCAGAAATTCCTTCGGCCTAAGTGTTGTAGAAAAAGAAAAAGAGAAAAAGACATCAGTGACACACAAAATGGTTTTAGAGAAGGTGTGGGAACAAGAGAAGCCCTCTTCGGTCTAAACGTACTGAGACAAAGATGCCTAGATATGAATTACGATATGTGCAGATGCTTTATCGACTTTCAAAAAGCATTCGACAGAGTTCAACATTCAAAACTCCTAGAGATACTAAAGAGGAAAAATATCGATAGTAAAGACATAAGAATAATATCTAACCTCTATTGGCACCAAACAGCACGAGTCAAAGTCGGGGAAGATCTAAGCGAGGATGTTAAGATATGTCGCGGTGTTAGACAAGGATGTGTATTGTCGCCTCTCTTGTTCAATGTATATAGTGAGGGCATCTTTGAAGAGGCGCTGGCAGAAGAATCCGGTGATATTGTCATAAACGGCGAAACAATTAACAACTGACGCTACGCTGATGATACCGTTATCATAGCCAATAGTCTAGAAGCTGTACAACACCTAGTTGAAGCAACAAACGTTTTTTGCAAAAGATACGGGCTAGAAATTAATCTAAAGAAGACCAAAGCTATGGCAACCACAAAAAAACAAAACATAAACCATAATACTCGTAGACCACCTATAAACATTGACAACGTGGCTGTGGAATGGGTATCCTCCTAGAAATAGCTTGGCACATGGATATCAAGTGTCGAATTGAAGTAGCTAGCAGCGCTTTGATAAAAATGAAAAAAGCCCTCTGCAACCGTGATATAAAATTAGATCTTAGAACCAGAGTGTTGGGATGCTATATATTCTCCACTCTATTGTATGGAATGGAAGCTTGGACACTAAAAGCGGATAACATCAAGAGCCTAGTAGCATTTGAAATGTGGTGCTACAGGAGGATGCTGAGAATACTGGATTAATGGGTCGGCAAGATTTCTAACGATGAAGTGCTGCGCGGGATGAATAAAGTCAGAGAAATTACTAGAACCACAAAAACCCGAAAATTAGAATATCTAGGACACGTTCTTAGAGGAGATAGGTACAACGTCGTTAAACTGATAATTCAAGGCAAGATCAAAGGTAAAGGAACAGTCGGCAGAAGAAGAATCTCTTGGCTTCGCAACTTGTGGGAGTGGTTCGGTTGCACATCGACACTCTTCAGACAAGCAATTGACAAGGTCCGGGTAATGATGATGATTTCCAATCTCCGGTAGGAGTGGAACTTCAAGAAGAAGAAGTGTTGTACATCAGATACACGACAGTGGGAGCACCAAGGCAGTCATTAGGGCCTTTCTGCTGGCATGTGGTAATATACACTTGCTCGTAAATACAAAACATCCAAATTCCACAACCAGGCATGCAAACAAGAATAAACAAATCTTACGACATTTAGCAGTACGTGTTCGGGATAATAGTACTTACAGGTGGTTCCCACGTAGCGCCTCGATCAGGGATTTTCTCTATCACCGTCGATGAGATGCCCATAATATCTGTAAAGCGGAAATATCGCATCTAGTGCTTATTAGCCGAATGCTAACTAGACCAACTCATGTCAGTGGGATTTGCATCTACGGTTGCCGCCTCCTCCGAAGACCAAAATCGCAAATGGGCATCCCAGGCTACTCAGGTGCGTTTCCTGGACCCTTGATAAGTTAGGTGGTTATTAGACCAAGGGTTAGCGGTCATCTAGCCGAATGTTCGCTATTCCCAGGTACGTAAGTGTATTATTTGCGGCATCGATTGGGCACCAACACAACCATAACATAATGAGCAACGACCCAAACAACAAAGCTCTCCAAACAATAAGGACAATGAAACAGTGTCTAACTCGGCTGCACTATTAAACTACATACAATACTATGTATTATGGACCTAATTCTTTTATAATTTCGGTTAAAACACGTAATTAGACACTTCAAAAATCACACCAGAGCTGTCGCACTGGAAAATGCCGCGCTCTGTGGTGTCACATTTCACATACACATACACACGCACGCACGCTCGCACGCACGCATGCACGCACCCACACACACAACACACACATGCACGTTTCCAACCGCCAACTGATCGCCAAGCTCTCTGCTACGCAAAAAACTGATATAAAACCGAAAATTTTGTTTCCGTATGAACTACCTGTAAAAGGAATAAAACACTACATTCAGGCAATTACTATAATCTGTATTATAAAAAATGATCTTTAAACATCAAAACACGAGGAAAATTCTATTAAGACCAAAGAAACCGTAAAATAACAGAAATATATACGACGGTGTTTATGCGTTTTAGCCTGCATTTCTGTACTGTTTGCATAAGTTATAAAACGTAAAGGAACTAGCAAGAAATCGATGAAATTTTCGCAACTTTGTGGAAACTACCGCTAAAACAACACGGATGATGTACAAATCTTCATTTGCTACACGTACTTCGGTTCATGATAGCTTTAGATCACTTGGCATCAGTAGAGGCAGTTCTACTATTTACTTAACGACTTAAAATTGCACGTGGAATTTATAAGGTGTAGGCATTACTGCTATTCCAGTAAATATTGGAAAATTACCGCGAATGTCAACATTAGTAGATAAAATTAACAACCAAGTTGTGGCTTTCCTTGTCGCTCAAGGAATATAGATGTAGGTAATTAGTAAATAAATGGGATGCTGCTGCTCATTAATAATGTTAATTACCTTAGTTACGTAGTAATGATATTTTTTCAAAAGACTTTTATGGTGGATCTTCCAACGACCAGCGTTCAGATAGAATTTGATCAAACTTAGGTTTTCTATAGTAATATTTGCGTCGACAAACGAAAGCCTGATCCTTGCAGCTTTAAACACTTTTAGGATGAAGGGTAGAAATAATCTGGAAGTTAAACCCTTGTCACAACTTTTTATCCTCTCCCGACACCATTTCAACCGCTAAGTGTCAACTTGGAAATGTGAAACGAAACCGAAAGGAAAAACACAGCATGAACTATAATTAGACTTAAGAAATCGTTAACTGGTTGCTGAAATACATGGACTGACGTACATTTTGTGATTTTTTACAAAGATGGCTTCAACCGTTATAAAAAAAGAAATTTTATTACCGACGAGGATGAATTATTGGATGTTATTAACAATTTTTAATGCGAAGTTATCCCAGAGGACGTACATAAATATATGAAGAACGCTTTATCCCCTGCTGAAGAAGTTGCAAGTTAAGCTCTCACGCATATACTTAGACGTACGAAGGAGGTACGATTCTGTGAAAAGTGCAGAAAGACTTCACGAAGATGAAGACGAAAAAATTGCAAAAAAGTTATGAAGCATACGAAGTTAAAGCGCCCACTATAAATAAATCGGGCAGAATATAATTTTCCTAGCGGTACTACTTAAGATAAATTTGTAGGATGCGAAGCGGCAACTGCTACTTTCTTGAAACTGTTTGATCCCGTTGTTCAAAATAGTTTATATCAAAGCAATTCTACTCAAGGGAATAACACTAAACCTGAAAAAGGACAACTTCTCACTTCTGTTAACACACACATGAGTATATTGGTGGGCTACCACAAATCGCCCAGTTGAAGACATTATGGGTCTATTACTCCAGATTTAAGGATAGCTATTGTAGCTTGTGCTATGGAGTAGTGACAGATTTGCATCAAATTTTAGGCACTATTCGTATTGACGATAGCTTTAGCATCTCCAAAGAACCATAGAGATCAATTGTATAAGATTCGAGCAATAATAACTCCGTTTTTTAAATTACAAGTTGCATAAATAAATTACAAATAAAAGATACTGTATTTATTGTGATCTTGGATGTATTTTAAGTATTAGCCCTTGCTTCATTGTAGGAAACTCTCTTATTAAGGTTGTTCACTTCAAGTTCCCAAGTAATTGTAAACGTAACAGTGGTAGAAATTCTCTGGTCATAGGTTAAGTTACAGGACGCTTCAAACCATGTCTTGTTTTACAAGGCCACTCATGAGATGTAGGTGGGTGAAAGACTATGAGATTCTTCAAAGCAAGAAGTTTCTTGAAACAAAATCTTCTAAGGTCTGCCAAGATTCAAAATTTACCCCTTGGGTTATCAAAAGGAGTATTTATAAAAATTTTAGTATTTCAAAGGAAATATGCTGCCGTGGATTTTTACAAGGGTACCCGTGAGCCGTCGGTGGTTGAATCTATAAGAATCTTAAAATATTTTGACGCCACTTGTAGTGGAATTTACTGTTTTCGCTCTGTTTTACGGAAGGGCGGGTCATGCGATTCAAGCGACTGCAGATCTCGTCTTGCGCATCTTCAGTCGGAGTCGTAACACCAGAGCGAGCACATCGTTGCGTGCCGCTCTCCCTGGCTCATTGTTTGCGTGTTCGTAGTGCTAAGCTATCGACAACAGAAGACATAGGTGCGTACCGCGTCGGAGTAGATTGTATCGTAAAGAATAGTCGCATGCCTGGGGAATTTTTATCATTTATTTAGGGTGCCATCCCTAATTACGGTTGAATACCGGATTGACGTTAAATATCTTGAAATAGCGGGGCGTTGTGTGTTTGTGCCGTTGTATGTGTTACGGCTATCGTTAGTTCAAAATCCACCTGGTTGAGACCAGGTGGATTTTGAACTATTATTCCAACTCCGTATGTGTATGACGCCACCCAGACGAGTGCGTAGCTAATTCTCTGTCACTCGGCCATCTCTCAAACCCGACGTAGATATCGTCTCCAAGGAGGGTTCAACTTCATCTCTCTTTCGGAGTGCGATAATGTCTCCCAAGTTCCAAGGCACTGCATGTAATATAATGTGAAAATAAAAGGTATGTTAAATTATCGGGAAGTATCGAATGTTGAGTTTAGCCAAGTTTTACGTTTGTTTGAACAACAATTAAAAGTGGTGCTTACTGGTGTATAATAGTTTTGAAGTTAAACTATCTGCACATTTACGTCACTTATGGTATTATTTGCTTTTTCGCGTTGTAACATATGAAATGCGAGATTTTGAACATTCAATAGATCTGTGTACATTTTTGTGGTGGCTGTTTGGTTGAATTCTTTTTCTTCTCTGTAAAGCAATTTGCAGGAAACTTCACAGGTATTGTAGAGGACGTATACTTCAAAGTGCATTTAAATACAAGAAATTACGTGGCGCCCTAGGACATCCATTCTGAACTATCATAAATCCACAATTCTGCACTAGTGAACGTATCCTTCTCGGCTGCAGTGAACCGCAGCAAAATCGGTGCAGGGTTGATTGAATTTCGTGCGTTCTCGAATCATATGAACGTCATTATAACGTCATAATAGCCGGCGTTGCAACACGGAGCAGCTGCCTGTTATAAACATTGCTAGTGTCGTGACTCACGTTTAGCCCTGTTAGTCCAAGCAATGAGGCGAAAATAAGGGGTCTACCACGCAAAAGGTCGTAACCAAATCTAAATTTGGTAGGATCGTAAAATTTACTGTCCTGATTATAACCCTGAGTTTTCGACCTTGTGCGAAGACCGCTCGCGCCCCCATCTTAAAGAAATGGCAGTCAAAATAATTTTTTTGCAAATATCTTCGTTTCTATTGGTCCTACGAAAAAAGTGAAATAATAAATTGAAGAGCATAAAATTGTACATAAAATATGTGCTATACATTTTTCTGTGCGATCAATAATTTTCAAGATACAGTGCGCCAAACACGAGAAAGTGATGGTAATGTAGCGGTGGAGCGTTTTTTTCTGCATCTGTCTGCTTAAATGTGAGATAAGTGATACGTGCAAAGTAATTTCCACGTAAATATCTATCATTATAAAATGCATTTGCACAGTTTTCTGCATTATATTTTGTACGGACACGTCTGATTTTTTCGTAGGACCAATAGGAACGGAGATATTTACAAAAAACTGATTTTGATCGCTATCTATCCAAGATGGCGGCGCGAGCGGTCTTCGCCCAAAGTCGAAAACTCAGAGTTATGTTCAGGACAGTAAATTTTACGATCCCACCAAATTTAATTTGGTTACGACCTTTTGCGTGGTAAAACCACCCATTGCCTGGACTATGTAATAAATCTTGAAGAAGGGGTTTTCTTGAAGCAATACACTCCTCTTAAGTCCCGCCAGAAAGGGGTATTTGAAAAAATATAAGGTATTGCAAAGAAAATGTTCCGCAGCGGAAGAGACATTTAAGAAGTTTTGACCTAGGGAGAGGGCTGTACTGCAACTAACTGAAAATAAATGGAGAAGGAAGCATTTTCTATGTTTTACAAGAAAACCCATGAGGTGTCGGTGGTTGAATCTTTAAAAATCTTCAGAGAATTATGTTCCCTGATGTAATATGATCCTCTAGAACCCGCCAAAAGATACAAAATTTGGTCCTTAAGTCATCAAAAAGTTATTTGTTTTTTTGGTATTTCATAGGAAATATAGTATGATCAAAACTTATCTTCAGCTAGTATGGCTACGGAGTAGTTCTCCTAATTTAAGAATGCAACTAGATGTCACTTAAAACTCAAATGTTAGGTTGACAGTTAAATATAAACAGAGTGGACAAGAACTAACGGAAATATTAGATTTGCAAAGGCAAGTAATGAAGATAGGATTAACTGCCCCCCCCCCCCCCTCTCGAAGCTACTAGCTACATTTACACCTGTTTGGATTTAGAATTGAAACTGATACTGTTTTTATATATGTGTTTACGCAAGTGGGTGCCTAACGGACACCAGTTTTGAGTTAAGCGAATTTTTAATACATCGGTAGAATTGCAACCAGCCAAAATAGGATCCACTAATCAAATCATGTAATCCGTGACGTCACTGTTAGGGCATTTTCTTCTTGCAATAATAAACTGATAATGGTTCAGCATTGTCTGTATTATTGTATGCTCAATATAATATTCTAATTGTGTCATTGTGTTTACCTATACAGTGTACAACAATATACAGATGCATTTGTGAGCAAAATAAGCACCATGCAAGGCGAGTTATTGCAGCAATTAGTACTTTATCTGCTTCCAGACGTCTTTGTCGGAGTTGGAGGCTACTACCCACAGCTTCAGGCGAGAATATTCTATGCAGATTCGACAAGTCTCTATACATAAACGTATGTTGTGCCTGCGTCTCTCTGATTCACGTTTTCATCGGCCTAGATCGGGCGCGATCGGCCGTGTCGCCACCGCGTTCTTTATAACACAGCCATAGGCAAGTACCTTTGTGCGTTCTTGGGCAGGCGGTTAAAGCATCTGACCAGCAATTTTATTCAGTTGGGGAGCGGGGGTTTGAATCTCACCGGCTGCATTTTTTACGTTGCTTGCATTACAGAGGCGCAGTCCATTTTTTCCATATGGAAATGTAAATTAAAGAAACCATTGGTAATAACCATTGTCACTAGATTGAGTGTATTGGTACATAAGCTTCTGATGATGATTTTAAATTGTAGTTGCGGCTATTGTAAACTAAATTGTCCACGGTGCAATACGTACCTAGTTAAAACCAAATTATAAAATTAAGGCTCAGGTTTATAATAGCCAGAATAGTGTAATATAATTAAATGCTAACCAGTCAACATGAAACCTAACCTCCCTGCAAAATTAATAACCAGAAGCTTATGTACCGACACAATTCAATCAAGTGATAGTGCTTGTTGCCAATGGTTGTCGTATGAAAAAAATAACTATATCTTATTTGCTCCTGGGCAATACAATTTCTTCCTGTTCTCGTTATATAAGCCAGACACTTTCTAATGTAATATTTAATGAGACCAAAATAAATAGTTTTATTTTATCTTCCATATTTTTACCAACTACCGCAGAGGTAGTTTATTTGCTCCTAGCCAATCCAATTTTCTTTCTGTTCTCGTTATATAAACCGAGAACTTGTTCTGATGTAATGCAATTTTTAACGAGACCAAATAAAATAGTAACGCAAGTTTTGTGCTAAGAAAATAGTGATGCTTCATATATTTATCATGGACATAATTAACGGTTGGGTGCGGCACGTGACTCCTGAATGCAATTCTAGAACCGTCGGGCTTAATCAGGACTATCATTTCCGAGTCGCTTCTCGTGTGCAGCTTTTCATTTTCTGTTTATTTCCAGAGAATATCCTTGTGATCATTACACGGCTGTCATCAACGTGACGTTGATGAATACTGGTTGTCCGAGGCCGGTCGTCAGAGATACCGCCCTGCAGCTGTTGCAGCTCCTTGATAAAAGATTTTTTGGGGCTGTGGGTCCGTTGGCGGAGGGCGATTTGGGTAAGTTCATTTAGATTTCTGTCTTGATAGCAGCACAGAAACCGGTATGGCGTGGCGTTCTAGCGATTGGCCACGTTTGGTAGTTTTTCATCAAGTTGCGAAATATTACTTAGTCTGCGACGTTTTTAAGAGTAAAAATGTGTGACCCTTGCTTATCAAACATCAAATTCAAAGGGTCAATATGAAATTTGCCCAAAACACATTTCCTTGAAATTGCTAGTTTTAAATCATCGTAAAGTAGGGACAGGTTGTCTTAATTTAAGAAATTAATGTAAATCTCAAAACTATTTTTAGAAGTCATTGGGGCACCAGGTTTGAATTATAACCCTTTGAACTAATTGGCAAATTATTTCTCCAACCCAAATACGAAAAGCTACTGGGATAGGAGACAAATAAACTTACTGAAATAAGTTTTACCTTGACAATAACATGTAGCACTTTGCTGAAAGGCATAAAATACTACTCAAATAAAAAAATAAGGTTACGTACATTTATTACGTACTAAAATACAATATTAAACATAAGCAGTTTAATGTAGTAGTAGTGTAGTCGTAATTAATATTAAAAAATCATTGCTGGAATATAAATGTATTAAAAAAATAATCTTCTGAAGTAGCAGATAACTTCATAAGGGCAAGTAACACATCTTATAGATAAATGATTAATTGAATAAAATATCGTTGTTTAAAACGTAATCTCGACCATGAATACGTACACAAATTCTAGTTAATAATAAAATTTCAAATAAAAAAGATCACATCCGATGAATATGTTATGCTATAATCTTCCACAGTTGATAATCGGTTAGGTTTTTGGGCAGTATTTTCTCTTAAAATGTAATACTCCAGGCAGATCCCCTAGAATGCGATCTGAAGTGATATTCCAGGATGATTGACCGATATTTCAATGAAACATTCAAATCAGATTTAACCAGTTAAGTATGCCGGAGAGGAATTTCGACACCATATGAACAGGTGTATTCATACGAATACGTGAAATAAAACGCCTACATAATGAAATATGAATTAGAATTGAGCATGTATGCGTTATGCCGTGATATTTCTTAGATAAACGTACTTTAAGATATTTAATCCAAGATGAAACTTGTAGAAGCTGTCTAGTACACATAAATTCCAGAGTAAGTTAACTGGCATGGTTTAATATTCAAATCCGTTCCAAATATGCGTAGGAGCTACTCTCGGTCCAACATACCAACCGTTACCGTTTTAAGATTACCAAACGAAACACGAGTTACTTTCACTTGCAGTCACGGTAGGAAAGGATGCTTGCGGCCAATGGTACTTATCAACGAAAAAAAAAACGACCAGAGCTTTTTACCGACAAAATTACAGAAATACCGTTGGCGATTCTATGCTAAACATTTGAACTCCGCGTCAACATAGTGCGCTACTGTTACCTCAAAAACGAACCGTAACATAAAAAGTGCCCATAAAATATTAGCACATGACTTAGCCTCGGATTCTTGAAAACAAATAAGTCGATTTACTTGAACTTTCTGAAATTTAAGCGCGTTAAAAAATATTGTTATTATAACAACAGGACACTCGGATCGATTTGGATGATAGGTGTCGGTTATTATAGCCGGACTGTTAGTGGATGACGTATGGTGGTAAGATGTAGATCAGACATTAACTGTTCAATAGCAATGCCAATAGCTTTTAATTTTCTTTTCTAGAAAGAGGCATGTATTGCTCTTTTTTAATCTTTGTTGATGTATTGTGATTTACACAGAAAAGGTAGTATACCTACAAATTAATTGTTTTATACAGAGGTAGATAAAATGTTGAAAATTTCTCGTATCTTACACACACTGCTGGAGAAGGGTTCCACTACATCAAGATAAGCTTAATTATACAGGATTTCGACTCCATTTCGCACTCTTCAACATATTTGTTAATTAATATTTTTTGGTTATTGCGGCTTGAATCAAAATGTATTAGGATGTTAAAATGCAAGATTAGGCATTGAAAGTGTTTACTTTTCATTACTATACACGATATCCAAACGGACATTCGAAACGACTAGCACCATTTCCTGGTTGTCATCTATTGAAGTGTCAACCTCTACAGATACTCGGTTCTTAGTTTCATTTTCAATTCCGAAAGCGCTATCTCGACAATTGCTAAATTTGTGCTCGTATCTGGATTGAGAATTACATTCTCTCCCGAAATCGAACTGTAGATACTGTGGGTGTCTATTTTTTTAGTTCAGCATGTTAGACTTTAAATTGCATTTACGACAGGTAAGGCCCCTTTCAGACGAAACGACCTTTTCGCCGTGCGCCGTGTACGGCACAGTGCCGTGCATTTTGAAGACTATTGATTCATATGGAGCCCTTCATACGAGACGGCCACGACTTAAGTCGTACACGGCCGCCGTGAACACCACGGCGTTTATCAAGCTCGGACACGGCGCCGTGCCGTACACGGTGTCTTGATATACATTGTGGTATATGGAACCTTTCAGACGGAACGACTTTCCACCGGTGAGATGGCGTCTCTCATATTGGTATTTCGTCCAATGAGTTGTTCTTGCACTTGATTCGAATGTTGCTATTAACATTCTAATGTACTTGAGTCATTCTCAGTCATCTATTACACAATACTGAAAAGTGAGATACGATTAGAAGCCTACATACGGGGTGTTTATAAATCGTAACATCGTTCATAACAGAGATATTAAAAAAACTTCGTTTTGTTTTAAATACCAGTACGTAGACCACAAATTATAATCCAATTTAAACCATAACCTTTTTTTTGTGCGTACTGATACACGACTTTTGGTATTTTTAATGGAACACCCTGTACATTTTTAAATATTTTAAATCAGTGCTATGGTAGTATGCTTAAAATAAAATTTGGAAAGTTGTTATTTTATTTTAAAAATTCCCAAATTTAGGCCATGCCACTCAAAATCACTAACAATCGACCAAGAAATGCAAAAGAAAGTTTACCTGGCTCTCCTCATGGATGAATTATCGCACCACACATACTAAAACAATTGAAAACTATGTTTTTTAAATGAAATAATTATGTTTGCATTGTATTTATATTATAAAATAATTTCTTAAAAGGCGAAATGAAATGGCGAATATGGATCATCGTGGGTAAAGTTTTTTGTTGTAGTTTTCAACTGCTTAATGAAACTTATATTGTTCCATTTAAAAAACATAGTTTTAAATGGTTTTAGTGTTTTTAATGCGATAATTCGGCCATGAGGAATATTTGGAGCCAAGTGGAGTTTCTTTTGCATTCCTTATGCGATGTTTAATAATTTTGTGTAAGTCATGGCCTACTTGAACTAAATATTTTTTTATTTAAAAAACATAATGAGTTCTAAAATTTTTGTTTGAACATCTGTCAAAGTATTTTTACGCTGATTTCAAATATCTTCAAATATACGGGGTGTTCCATTAAAAAAAACAAAGTCGGGTCGCAAAAATAAGACGCCACAACTTAAACTGATTTATGACAGTTGTAGGCTGAATACTGGCATAAAACAAAAAAAAGTTTTTTCAATATCTATTATTAATAAAGTTACAAGCTGTATAGCGAGATACAAACATCCTGATACTTCACGGCCCATATCACGCCGTCATGTTCACCACGAAAAGTCGTGTGTTCTACGGCGCATCTTTGGAATGCACGGCACTGTGCCGTATACGGCGCACGGCGAAAAGTCGTTTCGTCTGAAAGGGGCCTAACAATGCAAAAAATGCACGCAGCTTGCTTCAGTTGAACACGGACGAGGTTTTACTCCGAAAGCAGATATTTCTCTCTAAAATTTAAATCGGTAGGCACGTATATTATAAAGCGTTTAGCCTTTCATTATGGGGAGAAGCTCAAAACTGATGTCTATCAGAGGACCACTTGCGTAAACACACATAAAAAAGGATCATTTTGAATTTTAAATCCAAAGAGCCATCAATATTATGTCTATTAACATGCAGGAGATGATTAATCATGCAGAAGGCACACACAGCAAAAGGCATTTGTTTAACAAAACCAACATGATAAAAAACGAGTCTACAAATAAATAAACGAAGTTTGGGGAGCCCAGCTCGCAAAGCTGCACCTGGTGCAGAGATAGCCCACGAAGAAGGTGGTTTAGGCGGCAGAAGCGCTAGAAGTTGACGATGAAAGCTGACCCACGAAGTCGGTACTTCGGCAGGAGTCGGGGAAATCCCCAAAGTCGGCTTATTCAAAATTAGAGCAATGTGAGAACTGAGTCCGACTACAGTCGATTATTGGAGTCTGGCGGCATTTAATTCATGACAACGGAACATCCAACAGTTTTAAGCAGTGTAAAAGTTGTGAATATGCGGCGATAAATCGACAAACCTTTACGGCAAAGATACTGTGCTACTCTAATACCCTATGACATCGCGTAAAAACTCAATACCTAATCGGGGCTGGTCACGGACACACTAATATTTTAATCTTCCGCCTTCAGCCAAAATAACGAAAACAACTGAAATAACGTCCCAATTCAACTTATTTAAAATATCCTAACAAGCGATAATTTTATAACGCGAAGGATAATCTGAAAGTGACACAGGAGAGCATATATTTTTAAAAGTTAACACAACTTTCCAAGAAGATGCATTTTTCTAAACTGTAAGCAAGTGTACCTTCTCTCCATATTAACTAACTTAACAAAAACAGAAAACCAGAGAAAGCTTTTATATTGTATTGATACTTTTGATATCATTTGAGATTGTAGTCTCTCATTATGCAAAATATTGAAAATTATAATACCGCAGAGAATTTATCTGCTTTAAGTTGTCTTTGAAAATAATATTAAAAACATATTTTTGTAAGAAGGTTAAAATGATGGAAAGTAGTCTAATTCATTGTTCAATGCGCTTAACCCCTAGTCCCACTGTTCTCAACTTTCTGGAATAATTTCTCAGAACTTTTCAAAGTTTAGTGTTCCTAATTAAACAACTAAGGATTCTTAGTATCTCGTCACGGAACCATTATTATACGATGTCCGGTTTGTTAGTGTACAGCCGAGACAGTATATCCATCCTGCTGCGATGTTGTTTAAATATCTTTCTATCAATTTTACTTATTCACTTCATACGATGCTTACTTAAGGCAATGCTGAAATGTTATCAAAAACTGTAATTTTTTCAACAGGTGGAAATTGTATTATATCGCAGAAAAACCCAGAAAGCATCTGTCCCTGACAGAAAAAATATCAGAAAATTGGTTATGCGCCGTGCTGTGAAAATATTTAGCAAAACTGCTTAACGTGCCTTGCATAATTATGGAACATTTGCAAACTAGAACTAATACATTTTAAAGGTTCTAGCCGAGTGCATTTCTTAAAGGAATTAAAACGAATGATGGATGCTGGAAAAGGGCGACGAAGCTGCAAAGTTATCTTAATTATTGGACGAGTAACTTGGGCTTCGCAATTTTGCGTCATAAAGGAACTTCAAAGAAAAAAAACACGCAATATTTCGGTGGAGAAGTTAATAAAAGCTACCTGCGGCGCATTTCGTCTGTTCTCGAACAACAAAAACATGGAGAATAATAATCATCAAAATAATTATATATCATAACAGTGCCATCGCGTCTCAGTTGTGGAAATATTTACAATCCAGTAGTTGGTACATGGACATTGAAAGGCAAAGTAGTCTAAAGACAACGTATGTATACATTAGAATAAAAATGGCAATCGTTCTGCATCCGTAATGTTTTTACATGGGGAAAGTTGCGTTGGAGAAGATCCTCAGCTGTTAGAGCGGTTAAATGTGAATCATGATGAGCGTCTAACGTAAAAGTAAGTACATATTACCATTGTATCCGACCCTCTTGTCTTTAATTTCAGTTTATAATCCAAAGATATTATCGTCTTATTTAAAATAGCTCTAATAAATATATAGCGCACACCGGCAACGGTGTACCACTAATTACCGAACTATTTCTGTATTACAAATTATATCGAAAATTTCGCAGATAATTGATAACTGTTAGTAAACTATGCAGAGTTCGAAACATGTAATTTCACCAGCACTATGCGGTTTCCTCGAATCCAAATCATTAATGTTAGAGAAACCATACATTGCAGCAAAATTGATTGTTTTGTGTATGACAAGTAACAGTGTAGATGGTAAAATAATGATAAAAATTAAACGCCTAAAGCAACTACAGAATGGTGAAGTAGAAAACCAAGTAACTATATTCTGATGAATTTGATTTTAACACTGTTTTTATAAAAACTTCAAGGTGTACTGGATTTTATTTACTAAAATTGTAGAAGCGTTGGGTAGAGTACAAAGTTTGCAATAAGCGAGTCGTTGGTTGGAATTCGTGGATAGTCAGAAGTTTTTCGTTGCTGTGCTTTGAAAACTGATATACACACAATTATGTTCTGGAGGTAGCAGAGCAGGCGTGTGTAAAGCTGAATGGAGGACCTCGATTTTCGGGACGGTGCGTCTCCAGGTGGCGGATGTGGGAGTGCTCTTAAGATATGTGGAGCAGCTGCAGAATGCATTCGCGGACCAAACTAGGAACATGTACTGAACTTATTGCAGTTCATAAATAACTTTTATGGCATGTCATTAAAAAGATAAAATAAATGTGAAAGGCCTTACCGAACACCCAGATTGCATAATTCCATAGTTCTAATATTTTTGCACACATAGTTTTGTCTCTGCTGTCAAACATTTTGATTGGACGTACACTAGTGGAAAGGTTATTGTCATTACACAAATGGATAAAATATGAGAATTACATTAAAATAGCGAATATGAAGTACTTGCAGTTCTTGAATTTTAACTGACATTTGCTTGACCTTTTTGCCTAATTAAACATACAGGGTGATACAAAAACAGTTTCACAAAACATTTCAATAGATTCATACATATTACACCCATTCCATGATCTTAATTTCCTAGATGTATATTAAAACTTTCATAGTTGCACATTGCTATCTCCGTGTTTTCTTATGAACACTGAATAACATCATCTTGTGTTACACCTTAAAATTAAGACCAAGACCAAAAGAGCACAGATGCTTCGGTGGGATATGGGCGAGCTTTTACTCTGAAAGCCTAGATCTTTGCGTCTTATCACTCAATTCGATAAAACCATATGGTGTTGATAATTGTTCGTGGACACCACTGAGTTGTTTACTCTTAGGTCGTGAGAATTCTAGGAATTTTTGCTCTATGATTTCACCGTAACTTCATCTGCTTGCTGCTTATTTTTGTCATAAACGCATCTGCGTATTTGCCGTGCGAAACACAAAACGGGGAGCTGGAGCTGGTCCATTATTAAGCTATTGTGACGGTATGGAGGGAGGGGAATACCTTAATGGTGATGTCACAGTATTAAATGAAGGATTGTTAATTAGGTGACCACAATCTGACGTATTAAAATGGCCCTTAGCCTTCCCATATGGGGGGGGGAGCTCAAAACTTGCGTCCGTTAGGCACGCTTGCGAGAACATACACATAAAAATACATTTAAATTTGATCTGCAATGTGAAACGACATAGCTTGGAGCCTCAGCTCTAGGAAGGTAACCAGAGGCTGTTGAAGAGCAGGCACCTGAGACGACTAACTTGGACTGATGAAGTTCTGTAACCCTAGGCACCTGAACTGATGCAAAACTATAACCTGGACTGCCGAAATGCTCTGACCCACGGGGAAGGTAGCCTGTGTCGATGAAAGGCTGTAACCTGGGCTAACTTAGCTGAAGTTAAGGAGAAACGCAAAGCCATGTTATATTTGCAATAATTAAAAATTAAGTTAATGTCCAAGAATTGCCTTGAGCTGCCAACAATTTCTTACTGTGTGCTTGGTTACGTAGCCACATTTTTAATTTTTGGTATGGGTTTTTGAAAATCTTTAAGGTCTACTGAATTTTGAAAAATATATTGTCAGTATGATTTCCGGCCTCCATTTTATGGCGCTGATCGTGCAAGATTGTCCTTTTGGTGCTGTGGATGTGATCTGAAATGTTCACTACATGTGAATGTCATAATTCCTTAATTAATATGAAACTTGTCGCTCGGTCTTAAGGAATTGTGTGTGAAATTACTGAAATGAATCTAGTTGTGCTAGGATACAACTTTATTTCTGTTCAATTGTTCACTCCTGGCCACCGTCGAACTTTACTAAGTGTCTATCTTTCCATTTTGGACATCGTCTTCAAAGTTGCGTAATGCCAGGTCTTTTAGTTCTTCCTAGTGCCTCGCTCCGCATGTGTTCTCCTGGACTGTGATATCATCTCGTAGACACCTGGATAACCAAATCGTAGGCAGTTCTGAGCTTCTCGATTACTTTAACTGTTCTAAGAGATTAAGTTACCTCGTTTTTCCTCGTGCCGTGTCGAAAATCCGATTCAATCTGGCACAAATACGTCTGTGATGAAAGTAAGCAGCGCTTATCGTACAGTTTAGATTCATGAAATATAAATTACTCGTGTTTTGTTTACGCTTTAACATTGGAAGAATGATCAAAAGTAAGTAAACAAAATTACAGAAGTTGCAATTTACCAACCTTCGTTAATGCATTGAAAATGAATTTTGCTAGTCTTCAAGTCTGGCATACAATTTGCAAAATCTGAAAAATTTACAAGGGATAGAAATAAAAACGTTTTTAAATTGTTTATTATACGCCACGCAAAATGTTACGGCGAAGTTCTGCATAGCAGATCATTAATAAATAATACGTACTACTGTACACTTTAAAATTAATTTGCAATTAGATAAAGATGTTGAATTCGTTCAAATTTTTTATATAACTTAAGAAGATGTATTGCGTATATGAGTCATTCTTATTATTACATTTATTAGTTGTTTTAAAGGAGTTCTGAGAATTACATGTAATCTGATCTGCGGCTCCACATATTGTTCATATTTTATTTTGTTTACTCATAAGACGTGCTTTAATATCAAAAACAAGAACTGGAGGGAAGATGCTTTTTTAGGAGGAACGGGGCAGTGTGAAAAAGGGATTAGATGTGAATATACCTTTGAGGTACTGCTTGAATGGAAAGTCCAATTATAAGAAGTATCAGCGTGGTTGTTGGAAAATACCGAAAATGGTACAGGTAAAGGTACAGTATTCTACGCTATGAAATTATTGTTTATTGGCAATGGTGAAATAGTTTCTTCTTCCTTGTTTTAAATTATATTATAGACATTAAATTATTAACCATTATTTTACCCCACTCTTCCTTCGTGTGACATTTTGAAATGTATGTCGAAATATGAACTTCCATCATTTATTACGCATCGAATTCTAGTCTCGTCGGCTAAATATCCAAATGTGAAAAGCTTGACATTTGACATTTTGCTGCGACGTCACACAGTTTTGATTACAGGTAGCTCAGAATAGTTCATACGTTTATTACTCCTTTATTCCAACGTAAATATTTAGCCTGCTATTTCTTAATTGTGTCCTGTGTACAATGCGGGAAAAAGGTGAGGAAAGAAACATCGTTTGCAAAACCCGTATTTTAAATGTAATAACATAAATAAAACTTCGCAGCGGCGTTGCTCTTTCATTTTATTGTGGATAACTGAGACTATTTAATAGTTAATTATAAATCTCTTTTTCTTCAATTGTATTACTCGTATATATTATAAGCGACAACTCTTATTCAGTTTGTCTCATAGATCTTTTCTTTAGCGTGTGCTGTATATGAAGCAATCACGGAAATGATTTAAAATTGCTTCTATTTTACGATTCTCGATTAAGGTAAAGCATGCGTGTCGTTAAAATATTAGTTGGTGTGACAGAAACAGTTAATACGTCTGTCTTTATTTTTACCACACGTAATAATGATCTCTCTGTTTATGTTTATGCAGTCATAAACTACACAATTTTGATATTACACATTTTTGTTGAAGTCTGAAAAAGTAGTAGTAATGTAGTGCTTTACAATATACATATCCGGTTGCGACGTTAAGGAAAAGACCGTAGGAACAGGTCGCTATGCGTAACGCATTATGCAATAAAGTTTTAATTTTTACAACCGAATGATTGTTGGGCGTGCTTTTCAGATCTCTATAAGACACTAAATTATGACGCGTTGGGTTATGCCTCTAGGTTTGTATTAATTTTACCTTTTTCTATTGTTAGCTAGCTCAATAGCAATGAGATCTCTTCTGCTTTGTTTACCTCAGTTCATAGCTAGGGAAAGCCTTTGTTGCAATGAACTCAGAAGTTGGACCTGGACTCATTAAGCTATAAATCTTATAACTCCAAAATTGTAATCTAACAACGTATCAGACAGCTGTTTCTACCACGCCTTTATGCTAGCAATGAGTAAACTGCGTAGTTGTATTTAACAAGAATAATAGAAAATGGCGCGCGCGGCTGTTACTATTACGCCACATGAGTACGCAGCCTTTTTCTTTTTCGGTCTGCTAAACGTATGAGTCGCCTACTATCAATGTTAAAAGCACGTCGGAACTATCTTTGATGTTAACAAGCCATTGTTACCATACTTTGTTGTTTTATCAGTTCCCCAGGATAAAGTAGGAACAGTCACTTTTAACTCGCGTTGAAAATCCTAAAAACTAGGGGCATCGGGCATGCACCTGTTTCTACGACAGTTCAAAGCAAATTTCTCTCCCTGCGTTTCTTGGCGATATCGCGGGGTGTGCGCAAACACAGCAAGGCGCACTTAAACTGCCAGTGGCATCGGCTTCACTTTTTCTCACTTTACTAAATCTAATTATTAGAATCTGCTAACATACAATAACAAATACAATTCAAATTAGCTGTATATTAAAATGTTACTTCAAATAAACTCAGACGAACAAGGTCGAGTTTCCGGTACAGCCTAAAGGCAGCGAACGTATAAAGGCTCCTTGTTTGTACAGCATGAGTTATATGAGATGGATTGATTGTTCTAGTGAGTTGAGAACTCAACAGCACAAATACGATTTCAAATTTGCCGTGCACATGGAACTATATAGATTGAAAATGTCTAATTCATCTGAACACAGAAGACGCTGATCACAACCACTACTATTTCTCAACATGTTCATATTGTAAAAGAACTGCACGTGTGATACCAAAATAATTCGTGAATTTCGTTAAGTACCATTTATCAAACCAAATAATTCAGTAGACTTTCTTAACGGTCCGTGTTGTATTTTATATGTCAATTCCCACTATAACTCATTAAAACATGCTGCCTTTTCAAATCTTAAATCAGTAATTTTTCCGTAGTGCCCTCTAACAAAAAGTCCAACCTATTTTTAGAAGTATGTTATTCCATAAGAAGTAGGAAAGTAGACACTAAAACCGCCATAAGGGTTGTTCGGAGAGTTTTGTTGTTATCGACAGAATGTATCCATGCTTCTCAAACATGTCGGGAAGTTATATGGAAAGCCGTCGGGAAGTCCGCGCATTTCATAGAGGATTCAGGGTCTTAGATTCCTGGGTTTCTAGCAACCTGTGCTGAGACTGGCTAGACGTCAGCATTAAAGGGACTGGGCGTATGTAAATCTCTTTTCCATATAAATCGGCGTTGGAAAGCTTTCGCACAATGTGAAACGGCGGGAAAAGCGTCGCTGCATCAATGCCAGGTTATTTTAGAATACCAGAAGCAATATTTTGGTGTAATAGGAAATAGCAAGCTGGATTTATTGCGAACAAATGTACTGAGCTTTGTACCGAGTGTCCCAAAATGCTTGAAATCTGTTCTTGGCAGGAATTTGGAGAGGGATATCATTTAGACACAAATTGTTTGTGAATTAAGAAAAGGCATACCTCTCTAAATTTTTCGCAGGAGTAGATTCCAAGACTTTTGGAACACACATTATATTCTCAGCAGTTGTATATTTTACCTGTCTGTGAATGTTTACTTCTCAAAATTGCATTTACAAAACTGCATTTATTAATATTCGAAGGAAGGACTGGAAAACCCTAAACAGAAAGTTTTCGCGTTTAAATCAAGAACGAAGTTCTGCAGACAATCCAATGCATATAAGCCGTTCACGACCTTTTTGGGACAGAGTTGGCTATGATTTTTTCTTTTTATGTTGGACTAACTGATTCGATGATGTAGCGGATGCAACTTTTTTTTTCTGTCAGTGTCTGTTCGACATTTTCTTGCCGCCACCTTGCCAGATTTATTATTTTAATATTCGTAAGTAAATAAATTATTTATCAAATGTGTAAAAATAATTTTAATTTCCTTGAAAGGAAAAGTCAAAATGCCCAAAATAATTTTGTTACAACAAAAAATTTCCATTAAACGATGCTACTTCCAATTTAAAAAGGACAGACCAAATTTAAAAGAACGCGAGTCGATGTGGAAACTAGAGAATATCCGGCAACAATGTACCTATTCAGAAAATATAACCTTAAACTGAAAACAACCTAACCTAACACAAAAAGTGTCAATTTCCATTAGGGAGTTTAGTTGCAACAGAGGTTCTGCCAACAAAATTACTAGATGGTCATAGCCTCACCTGACCCAAAAAGATCGTGAACGGCTTATAATTAGTTTGAATGTGGATATACAACGTCGGGAGAAAAGAAGTAAACTGAATCATAGTCAACAGGAACTACTTCGACATGTTTCGTTGTTGTATATTGGTAATTTGAATATGTTGTGTTATGTCGTGTGTTGAAAAAAACTCATTCGCAGCATGCCATGATCAAATTGAAGTTTGCCATAACTTGATACATAGCCAGTGAAGCAACTGAACTACCACAAGTTCGAGTGTTGAACTATTTTCCTAAAAATCTACAAAACACCTAAGAAAAATAATTTTATTGACCGTTATGATTAAAACACTCGTTGTTGTGTAAATGCCATCTTATTTTTCTTTTTGCTTGATACAAATAAACTTAATGCAGTGTAAAATTTGCCTGTCACATTGACAAATGTTTTCATAAACTAAATGCAATCTGACATTCACCTACAGACTTAAGTTAAGACATGACTAGATTTTTTATCTTCCTCTCCAAGGCCTGCAACGTCTCATTTTCCTTAAAGTCATATTTTTGGTTCTTTAAAAGCTATTATTCGTAATACATAAACACTTTACAAGAGTACATCAATTTAATAAAACGTCTTAACGTTGAGTTTTATACGGTGCAGTTTTCATTTGCAATTTTTAAGTAAATAAAGTGTTATTAATAATCAAATGTTTTGTCAGTGTTTCTATAACTAATGTTATGCATTAGCCGACCACAGTTTCAAAGAAAGTTATGTTGAAGTACGTTGTACCGATGAGAAAAACAGATTGGTACAATTATTTATCTATTACACAATAATGAGAATTTGCAAGCAGCTTTAATCACAATTTAGGTAACCCTATAAGGAATAAATACAAAAAGTAAACAGTGTATTTACATGACGGTATTAAACGGCATGGTAATTACCTCTTTCATGTAAATAAAGTGTTCGCAAAAACCGCTAGCGCAGTGAATTTGCACTAGCAACGGTTGGATAATTTATTTATTCTAAAATAACGGACGATGCGTTTTGAATTGCGCTGTATAAGCTTCAAATTTCAGTATTGATGATTAATAAACATCCAACATTAGTGTGATAATTGTATTTGTGGGGCTTTTAATTTTTAACAATAACTAATCAAAAAATAATAGTCAATGACTCACCTACATCCCGCCGAGATATTAATACAAATTAATACAAAGTGACAAGTAGCAATAATTTTTAATTTTAACGAAACACGATAATAATTTATCTACTAATGAAAAAACAGAGCATCAGATCCACAAATCCATTAGTTTTTCTTGTAAATGTTGAACTTCTGATAAGGATTACAAGTTGGTTAAGAAGATGATTAGCAAATGGCTCTTGGAAAATATATAATTAAGTGTATGTTTTAACAGCCAAACTGTCATCTCGATACAGCAATCTGCTAAAGACGGTAGTTTAGTACTGTCGAACGGGTTTAAATGTTAATATTTTTTGTAGGGACTACAAGTTGGTTAAGATAATTGTTATCAATTGGTTCGTGCAGAATATATAGCTTTAGCTGCCTGATTTAACAGCCATACTATCATCTCGATACAGTATTCTACTGAAGACTATATATTAACTGTTCGTTTGAATATTCAAACTATCATCTCGATGTCGTATACTGAAGGCGGTAGTTTAGTTACTGCAGAACGTGTTTAAACATTAAGGCCCTACAAGTTGGTTAAGAGAATCGTTATGAAATGTTTTGTGGAGCTGCCTATTCTAATAGCCGTCCTATAATCCCCGTACAGTATTCTATTAAAGGCGGTAGATCAGCTGCTGTAGAACCTGTTTAAGTATTAATAATATCTGGTGAGGGTTACAATTTGGTTAAAAAGATCATTGCCAAATGGTTCATGACGACAGTACCTTAGCTAATATGTGTTTAAACATTACGATCTTTTGATAAGGACTACAAGTTGGTAAAGACGATCATTATCGAATGTTCTTGGAAAATACATAGTTTTAGCTGCATGTTTAACAGGCATATTGTCATCTCGATACAGTATTTTACCGAAGGCGGTAGATCAGCTGCTGTAAAACGTGTTTACCTATCACGTAACGATTACAAGCAGGTTAACTAGATCGTTGCCAAATGGTCGATGAAAAAAATATAATTGTCTACATGTTTTAACAGCCAAACTATCATCTAGATGCAGTATTCTACAGAAGACACTAGCTTAGCTACTGTAGAATGTATTTAAATATTACGAACTTCTGGTAAGGATTACAAGTTGCTTAAGAAGATCATTAGGAAATGGTTGTTCTGAATATGTAGTTAGGTGTATGTTTGAACAGCCAAACTGTCATCTAGATACAGTATTCTGCTGAAGGCGGTGGTTTAGTTACTGTACAACGTGTCAATGTTAAGAACTTTTGATAGGCTTATAAGTTGGTTGAGAAGATTATTATCAAATGGTTTTTGGGGAATATATAATTTTAGCTGTCATCTCGATACAGTATGTCAATTATGGCGGTAGATTAGCTGCTGTGGAATGTATTTAAGTATTAATAACTTCTCGTAAAGATTAGATGTTGGTTAAGAAGATCATTTTCAAGTGGTTTGTGGAGAATCTAGATTTAGCTGCATGTTTTAACATACACACTGTCTTCTAGACACAGTATTCTGCCGAAGGCGGTAGTTTAGTTATGTATAACGCGTTTGAATCTTAATTACTTCTGGAAAGGATTACAAGTTGGTTAAAAGATTATTGCCAATTGGTTGATCAAGAATATATAGTTAGTTGCATGTTTTAACAGCCTAACTGTCATCTAGTCACAGTATTTTGTCGAAGACGGTTGTTTAGTTTCTGTAGAATGTGATCGAATGTTAAGAACTTTTCGTAAGGATTAGAAGTTGGTTAAGAAGATCATTAACAAACTGTTCTTGGGAAATATATAGTTAGGTGTATATTTTTACAGCAAAACTGTAATTTCGATACAATATTCTGCTGAAGGCGGTAGTTTAGTTACTGTAGAACGTGTTTAAATGTTAGAACTTTTAGTAGGGATTACAATTTGGTTAAGAAGATTATTTACAAGTGGTTTCTTGATAATCTATAGTAAGCTGCATGTTTTAACAGCCATACTGTCTAGATACATTACTCTGCCGAAGGAGGTTGTTTAGTTACTGTATAACGTGTTTGAATATTAAGAACTTTTCGTAAGGATTACAAGTTGGTTAAAAAGATCTTTTTAAAAGATTATTGCCAAGTTGTTGATGAATAATCATATTTTAACATACACACTGTCATCTAAATACAGGATGCTACTGATGTTTCAGGCATAACAGAAGTTCTAGTGAGCTTCTAATTGGTTAAAAAGATGATTGGTAAATGATTTTTAAAGAGTCTACATTTAGATGCGTGTCTCTCACCAATGGAACTATTGTGCAGATCGCAGAGATTGAATATTTCTGTGAAGTCAGTAGCTTATCTGACGACGAACGTATTCGAAGCAGGAAAGACATTTTGAATTTCAAATTTAAATTCTACATTCTGATTATGCTATGTTAAATGGTAGTCATCCTAATTTCTATAGAATTTTGGAGCTAATATTGAGTTTTTTTATAAATACGTCTTAATCTTAACTTACAAAACTGCATTCAAAGGTTGAAGTCTGTTATTGTGTTGTTCTCGGATCGTTTTGAGTTTACAATGTTTACAACTGTTCGAGAACTGGTTATATCATATGCGGTATGAATTATTGACACGTGGCATTATTATTTTTTTTTAATGTATCTTGGGGGAGATGTGCTGGTGGCCTTTAAAATTGAATCTGATAGTTATTTCCCTGCTGACATATTAGCACTTCAACTTCCTTCAAGAAAACGTTTCGTTAATTGTTCAAACTTCTTTGTGGTCTTTTGTTATTCGTGATGTTCTACAAGTTGTTCGCTACTATTATGTTGATATTTAATTTTTATTGCAAAATATCCAAAAAGACGTAAAAACATTTTGTATATTATAATTAATTATTACATGTCTGGAGGAAGCTGCATTTGATTGTATTAAAAGTAGGAAGCGAAATGTGACACCGTTTCTTTAACTGTTGTATAACAATCATTGGTTAAGAAGTACTATTCGACAGGAAATAAAATATTGTGTTTTGAGAGTCGCCACTTCATGTACTTAACATTAAAAAGTATGCTTCATCTAGGAATCCTTATCGAGGCCAATGTAGCAAAAATATGTTGTTTTCAATTTAATATACAGAACTTCTTTATAGTGGAGTAGATCTGGCGAAAAAAAAAACCGAAAAACGAACTCTCTGTTCGAAAATTTTTGTTTGTGATTTTATAGAGTCGGGGTCCCTCTTTCAGATGATCACGATGGGAAGACTACCGGAGGTGTGAAGGGGGGAAAATTGCCGTTCAAAGATATGGGGAAGCGGGTTTTTCGCGAATAACTCGCTGAGTTTTATCCCGATCGGAACAGTTTGTATGAGATGAAATAAAGGGCTCGCAAATACAAACAAAATGAACTTTGGTTGGTCGAAATCGGTCTAGCGGTTCGCGAGATATTGCGTTTTGAAGGTCGAAAAAGTGCGCCCGGAATTTCGCCAGGACGGGAACCCTCCGCGGCCCGTGTTCGCTTTTTTCGCAGGGAAGATATTGACCTAGCGTCTTTATATTTTTCCCCTGTTAGGTAATCACCATCAAAATAGTTTGTCCAAATTTCAAGTCACTAGGTCAATTAGAAAGGGAGGGGGACGGAAAACAAAAAAAAAAAATTTGATAGGGGCGAACTTTTTTATTTATTGGCCGATCCGGGTCATCCAAACTGTTTTTCGCTACAAGATGAGTTGGGGGTGACCAATATTTTCGCGAAAATGGGGAAATGGTGGGCAATTTCCCGATTTAAAAAACCTTATTTCTTTATTTTTGCGATGGAGTGGAGCAGGAGACACTTTTTTTCTGACACCAGATTGAAATTTTTTTTCCCTTAAAAATAAGCCCTGTAAGAATGCGGTAAGACAATTATTAAGGGAGGAAGAGAGGTGAACGCGTTTTACCCCGTAGAAGGGCAAGGGATAGGGCTAGCGACTTTGGGCAGGGCTCACGCTCAAGGGTAATAAATTCCCTTTCATGGTTTTTTTTATCGCGAAGCGCTATCTTGATCAGGGGCTGCACGCGCGCGTGATATGTTTATCACGGCGAGCGCGAGATGCCGGCGGCAGAGCCTAGCGCTCCCTCTCCTCTTTCTACTCTCTTACAAATCCATATTCACGCTCATCTCGTCTGTGTGTACCGGTGAGCGGGAACTCCTGATAAACATATCACGCATGCGTGCAGCCCCTGATTAAGATAGCGCTTCGCGATAAAAAACCATGAAAGGGAATTGATTACGCTTGAGAATGAGCCTTGCCCAAAGTAGCTAGCCCTATCCCTTGCCCTTCTACAGGGCAAAACGCGTCCACCTCTCTCCCTTCCTTAATAATTGTCCTACCGGATTCTTAGGGAGCTCATTTTCAAGGGAAAAAAAATTTCAATCCAGTGACAGAAAAAAATTGTCTCCTACTCCACTCCTTCATCGCGAAAATGAAGAAATAAAGTTTTCTAAATCGGAAAATTGCCAGCCATTTCCCCATTTTCCAGAAAATCTTGGTCGCCCCCGACTCATCTTGTAGCAAAACAATTAACGAAGATTTTTCAGTTTGGATTACCCGGATCGGCCAATAAATAAAAAAGTTCGCCCCGATCAAAGTTTTTTTATTATTTTCCCTCCCCCTCCCCTCCTAATTGACCTAGCGACTTTAAATTTGGACTAACTATTTTGATTGTGATTACCTAACAGGAAAAAAAATATAAAGTCACTAGGTCAATATTTTCCCCGCGAAAAACGCGAACACGGCCCTCGGAAGGTTCCCGCCGCGTCGAAATTCCGGGCGCAGTTTTTCGACCTTCAAAACGCAATATCTCGCGAACC
Organism: Agriotes lineatus; assembly: GCA_940337035.1. Classification (NCBI taxonomy): domain Eukaryota; kingdom Metazoa; phylum Arthropoda; class Insecta; order Coleoptera; family Elateridae; genus Agriotes; species Agriotes lineatus. Next base: position 125,051,451 of record OW679199.1, read on the forward strand.
GCTGGACCGATTTCGACCAGCCAAAGTTCATTTTGTTTGTATTTGCAAGTCCTTTATTACATCTCCCATAAACTGTTCCGATCGGGATGAAACTCAGCGAGTTATTCGCAAAAACCCGTTTCCCTATATCTTTAAACGGTAATTTCCCCCCCCTTCGCACCTCCGGTAGTCTTCCCATAGTGATCATCTGAAAGAGGGACCCCGACTCTATGAAATCACAGAAAGAAATTTTCGAAAAGAGCGAGTTCGTTTCCAACCCAGATCTACTCCACTATTAAATCTAAACGCCGTATTGCGGTTATATTCAATACGTCCTATTTTATTGAAACTTAATCTCGAATTTTAATCATTATATATTTTGAAAATTTCCCAGTAATTCGTCTGTTTCTTATTAATTTTTAATTTATCTTTAATTTTACACTCCAGCAATAACTTTTGTTCATCAACATTCCCACTATTTTACTGACATCTATTTCTAAAAGCATTTGCTGCAATTTCCCGCCCACATTCCACATCGGCTGCATAAGACAAGGATTGATTTCCATATAGCCAGTCCTGCAAATAGCAGGATTGCAGTGAACTTCGATATTAATGCCACTCAGAAGTTATGTTAAGTTAATCGTCATAGACTGATGCTTGAATGGCGAGGTTTAACAAACGAAGTTTCAGGATGATATTTAGAAACTCTCTACGTAGGCCTGCAGTTTCTGGAGCTGAGAAAATACATTTTATTAGCAGATTATAACGGCCGGAGTACTTTATTTAGGCATTCATTGTTTTCTACTCCTACTTTGCATGCGCCATGCTTTTTACATCGATGCAACCGTATTTATTGCTAAGGCTGAAGTGTAATTGTAGAGAAGTGTAAGCCACTGTAGCTGATTGAGTACCTAAAATTAATAAATGAAGGACTTACCTTTTGAAGAGTTTTAAACTGATTGGTGTGCAAATGCAACAAGTTCTCCAAGTGCTGCATTTTTGTAGGTAGCTGTCGAAATCTTAACCGCTCGTTTTCAAGTAAATAAGTTTTAACTTTCATAGTTACCTACTGATTAGATTTAGAGAAACGATGTTACTAAAATCTTTGGAATATTTGGATACATTACAAAGTATTTTTTTGATACTTCAACACTTCAAAAAATTTGAATATTCTGAAAATTTTAAAATGGAACTGTAAAATTACCAGCCTCAAACTGCCGACACTGTCTTATTACTTATTAGACATATTTTAATAGTAATAGTAAAAATAATAAATAATTTGTGCGTAGTCCAAACCAGATAGTGTGAACTAGATTATTTGCAGTGATATATGAGAGTTCCTATATGGGTTACCGGTTGATAGTCAGCTAGACCTGATCACTTTGTACGAAAAGTATTTGTTTAAATTTAGCTTAACACATATTTTGTATTATTTAAGGAATGCAGTTTGAACAGTGTAGCGTATGAATGATACAGCATTTGTAATATAAGTTATGTCACAAGGTCGCGCTGAATTGACAATCTATAATCGCACTATTATGTTTACAGTCGTAGATCTAGTTTAATATATAAATACGGAATTTATTTTTGAATAAAGTAATACAGTTTTAACCATATTTGTGTACACTTCTTTGCGAGTTGACGTAGGCTACAAATCTCTTAAGATAAAGTTTGGTCTGGCTTTCCCTGTTCCAAAGATCACCAACAAAAGTACAATATTAAATTTTAATACCTTCAGTACTTACCACTCACTAAAGTTATTTTAGACAGTATTGCCAATAATTACATTGAAATAGCTTATAGAAAATATAGTTGTTGTTGCTTTATTAATTAATCTCATATTATTAACATTCACATTATTCAGACTTCGTGTTTAACAAGTACGTACAGTACATATATCGCCACATTTAATAAACAATTCTACGACTTATATTAGTCAATTGTACACCTGCATCGTTGTTAGTTCCTGTCCTTCTGGCAGCGGAGCTCTCCGCTTCTTCGGTATGGACGAACCGCTCGACTGCGTTCTGCTTTCTGAAACTTACACTTCATATTACACAACGCTATCCTTGTACATAAAATTGGTACAGCGCTTTTGCATACCCTCGTCTAATAACCCCTTGTTTGGAATTCTTGCTTTTCTGTGCAGAACAGACAGACTAGGTTAAGCACTGCTCGACTTAATAAATATTGAGTTCTGGAGCCAGCTTACTCGCACATTGTGCTATAAAATATTTGCTTAGGTTAACTTTAGTTCTCATTGTGTAACTGTGTTATAGCGATCTCATGCGGCATTCACAACTTAATTCAGTCGCGTTGGGGAGGGTTGCGTTACAAAAATTAATATTAGGGTGAAAAACACATTTTGACAAAAACATTTAGGCACTTAATTGTATGAAAATTAAACACCTTCTAGTTTTCTCCCTGACTTGATAATTGCTTTTTTAGTATAACAGGAAATTTGCATTTTGTGTACTTAAATGAAGGCCGCTGTTTTCTTATGATTAATGTTATAATTAAGTTAGAAGATGTAGCCTTCCGGCCACAGTGATAGTGTTGCATACAAAGTTGCCATTTTATCAAAGTTGCGATATAAAGTGCATCAGAAATTAATTATAATCAGGACCTACAGGACTTAAACGAAAACGGTTTTGATAAAGGCACATTCTATTTTCAACAGACTTTAGATGGGATATGATTTTAACTTTTTAGAAAATAAATTGGAAATGCCTTGCTCGAAATTGAATTTACACATTGTGCAAGTGGATTCTATTGTTATTGATTACAAATTAATAATTTATTCTAAGATATGACATTTTAAAGCTTTAGAAATGTGAACGAATTATTTCAACACTCAACTCGAAAATTCAGAAATTTTCGCTGTATGGATAAAGTTCAAACTAAAATATTCTGCTTTATATCTATTCACAAAGCCCCATTTCTATAGTATGTAGGAAGTATGGTTTCTCGGTGTTGGCGTATTAGCCCAGAATGAAATATGCGTCGCGCTTCCCCGATCACGCTGTGCGCTTCTTCAGAAGTTTACTTCGGCCTTAAGCTGTTTCGTTCTGCCTGGGGTTAAATAGCAACTTGAAGTTGTTGGTGTTTCGGTTCGTTTCTTTCGCTACTGTTTCGATTCGATTTAATGGTTCCTGGTTTTAGAACAAGTTTCAATGCTCTGCTGTAGGGGCTGTTTTATAGTTTCAATAGATTCTTGCTTCAATCCAGAGCAGCTGGTACCATTACATCTTTATTGTTGATATTTGGCCCATTTCCTTGATCTAGGCGCTCTGCCATCACTACTGGTTTATCGTATAGAGTATAGACCAAGAGCCCATAACACCTAAATTACTAGTCAAGCGCAAGCTCGGTAGGTAGTAAACCTTTTTATATTGCCCAAGTAAGTCGCAAAAACGCAAGTATGGCAGCCGAACTGTGGTTACAAATATTAACGGCGGCTTTCAGAAATTGTTAATAAAATTAAATATTTTTTTTAAAGCGGCAAGGCTAATTTTTGTTCTAATCGATAGACAAGGTCTCTAAACCCCATACTGAAAGTATGTGTCATACTGATACGAAGGGTATAAGGGCCGCCATACTAGATCAAACTGGTAGTTTTTTCGTTGCAAAAATAATAATAGCGGCAAGCTTCACTTTTTGTTTACTACTTCATTTAAACGTCAATTATCCAAAAATAGAATTGCCATACCGCTCGGATGGTTATGTGGGTAGCCATACTGGTACAAACATGTATCATTTTTTGCCAAAATTTGTGATAGCGGCATGGCTAATATTGAAGGTGTAACTTATTTACGGTCTAAATAACCATAAAATAACATTGCCATACTAATAGTGTAGTTAGGGGGGGGGGGGGG
>OW679199.1:125055404-125108700 GCA_940337035.1 Agriotes lineatus
CTGGCCAACAGAGGCAATTAAATGCAAAGAAGTAATTCAATTAATAAAAATTACCAACCAAGAGCAAGAATTATAGTATGAAGCAATGTATACATTTGAAGACGACTACAAGCAGTTTTCGTTGTATTGTTACTTATGTTTGTTCTATAAAACATTTGAAAATTATGGGGTTCAGCGCTACTGTACGTCTATAAAACAGACAATTTCCGTAATACAAGCACATTGAACAACGCATCTCAACCCACAACCATGTCTTCTGATCGACTACTAGCACAACCGTTGTTGTAGTTCCCCTCAAGTAAGTTGAACTTAATAGTTATTATAAAGACCATTTCGCTATTTGCTAATTAAACATGAACTTTAAGTTTATATTTTTATCACAACCGGAATGCTAGCAGTTTTTAAATAACACTTCGCTACAATATATTGCATCCTTCAGTTCATCATATTTATATGTAAGACGTTAGTGAAAATTTCAGGGCGTGTAGTTTATATTAGTGATGGGCATAACCGGACAATTTTCATAACTGAATTATTTGAATTCGAATGATATTAATAACTGAATGATTATTTGAATAATCATTCGAATAAATGTTGGCTCTCGATTCGTTTTGATTTCACCGGTTTGCCGGTTACGCGTCATCTGCATCGGCATCGTAACTTGCAGATAGCACAGGAACTCAGTTAATCGTTAATTATAATAATTGTATAAATGATTTTTATTTGATTTCTAAAGAGTTTGTGCAATAAGTAATTGTGGATATGAATGAAATATATCTGGATACACCTTTATTGTTTTCGATTGTTGGCGATTTATAATAATATAATAATTATTAATAATATATTGTTGTATTTGTATGAGTTTTACGACTCGCTATTCTGCATTAGCTCGATTACTCCTACATTCTTCCGATCTATAATCAAAACATAATATGTACATTATGTGTTATGTATTGGAAATTAAGAGGTATTTATAAAGAAGTGTAGAAAGAAAGAAATATGCGGGACTGCTTGCTAATCGCAATAAAAAACAGTGGTAACACGTTTATGTTTATCGATCGGCCGGGTTAAAGGCGGCAAAAAATTTATTTATGTTCATATCATATGACGACGGATCGACCGCGAGCCTCAGCCGGCAAGGAAGCAAGGGAGAAAACTGTAGAGCGAGACGCCCAAATGGTGTTTTCAGTACAATCTGCCTTGCTTATGGTAATGAGTTATGAATGACGTATTATTTACAGAATTTCGATCACTCACAGGTCGCTGAGATACGACACGTAGTACGTATCAGGATGAGGTTATTTTTCATTCGAATACTTGGAACGAAAACCGAGTTACATAGGTTATTTCAATAACCGGATAACCGGTTATTTTTCATTCGAATAAGCCCATCACTAGTTTATATAAAGAACATACGAATATCAATATTTGTGATAGAATATCTAGCAGTATAACTAACAAGTTTCCATTCGTACAACACCCGACTGGAAAATTACATTAAATACGCTTCACGATAAACCCTCAGCCGAGTTCAATACAGAAACACATCGCATTTGCCATATTTTCGAGGCATTAAAAAAAATATATGTATATATATCTCAGGGTGTAATGGTTGGAGTAACAGTGGATCAAATGTGACAGTACTGAAAAAAGGTATAGACAATGGATGCATATTTCAGGAATATAAAACGAAAATCAGCAACCACGCACGAGTCGTGGATTGGAAATCAGTAATTCAAAACGCACGATCCTGTCATCTGTACGTCGACATATAATTAGCAATCTATCGATGGATAATCCCCGACTAACTAACAGTGTTCCTCTAAATTGATACTGACGTCAATGAGCAGAGGAAAGATTCTTCCAGCGAGATCAATCCCAGACATGCAAATCGTCATAAGACTATTTAATATTCGACATTAATTTTTAAATTTTCCTGAGATAATTGAACCTCGTTTGCTATTCTTACAGCAAACTTGTTTTAATAAAAAGCTGCCGATGTCGAGACGGCAACTAAAAAAGTCAAGTAATTGCTATTACGTTGATAGGCACTGTAATTGAAAAATCCTTGATTGACCTAGCGGCCTGTATGAACATCGAAATTTTTCAGGTATTTGCTACGAAGCTAAAAGGGTGTCTTTTGTATTACTACACGAAAAACTCTTACCGCACATTTTAAGTCCCACGTAAATTCAAAGCAGTTAATTGTTAAAGTTTTATCTAGAAAATTGCGAAGTAGAGCTTTTATGTCATCACTTGCAATAGCACTAATTGGATTTTTTGCACTAGTCCTCGACCAGACAAGTAAACTAACTGCATCCGTTCTGGACAAAATCAATAGTTAAGTATCGAAGAGATGAGCGCATAGCCGAGTATTATTTCTGAAAATTTCCGAATGATCAACTGTAGGTGCTGAAGAAACTTCTTACTAGAACTGATATTGTGAATTAAAAACAAATTGGACATATACATTACCTAATCTTCGTTTGCCTTCTTATCACATCCCCATTAGGAATTAAGACCACACTGTTGTCAAATCATGATTGGATATGTTGATATTATAAGGGTTAGGAACTCGGGAATGTTATCTTTCAATTTAGGAAAAAACAGAGACTTTTATTTTAAGAGATTAAAAATTACCGGTGATTGCTGTTGATATGCCAACAATTATAACTTTAACGAAAGTTTTCCTTTGTTTTGGAATGTTGTAAGCTGCGGGTATTAATAGTTTTAGCGGAATATTGATTTGGTAATACCTGTTCAGGTTTGTTGGTCTAGAAACTGGTCCTAAACTATGACATGGAACTAAGCAAAATTAGAATTCCCACTGCAGTAAAAACAAACCAAAAATCGTAAGTTAATTTATCTTTCTAATTTTTCAGAACGAAAGGACATGTCTTTCGAACTTTCGTTTCTGCTATGTGAATCATGAGCTGGCATTGCAGCCTTTTCTTGCCGTTAGTAGGCTTTTGGCTCGCACACATTTTTTTCATAACTGTTACTTCTGCTACATGAACCATATGCTAACGTTGCAACCTTTCCTTGCTCCTGGTAGGTTTTTGATTCGCGAAAACTCCTTTTCTAATCCTATCACCTATTACAATTTTACTAGGCCCCTTAAAAGGGACCTCGCCGACGACACCGTCATATTTTAAGGTATAAGTCGCGTTAACTATCTAGAAATCGGCCAAACTGCCGAAATAACACCGAGTCTGCCGAACCAAGCCACCGCCACCAATTTTGCGTAATTGTAGCATTCAGAGTGCCCACTTGACTTGTGGGAGCATGCAATCACACATATCAGCATAAAAGAATATTCGATTTCCATGGTGTGTGAAGCGGAGTAGTAAAGATACAATAACTATCGACGTTTTCTGGGATCGGAAGTAGTAAGGACGACAAACTCAGTAATAACACAGAAAACTGAATATACAATATCAGCAAAAACGCATTAACTTCAACCATTAAAACAGCTTTTCCAAGAAACAATTATTGTTAACGTTTTTAAACTCCGTTAGAATGGTCTTATGTAGTACAACACATGGGTTCAAAGTAGCTTGTTATTTGTGGATTTTGCTTACATCGAAATTTGCAAACCAATTTAAGAATAACCTAAAAGTAAAAGAAAAGTTGTTCTCTAAATGATGTCATTTTTGGCAGTGGACTATTATGATGTTTTTCGGCCTTTTTCCACTGTCTCGGGTGTTTATCACCTGACGTTTCGGGAGTTTTTGATCTACTACCAGCCTCTGGCGTTCCTGGTTAGTCCTGAGAAGGAAAAAGTCCGATAAAACGTATCAGTAAAGGAAAACCTAAAAAATGAATGATATATTGACCTAGATCCGGAAGCGGCGAGTTGTTACATGAACTATGCAAAGCAACTCCAGTTGACAACCTCCCAGCCGCACATTTTTCAGCATGAAGAAGTTTCCAAGGAGCAATTAGGTGATAGCTACATCTAACATTAAACGCAATTAAAATAATAATTGCACTCTCGCAATTAACAACTTTTCATTAATTATAGCTACTGTGTGCTCGTCTCGTACACGGCGCTGAAATTAATTTTAGCACATTTCTAGCTCTAAACTAATTCTAAGAGCATAAATCTAATCGTATCTTCTTTTTTTTCCAACAATTTACATACAAATACACACAAATCCTTTAAAAGTAGAGCTACGAATATCCAATACGTTGTTAGCGAAACGGAAGCAAGACTTTTGATTTGCATCTAAAAATGCACGTTTGCTTGATGTGCTTGAAAGCTGCACAGGCTCTGAGCATGCAGAAGAAAAACAAATGAGTGGATCTGCTGCAAGCAATTATGAAACCATTAACGCGATATGCAATTAGTACTTAGTATATATAATGCACTGGATGCCTCGTTATTCTACGGATGATAAAGCAACAACTTAATTGATTACTTTTTAATTATTAAGGTATCTTGCTCAGCAATTATTAAATTACCTTCTTCAGAATAATGAAACAAGTCTTGGATTTATATGCATACACTAAACTATAGAGAGTTTTTAATTTAGTCTCGCCAGATACAGGTTTTTTACTAAACAATTTAATTTGTGGCTCGTCCCAGTCAAGGAATGGACTTTCTTGTACTCTTAAACTGTATTACAGTAGCTGACAAAGTTCAAACAACACGTTTTCCGCGGTATTCGAGCCTTCACCACAGTCGCAGGCGTCGTTGTCGGCTCTCCCGATCCGCAACAGATACAAGCGAATGTCGCCGTGGATGGTTACGAGCTTGAGACCGCTTGTCAGTTCAGCTGCTCGGAAAATCTGCATTATACGACGGTCATTTCACGTTTCACCAGACCCTTAGGTACGAAATCGAACCTGATGTCGCCGTCGTCCGCGGGGAGCGAGCTCGGGCTCTCTTCGTTACATCTATCTATTTTAGTGCCATACGAATGGTAGAAGCTCACATTGGAAAATGGAGCTCCAGTCAGCCAGCAAGGTGACTCCGCATTCCAGCTTTCGCTCCTGGTTCAGGGCGACCAACGCGGATCTGACCTGCCATCCATCTTACGCGAACCGTCGGTGTAACAATACGACTCGCTGACAAAAATAGTAAAATCACCAACGTCTGCCGAGTGCATCAACGCCAGCTCGTCCACCAACCGCACGACAATGCTATCTCCGGCTGGCAAAAATTAGTAACTACTATTTTTTTACGTGTTATAGATAAATAAAGGCGCATATGAATGCTACTTATTAACGAATTCGTTATGTGTAAGTGTAAGTAATGTATACACCAATTTTGCAATACTTTTTTAAGTCCCCTATTTGGTGTTTTCCATATATGTTAACAAAAAGTAACAATGTAGCCAAGAACATACATCAGAATGGTTTTCGTTAAGGTTACCGCTTATATAAATTGCTCTACCATCTATTAAAAACGTGTAAAATGCTGCAAAAATGTAGGTACGTCAGATTTGATTTTTAAATCAACTGAGAAAATGTCAACTTACTAATTATCCATTATGAAAAATATATTTCTCAGGTTGTCTCAGAAAATGACCGCAATATTCCAAATTCCCGACTTTTACTTACTGTACGAACGATTTCTGTTTTTATTTATTATTCTCAACTTCGTTATTTCTGATTCGGTCAATCCATCTTACTTTTAGAATTCGTCTACGCGTTCATACTTCAAAAGGTTTCCATTTTCGCAACGGATTTTTCGTAAGCGTCCAGGTTTCTATTTATACTATAACTGCTTGTGGAAGATTCGTGTATCGTTATTTGTTCAATCTCAAAAGGAAAATGTAGTAATTTTGCATTATTGTGGAGTCACATAGTTGTGTGCGAACAAAATTTTCCAACATGGAAGTAAGGGCGGTTCAGAATCCCTTGTTAACTTGTGCGACCACTAAAATGAGCACAATTGGAAAGCTTTACTGCGAAGATTGTATTTAAAATACATACTTGTAACGAAGAGTTTACATAACATGCATTCACCAAGCTATTAACGTAGTATTTGCGAGCCAAGCAAGTGCCACAAAAACTTTCATCTTAGTGCCATCCATCGTCGTTACCATTTGCGAACCGATAACTATCGTCTCGGCAAGATTATTATCTGAAGTTGCTGGGAGCACTACGGTGGTTTTGTAGGAGCTGTCCATGGAATTGTAATGTAGACTGGAGCTGATCCGTGAGCCGCTAAGCTGCTGTCTATCAATCAACCTCTCACCGCCTGCAATTGTTTATGGTTTCGCTGATTCTCGACATCGTGCAAGGTCAGATCGTTACACCCTGTTGTTGAATTGTTGCACTTGCTGTCCATTTAAACAATACTGCATCCGGTAGCATTTGCTACCTTCGTTTGTTTCTGTGTTCTGTACCTACTTTATCTACTAGGTGAGTTTTTTTTTAAATGTTGCAAGGCAATATCCCGAAAACGGTTTTAAATATTTTCATTAAATTTTGGTCAGTTAATAGGGAGATGTGGGGGGGGGGGACATATTTAAACGTATGTTTTATAATTACCCCTTTCTTTATTTTGAGGGGTAAGAGATAAGTTTGGAATTTTAAATAGGATGATGCACTTTTGTTAATAAAATTCGAATCTACGTAAAAAACTATGTATGTGTACAAAACATATTCGATTTGCTGTTTCGGTTACGGAATTATGATTAACTAAATTTTCATTGAATTTAAAAAATAAATAAATAAATACAACTAAATCAAATTCACTTATTTCAGAAATATTATTCGTTTCCACGGAAACGGGTTATTTTTACTTAAGTCAATTGAGAATTTTGATCTTTTAACGATTGTTATTCTTTTTTATTTTATAACCTAATAAATCATATTTCCGTAACCGAAAAAGAAAATCAAAAAATTTTTTCTACACATATGTAGTTTTTTACGTATATTCTAATTTAATAAACAAAAGTACATCATCCTATTTAAAATTCCAAAGTTACTCCCCACCCCTCAAAATAGAGAGAGGAGGTAAATGTCAATAATCTGTTTAAATATGTCCCCCCATCACCCTATTACCTCACCAAAATTTCATCGAAATATTTTACACCATTTTCGAGATATCGCCTTGTAACACTTAAAAAAACTCACCAGTTTTTTTATGGTTCTAGTTTATATTTTGTAGATATTTATGTTCTATCCACATGAAGGTCACTCCCCGTAGTCTAATTATTTTGATTAATACTCCTATAAATACATATGCTTCGTTTCCGTTGGTTCCAATAAGCCTGTTATCAATGCTTCTTTTGTTGTTGTGAGCTCCAACTACTAGTCGACGAAAATCAAATTGAACTATTTCTTGATGTAGGCCCTTTTGACTTTATTAAAATTGACTTTAACTACTTGAGCGCTGTCCCCTAAATTCAGCTTTTGAATAGTCACAGTTATTCACGGTTCACTTCCACCTTTCAACTACATTGGTCAAAGTTGACTTTTTACAAATCGAAGTCGACTTTCTGACGGTTACTAGTCAATTTTGTATTGGCCCTCATCAGAGTCTAATATGATACATAAAAGTGCTAAAACGTCTCGTACTATTTGTGATCACAAAGCAACAAATATAACTTACAAAAGCATTTTTTGGAAAAACTGCAACACCAAACACCAAGGGTGAATGTTCTATGAGCCATGCACAAAAATGGAAAAATAGAAATACATCTCTTAACGCATTCGGCGAACAGTAAGAATATAAAGAAATAATGGTCATCTGGTTAGGTTAATTTTAATTTCTAACGCCACAAGTTGTCACTCATTTAGCTTTAAGCCTTTTTGGACAAAGCCGCGTCTGCTCGTTCGCTTTTGCGAAATCAGCCGCGCAATATTACCTTATCGCAGAGAGATGCTTGCTCAGGTAGCTAACGGCTGCATGTTTGTTGAAAATTTTCCTGCCGTTACAATTCGCGCACAAGCGGGTCGACTACATTTTCTGCAATTAACGACTGCATAATTTCGTGGGGGAATTACATATTCTGCAGTTACACCTCGCAAGAGGGCATTAACAACACACACAACAAATATTGTAAACCAATCAAAACATCAATTTTTCAAAATAGTTCTATAAAGTAAAATTTTCGAAAATCGTCTTGTAAAGAAGTACTTTCCAGCCTAAAAATTGTACAGTAATGCATGACTTTCAGGAAAGCTTTTTAAAACAACTATACTTCGTAAAAAACATTTTTTTTAACAAAAGTAATATTAAAACAGTTTTAAAAAAATATCACTCTCATTAAAAGCGCTAAATCGTGTCTGTCCTCGCTAACCCCCGCCCAGGCACAAAGCGCTGTTACTCAGTTCGACGCGTGCCTGACCATATTTGACCGAGTATTGACGGGATATCTATAATACAACCAAAGCTGAAGAAGGAAATGTCTTCAGCCAAATAAGGTTAAACAACGAGCGGAAGGCGACGGGAAACCACCGCGGAAGCCTGAAAATTTCCCCCTAGAAGTCAACACAAATGCAATGAGTATTTAATCCGTTGTGTTGAACCCAACCATTCTACAGAATTGACAACCATGAGAGAGATAGACAGACAATTACGTAATATATATACCGTTTTAAAATATATTCCCATTATTAATTTTTGAACTTCCAGGAAATCTTTGTAAAAATGTAATTTTGTCATTTTTCCAAAAATTATCCAAACGAAAACTGTAGATAATTGCATAATGTGTGATCATGTTTTATGATTTTTTTTAAAAATATTTATAAAATTTTCCCGCAAAACGGAAAAAACGTAAAACTTCCGGTCGCCCCATTTTAGCCAAAAATCACTGAGATCTCTGAATTTGCATTAGAAACGATGATATAAATTTTCACTTATAATACCATGAGTAGTCAAAGTTATGTCGACTATGTTTGCGGTGGTGTCACGAATGTCCATTGCGCTTTGGTACGATTAGGACGAGTGCGCTAGCACTCGTCCTAATCCCAAGCGCAATGGACATGAGTAGTGATACCACCGCAAAATAATCTACTTAACTTTGACTAAGAATGGTATTCGAGGGACTATTTAATGAACCAAATCACCTTTTCAAATTGGTTTTCAGTAAATCTAGCAACAAACTACGCAATTTCTATAGTAACAGAACACTAATATTGACTTTTTCTAATAAAAATCGAATTTGTTAAAAATAGTCAACAGTAATTACATAAGTGGTGATAATTTTTTGATAATTTTAACTAGATTCACGAATCTTTGTTGCTATTAAGAAATCTCACGAGTGGACGAAGTGGACGAAATGTTTTCTCATTACTATTGGCTGTTAGGACTGTTTAAAAAATAATCACTTGAATACCTTCTAGGAAGATATATCCACTGATATTTTTTTGATTGGTCAAGAACCGTCCGAATTCTGGATTGTCATTGGTCACTTTTTGACAGATGACAGGTGAATTGAATAGTCAGGACTATCCATTACACTGTCTGGGCTGTAGAGTACGCAGATGCTCCTATAGACTCACAGACTGACAGACATCACTTCGCAAACCACTTTTTCTGAATAAGAAGAAATTAAAACTGATAGTTCCGCAAAAACCTCTACTTAGAAAAAATCATATTTACTATACTACTTGATTTTACGAAGTAAAAGAAGTAAAATCATTGAAATTGCTATTAATAAAAGATTTGATACCACTTACAGCTTTAGAATACTTTTCGTTGTAATTTTTTTCAAAAAACCCACATTTAGTCTAAAACCCAGGTAAATCCACCTGAAAAAACCCACTGTGCCTTTTCGGGTTGGGGAAAATCATACCACCCCTGTAATATAGTATATTATTTTTTTCAAACGTCATAAAAGTAACAACTTATGTGACTTCGTTGACAAGGTAAAAATGTTACTTTATCTGATCAGGCATATAAAGTTGCCATGGTTGCTACTTCATCTGCCTAATCATACAAAATAACAAAATGAAACATTTCAACAATATAATTTAATTATTGTAGGTGTAATCCGTAACGTCTTTTTACCTAACGGTGTAGAGGCTGGTGCTTTTCTATAATATCCCGTCTGGTGGTGCAATGCTCAACTTGGTCCGCATTACGGAATTACAACGTTAGAGCGCGCCTTTTGTGCTTGCGTAGCAACCATTGTGTCAGGTGTGCGTCATAGTGATGTTATTGACCTTGTTACTCTGCCTCTTAGGTCTGTGGTTCTGAGAAGAACACAGTTAATTTGGTGCCCAACTGTAAATGGCCTCACTACGCCGGATGCCGATCGGCCAGGCCGTGGGATTCGCACCGAGGACTTGCTTAATGCAAGCCTAACGCTCTACCAACTCCACTATTCGGCTTGCATTAATTTGAGTATTATTTGTTATTTTCATCCATCTCCAACTATGGAAAAATGATTTCCAATGTATCACGATTCTACCTTAATCTTACTTTTTCACATTACTAAAGGGTACTAAAATATTGTTTTCCGATTTTTGCTACTTTTGTTGCAATATAGGTATTGGTTTCAAAATAAAATTGTATATGTTCGGCTAGCAGCCTCAGCACATAAAGCTGCATTCATTTCCTACGTCTGGAGACTGACGGACAACCCATCCACTCGCTTTAAAAATTGGAAACCGAAATCAGGCTGCAGAAGTAGAGAAAGTAAGGCAGTCATCGAAGGCGTGATGCTAACCACATCACCCACTACCAAGCTGTTAACGGTGTGCCAGATGACTGGGTTTCGGAAAGAGATATTTCGGCGGCCCTGGCCCGCCGGGTCTCAGGACATATTATTAAGTGTGGAATTATGTGCTCTAAACTTCTTGATGTTGATAATTTACCCGGTGCACCAATTGTGTTCTGTTAGATAAATTTTAATACCAGCGCATTTTATAATTTTTAAAAACATGAACCTACTCGAGTTGGGACGTTTATAATTGGTTAATTGGTAAAATATTGATTCTTACTCGACTGACTACTATCTAATTAATTTTTACATTCAAATATGTGTGCAATTCCTTTTATCTAAAATTACACAGTTTATTATTTTTAATTCCAAAACTCTCCTAGCACCTAGCCTAGTTAGATAATATTCCTAGTTACTGTTAAAATTTTTACTTATATTAATTAAATCTGACATTATTACATTTATTAAATCATTGTTTTAAACATCAGAACACAAATCCTCCTCAGAAATACTGCATAACTTGCAAAAAATGCCCACAAATCTACACATTGGCGCTCTCCGTTGCACATTCAAAAGTCCATATGCCAAAACTGCATCCCTCATTTCTGCTGCACCCTTATCCTACTAAATTCCATTTCAACATTTTCCTTTCTTACTTTTAGCATATACAAGTTCTTTAATTATAGGTCACCTGGCTGTTTGCACATACCTTTATTTTGCTTCACTAATCTACCTACCATTAGACAATGGACGGAAAGAAAAGAAACTGTGTACTTTTAGTCATATGCTAATTAAAATTTCCATTGGTAGTTTTATTTATCAATTCTAATGCAAATAATATCATGTTAGATCTGTGTAGGCTTCATCATATTTCACAAGGAAGTAACAGGTGGCGCAAAAGTAATCACCCTATCGGAACATGCCCTCATTTTTGCAAATGGAATCTTATGTCATCGCGACTTTGACATTCGTGAAGCAAACAGAAGCAGAATACACATAGACAAACCATGGATCGCTATACTCCTCAAAAACGCGAAATAATTTGTGTCAATGTTTTTGACAAATAATCGGTCAGTGCTTTTGGCTGCACGTGAAATTTGTTGTCGATTCCCTGGTCGTGTCGCATCAAATGTGCAAACACTGTGGCATTTAGCCACTCGCGTCGAGGAGACTGGCTCAATACGGGACAGTTTCAGACGTGGCCGGCCACGGAGTAGCCGTTCGGTCGAGAATATCGCTGCTGTGGCTGCAGATGTCCAAGAGGATCCTCAAACATCCATCAGACGACGGGCCACGCACTTGGGCATCGGTAGACGGTCTTTACAGCGAAATTTGGTGAAACACTTAAAGATGTGCTCTTATAAGTGCAACCGCACACACAGCATGAACGACAGTGGATATTCTGAAGCAAGCTTTTCTCGACCGCTTCATCTCTCATTTTGGAGATCTGCACTGGCCCGCAAGATCGCCCGATTTGACCGTTCCAGACTTCTTTCTTTGGGGTTTTCTGAAGTCACGGGTCTATACGAACAAGCCACAGACCTTGGCGGCCTTAAAAGAAAACATCTGACTAGACGTGGAGAATTTATCGCCAGAAGTTTTGAGAAAAGTCATGAAATGAGCCCGAATTTTCATTAACTCTGGCGGTGTCCACTTGACCGATATTATCTTAGCGACTTAATGGAAAAAAAATTAAACGTCTAAATAAACATAATCAACAAACAGAACCAATTCTTTTCATTTACAAACAAAGTTACTGCCTTAGGAAATCGAGTGAGGACTTTTGCGCCACCTTGTATCTTTTGGTTAAATATCATTTTTCAGAATTTTATATTAATTATATGGTACATTCCTCTTCAATTGACAGTTGATCCAGCATTCCATCCCTTGTCGAAAGCCTACGACATATCTAGCAAAGCGGTGGAACAATACTGTTTGTTTACGAAATCACTGTTGATCTCCTTGGCCACTCTGAGCACCTGCTGAATAGTTGAATGTCTTTATGTGAAACCAAATCGGTCCATTTTCTAGAAGTGGCTTTAAACGTTGTAGGAACAGCTTTTCGACTTTCAATAAGATAGAAATAAAGCTGATTGGTAGATACATGATCTGTTACTTCTTGCCCAGTTTTAGTATCGGTACGATTTGGGCTATTTTCCACTGGGAAAAAAGTATCCCACGCCCAGGATCATGGTAATCAACCTGCATGATTTTGGTGGTTATTTCAGATTTTTTTCAATAGTCAGGTCACCGCCGTTGGCAACCGCATGCTGAATTTGCCCTGGAACATTATATATGTCACATGGAAACGGTTTCGCAGAAGTCGAAAGATTTCTTGCATCTGAGAGGTTCCAGCATCCAGAGTTCCGGCGAGATGGCCGTGACTGCGCTCTATGTTACAATTTTTATATTTAATTCTGAGTTGTGTGTAAAATAGTATCAAGGAAAGTTCTTTTTTAGCGTTTAAGGCAGCCAGAGAAAGGTATTTAAATATTATGTTTATAGTACATACTGTCTTAGGTTTTTCGAAAGTCTATCGACAGACGTGTGTTCTATTTCTAAGTTAAAAATTAGCGTTTTTGCTAGCGCCTTAAAGGTTGCATGTCATATACGAGCAGTTTTCGCTAATTTGCACCTGCGCAGTTCTAGCAACTGTATTATGATTATTAACGTCGATGCTATTAAAAGTCAATATTCAATATTTTTTTTCAAAGTTTAGTTTTGCTCATTTTATTTCTCTTTTATGCCCAACGTGACTCATGCAACTGTAATTACAAATTTCAATTATTAAAGCCTGGTAATTATCCTCTGCCACTGCCAATTTATGTTTTATTTAATCCAGCCGATACCTGCTGGTTTTTTAGAGTAGAGGTTATTTTAAGCTAGAAGCGCCGTACACGGTCAGTGAGTTTGATTGAGACTGATTTCAACTGATTTTGGTGTTGTCGTGGTTGACGACTGGCGCCCTTTTGTATTTTGCTTAATTTTGTTTCAATGAATAACATTAAGAACCATTGCCCGATCCTTACCTATGACAACAGATCGTCGAGAGTTTTGAGCTAGTCCGGGCTGTGCTAGCCTTTTGGTGTGTTCCTGTAGAGCATTTAAACATTTTTCACCGGTATAGACTTTTTTAGTAAGGTTATACTACAAAATTTTTGCAAAAAAATGCAAAATCTGGTTTGAGCTAGTAAGTTGTTAAATCCAAACTCTCTAGAACAAACAATTGGTAATAATAATTAAGCATAGTGTATAAAGATATTAATTTTGCTTCCTAGTAACCATCCCAAAATGGAAAATATTGATGAACTAGTAAATAAGCTACAAGTTTATTTTAATTGTCAACAAAACTAGTGTACAAGCGCAGAGGCTTTATGCTGATCGTTTTCCCGAAGACTTGTTCCCAACCGTAGTAGGTTCGGATAATTGGAATAGGGCTTACGAAGGACTGAATCTTTAATAAAAGCGAAAGGAAATCGTCGTCTTTGAAACCAAGATTTATAATTGGACGTGTTACTTGACGCTGAAGAAAAACCACAAACGTAACACTAACTCATCTGTCACCATAGTTCAACCACATTTTGAGAAAGCCTAAATTACGTCCTTATAAGGTGCGTTACATCTTGTTACTTACATATTAATTTACTTTTAATATTTTATTAGGTCAACCTAGTTCAAAAATTATAACCGAATAATGCTGCAAAACGAATAATGTTCTCAAACTGGTTTTTAAACTCATGCCAAGAAAACCCTAAGTTCCCCTTCAAAATTCTGTGCTCCGACGAATGTACCTTTACCAACAATGGCATGTTTAATCGAAACAAACATTATCGCTCAAGTTACAAAAAGCCAAGGGAAGCGAGAGAAATTTGGTGTTGATGTTTGCTGCGGCATCTTCGGTGGGAACATTGTGGGCCGAGCGTTTTAGCCATCTTCTCGCTAATGATTTAGCCGTATATCTTGACGAACTGCCACTGATTGTGAGATCTTCTTCTTCGGCCTTATCCGTTCCGGATGTTGGCTATCACCACAGCTATGCGTGTTTTGTTGACTACAGCTCGGAACAATTCGATGGATGTTACTCCGTACCATTTGCGTAAGTTAAGCCAGCCAGGAAATTCTTCTTCTGCCTAGACCCCTTCGTCCCTCTACCTTGCCCTGCAGAACTAGTTGAAGCAGACGGTATTTTCTAGAATTCCTCATGACGTGGCCCAGATATTGCAGTTTACGCTCTTTTATGCATTGCAGCAGTTCGGCTTGACAGTTCATTCTCCTAAGGACTTCTTCATTTGTAATGCGTTCGACCCATGAAATTCTAAGAATTCTCCTGTACGTCCACATCTCAAACACCTTGATTTTGTTTTCCATTGCCTCAGATAACGTCCATACCTCCACTCCGTACAACAGTGCGGAAAAGACGTAACATTTCAGCATTCTCTTTTTAAGTGCTATACTCAGATCACGGCAACAGAGAAATGATTTCATTTGTGCGAATACTGTTCTAGCTTTTTCCACTCTGCATTTAATCTTTCGGGAATGAGCCCATTCTTCGTTGATGTTACATCCGAGATAGTTAAAACTGTTCACTCTTTCAATAGCTTTGTTGTTGCAATAAAGCGTGTTTCTTTGTACTGGTTCCTTGCTTACTACCATGTACTTAATCTTTTTGATGTTAAGTTCTATACCGTACTCCTGGCTCATGTCATGCAATCTGTTTGTTATTTCTTGAAGGCCTTCCGCACTATCCGCAATTAGCACGGTGTCATCTGCGTACCAATATTACTACAAATTGTTTGACCAAACTGTTTGGGCAGAACTGGATAGGTACTAACGGCCCAACTAAATGGCACCCTCGTTCCCCCGATTCAAGCCCGCTCGTCTTTTGTCTTTTTCTGTGAGTGAAATAAAAGACAAAGTTTTTACAACATTTCCCCACTGCAGAAGAGCTAAAAGACCGAATTTGACAGGCTATCGCAGATACTCGCAAAGATGTACTAATTCGAGTAGTAGATAGTATGAGAATACAATGCTCACAGTTGGAGCAGTTCCTTTTGCTTTCTTTAATTATCGTTGTGGCATAATATCTAATACATAGTAGTGTTCTCAATAGTATTAGTCATTCTCATTTCACTAACCTACAGTTAAACAATGTTCTTAAAGTTGCTTGATTATGGGTAATTATTTTGTTTCGACAGAGTTTTGATTAAGTTGCCTACTAGCTCGACCTAGTTTTTTGCATTTTTTTGATAAATGTCATCATACCATCCTAAGAACATACAATTCTCCACAAGAATACATCAAAATTTTATGGACTAATTTAAAAATTTGTGGGTGAAATCACAACAAACAAATGACGTTCAAAAAATGTTTTCTTTTCTTAAAATTGTAGCTAAAACCGTCTCATTTAACATTGTATAGTTTGTTGGAGTAAAAATACAATTTAAATCGCTATAGTCTTGGACCCTTTTTGTAGAACTGACTGTATATGAATATCACATTTTATAAATTTGGAACAATCAGGTTTAAGTAAGTATTTTGACTTTGATCCGCCAATCAAATCTTGATTTATCGGAAATCTTTATCACCGTGGTGATTTCCGAAAATTCTACTTTCTGAAAATTAGATCTTAAGGATGTTAAATAACGAAATTAAAATACCTATACATGTATGTATGTATGTATGTATAATCTGTAACCTCATTGACCTTGCGGTGTAGAGGCTGATACATGTAATTATTAAAAAAGAATTAATTTATTGCCAACATTTTAAATGTAAATTTCCAACATAGAATGTGATTTTTTAATTAACGAACTACTTTTACCGATGCACTTGATCTTTTGGCGGTCCGCGTATCATAACGAATTTGATAACTTAGCGAGAGCAGCAAACAACACGTTCTTATTCTATGAATAACGAATAATTAAAGATTATTAACTCTAAGAATAATATTTTGTTATTTTGAAGTTTTGTAAGTTGCAAGTATATTGTAATCGTACCGGGAATAAATTATATCTCCAACAGTTACGATTGAGTTGTACTGTGTTATTGCCTTCATATTCGCTTGTAACTACGGACTCTGCATTTGCAGAGTAATTGATAATTGAAGTTGACGCAGTATTCTAATACAGATTATAGGTAGCAAAATCCCAGAAAAAATATGGTTGCGAAAATTTCCTTTGCCGCTCTACCCTGCCTCAACATTTTCAGTATTAATTCGCACCCCGTCTGCTCAGACGGTTCACCGAAGTTGACAGGGTGTGCAGCCGCCGAAATGAATGCCAATGCGAATCGGTGGAAATCTCGGAACGGGAAATATTTGGCGTTCAAGCCTCAACAGGCATGTGCGCAACAGTTAGCCTGCGTAGACGCCACAGGTAGCTGCAAGAAGCGTCGCGACGACTCAAGAATAGGCAGTCCAGCGACCACCCTCGACGCCAGAAGCCGCCTCGACGAGCCCTGCGCCTTACGCAAAAATTCAGCCTAAGGGTAGCTACTGAAAATAAAAGAGGGGCGCAAGGTGACTGAAAAATCATTTTGATCAGGGATGGGAAAACAAGCGGTAGGCTAACTAGCGGCGCCGAACAAAGAGAAAATGAACTTCACTGGAGGCCCGGAGGACAACTTCACTAGGTCTAACTCCTCGAACAAAACTTCGGGGAGCGACCTGACGGGGGTGGAGCTGTTCCAGTTATATTACACCCCGGTTCTGGTCTACTTGGGCACCATCGGCAATGGGCTGTCGGTGTTCGTGTTCTTCAGGACGAAGCTAAGGAAGCTGTCGTCATCCTACTATCTGGCGACGCTGGCCATCAGCGACAGTATCTTCCTCATGTCGCTGTTCGTGGTGTGGCTGAACCTCTTGGATGTGGACCTCTTCAACCAGCACGGCGTGTGCCAGCTGATGATCTACATCACGGGGGTGTGCAGTTTCCTGAGCGTCTGGCTGGTGCTGGCGTTCACGGTGGAGCGGTTCGTGGCCGTGCGCTACCCCCTGCTGCGGCAGTCCGTGTGTACCGTGGCGAGGGCGAAGCTGGTGATCCTGGTGCTGGTGGTCGTGGCCATGCTGCTCTTCTCGCCGCTGCTGGTGTTCGCGCGGGTGCAGTTCGTGCGAACGATCGAGCTGTGCACCATCGACCCCCAGTGGCAGCGGATCGCGAGCGTTTTCAACGTGGTGGACACCTTCCTCACGTTCCTCGTGCCCGTCGTCGTCATCGCGGTGCTGAACACGTGCATCAGCCGCACGGTTTGGAAGCTGGCGAGCGTGCGGCGCAAGCTGACCTACAGGGGCGCGCCACCCTCGAGGGTTCTCCACAAGAGCAAGGGCTTCGTGCGCAACCACCAGCTCAAGGGCGGCCCCGCGTCGCAGAACAAAGTGACCAAAATGTTGCTCGTGGTCTCCACGGCCTGCCTGTGCCTAAACCTGCCCAGTTACGTGATGCGAGTCCTTGCGTACTTGATAGAGGTATGTAAATGTGTCGACAAGGTGTGGTGCTTTAAAGGATGCGTAAGAAAGGGTCATTAGTGGACATAGAAGAAACTAGTTGAGATATTGCGGGATTAATATTGCGATTTTCAGTCGAAAAATAAAAATTATATTTCGGTTTGATGTCATTTATCATCTTACAAAAAAAAACAAAGAGAAGAATTTTAAAGTATTTTGCCACCTAAATTAATTTCGAGGATTCCGAACGTCATAAGGAATACGAAGATGATTAAATTGGAGAAAAGGTGATAATTCTACTATTCAAAAAATGAATTAGACACAAGTCGTCTTGTGCTCGAGTTATACCCAAAAACCTTTTTTTGCATGGTAATCATTAAAGTCGTCCCTATAAAAAAATCATAAAGAACTTTTTTAACTAGATTATTGAAATTGTGAATTCTCAATTTGACAGTTGTAAATTCTGAAGTCCTTTTCGACCAAGATTCGAGTTACAATACCTACGAAAGCAAACTTTCTTTTACTCATAAAAAATGCATCGCTCTCATTGCTAGTTGTACAAATAATTATCCTCGGTTATGTTTCTTCGAGCAAAACCATTTTGACATTATTAATACACTCTCCTCTTTAAAGAAGTATCCAAATATTATATATATTTTCACATATAATCTCATAAGAGCATTAATTCTTTCCGGAAATTTTTTTGAGTGCGTTCCAACAACGTCGTATTAATTTGCCCGAGCGGGACGCGAGGGCAAATTAGGACGTTGTTGAATGCACGAAAAATAATTTCCGGATATGAATTAATGCTCGAATGGAGATTCGGTAAGAAAATCGTAACGACACAAACCCTAAAAAGAAGTAATGTCTACCTACAAAAAATTTCCAAGAAATTTTTTTGTTGTCTTGGATACGGCTCGTGAACTAATTTTTCTATTGGTCATTAATGAGTGTCGTACGATTTTCTTCTATAATTTTCGAAATAAAGAAATAAATACACGTCTAAGATGGCTACGACACATACCATCGGAGAACTATATTTTTTTTCCTGAATAATCGAGATCCATAAACAGATGTTTTAACTGTGAATGATTAATCATAAAACGAAACAAAAACTTTAATTTGGGCTATTATTCAATTTTTATTATATTTCAATGCGGAAACGCGCTCAGCACTGAAAGTTCCTAACCGGTATACATGAAAAACTCGGAGAATATACTACTTGGTGGATTTTTTTTGTTTAAAAATTCAAGCTTAAGTCTGATCAGGTTACATTATCTACATAAGAATATGTATTAACAAGCCCTACTTTGTTTTATTTTTATTTTATAAACCCAATGAGCTACAATTAAAATGGTGAAATTTTTATTAAGACTGCAGCTCAGAAACCAAAAGACATTTCTTCATTGTCTACTATTTCCATCTAGCTCTGAGATTATCATTTAACCAGATCGAAAAGTCACCGCAATTTTATGCCAGGATACGGACTAAAGGAACTGAATATTATCTTTTGGGCTTTTGCGCAAAAATACTGGGTTTAAGTAATTACGATGTTTATAAATAAAACATAATTGAAAAGTTTTTGACTAGTCATTTTTTTATTAGAAACAAACAACGAATTTCTATAGGTCAACTACGATAATTGGAAACGTTTTTGTCTATTTTGTAAACTTACCCACTTAAAGCAATTGTTTCGTACTAATTTAAGATGATAAAAAAATGTGCATTGTGTTATAGCCAATTTAACATTAAAACTTTTCTTCTTTTCTAAATATTTCAGTAACAGTTTTACAAAAATACACAACAAAGCGTAATGCTTCTGCCTCCATTCTTACAGTCTGCCTTCATTTGGTTGGACGAGCGAGTAGGTGTATCCCTCCATTCGCATTTTATTTAGAGTAGAGTTGGCCATGATTTTTGACTTGCAACCACGGCAATAAATTATTTTGATGCATAGCTTGTTATAACATTAAAAATTCAACCGTCGTAGTAGTAAATGAAACAGTGTTGTCAGATATACTACTGCTTTTATTGGAAGGCGTAGCTTATTTTATTGGCTCTTCAAAGTCATTAAATTAATTCATAAATGCCCAAAATTATCCGAGAAGAAGTAAAACTACATATTAAAAGATGGGTTGATACTATTCGAAGAAATAGTCAAAATTTACCAGTTAACGATGTAATGAAGCAGGCGTCCCTAATAATTGAGGTAATTATTTAAAATTTAGGTAAAACAAACTGACGTTAGTTGCATATAATTTTAGGTTTCTGAAGCTAGAGTGGGCTATTTCAAAATTGACCCTGAATATGTGTTTAGAAAAATATTCTAACATATCTCCCAAACATAACGTAAACCAAAATTATTGGTTCTGTAAAGATTCGCTACAAATTTGGATATCATTCAAAAAATTAATATTTAACTTTGGATAAGTTGCTGACATATACTAGGGAACATTTAGGATATAAAGGTAGTCGTACAAAATTATATCAAGTGCTAAAATCAATGGGTTACAAATATATAAACACGTTAACGAACGCAAAATTTGATGTGAACAAAAACATGTAGTTGCAGCTAAAATTTAATTTTTTAAGAAGTTTTAACCTTACCTTGACAATTATTGCAAAATCACACCAAGTCTAAATGAGGAAATTTCCATAGCCAACCCTACTTTAAGTAAAGTGTGAATGGAGTATACATACAGTTCGCAGCGAAAACAAATGAACCGATTTGATCAAATTTCCTCTGTAAATGTAATAATTACATTTGAAAAATTAGGTTTTCTAAATAAATTTCTAACAGGACTATTTTTTACATAACGCGTTATGGAATTAATTTTCTTCTGACATTCAATAAAGGCGCGTAGGTGTATCCATGCATACATACAGCTTGCAGCGAAAACAAATTGGTTTCATAAAATTGCCTCTGTAAATATACTAATTACTCATTTCCAAAAGCAGTGTTTTTTAAATAAAATTCTAATTGGACTATCTTTCATACAAATTTAAGCATCGAATTCAGCATTATCACAAAAATGACATGAAGATAGTTTATTGTTTCCAATGCAGTCGTGCAAGGCTAAATCGTGTCTTTTGCTTGACCGCGTTCGATCTTAAGATTCAAGCCATGAAGGCATTAGGCCATTTTCATAATGACACATGAAAACTGCAGGTTTTAGGTAAACTAGACAAACGCACACGTTTCCTGGCGTTAAGAAAGTTGTTACGTGGAGTTTTCAGTAATACCTAGCTTTAGGAAAACTATTTGGAGCTTAACACAAGCTCAAGCTTATTTGCGAGCCGTGGGGTTTAGTAGGAACGAAAACACGGGAACGTGGACTTTGGCGCTTAAAAGTTTGATGATACAGGTGCTCAGTGCGTCTTCGTAAATAGATTAATATGGATCTGGCTGTCAGGGCGCATTAACATTCTAAAGCGCGGAAAAAATTTACAAAAATAAACAACCTGGCTAGCGGCATAAAAATATTGCCGTAAAACAACAAACCGCTCGCAGGGCAGAAATAGATTTTTATTATATGGACGTCTGTTAGGTTATTGCCTATTTGTTGGAAGGGTCGACGCTGTTTAACGAGTTCAACAAAGAGTAGGGATTTCATTATTATAATAAAAACATCGCTCTCCCATAGTCGTAAACTTTGTGATTTAAAAGATCGATCAAAAGGACCTTGAACATTTACCGCTTCTTAAAATAAGGTGGTAAATAAACTGCTCGCCCAAAGTTGAGGATATTGTAAAATAAGGTACATGAGATTACACATATGTAAACTTTGTTTAGAAGAATAACTATGTATATAATAAATTTAAACCAAACCATTGATAAAAACAAAAAATAAGCTTTTTCACAGTGGTGATAAACCTTGCTAGCAACCTATTACGTAGACAATGAGTGTAGATGAGAAGTAATTAAGCCATTTCAAGTCAAAGTTGGGGTAACATAGCTCCTGTCCAATAATTAGGGGTTGCAGTCAACAGTGGTGCATTTGAAGTAAATTCCAAGCATGAGGTTTAAGTCATGAGAGCGGCAAATGTGAAATATGATCGTTGGCTTGTACTTCTTCCCCCAAAACCGATCTGTGAGTGGTAGGAGAAAGAACCACCTGGGGATGGATCGATTTCTTCAACACATCAACGATTTCTGGGGTTACAAAACAAGATCACAACACGTACGCGACGATTATTACTATTATTAGAAAACAACCGTCTATGAAGAGCAGATATTTTAGTTTACGAAAGAGAAATGTTCTAGGAGGAGATTGTTATACATCAGATATATGATGTTCTTTAGAATCTTGCTGTTATATATTGAAACCTAAAGAGCCCAGTTCGCAAAATTGTTACATAAACTTAAAATATCTTTTATGGATCTTGGATCATCATCACTAGAAAGACTGAAATATTTAATATTTAAGTAACTGTTATTTATATAATTCGATTCTGAACGAAAGTTATTAAATAACTTCGTTTTAGTTAGAATGAAAAATTGTGGTAACAATGCTTATCCAAGATGAACAGTTACAACTCGAACTTACAAGTCTGAAGAACGACACGTTTTCAGCTTCAATAGAATCGAAGAATGGCATTACGACAATCGTCGATGTCAGTCTTGTTGTTAGATACCTTTGACGAAAATTAGGCAATAAGACCTCACGGTTGTTAAAGTCGGATTGGACTCTGTGGGAAGGGAGCCCACCTTTCCACAAACCAAGGCTATATCACTGAACCTCCTGCACTGCTATTAAAACAATAATGAAAAACGAACAAATATGATGTCTTCTCAGAAACATTGAGAAAAGTTCAACACTTACTTTTCCAAAAATGACAATAGAAGCTAAGGATTAAGGTTTGGAGAGCTAAATATGTTTGTAGTTTTTTCCAAGTGCGAATGTGGGGGACCGACTGTAAATTAATGTTAATATCACTTTAGAGTTACAATTCGAACTTTAGGACTGCAACGAAGAATTTTGTAAAACATGGATAGATTTTCATCCCTTTTGATCAAACCAAAAACTGCAACGGTTGTTATTATTAACTAGCTCTAACCCATAGGCACCATATGCCCATATCAAGTGAAAATGAGTTACGATTTACCTATTTATATTTGAACTATATTCATTTTTAAATTATTATAAATTTCCTCCAGATTCGATTCACAAATTCCACGTTTATGTAAGTGCCGTATTCGGGGGCGATGATCTCTTGCTCGCAAGTTTCTTATTTGCGCTTCAGTTCTAACACAACAATATCTATTGTTAAATTATAGCAAGAGATCTATAAAATAACCAATTAGGGTAGGCTGTGATATGTGTTACACGTTTGGCAGTACTGAAGTGTATTGTCAGTCTATGTCAAATTCGAGATTTGCAGGTTAAGTTTTACGTCAGTCTGTGTCAAACAACAAACAAAACCTAACCTACTAATCTCGAATTTGACATAGACTGACAATACACTTCAGTATTGCCAAACGTATAACACATATCACAGCCTACCCTAATTGGTTTTTTTATTGATCTCTTGTTATATTCTATATTAATTTATACAAAATACTTACAGAAAACTGTAATTAGTTTAGTAGGCAACTGCAGCTAACGTCATATCGTTCCGGAAAGAGAGATAGATCTGCATGTTTATTATTAATGCTCGAGTATTCATATATTATTTAAAAAAAATAAAGATTTAATAAATTTTCTTATTCTTTTATACAATTCATTGGTATGTTAAAAGTAGCATTTTCCCATAAATGTATACTTTATACTTTAAATACAGTGAGGAAGTCGTTTAAAATATGTCAACTTCAGTTTTTCCCTCAATTGGCAATAGAAAGGTGTACGAAAAATTTCGAAAACAAGAGTAATGAAATCAATTTCAATGCAGATGCAAGATTAGCAGAATGCACTTTTAACTATCGAGACATCGAAGATATTGAAATAGCAAGCGATCATGGAAGATAAGCATCCCATTTAACACCGTTGGCAATCCGTTACTAAACTAAATCTGACAAGTAGCAGTGGCGTGCCACATATTTAAGACGAATCAAAACTACACCTCGAACATGAATGATCAAAAATGTCAAATCGGTGCTTGCAAACAACATTAGACTATTAAATTCACAAAATCTCCAAATGTGATTGGTCACGTGGTATTCAATCCTTTTGGACGTCTCTGTGTATTACAGAATCACCGTTCCAAATGGGCTACACATCTGAAGTGTGAGAATTTTTTTTTAAATTACGGTTTATTATTGGAAATGCAAAAGGCGACCTCAACCTATTATTTCAGTATCGATCGCAAATAAGCGCAAATGCAAAAAAAAACAATTAAAATCATAATTTTTCACCAACTAGTAACAAACAAAGCTAAAAATAACTCGATAGATTTGATGTTTGAACTGTGGTAATAGTCTTGCGGAAGATTTTTTCCAATTACACCTTTCTACGATTTCTAAAGTATAGTGTGGAGATATAAAACAGAGCTTTAGTTTATTTTTCTCAACCACAAATGAATGTGGACAGTGGCGGCTCGTGAAGAATTTTGAACCAACCACTAAATGTAAAATGTACTTTCCACCCCCTCACAAACAAAGACAGCTTCCAATATAGCGAGATTTAAATATTTCGCATATGAACTGACAAAGGTTAACAAAAAAACACAAATTACGAACCGTCACAGCCTAATACTAAATTACCAGTACAATGATATAGATCACACCGTAATTATTCTGCGAAAATCCCAACGTGCAACATCTCTTCTAGCAGAATTACACATGGCGCGGCGTTTCTTTATCTAAACTCGACGAAGTGAACCTAAGTGCCATAATTGTAATCAGAAACTCCATGTACCGGGGAAGGCTGCTTGAAGCTTGAGCCTTCGCTGTGATAGTTCCCATTGAACCTTAAAATATTCTTATCTTCTGAGCGATTTCTTGCCGTTCTACACTCGTTGCAATCCATAAACTGTCGAAAATCTGAGGGGCCGCTTTGATCTGTCACTAATGCGTCCTAGAAACATCAGGGCTTATCGCACGGTTCAACTTCATGAAATAAAATTTACTCGTGCTTTGTTTAAGCTTTAAAATGTGAAAAATGATGAAAAATAAGCACAATTTTTTTCCCGAATAAAACAAATCTTGAACTGGTTTGTTATGGAAGGTAGATCCATGGAAACACTGGTGACTAAAAAGCAGCTTGTAAACCAGTCTAAGCCAACCCATCTTTGGATGTCAACGCACTATAGCGTGATTACATACATTTTCATATATCTGTATATATTCTCAATTAGTTTAAGGACTTTTCATATTGTACAAAGACTATGTATAGTTTTACGATGTACTCTTCAGCTTTTTCTAGGACGTTTCTCATTGACTGCAGGTGGTCGCAGGTGACGAAACCAGATATTATAGTTTTGTTTTTTCAAAACTGATTTTTTTTTTATTTAGGATGGCCAAAAATCTAATTTATTGTTTCTACAAGTCAAAGGCGTCTTCTAAATCTTCAACTACTACTCTTCGAGGAACAACCAAATAGCAGTCGAGGTGCGAAAAAAATGAAATGTGAAAAAATCCAGCTCTTTTCAGTTTTCTTCTCACGCGTTTTGAGAAGCAGTTACTAGATAAGCGAACAATTGCAACAACTCAGAAACACAGCTGAAGTTCAGACTCCTTTAAGCTTGCAGGGTGGAATAAAATAATAATTGGCGAGGTAGCTTTGATGGCGATGCTTTGAACCTAGGTAGTAGTACAGTGCCTTTATATAGACAGTGGCGACAATACAACTAAGCCACACCCCCGCCGCCATATTTATGCAAATTTCTAACGGGTGTTTATTTAAATCCGTGATCAGAGTCGACTGTGATACGTGTTTTACGTTTGGCAGTACTGAAAACATTCGAGATTTGCAGGTTAAGATTTGCGTCAGTTTATGTCAAAACTGACGCAAAACCGAACCTACTAACCTCGAATTTGACATAGGCTGACAATACACTTCAGTACTGCCAAAAGTATAACACGAATCACAGATGATTTAGCATAAACATGGCGGCTAAAACCACGTGATCTAGGCAGCCAATCAAAAATAGGACACCCCATTGTCGCCACTGTCTATATAAAGGCACTGTAGGTAGTAGTACTTGCGCACATTACACACTGCCTGCAAAAATGGTTTCAGTTCGGCTTATGATAATTATATATGCTTACTGGCAATTCGGCGTATTGCAGAACTACAAGGTTAAGGCGTTCACCCGTAAAAAAATACTGTTTTTATTTATTTTATTTTAATTGCTGCCAACAGGTTGCGAGAGCTTTATTATAATTAATTGCGACGAACCAATTATTGCTAAAACTTGTTATTTTTCGAAGATTTTTTATCGATCCTCTCGAGATGACAACATTAATAACGTTCTCGTTTTTCTCAATTTTTAAAGCGAAGTTTGTTCATATATTTTCAGCGTTGCTGAAACAGCGTTCGAGAGGTGTATTGAAGTTTTCATAAACTGAAGTAGCGCCGTGTAGATTTTCTATTTTGTGCGTTTTTATCAATCGACTGTTCTGGCCTCTTTTCTAAGTATTGAAGTATTGATCTGTCGTAATATGAGTTCTTTAGTTGACTCGGTTTGTAGGCATCAAAGGTGTCAGGTACTTTCCCAAAAAGTTTTTGTTTAATACCCATGATTCTCAGTCAATGTTAAGCATTTTCATATTGTTATTAATAGAGAGCGGATTTTTAAGCATTAAGCTTATCCTGAATATTGAAAGCAGAAAAATTATTTCTAAAAATGTTTACGAATTGCAAGAATTGAAGTATTTGACACTAACTTTTTAATGCTTTTTTGCCTTTTTTACCTTTTTATGCATATTTCAGATTATTGTGCTTATAAGTACTTATTTTTAGGTTTTCAGTTTTTTGCATTTATTTTCCGTGTAATTAAATTTTATAATCAAATATTTCAATCTGGTTTGTTTGCGAGCATATTTTTTGCTTGCATGCAGTTTGCCCGGGCTTCAAAACGCAATCAGTGCAGTGGTTTTCTGACAATTCCTAAAAAACTCAGGTATTCTCTTGAATTATTTTATTAACACACGCCGAAAACTCGGTTATATCTTGTTTTGTATAATTTTAATTCAAAATAAATACAGAGCGATACGGACGATCTGGGGATGGTAACACGCCTATCATCCTTTGTGTCAGAGGACATAATGAATTAAACTATGAAAACAATAAATTATTTTGCAAAGCTTGTATTAAGGCGGTAAGAGTTTAAAATTATTTAAGTACTAAAATTTTAGATTTAGTGCGATAAAAAATACGTCATTCCATATGTAAAAAACACTTTGCATCAAGAACAATTAAAGAAGTATAAAAATTTGCCAAAACAACAGACAATTGCGACTTCGTTTTACATCCACTTCAGATAACAGGGAACAAGCACAGTCTAATTTCGATTTACAAAATCTAATATGTATTGTATTGTATTATCTGTAACCTCATTCACCTTGCGGTGTAGAGGCTGCTGCTTTATGCGCTGGCATCTGGCGGCACAATGCTCAACTAGCCCCGCATTCGAGATACAGAGTTGGAGCGCGCTTTTGGTGCTTGCGCAGCAACCATTGTGTGAGGTGTGTGTCTTGGTGATTTCCAATTGCCAAGGCTACGAAAAAATTCCGACCCCCGCGGGATTCGAACCGAAGACTTGCTTAATGCCAGTCTGGCGCTTACCCAACTGCGCCACGCGGCTTCATTGCAAAATCTAACATACCATTCAAAAAATTACAAAATAGTTTCTTCAAAATTTTCTTGGATAAATATTGTCACATGCACGTTCCCGATAAAAGCACCTTGCGAAAGAATGTTTTGTTAATAATTTCAAAGATTCTGTTTGTGCAGTACCTGGGCGAATTGGTCAAATAGTTCTTTCTAAATGTATGGAGGGTTTTTTTCTAAAAAAGAAGGCTAGACAATTTCAGATAAAATTTCCACAATTTTGGCATGCAAAATTGCAGAAGATTTTGAGATTGACTCGACTATGATAGCAAATTTAAAGTATGCTCCAATATCTAGTGTTGACGTTGAAAGAAGTTTTTCTACATATAAGAACATTTAAGTAGACGACAAAATTTAACAATGGAGCATTTAGAACAATATTTAAATTAATAGTTTTCTGAAAGACAAATTTTTTAGTGCCCAAGTTTTATATTTTATTCTTTGTGTTACATTTAAAGGTTTTTCTATGAATTGTGTTTGCATTTCATTTTTTTAGTGTCACATTACATACTTCTTCTCAGAATTATTGTTATTAGTTAAGTAGGTATAATGAATAAAATAGTTAAATTTTTAAAAATGTATGACGTTTTTTATGATAAAGCTTTTTTGTACGAGTTAATGCTTTTTTTGCTTAAATTAATACTTTTTAAAAACATTTTTGGGGCGTTTTTAAGCGCTTTTTTTTAAATTTTTTGTGCTTATAATTCCGCTCTCTAGTTATTAACATTCAATAATTAGTTTAGCGAGCGCTAGTCAAATTGGAAAAAACTCGAAATTGAAAAAATATCTCGAAAAGTTCACAAACCCCAACTATATCCACACATTTTCAAAAGTTATCACGATCAATACACCACGAACCTGCAATCAAGTCATTTGTTACGAGTGAAAAATATTTTCGCGGTAGAGTTATTTGGCGTAATTTTTTAATGGTCCGCGTTGTCGTTCTGATTTTGCCCGTCTTTGTCACGGCGAGCGTGCGTTCTATCTTTGCGAGTCGCTAGCGATTTCGTGCCATTTGATAGTGATTCTCTCACAGCTTAAATACTGCCCTCTGTTCAGCCCAACTTCGACCATTAGGGGTAACCTGCACGTGGCAATTTAAGCCTGTCCTCTTATACTATTGCCGAATTGGTTCAACGTTTCGGGTTTTTTAGCTGTTCTCGATCCTGATTTTGCTACCGAGCTATTCTTGACTCGGCCATGAATGTTTCCGCGACGTCCTGTTCTTGTCCCGTGTCGTACACGTGCTATCCGGTTTTCCAGACGCGGTAGCCTTCTTGGATGCGTAAGGATTCTTAGCTTTCATTCAGGTGGAATTCAGCTAATGAAGTGTACTTGACTCAGATCCTGGTTTGGGCTGCTTGTTGCCGCTTACAGCTAAGTTTATGCTCAGGGAGCAACAGATTGTACTTTTATTATCTGTTAACTTGCGAATTGTGGAGCGCGCTGAATCCTTCCGATTCCCCGCGCAGTTTAAATTGTGTCATTGCATCGAGATTAATTGCTTTGCCAATTTGCCGGCGACTTTCTTCGATGAGTTTCCATTAACGCCTCATCGGAGCTCTACTGAATGATATTCAATCTTCAATTTATATTCGCCGGGTTTGTCTATTTAACGTAGTTATTATTGTAATTCTATACATAGTTGACTATTATATTTTTAGTATTTATGTTAGTGTAAACTGGGTTTTAACTTTGTTACTATATTAATTGCATTTCAGATTATGGTAAAGCTTTTGACTTTGTGAGTTCTCGTTTCTATCTGAACACATTTGTTATATAAAGCCTCATTGGCGCCCCTTTTGTATTGATGAATAACGTTCACCATTTGTAATAAACCGCACTCAGTCTTCACTGTTTAGCTAGCCGGCCCCCTCAAACGTGCCCATGTAGTTACCAATGGTTTGATTTTGGCTTAAATTGGGTGTCACATTATTTACTACAAAATCGCGAACCAGTAACGAACGACTGAACCCACGTTACTCCTAACACCGTCGGTTATAATAAATAATACACACGTGACTTATAAATATTATATATCTTATAACTGTCAATAATTTTTTTTTATCTTTTTGGTATTTATTGAGTCGTTACTACATATTATACACTCGAGGTAATTAAACCTACTCGTCAACCCTCGTAGGTGCGAACACCTCTGGCAGACAATATCGACTATAACCCACTAATACCGTAAATAACTATTATCCAAGCCAATATATCGGAAACTTTCATTCCTTTGACAAGGCAAAGAATTGTGAGGTTAGTACTTTATAATTGGTAACCAAGAACATAAACAGGCATGTCTTGTTTGGTACATCAGATTCAAGTAGTCCCATTATATGACAGTCAACTGATTCCTCAATTAAAAACAGATTACACAATTTTGCATTATACATAAATACGCAAAAATTTTATATTGATCATTTACTACAATATTTTGTATTATGGCAAATTAACATTCTTTAAGGAGAAAAATGATAATTAAAATATCTTAACACCATCGTTAAGGCACTCGACAAGAGGAACAGGTCCACCACAAGCATTTCACGTACACACCTTCAAAAAATTCCACGCAAATTATCTGTCGAGAAATTTCGCATAGCAAATAATGTTTAAACAAGTAGCACGAAGCCTTCTTAGCAGCATCTTTACTGTGTAATTTTGCATATTTGAATTTTCCATACGCTTCATTATGTTGAATAACGTGTGTATATTCAAAAGCGAGGGTGGAGAGCAAATATTTTCAGCAGAATTTCCGTGTAGTTTAAGAAAAACTCAATTCAAGTTTTTTGCTTAACGAGATATTAATTTTCCAGGCTACAATGCCTCGTAAACAAAACTGCGAGAACCACATTAACATAAATATAAGTTCCATTTTAAACTTTCACTTGGTTTTTACAAAAACTACTTAGGGAACCGAAACAAGAAATTCGTGAACAAACCGGCGACAAAGCTAACGATTTCGTTTATAATGAAATGATAGATTTCGGACAGGGGCTTTATTAACTTTTAATAAGCGTCCCCAAACGCTCCGGGATACGATCCTTGTTTGCGCCAGATCAAAAGAAAGAAGACTCGGTCGCAATTTTCTGAAAAATTCGCAAGTTTAGGTAGACAAGTTTTGCAATTTTGACACGAACGATGAGTGCTCCTCGGCCATATGTAACCATTATTTGATTTAATTTTAATTCGATTACAGCAGAACCATTGTAGCTTTGCAGGCGGCAAAAAAACAGAACAAATTAGAATCTAGTAATTTCTAAGCTTCATATTGGTAACAGTTTTTGACAACTATCAAACTGATATTAACTTGTTAACCTGATTTAGATAAAATGACAAGATACGTCAGCAGCGTACTAAAAACTTTTAAATTTAAGTACTAATTATGCTAAATAATAGAGTTTTTCTACAACCACTACTAAAACTAGGCCTTTTAGCACTAGCTTGTTTCACTAAAAATGGCGTTTTATAAATCAGCGCGTTAAAAGTGAAAATAGCTGTTTACTTTTAGCCCATGTGCTAAAAGTAAATAGCTGGTGTTGAATTTAGAATTTTGAACTGAAAGTGAGGTTATAAAACTATTCTAGTTACTTCCTTCGTTAGAGGTAAAGTGTTTTTTAAATAATTAAAGCGTTATGTAATGAATAAAGTCAAATCTGCACCATTATACTTACCTTTGATAACTAACTTTGACAGCTACCGGCTGCAGAAACAGTCGCCTGTGTCGTCAAGGCCATCTCTTTACTATGGCGCAAATTATAACTGTCAGAAATGTAAACCTTTGTTAAATCGACTTTTATGGATTACTTACAGTAAATTTAAGGTCGTAGAAAAAATATTGTGTGCAAACTCGTGCTAAAAGTGTTAGCCTTCGGCTTCGTTTCATAATTTTCATGTCTTGTGCATAAACATCCACTTTTAGCACTTGTTGCACAAATAGATATTTTGCACAAGTAAGTAACAAACGATGCGATGCTTAAAACTAAATTCTTCCAATAATCCAAAACCTACACTACACATTGTAGTGTGAAGACAAATTTTACGCCACTACTGACTTCTTGACAGTTATATAACATAACCGAACTTTATATATATCACATTTATTTCACTTCATGTATTAGCAAAGCTAGAATACTTCTGCTGTACGTATCTATGTAAATACAACAGGTTCTTGACTTTAGTAGTTAATACATGAATGAAATTCCACCTCATTTCAGTTATTCCAAGATATTATAAGTATTTCCGATACTGATTTGTATGTAATGCAAACATAGTTATTTCATTCTTCTAATTAACGCACGAGGAAATTAGAAACATTATATACCTAGCCATGATAGAAACCATAATGTACTTCAGCTTTTAATGTCGAATAGGCTGTCTGCCTAGGAACTAAAAACGACTTTTTTAATACTGGGATAAATTCTTTGCAGGACAATATATTATTGCAAAATAAAGTTCTCAAAGATCACAGTTTTTATTCATAGCCAGGTACATAATTTCTTTAGTTTCCTATGTGGTAGTCTGCGTATCACTGTATAAAGATTCCAATATAAAGGTTTGTGAATTATACTCCCAGCATGTACAAGTCCTTTAGACGAGTCTTTTCTCGTTATCGGATTAAGCTTTCTACGCGACCTCAATCTTCTTTACTTTTGTTTTTTTCTAATTTAATGGAAGTCTGCTTTAATATAGGGTCAAAGAATTCTTAGAATCAATATAATGGAAATCTCCGAGACAAAAATAAACTAAAAGCAATTCCTTTAAACATTCTTGGCAGCCTAATTATTATTTCCTATTTGCTGATAACAGTAAACCAAAATCCTACTCTGTGCTATATAATATTTGGATGTGAAAATCACAAATTCTGAACTAACTGAATATCATTAACCCGACCTACATATAGTCTTCAAAAACGGACATACCGGAGATTAAGATTACAAGGGCCAAGTGTCAGCGCGTTCCGTTAGTCGCCATGGCAATAGGGGATTAAAGCATATTTTGCTTCGTGTTCGAGGAAGTCGTAATATATACATGTGTTTTCCGTACGCGAAGCTTTGCACCTATGCTACATTTAAAATTTCTCTTCCACGATGAAAATGCGCACCGAATTTCGCAATATACCTACTGAGGAGAAAATTGGTTCGGTCGATTCTCTTTCATATGTCGAACCTTTAATTTTGAGACACAATATGAAATACTTAACGAGATATTCGAATTTCCTTAAGCCCAAAATAGCAGCCTCTAGAATTGCAATATGAACACTCAGGATTG
The DNA here is from genome assembly GCA_940337035.1 of Agriotes lineatus. Taxonomy (NCBI): domain Eukaryota; kingdom Metazoa; phylum Arthropoda; class Insecta; order Coleoptera; family Elateridae; genus Agriotes; species Agriotes lineatus. The sequence goes on from OW679199.1 coordinate 125,088,512, forward strand.
AATTCTTGAGGATTGCTGCGAATAATACACCGAGCGCCAGAGCAATGATGATGTGCTCTATAGGGTGATTCATATCGAATGTAAAGTAAATAAAAATGGGCTGACAAGGTGGAACCACTTTAATGCAATTATAGGGAATTTGCAAAGTGCGAGTGGTATAGATTGCTCGCCGCGTCCCTTTTATCTTTTCAAGGTACTTCTTGTTCAGCGTGCATTACTAGAAGTCGAGTCGAACGTGTTACGGTCTCTTTTTGGAGTTTTAACGGGCTTAGAATGGTTCGTATCGTTATGCTATGTTGAGGGGCGATTCCCAGAGGAGGATTTCCGCTATTCGTATTAGAGGAAATCCAAGATGTCGTGTAGCTCCCTCAACCTAAAACTTCGTGCGGTGGGGGCAAACATTTACGATATTAAGGCTTATGCAGGTGCCTTTTTTACGGGCGAAAGCCGGAGTGGCAAATTCATAGTCCGGTCATGTATCTATCATTTAAAATTGCTGTGACGGGCCGGTTAAGCAATGCTTTCGTAGAGGGATTTTGGTCCGGTAGTTCTCCAGCCAACTAGTCAGGTAAGATCTGGGCACTGTATCACGCAATGTGGCCTGTTAGTGCAGTAATTGTAATCAGTGAGAACTCTTGGAGGCTCAACCTATTGAGTTTATAACGTCCAATTTGCATTCGCTCGCCTGTATTTATATTATGGATAGTCACTTGAGCTTCACCCTTTTACGTTTTAAAATTCACGAACAAATTTGGTGCTGAGAATTTTTTTTATTACCGAACTACATAGAATAATAGTTGCGTAGTTTTGGTTTCGACTGACTAAAATAAATCGTTCCACAATTTCCAAAGCGGTTAGAGCAGCCAACATTTTGTTAAAATTGTATTCTGGTTTGCGATCTCAACAAATTAAAATAATTTAGTTGTATAAGGGAAAAATTCAGGTACCTGGCTGAGTAGCCCTCGGTTATATAAAAGTAGATTGTATTTGGGAAAGTGTCAACAGCTAGTCGTACCTTTCATTCACCATTTATATACTAGATATAACCAACTGTGTGCATGCTCTGTGAAATTTTATTTGAGTGTAATATTTGTAAACAATTAACTGTTCTCGAAGATTTGCCTACTTCTACTTACCCTACTTCTTATTATCTCGAATTAGTATCATTATACGATCATTCACTCGTGTTCATATTCTTTTGCATTAAAACACTTAGTGGTTCGTTGCCTCAACAAATCAGCAGGAAACATGCCAATTGGAACCACTTGGCGCCCTTTAATTGATATTCCACCTTTTAGAGGGTATGTTAAACTCGATCGAATTTTCCTATTTAGTTGGGTGGCATATTTCCGTTCACTATCGGCAAAAATAATGTAACAAAGGGCAGTTATGCAAAACAGAATCATTGTCTTAGATTAGTTCAAATGCAGCATTCAAGTTTGTATTAACAAATCTTGACCAACATTCTTATTATTACGACAAAAACTGATTACATTGTTTATAGTGCATCGTAGTTTAAAATCCGTAGCTGCCTTTGTCCAAAAATCTCTCTCTAATACTTCTTCTTATCATAACTAAGAAATGATTACTTCATGGTCACCAATAATAATCACTTTCTTTTGTATATTTTTGATATTCCCCCTTCATGCAGTCCGCATGGTAATACAACTGCATCTTTCCCAGAGATTTGTATGAAAGCTGTATTATTAGTACCACACCGTGAGGAGCTACAATATTATTTCAATCATATGGACAAATCAGAAACGGGAAGTTACCATTAAGAGTTGCTGATAACTTAAATCCTAAAATGCTGTAGTCGGATGATAAATATTACGTGAAAAGATGTAAATGCTGCACAGTCGCTTATTGAACACAACGAAAATATCGTCTTCATAAGTTTATAATAACTAAAGCGTATCTTTATTTTAGAAGAGTTTGGTTAAACTGTAAGTCATTTATGGCTTATAAATCTGGCCAGACACGTTATGGGTTCAGACTGTTGATAATCGCTTCTACAGAACCGCATTGTTCGTGGATTAAACAAACTGCTTGACGTTTCTAAGTGGACCAATGATAAAAACGGTCCCTTTCTACATTCCTGTCTAAATGGAAATCGTGTGGGAGATCTGGAATTCAAATATATCAACGCCCCAATTTCCACAACGTCAAATTAAATTCCAGGTTGTTGTGAAGTTGGATTACTGGCAATCAGAAAGTTTCCAGGATATTTACATTTTTATGCTGACCAACCTCGTTGGTCTCCACCAAATAAACTTCCTCGAGTGGCTAAATCAACACGTAAAGCCACTTACATGCTCTCCAATGAGAAAATATTGTGCAAGCCCTGATGAATAGCTGTAAACACGCAAATGAAAATGAACAGAGCTTTTAGCTTGGAAATGAAATAAACATATACATTATATACAGGATATAGTAAAGTTCTTCGCCCTGCATTTACCCGTATTTCTTCGATTCATTGATTTAAAATTGTCAAAATTTCATGAAGCTTCTTTTCCGATTGATCCGTTACCACGGATAGAAAAATAAATCGTTCTTTTGCACTCGCCGCAAAGAGGTTTTAATTAAGGAAGCCGATCGGCAGCTTTGAAAGTGCACTTCCTGAATGCAACGTTTCAGGGAGTGGGCTTATCGCTCTGAGTGAATCGATTGTAAGTCTGATCAAACGGTTTCATCTTCTCTAAAATTGTGCAGCGCGCAGTGCCTGCGACTCCAAAAAGGACAATATTGTCAGTTGCCTTTGACCTGTTACGCTGAACTCCTCTCGACAATTCTTGGCTAAAACTATATTTGTAAGGCAGAGATACGAGTATGGTTTTGAAGAGGAATCTCATATTCTGTTTATATAACCCCTACTTACCCTTTTTAACCGTAATACAAACAATATTTTCGCAAAACTGTTGAATAGTTTATCTGAAGTTGAACTAAATAAATTAAACTAGAAACATACATCCTAATTGTTCTCGTATGCTACATAAGTAATGGAGCTATGGAGAAAGTAAATAGTTAACATCAAACATCTTCATTGATTAAATTTTTAGAAATCACTTAGCATTAATGGCAAGGGTCATCAAAGATACAGCATCATCAACATTTTCTGCGTTAAATATTCCATCCCTGGAGGGACGCCTTCCAACTTACAACCAACTGTCTTGTTTATATGGCCTCTGAATCTATCTGGTTCTAGGACTATTGATTTGTCCAATTTCTTCCTTTTCTCCTCAGCCTGTTTTCAACATTGTTTCCGACTAATTAACATGTTTTTTACGTTTGGTTTTCAAGCCGTTTTTTGAACGTCATGCCATCGCCTATTCAATATAAAATGTACATGTCTTATACACTGAAACGACCTTTTATTACCGCCATTTTTTTAAGTTGCTACCACTACGAAGCCGTTGCGCTTTATCCACATCTTCAACTCGTCTCTCACGGTGAAACCACGTTTGAGACAAAATTGACATTTTATTTACGTTATTTCAACGTGACGTTGTGCAAAAACTTCCTATAATGACGTTTTAAATACATTTTGCACTCGCCTATTCGACTTTATTAGTAGGCTTGGTGTATACTAGATCTTCCCGAAATGCTAATATAGTCAGTATTATAACATTAAAATATCCGTTTACAGGAGTCACTTATATTTCTATGCTCCCGATAGCACACTTCACCATGAAATTTTGTTTCCAAGTCATGTTATGTTTTACATTAATTACTGATCTAAAAGGCACTTAAAATCAACGACATAAAACGTAACGCACAAACGTAATTAGTACAACGCAGAAACGTAATTATCACGTTGTTGTATCAACGTCATATCGACGTTAGAAACCGGCTACTAATCTAAAAGACATTACCTATTAACGTTATTTTAACGTAATATGGAAAGTGATAAATTCCCGTGCTTTTATTCATGCCTTGTCTACGTTTCCCACTAACTACTGGCCTGAAAGACAATTAAAATAAACGACACACAGACGTAATGCAGAAACGTAATTATCACGTTAAAGTATCAATGTCGTCTCGAATTAAGAGTCGACTACTAGTCTATAATAGGGAATTTTTGCAATTTCGTTACGCTAAAATACAAGACCGCTAAATCTTATGTTACCTAGCGACGTCAGCGATACAGCCAATCAAAATCAAATTTTTCGATTTTAGCGTAACGCTACCCTAAAGCTATTTTAACGCAACGTTGTGCAAAAACTCCCCAATGTGTTTTATATTAACGATATTTTACCGTACTATGAACATGTTAAGATTTTGATTATTTATGAACGTCATGTTTATGTTTCACATTAATTGTTGGTCTAAAAAGCACTTAAAATTATAGACATAAAAACGTAATGGAGAAATGTAATTATCACGTTGTTGTTATCAACGCCTTATCGACGTAGAGATCCGGCGACTAACCTAAAAGGAATTACATATTAACGTTATTTTAACGTAATATGGAAAATGATAGATTCCCGTGCTTTATTCATGCCTTGTCTACGTTTCGCACTAACTACTGTTCTGAAAGACACTTAAAATAAACGACATACAAACGTAATGCAGAAACGTAATTATCACGTTAAAGTATAAATGTCGTGTCGAATTAAGAGTCGACTACTAGTCTATAATGTGTTTTATATTAACGATATTTTACCGTACTATGATATTGTTAAATTTTTGAGTTTATGTTTCACATTAATTGCTGGTCTAAAAAGCACTTAAAATTAAAGACATAAAAACGTAATGGAGAAACGTAATTATCACGTTGTTGTATCAACGTCTTATCGACGTTCAGAACAGGTTACTAACGTAAAATGCATTACATACTAACGTTATTTTAACGTAATAAGGAAAATGATAAATTCCCGTGTTTTTATTCATGCCTTGTCTACGTTTCACACTAACTACTAGTCTAAAAGACACAATAAATTTATAACGTTATTGTATCAATGTCGTATCGACGTTAAGAGTCAACTACTGGTCTAAAAGCGTTTTATATTAACGTTATTTTAACGTAATATAAAAAATATTAAATTTTCGAGTTTTTGCTCACGCTATGTCTACGTTTGACATCAACTACTGGTCTAAAAGGCACTTCAAATCCACGTCATAAAAACGTAATGCAGAAACGTAATTATGACGTTGTTGTATCAACGTTATGTCGATGTTAAGAGCCGACTACTAATGTTAAATTTTCGTACTTTTATTCACACCATATCTAGGTTCCACATTAAGTGCTGGGCAATAAAGCATCCAATATAATAAGATAGTGTTGAAACGTAAACACGTCCTTATATCAATGTCATCGATGTTGAGCATTGATTACTAATTCTATAAACACCTTTTATTACTGTTACGTTAATATACCAAAGAAAGGTAGAATTTGCAAGTTTTGCGAACGTCATTTTAACGTTTGGCATTAACTGCTGGTCTAAAAAACACATACCGGCACTATATAAATACGTTCAATAAATTTCCTAGCCAACACGTCTAAAGAACGATATAATTTCGTAAACGGTAAAAATCATTACTAAAAATCAACCTCTAATTTAGGTTGTGAAAATATCATCAACTATTTGACTAAAATTCAACATTTAATTTTCAACGAAAAAAGACTTTTACACGGATTTTAAACGTACGTATGCCTGTTAAGAGTATCTCGATATTTGCCGATCTTGTGCTGTACGAAGAAGAAGAAGACTGGATTCGTCTTATACTCACTGGTTTTGTTTCGTCATACCAGCTTTCTGATATATGTTCCTAATCAACTTTACGTATCTCTAGTCAATTTTAGGTAATATTACATTAAAAAGTTTCAAAATGTCGACAATATTGAATGTCTCCTCGATACGGGATGCTTATTTCGACATTTGAAAAACTTTAAAAAATATTTAATTAAAAAAAGATGTGGTTTGGTTTCATCAGCAATAAGTTTTTAATTGAAGTTCAACAAAATTCACCGAGAAGCTCGCTCTTTGCAAAAGCTGAAGCTGCTCGAATTACTGTTTATCTAGAACCCAAACTTTTACTCGATTAAAGTACGTTTTCAAGCCTTGAAGAAATGTTTAGGCTCCAAGTAAAATTTCTACTATTCGTTGTACATAATATCCCAGGAAACCCCCTTCAGCAGACCTCCATGCGCTCGCCCACTACTTATAGTTTACAAGCATTGGAAGTCCTGTTCAAGTTGATTGCAATCTATCCCGTTATCGATTCTGTCATTTCCAATTTCCTACAGCACATTTCCATATAGGGGGTCGTTAAATTGCATGGGATTAATTTACTCACTTTGGGCCTTCGAGGTTCTCGTTTTCGAATCCTCTCAATATTCATACGATTTAAACGGTAAAACCAGCGATTTTTCTCAAAATTCGCGACTATTCGAGCGGAAACCCACGCAGATGAGTATGTTAAATGTTTACCAGGCTGATCAGCTCCATTAGCCCTGAATTCGATTAGCATTCGCCTTGTAACCACAGAAATCGGGTAGACCCGGCCGTTGCTTTTATGTGAAAATCGCACTTTCGAAATGACTAACTTTGGGAAGAGGACGTGACAGGGATTGCAGATGTGCTTGCTGTAACCGGATATTGCCGATTTCTTCGCTGACCCAAACGCACGATTGAATGCGAATGGAACATATTTAGAACAGCAAGGATATCTGAAAGATGAGCAGCAGTAACATACGTTTTTTTTATTAAAAAAAGTTTTATTACGAGTAAACACTGCAAAATGGCTTGAGAAGTCATCAAAACTACATCGAAAGTGCTGTTGATGCTTCACTATAAACCATCACACCATCATCGTGTTACTATGCAGTACTAATTTGCTCAAACATATTTGTGTCGGGCAGTAACAGCAACGTCGAAGTTTTACATTATTACTCCGAACTAATTACAGAATGTACCGCTTGTAAAAATTACGACCACAACAAAATGTTCGATCTTACAGTTTCGAAGAACTAAACCACAGTATCGGAGACTATACAGAAGTTTATATTTTAGTCGACGCGTTAAATTCAAATTATCATGCTGATTTACAGAAAAGCAAGTTCAGGAAAAACCTGTCGAAAGCAAATAAAATCAAAATCTGCTTCAGCATCGGGTCGTCGTTAAATGAAGCTTATTAAAAAGAGATTTCCAACATACGCAACAACTTTAGTTTTTGATATAACAATAAGTTGTTTATAACGAAATATACAAACGCAAATTCCGTCTCCAGTAATCTCAAAATCTCCAAAAACAAAAATAACTACAGCATATTCTACAGGCTGAAACTGGAATAGCGCGAACAGACGTTTGCTAAAGCTACAAGCTAACTGTTACACAGGAAAACTTTTGCAGCGAGAGTGAGATCCCTAATTAATTAATTCCTTCCACGTTTTCTAATCCCTCGTTCCTTACTCTTGGATTTATAAATTCTGAGCAAGAATACCATTTAGGAGCTTTTAACGAATTCAGCGATTCGAAGGAAATACTTTAGCATTGTTGAAACGCTACGGTGAGACGGAGTAACAACCATCGTTGACGGTTCTCTAGTCTAGAGCAAATTATTTTCAGTTTAACTGAAGTGTCAGTCTGAGATTTATAATTTGAGTTTCTTTACTGTGATTATACCACTCCCTCTAACATCAACCAATGAAAAACGGCAAAATGCATAGTTACGCAAGTACTAACTTTTGATAATGTACATACGAGGGGCGTTCAAAGTGTGTTGCAATTTGGGGGTATCTAGCAAAGTTTAGATTTTCGTGCAAATTTTGTTTGATACATTAGATCTAGTTACCCTTGCTTGCAAAAATTGGTTGTCCTATCTGCTTTTGTTTTCCTTCTGTCAGTTGTGAAATATGGCTGAGTGTAGTTTAAAGAAGTTAGAGTATCGGAGCGTCATCAAGTTTTTGTGTAAAGAGGGTGTAAATGCAAAGGAAATTTTTGATCGCTTATCGAAAGTGTACAGATCGAATGCGCCTTCGTATGCTACGGTCACTAGATGGTCTAAAGAATTCAAACACGGCCGTCAGAGCATTGAAGATGATCCAAAGTGTGGAGGACCAAAAACTGCAACCGATGATGAACATGTGTCTTGGGTTGAGTCACTGGTACTCGCAAATAGGCGCATAAAGGTATCAGAAATTGCCCAAGAGATTGGTGTTTCACAAGGGAGTGTTCACAACATCATCCATGCCACTCTGCACATGTCGAAAGTGTCAGCCAGGTGGGTGCCCAGAAATCTTTCTATTCAGGATAAGCACTGCAGAATGGAAGCATCACGCGAGCTCCTCGACCTCTTTAATTCCAATCCAGATGACTTTATGGCGCGACTTGGGACTGGAGATGAAACATGGCTTCACCACTGGGACCCCGAAACGAAGCAAGAGTCGATGCAATGGAAGCATGCGGAATCTCCAGCTCCGAAAAAATTCAAGACACAGGCCTCTGCTGGGAAGATCATGGCGTCTGTTTTTTGGGATTGCCAAGGGCTGCTCTTAATCGATTATATGCCACACAAAACTACAATTAATGCAGAATATTATGCACAACTTTTGAAAAAATTGCGCAGCGTAATTAAAGACAAGAGACGTGGAAAACTGTCCAAAGGAATCTTTCTACTGCATGACAATGCTCCAGTTCACAAGACCAGAGTTGCACAGGCTGCCCTGAAGGACTGTGGGTTCGAACAACTTAACCACCCACCTTACAGTCCGGACCTGGCTCCTAGCGACTTTTACTTATTCCGAAACCTCAAGAAATATTTTCGGGGGCGCCGGTTTTCGGACGACGAACGCCTTAAAGAGGAGACGGAAGCGTGGTTTGCAGGACAAGAGGAAACTTTTTTTTCGGGGGATTGCGTCGCTAAAGGAGAAGTGGGGCAAATGTATTGAACTTAGAGGGGACTACATTGAGAAGTAATAAATGAATTTAATTGCTATTAGTCGTTTCAATGCCCGAATTGCAATACACTTTGAACGCCCCGTAGCAACTGATAATCACATACCTTCCTGATTAATAGGTGATAATCACACGCCTTCACAAACATCATGTTACCTGCTGTCAGTACAATTGTCATAACAACCACATTAACTGTACTTTTAACTCCGGACTCGAGCGATTGCCAAACAATATATCTCGTGTAAACAGAAATGATTATTTGATAATCAAGAACCCACTAGTTCCATTATATATGATAATATATTTCCAATTAAGTGTTTATCTTGAGGCAAAAATTTGTATTCGCCAACTGGAAGTGATACTTTTGAATATTTATGGCTGAATACAATTATTGAATAAATACAGCCAATTTCAGAGAGAAACAGCAATATTCACTAATTTACGAAATACTAACTAGAAATTTGCATATTAAAGGTGAAAATTTGGGTGCAAAAGTCCGAAGCGCTATTTCCATTCACTACTTATTAAAATTCTTTTTTAAAGCATTTTTCATACCATACATGTTTTTCAGTAGCTTTCAGTCTACTATTATAATTGCTTATATGGAAATGTATATTTAGTACAGCAAAATTTACATAAAGCCTCAATACATTTTCATTTATCCTGATTAAATGCTCCTTTAGTATCTACTATAAAATAATAATTATGAAATAATGTTTTAGCGGCAACTTTCTCTTACAATTTCACAGAGAACAGTAGAAATGTATAAATAGACACTTTACTAAGTGCTAAGTGAAATGTAAAAAATCTGGTGTGATACACTCACACAACTTCCTTTTACAGTGATCTTATAATTAGTCAAAAATTGAATTTTTAATTTTTAAGCATTTGTCAAAAATTTTCAAAAATTACGAATTCTACAAAAACGGTACAAAATAGAGCGTTAGTTGAAGAGACAAATTTTCTCTAAAATCTTAAGCAGAATTCAAAAATGTAATAATATACCGGGTGTTCCATTTAAAATAGGAGTTAATAAAAAAAATAGAAAAAAAAACAAAAGAAACCCACTTTAGAAGTTTTCAACTGGAAAATCACCTATCTCACGTCAATGCACATTAAAAATGTAATAAAAATGTAAAGTTTGAAAAAAATCGTTAGAGCCGTTTTTGAAAAAATCGAAAAAAACTGAAAAATCACAAGAGTAAACACCTACTTCCGGTTATGCGATTTTCTTCAAAAGCTTGCTGTCTCATCTACATAGTACACAAAACTTATATATGAAGTTTCAACGCCATACCTCTTTTCGTTTTTGAGATATTCTGTTCACAGACAGACACACAGACAGACAGACAGACAGACACACAGACAGACACACAGACCAATAAAAAAAAAAATGTTTTTTGGGATCAGGGGACTCTAAAACGTGAAGATCTGTTGAAAACTCAATTTCGAATTTTTGGGGTGAATCCAATACTTCCTTTATCGTAAAAGGAAGTAAAAATCTTGTAGCAACGATTAGGACCTTCTATGATAATTTTTGGCTTAATTGTCAAAGAAGCTTAAATCCTATATCTAGAATAATATTACAGCAAGCGTTCTAGATTTCCTACAAAATATTCAGCAACTATTCAATGAGATTTTTCATTTCGCAACTTGAATACGTAATGTAAGCCTGAGGGTTTTTAAAGAACGATCAACTAATGTTTTGTAGCAGACTTTATAACATGTATATGGCATATTTAGTAAAATGAAATTTACATTTAGCTATTTGTAAGCCATCATTTACAAGAAAACGATCCTCTAACTAAATCTCACTTGTCACGATCAGCTTGAGGCTTTTAGAATTATTGAATTATGGCCGAAGTATAAAAATTAATTGGGTAGACTGAATTACTACGAGAAAATACCGGAGAAACCCGATAAAAGAATGTAACAAAAGGTGAAACGCTTTCATCAAAAAAATACTGCGCCATGTGCGCTAAGGAAAAATTGACCAGGATAATCAAGATTGTAACACACGCCCCAAATAATGATAGAGTTGAAAGGTTGAAACGAAGAATATGGACGCTGTTACAACAAAACAATCAACTTAAGCGAAGATTAAAAGAGAACGAGAGAGGAGAGAGAGAGAGATATTACATGGCGCAGACGAAAGTGCGATATTGTAGGTGCCCTTTTCGATTTCGTTATACCAGTCTAACATAACTAACTTAAAATAACACAACCTAACTTACCTAAGTTACCGTAACTAAACCCTAGTCTAGCATAATTTAACCCATGGTAACTTAACTGGAAATTATCTGATCTTACGTTACGTCACTTAACCTAATCTAACCTACCGGAACAAAAAAAAAACACAAAAACAAAATAAATTGATTAAAAATTAAAAATAACACTTCGGTGTTGTCGCGTGCTTTTGTCTTGACTCTAATAAAATTAATTGATTAACAATTACAAATACTGCGTGCTTTTGTCAGTGTGTTTTTGTTCTGTACGGTTTTGTTAAAACCTAATATAACCCTGCAGTTAATAACCTAACCTAATCTAATCTACTGTAACAAAGGCGAAAAAAAATTATTAAGCATTACAAATAATGCGCTGATGTTGTTGCGCGCTTTTGACGGCGCGTTTTTGTAAGCGTCTTTTTGTTTTGCGCGGTCTTGTTAAAACCTAATCTAACCCCACATTACCTAACTTAACCCAATCTCACCTACTCGAACAAAAGCTCACAAAAACAAAATAAATTGATTCACCATTACAAATAACATTCCGATGTTGTTGGGCACTTTAGTAGATGAACTTTTGTTTTGCGCGATTTTGTTGCCACCTTAACTAAGTCTGCATTTCATAACGTAACCTTAATCTAACCTACTGCGACGAAAACGCCTAGAAAAAAAAAGATTGACAATTACAAATTACGCGCTGTTGGGCACTTTCGTCAGCGTCGGTGTTGTTGCGTGCTTTTGTCTTCACTCTAACAAAATTAATTGATTAACAATTACAAATACTGCCCAGTTTTGTCAGTGTGTTTTTGTTCTGTACGGTTTTGTTAAAACCTAATATAACCCTACAATTAATAACCTAACCTAATCTAATCTAATCTACTGTAACAAAGGCGAAAAAAATGATTAACCATTACAAATATTGCGCTGATGTTATTGGGCGTCTTTTCTGTGCGTTTTTGCTACAATCTAAACTAACCCTAGATTTCCTAACTTTTTGTTTTGCGCGGTCTTGTCATTACCTAACTTAACCCAATCTAATCTCCTCAAACAAAAGCACACAAAAACAGAATAAATTGATTCACCATTACAAATAGCACTCCGATGTTGTTGGGCACTTTAGTAGATGAACTTTTGTTTTGCACGATTTTGTTGCCACCTTAACTAAGCCTACATTTCATAACATAACCTTAATATAACCTACTGCAACGAAAACGTCTAGAAAAAAAAAGATTGACAATTACAAATTAGTACGCGCTGTTGGACACTTTCGTCAGCGTCGGTGTTGTTGCGTGATTTTGTCTTCACTCTAACAAAATTAATTGATTAACAATTACAAATACTGCGAGGTTTTGTCAGTGGATTTTTGTTTCGTACGGTTTTGTAAAAACCTAATATCACCCTACCCTACTTAACCTAATCTAACCTACTGTAACAAAGGCGAAAAAAATGATTAACCATTACAAATATTACGCTGATGTTGCGCGTCTTCTTTTGTGCGTTTTTGATACAATCTAATCTAACCTTAGATTTCCTAACTTAACCCACTCTAATCCAGTGTAATAAAAACGCTCACAAAAAATAAATTGATTAACAATTAAAATAACGCGCCAATGCTGCTGGGCTCTTTTGAGGGCGCGTTTTTGTGATCGTCTTTTTGTTTTGCGCGGTCTTGTGAAAACCTAATCTAACCTCACATTACCTAACTTAACCCAATCTAATCTACTACAACAAAGGCGCACAAAAACAAAATAAATGGATTCACCATTACAAATAGCACTCCGATGTTGTTGGGCACTTTAGTAGATGAACTTTTGTTTTGAGCGATTTTGGTGCAACCTTAACTAAGCCTACATTTCATAACATGACCTTAATCGAACCTACTGCAACGAAAACGTCTAGAAAAAAAAAGATTAACAATTACAAAGCGCTGCTGGGCCCTTGCGTCAGCGTCATTTTATTTTGCGCGTTTTTGATAAAACCTAATGCAACTCTACATTTCATAAATTAACCTAATCTATCCTTCTGTAACAAAAACGCCCACAAAAAATAAATTGATTAACAATTAAAAATAACGCGTCGGTGTTGTTGCATGCTTTTGTTTTTACTTTTTACTATAACAACATTAATTGATTAACAATTACAAATACTGTGCGGTTTTGTTAGTGTGTTTTTGTTCTGTACGGTTTTGTTAAAACCTAATATAACCCTACAGTTAATAACCTAACCTAATCTAACCTACTGTAACAAAGGCGAAAAAAAATGATTAACCATTACAAATATTGCGCTGATGTTATTGCGCGTCTTTTCTGTGCGTTTTTGCTACAATCTAAACTAACCCTAGATTTCCTTACTTTTTGTTTTGCGCGGTCTTGTGAAAACCTAATCTAACCTCACATTACCTAACTTAACCCACTCTAATCTACTGGAACAAAAGCGCACAAAAACAAAATAAATTGATTCACCATTACAAATAACACTTCGATGTTGTTGGGCACTTTAGTACATGAACTTTTGTTTTGAGCTCAGCAACAGTTAATTAAATTGCAAATAAGGCTCCGATGCTGTTAGGCGATTTTGTGAGCGCACTTTTGTCAACAACTTTTTGTTTTGCGCGGTTTTGTTACAACCTAATCTAAGCCTACATTTTATAATACAGTGTGTCTGCTTAAGTTCGCACCATATGGAAAACTTTTTTATTATTAATTTTACAAAAAAAAGTTATTCTTTATAAAAAGTTCTGCATGGTCCAAAACTTAAAATTCAATCATCAGATATCAATTTTTTAAGCCGTATACGAGGAATGTCAAAAAATATGAATTCTGCTCAAGAGTAAAGTACCTTTATTTGTGACAATATCGAAAATTGTTATTAAGAAAAGTTGATTAGAATCTAAAACTACGTTCAAATATCCAATTACATCTATCTACGATAAAAATCAGGTTTTGCTATTTTTCACATTTTTTTAAAGTTGTTTCATATGGAAAATCATCAAAATAATGCAACAAAGAGGTTACGAGACGTAAAGGTTATCAAAGTTTTAACGAATAAAGAGATAACTGAAAAAAGTTTCCGATATTGTCAAAAATAAAGTTTTCCATATGAAACAACTTAAAAAATGTGAAAAATAACAAAACCTGATTTTCATCGTAGATAGGTGTAATTGGATATTTGAACGTAGTTTTAGATTCTAATCAACTTTTCTTAATAACAATTTTCGATATTGTCACAAATAAAGGTACTTTACTCTTGAGCAGAATTCATATTTTTTTATATTCCTCGTATACGGCTTAAACAATTTGATATCTGATGATTGCATTTTAAGGAGGTTAGGGCGTTACGTACTTGACGAATAGAAAATCGTAAAAAAAATATATACTGTAGAAAAGTGCATTTAAAAACTCCCCTATAAATTTGAAGAAAATTGTCTCGTCAGAATAGGAGAAAATAAATCGTAAAATTGTGTAAAAATACATGGGCTCTTATGGGCGAAAACTTTCGGGACGGTTAAAAAAAATAAACGAAGAAATGTTGATGAAACACTTTGCACAACCAAATGCAATATTCTCCGAAGACACTGGTAAAATTTGAACTCGATTCACTCGCTGAATTTGTTGCATTAGTGAAAAATATATCGTTGTGCACTAAAAATGGCTCCGGTCGGCCTGCCTGTCACTTTTATGCGGCAACGCTGCGAAGTCCGCCCGTTAAGTGAACCGTCACACTGCACGCTCGTGTAAAATATTGCTCTGCAGTAACTAGTAAAAATTGTGAAAGAAACTGGAAATCTTTTAATAATTTTTTAAATCAGTGTCAATACACATCTGATTAATCGATTCTTATAATTAACGTCGTTGGAAAGAATCCGTTAAGTGAGTTAATTGTGGTGGAATATATTGCTCCGGTGCTTAAATTGCAGCATTCTGTATCATCTGTTCGTGGGGTTCAGCGAACCGAGGTCAGGAACCCAACTAATCCAGGTAAATTTCTTATCAAAATGGTTGACTGCTGTGGAACGTGCAGTTCAGAGATTGGAAGAACAGCTGCCAAAATAAAATGTAAATCTTGCAATAAGGCGTATCATGGGAGCTGTTTAGGCTTATCGCAATCTGATGTAACATCTTTAATCAATAAGGGATCTTGGACGTGTAAATCCTGTTCTTCAACGGAACCAACTTTATCCGAAATTATGGAAAAACTAAATAGTGTCTTAAACGAACTTGCTTCTGTTACGGAGTCAGTGAACTTATGCCATGCTAAGATTGATGATACCAATAAGCTATTATCAGACCAACAATCACGTTTAACGGAATGCCTGAATAAAATTGACAACTTGGAAACAAGAAACAAAGAGCTTCAAACTGATAATCTTATACTGAGGGATAAAGTCAATGATCTGGAGCAGTATTCCAGAAGCAACTGTGTGGAAATACATGGTATTCCCGAAACCAAGGGCGAAAATACCCTAACAGTAGTAAAATCAGTGGGATTTGCTGTTGGTTTTAAGTTAGAAAATCAAATGGTAGACGCGGTACATCGCTTGGGCAAAAACATCAATGATCCAGGCAAGCCCAAGGGAATTATCCTGAAATTTGTGCGGCGAATGGATAAAGAAGAGTTTCTGCGATTGAAGAGAATAAAACGGGACCTCAGGGTAAGAGATTTATCATTTAAGGAGTTGCCAGGACAAGATAATAATGTATATGTCAATGAATCGCTTACCCAACAAAATAGAATCCTGTATTCCAAAGCACGAGAATTCAAGCGCGAGAATAAAATCAAATACCTCTGGTGTCGAAACGGAAAGATCTTTATGAGAGCAACTGACGAGAGCAAAGTGTTTATAATAAAATCCATCGTCGATCTGCAAGATGTCCACTAATATGACAGAAATAAACATCTACTATCAGAATGTACGCGGACTAAGATCTAAAACTACTCAGTTTTCAAATGGTGTTCTCTCCGAAAATTTTGACATCATAATTCTGACTGAAACGTGGCTGAATTCAAGTATTATGGATAATGAGTTATTGGATGACCGTTATGTTGTATTTCGCCGGGACAGAGACTTAAAAAGTGTGGGCAAGTGCGATGGAGGAGGAGTTTTAGTAGCCGTTAAAAACAAATACGTATGTGTTAGACTAAATGACTTTGAAAGCGACCTCGAAGATCTTTGGTTACAAGTTAAACTGGGTGCGGACGTTTTTTATGTATGTGCTATATATTTTCCACCGTCTTCAGTGTCAGCTGATTATATGAAGTTATACAATACGTATGAATCAAATTTGGACATAATTCAAAACAAGCTACTACTCGTTGGGGACTTTAACTTGGGCCATTTATATCCTAATATGATTATTAGAAATAACACAGTTCATAATGATTATTTAAATTTTATAAATTTTTTCAATTTTACACAATTTAACAATATCAATAATTCACTGGGAAGAATCTTAGATTTTGTTTTATCAAATGTCTATGTCTCTGTTGTTAGTTCTAGTAATTCTTTTGTTCAAGAAGATACGTTACATCCAGCTCTTGAATGCTCCTTACAGTGTGCCAGAGCAAAATCGGACTTCACTTTTGGAGGTGAGCAGTATAACTATAAAAAAGGTAATTTCTTAGAACTTTACTATAGATTGCGTAATACTGATTGGACTGTTTTAAATAACTTTTCTGATATTAATTTAGCTGTTGATAAATTTTATGAACTTTTTGAATTAGCTCTTAGTGCTTCCATTCCTAAAACAAAACCATTAAAACATAAATATCCTTCTTGGTTTACGATCAGCATCATTAAAGACATAAAAAGAAAAAATAGACTGCACAAAAAACATAAAAAAAGCCAATTCAATAACGAACTCTACCAAGAATATACTGAGCTAAGAAAAAAGATCAAAAAGGATATTTATAGATCATATAAAAATTTCTGTAAATCTGCCGAAGAGTCTATTTTGATTGAACCTGAAACGTTTTGGTCGTTTATTAAAAGTAAACAAGCATCTAAAACAGTTGCTGACAATATGCATTTTAACGGCATATATTTTAATAATAACTTAGAAACAGCAAATGCTTTTGCAGATAATTTCCACTCTATATATACCAGCAGTGACGCAGATTTGAACTCCGAGGAGGAAGTCAACGGGAATATGTTTAATATTGACTATATAACGGAGGATGATACAGCCTCAGCTCTACGTTCTATGAAACCTAAAAGAGCTGTTGGTTCTGATGGAATTCCGATATATATATACAAGGCGTGCTCAGAGTTTTTGGCGGCTCCTTTGACAAGATTATTCAATCTCTCTTTGCAAACTCTTACCTATCCTGCAAAATGGAAAATCAGTAAAGTCTGCCCAGTTTATAAAAGTGGGGACAAAACCAATATAATAAATTATAGACCTATCTCCATTATTCAATCAATATCTAAAATTTTTGAAACTGTTTTATACAAAAAAACGTTTTCTTATGTAGAACATCAAATTTTGAACACACAGCATGGCTTTATGCCCAATAGATCAACCGTTACAAATTTATATTCATTTACACAGCAGATATCGAAAGCCTTGGACGATAATTTACAGGTAGATGTCATATATACTGACTTCGCCAAGGCTTTCGATAAAGTTGATCACAAAATTTTAATCAAGAAATTGAAAGCTGTCGGATTTTCTTCTCGACTAAGTCAATTTTTCAGATCGTATCTTAAAGACAGAAAACAGTATGTGGTCTATAAGAGTTGCGTGTCAAAGGAGTACAATGCCTCATCAGGTGTCCCTCAAGGTGCTAATTTAGGACCTTTATTGTTTCTGATATTTATCAATGATTTGCCCAACATTATTGAACACTCTCAGCACGCCTTGTTTGCTGATGATCTCAAAGTATGGAGGGTTGTCGAGACTACTGATGACTGTCAGTATTTACAAAATGATTTGGATAATATCTATAATTGGAGCGAAGAAAATCATCTACAGTTCAATATTCAGAAATGCTCTTCTGTAACATTTACTAGAAAGAAAAAAATTATAAGCTTTCCGTATTGTATGAATAACGCCTCACTTTTAGTTAATAAAGAAGCGGTGGACCTAGGTATTATATATGACAGTTCACTTACGTTTTCTAATCACATTAATTTTTTAGTAAATAAATCTTTTAAGATGTTGGGTTTTCTTATACGTAATAGTTTTAACTTTAGATATACTTCAACTTTAACAAAGCTCTATAATACGTATGTTCGCTCGAGGTTGGAGTACTCCTCCGTTATATGGTCGCCAACATACAGTACATATAAATTAAAACTCGAGAGAGTTCAAAAACGTTTCATAAAGTTCTTACATTACAAATCAACTGGAACATATCCTTTACTTACGCCTTCGTATTCTGAGCTGCTAGATATTTATAAATTTCAAACATTAGAAAAACGCCGCTACATTTCTGGTTTGATTTTTTTACACCATATAATTCATTATAAAATTAACTGTTGTCCATCAATTCTGAGTCAACTGAATTTCTTTGTTCCACGAACAACTTCGCGTTATCGCCCTTACTTTTATTTGGAAAAACCGAGAACCAATATTTTAAGTCACTCTCCTCTATATACTGCTTGTGAAATAGCTAATGCTATTGCTGATGAAATTGACATTTTTTATGGAAAAGCAAAAACCTTCAAATCGAACTGTTCTCGCGCACTGTATGGAGCCAAATCTATTGGTTTGAATTTCTAGTTTTTAATTATTAATATTTAATTTTCAATTTTTATTTTTTTTTAATTTGTAATTTAAATTTAGTTATTCTACATTTCACTACTTATTACGCTTATACGTTTATACTTAGGCGCATTTGCGGTTTCACTTATTGTTAGTATTTTTGTTGTTGCATTATGCTGTGACCTAGTTCTAGAGCCTGTGCTCTGTTGGTTGCAGCTTAAACAAATAAATAAATAAATAAATAAATAAATAAATAAATATTCATAGTCGTTCGCCAGCGGATCGCCGGCAACTCGCCAGAGTTTCGTTATGAATAGTATGTTGGCGGCACTGTACGTCTTTGTCAAATTCGAGGTTAGCAGGTTAGATTTTGTGTCAGTTTCTGTCAAAACTGACTGAAAACCTAACCTGATCACCTCGAATTTGACATAGACGTACAGTGCCGCCAACATACTATTCATAACGAAACTCTGGCGAGTCGCCGGCGATCCGCTGGCGAACGACTATGAATACGGGTGTCAGCTTTCTCAGCGCTTCATGCGCAAGCGAAATACGTATGTCGGATTAATTGAATACTTGCTACTCCCCAAGAACAGCTTTAGAATTAACGTGGTATATTTTACGTTGAACATAGCCGTCAGAATAAGAGTAACCAATCGTTGGCACAGTACGAACTGTCAAACAGACATGGCATCGAATTTTGAAGACACTTGCCAGACCACGGCGGCTTTCATTTTCTATGCACGATAACGACAAAATTTGGTCGCAGACAAGGCATTTCAAGTTTTTGGCTAACACCGGAATGTCAACGATTCTCCGGCCTTCTACTCCGTGCGACACGCTATCTTGCACAATTTCGTCGCGGCTTTATGCGCGTTTAGAAGCATGCACGATTGACGCAGCTTCTTCCGATGCAACAACTCATTGTTGACAGCGTATTATAGGTTAGAGTGCCATAAGAGCAGTAGTGCCAAGCAAAAGTGTCATTCAAACGACTGGCAACGTTGACAAACTTCAGCGTTTAATTTATTCAATTCGAAACTACATTTTGTCTGTAAAAAATAGTTTCTCATTGCTATTACAGGTACAAAATCGTAAAAAATATTTAAAAACCATACATTCATCTTTACTATGTACTCAAAAATGAGAAACACATTATACTTTATTTGTCTTTCTGAAGTTGACAATTCCTGCCGTAGTATATGCATTTACCACAGGCCAACCCCCTTACGTCGCGTCCCGCACAGGATTGCCCCAACCTCCTTAAGTTTTGGACCATGCAGAACTTTTTATAAAGAATAACTTTTTTTCGTAAAATTAATAATAAAAAAGTTTTCCATATGATGCGAACTTAAGCAGACACT
>OW679199.1:125108800-125204405 GCA_940337035.1 Agriotes lineatus
CAAATTTGACTTTCCATTACTGAAACAAAGATCAGTCAGAAAGAATCATAGTTATTAATTCAATTACATGTGTAATTGTAAACGATGCCAGCTAATTGCCCATGCGTTGACTGCAAATGTAACGCAAATTTGGTTGATGACAATAATTTTGAAGTAAGTTGATATATTAGTCAGTTTTTATCTGCAAAAGTAAATATTATTAGAAAGGACAATAAGTTTGTTTCTTACATATTTGTTGTATGAAAAGATTATTGTCGCACATGCACATTGTTACATAATAATTGGATACTGGCACAAATTGAGAACAAGTTAGCTTTAATATGATACGTTTTAGCTAAATGTCACAATGGTTGAAAAGTAGAAGTCTGTATTTTTTTAATATTTCATTTCCAAGGTTTTGAAGAATATACGAACATAACAATAACAATTGGGGGTGTGTAAAATTTTTGAATTGAAAAGACATCAGCTTTAAAATCAGCTCAAAGTATAAAAATTTAATTATAATTACAAGTAAATACGGGTGTGTCCAGAAAAAATGTTTTTATAAAATAAAAGTGGTCATCATACGAAGTTGGACCAAGAATTACGAAGATATTGGTGGTATGCGTGTAGCATAACTGGCAGACGTTGTTGACGACGCCGAAGGTGCAAGCAGTCCATGCAGTAGAGACAAGTCCATTAAGTCAAGGAAGATAAATTGAGCTCGGCGATAGAAAACCAGAATGTTAGTGAAATACTAAGATAATATAAAAATACCAGTGTTTAAAGCGAAAGGTATATGAAACGATTTAAAAATAAACATTAATTAAACTACATGTAAACATGTAGTATTAATTGTTATTGAACTGAAATTAAATTTAAAAAACAAAATTTACTAACAATAATTTTATTAATCCTTTAAATATTTCAAATATACAGATATTTAACCAATAAATGTTAATTGCCTCATATTTATAGCGTTATGTGTTTTTAAGGTAAGATATAACATGGTAAATCACTGAGAGAAAATTATTCACATCAATAAAAATAAACTACAGTACCACCAAGCACAGAAAACCCCCGGAAAATATGTGAACTAAATATAAAATTCCAGTAAGGGGAACTGAAAAACCAATAAAGAGCAAGCTTTGCGGAGAGGTACATTCAAACAAAAAACATAAACGTCACTTCGCCATTGCTGCTATTGCGTCAGACAGAAGTGTCTAATTTCCAGGTTCTTTAGTACTGTCTGTTGTTCATTAGTTTTGTTGTTTTTTGTGAATTTTTGTTATTATTGCTTTTCTTTGTTCGTTCTGTTTGTTATTGTTTGCCTATTCGCCGTTTAATTTTGGGGGCTTGGTTATTAACATCAAATCGTAAGTATTGTAACGATCCTGGGGCCGGGCCGTCGCCTAAGATATATGACTCAGCGTCCCGTGCGACAGCCTTGCAGATCGACCTTGGAGCCGGCTGCATGAGACGACGTGAGTCAGCCTTCCAAAACATTCCAGAAACGACCTTGCGCGTGACACGTCAGAGTTGTCAGAGAGGTCCAGCGAACTCCAGACGTTTTCCAGAAGGAACTATCCGGCAATATAAATACACGCCCGCAGGAATAGCGGGCAGTTCTCATCCAAACTCGAAGCACTTAAACTGCAATATAAATGAACCCGTGTGTACATAACTGTAGTGAAATAAATAACGAGTGAATAACAAATAAATATAACCATATAAATCATTAATGTTAAGTCGTAAATAAATAAATAAAGTATATCTGTATTTATAAATAATTCGTGTTCCGCCTTAATAGTTGCTTTGTAAATAGTTAAGATAAATCGTTGTAAATAAATGCTATGTTCAAGAAGCGTTGTATAATTTTTAAATAGCCCGAAACGTAAAAACGTAACAGTATTAAATGCTTTCTAAAATGCTACCTTAAGTTGCAGTTATATATTTATGTAATACCAAATTCCTGTTTAGATAGGATTACAATAAGCTATAAAGCAAGAAAGCTTTTGTGCATTCAGAAACAAGAAGTATAATTGCAAATGTCTAAAGTGTTTTGATGAACAGAAGACTTCTGGAACGTTAATATTTTCGGTAGAGCTATATAGAACTATGCGTGATGCTCACCACATTACCACGTGTCATGAATTTGACACGCGGCAGCCGGGTCTGAGAGCGAGGATACGGAAGCTGTGACCTTCCACCTTGCAGGCCAAGCTCCTTCATGGGGTGTTAATGTCTCACTAATCTATAGAACTAGCAGCCGCAACAACTGGAAAATCAACCTCTCTGATAAAGAAAGTTCGTAAGAAGTATGTTACAGCAGGTAATACATAAAAAATAACAATATTATTTCTCAGCATTGTCATTAAAATACTTAATGCAGGTAATACTTTAGTCCTTACTTCTTCCAGGCCCTACTTCTTTAACATCTCCACAGAAGAAGAAACTCAAGGAAGTCTAAGAAAATCGTTCTCGACGATTTTGATTTGGGAGTTTTGCGCAGAACGGTTCGTGAAATGTTCACTGTGGAACATAAAGTACCGAGGCTAATCGTATTAGTAAACAGATTGAATGAAAAAGTTAACTATACTGGCCGTCGAGAAACTTTGAGAAAGAATCTGAACGAAATAGGCTTTCATTATGAAAAATGTTGTGACAAAAGAAAAGTCCTCATGGAAAGGAGCGACATTGTAGAGTGGCGTTCTAGGTATTTAAGGAAAATAGAAGAAAACGGAGAACAAAAAACCTGTAATGTTCTTAGAAGAAACATATATTCATCCTAATTATGGAGTAGGAAAATGCTGGCAGTAAAATGATGAACTAGGTGTTTACAAAAGTTACATTTAAATAACTTTACTCGGGACTTTGGTAGTCGGTACATTACAAAACGAGAATCGATTACAAGCAAGTCTATTATAAGAAAAATATACTGTATTTGGGTCAGCATTTTTTCTCTCTTCGGCCTTTCTTTGCTCTGGCGGTCTTAATGTCTATTTCCTCTCTTTAAACACGTTTTGTATTAGCCTTTAGGATAATGGATAATTAGGCAATCTAATATATTTATTTTATATAATCTCTAAGTAATTTATTATCATAAAAATATGTATTGCATTCTTAGTTGTTCTATGTACTACTATTTTTGTTACAATAAATTTATTTAGTAAGTAGTAGTTTAATAACTTAAACACTGTTACAGGTAAAAGAACTCAGATGATTGTTAAAAATAAAAATTTAAAATTTCCCGCGTTGACGAAAGTTTATAATTTTTCTACGGAGTGTAATTTTCAAACGGAGCTAGCCTTGGTGGCACTGTAAAGTCATCAAGGACCGTAGCAATACTATAAAGCTATGTCATAAATTGATTCAACCCTTCGTTGGTGTTCGGCAATACACAAACGCATCGTCACCACTTAATAGAGTAACCAAAAAGGCTACTTGCCTCTAGCAAATTTGTTTAGAAAATTTTCTATACCGATTTGTTTGCAACTGATTATAAATAACTTTCAAATTTTTTTCCGCCAACCAGTTCATTACATTTTGAGTGTAAAATTGTAATACTGGGTATTAATGCTAAACAGAGTGCTCAAATTGCATATTCAATCATTACGAATTTTTTAAATGGAATGCCCTGCAAATTTTTGTATTTTTAAAGCCATTTTAATGGGATTTTTTTTTGATACGTTAATTGATATCCCTAAGAAAGCTCATTAAAAGGAATTCTCAAGAATACAATACAATGCACACAACTTCATTTTACAGTGATCTTATAATAAATTAGACAAAAACTTGTTTTTCAACATTTTCAAAAATTATAAATTCTACAGAAACTGTACAAAATAGATAGTTGAAAAAACAAACTTTTTCTAAAATTTTAAGCATCATCCAAAAATTTAATAATATACTGTGTGTTCTATTTATAATAACAAAATTGATAGCGACTTTCGGTATAATCGGAAGTGATATCACAGTCAAACTATTGTAGTTGTAGTCGCTCTTACACATAACATCCATAGCCAAAGTTTCAGATTTTCAATTTTATTAGTTCTCTATAATGC
This sequence comes from Agriotes lineatus, assembly GCA_940337035.1. Lineage (NCBI taxonomy): Eukaryota > Metazoa > Arthropoda > Insecta > Coleoptera > Elateridae > Agriotes > Agriotes lineatus. The sequence continues at coordinate 125,112,844 of OW679199.1, forward strand.
CCTATAAAATAGAAGTTAATAAAAAATAAAACAAAATAGATGTATTCAACTGGAAAATCACCTATCTCGCATCAATACACATTAAAATTGTAATAAAAATGTAACGTTTGAAAAAATCGTTAGAGCCGTTTCTGAGTAAATCGAAAAACTGAGTAAACACCATGCTTCCGGTTATGCGATTTTCTTCAAAAGCTTGCTCTCGCATCTAGATAGTACACAAAACGTATACAGTGTGTCCCAGGATTGATATTGCAAAAGGTGAGGTGGACTAAACATTTTTGAATTTTATTTTAAGATTGTGGGATTAGATTCTACTTGGTCTGAAGAGATTTTTTAGAATATTTTCAGTTTTTGAAAAATGAAGTTGGCCTTGACAGTGAAGCGAAAATTATTTTTTTTTTCAGGTAAACTACTCGTTTTGTTCATGATGCGGAAATATTTTACCAAGAAAAGTTGTTCAGAATGATAAATTATGGCCCTATACAAAATTTCAAGATCTACGTCCTTAGATTAAACCCTTATTTTTAGATTAAACAAAATAAATTGCGTTTTTTTTTTCAGGTAAACTACCCTTTTTGTTTATAATACGGCAAGATTTTACTAAGAAAAGTGGTTCAGAATGAAACATTATGGACCTATACAAAATTCAGGAAGTTCTACCTACTTAGATCAAATAGTCATTTTTAATAAATACAATTTTAACGGTTTAATTTAAGTACGTTGATCTTCCTAAACAAAAATGATACTTTACCTGAAAAGAAAATACAATTTATTTTTTAAAATTTCATTTAAAAAAGTAGGCTTTTTCTAATTAATTGCGGTGTGTGAAGTGCCACTTTTTTCACTCAGTGAAAAAAGTGACACTTTGCTTTTAATTTAGCAATGAACTATTTTAAATAGACGTTTCCTTAGTTACCAGAACTGGCCAACGCACTTGACTAAAATGAAGGCAAATAAAATTATATACAAAATAGGATTGAATTTGAATATTTAATGAAATTTTTAAAAAATCTTATAGAGAACTCGTGTTAGCGTGCTTATTTTTCACGCGTGTGGAATATTAAACTCGGCTGCGCCTCGTTTAATAACCCTCCGCACTTGTGAAAAAAAGTTGCACTTCTAACACTTGTCTAAATAACTATTGTTTAATCGAAAAATAACGGTTTGATCTAAGGATGTAGATCTTCCTGAAATTTTGTATAGGGCCATAATTTATAATTCTGAACAAATTTTCTTGGTAAAATTTTGGCGTATCATGAATAAAAAGGGTAGCTTACCTGAAAAGAAAATAGTTTGCGCTTCACTCTCAAGGCCAACTTGTTTTCTCAAAATCTAATAATATTCTTAAAATTCTCTTCAGACCAAGCAGGACCGAATCCCACAATCTTAAAATAAAATTCAAAAATTTTTATTCCATCTCACCTCTTGTAACATCAATCCTGGGACACACTGTATATGAAGTTTCAACGACATACGTCTTTTCATTTTTGAGATATTCTGTTCACACACACACACCGGCCGACTAACAGACCAATGAACAAAAACATGTTTTTTGGGTTCAGGGGACTTTAAATCGTTGAAAACTCAATTTCGAATTTTTGGGGCGAATCCAATACTTCCAATATTGTAAAATGAAGTAAAAAATCAAAATGGTTAAATTTGCAAATGTTGAGCATTCTGGTTAGCATTAATACCCAGAGCAACCATCTTACGAAAATTTGACCATTATTCACGAAAAACGTTTCGATAACGTTTTGTTTCGTACAATTGTTTTCTGTTACAGCGGTCGATTGAAGTTTAGTTTTTTTTGCATAAAATCGTTAATATCGCCAAAACAGTTGACAATAAACCCATAAAACTTGATTAACATTTTTAGCGTTTCAATTGAAAACTTACTTAAATATATGGCATCCCATTAAAAACAAGCAAGAATACTTTACCTCGCTTTTTTGAGCCACTCTGTATAATCAAAAATATGTTAGTAATGTGCACCACCTGCAGAAGTACAACTTTTATACTATAAGCAATATTTATGTAACTATCTTATTTTTAGAAATATTAGAAATATCTTCCCCCCACATCGTTGCCGAACACTGTATACTACTTGTATTTGCACAGTTACTATAATGCTATTCATACATTCTCTTAAAGATGAAAACTTGTTACTCATGACCAACTTTTTCTGCCCTTCGTTTTAAAATACGCAAACTTGAAACTTTTCGCCCCAAAGCAAAAATCCGCAATTTGCGTTGGGGAACTACCCGAGCATTAAAAGCAAACTCGAGTAGTCAGTCTTCCACGGAAAGCCCCACTCGACAACCCGCGGCAGCCGCTACTTATTAAAATCGTAAGACCTTTATTTCTCCGCAGCTGCACGGCGAGGACAGGCAGGAGCCGGAGCGCATCTCCCTCATCTTCACCTTGAAAAACCAGGTGGGGAGCTTAGTGCGGGCTCTGCAGGCCTTCCAGGACTTGGGCATCAATGTGTTGCACATCGAGTCGCGCCCCTCGGAGAAGAGCGTCAACCAGTCGGACATACTGCTGGACGTGGAGTGCGAGCCCCGGAAGATGGAGCAGCTGGGGAGCCTGTTGAGGAGGGAGGTGCAGACCATGGTGATCGGGAAGTACGGGAGTCACGACAGTGAATTCCCCCCGCCCACGCCTCTTTCGGCGACTGCTAGCTTTGGTAAGTACAGCAGTTTGTTTAGGAAAAGGAAGAAGGAACGGTACAGTGTTCCTAGTTAATAAATCCCCTCTTTAGAGAAGGGATTTCTGGTTAGAGTAGACCTAGATTTGTATCAATGCAAGGTACTTATACCTTTCACAACATTTGTTTTTACTTTATTTAATTGTAACCTTACAAAACCCGAAATTTCACTAAGAATTATTAGGTAGGTCGTTTTTATAGTACTGAGTAATTAGAGAAGGGTTTCAGGATGAACATTGATTTTTTACCTTGAATCAAATCGGGAAATTTAATCTTGAAACCTTTTTTAAAATAGGATTCAAAATGAATAAAATAATTGTATTCAGAATTAAAAATTTTCCGTCACAATTATTTACTTTGCGATATCGAAGCAACCCATCCAAAGCAGTAGGTGTCTAAGTTACCTAGTTGCTGCAGTATTTGCATAGCCCAAAGACTACTATATTATCTTATCGGTGTTGTAGACTACTTACCAAATCAATTTGAGAGCTCTATTACCGCACTTAGTGCAGTGATGGATATTACCGCACTCTATTTTACAAAACAGAATCAATTAAACCAGAATTTATTGGTAAAGATAAGATATTGAACAATACTCGTTTGCTTGTGGCACTTAACGAGTCTCGTTTGATTGCAGCAGATCTCGGCTCGCCGCCCCGTTCTGGCGATCAAACTCGTTTCGTTAAGATGCTCATAATCAAACTTGTGTCGTTATAGATATTAACGATACAAGTTTGATTATGAGAATCTTAATGAAACGAGTTTGATCGCCAGAACGAGGCGGTGAGCCGAGTTCTGCTGCAATCAAACGAACTTCGCTAAGTGCCATAAGCAAACGTGTATTGTTAAATATTTTATCTTCATCGGTGTTGTTATGGACTATTAATCAAATTAATTTTAGTATCGTTAAAAGCTTCATTACCGCACTCTTTTTGTGTAAAAAAATACATTCAACCAGAATTTATTAATGAAGATAAAATATTGAACAATATACGTTTGCTTAAGGCACTTAACAAGACTCGTTTGATTGCAGCAGAACTCGGCTCGCCGCCCCGTTCTCGCGATCAAACTCGTTTCGTTAAGATGCTCATAATCAAACTTGTATCGTTAATATCTACTATCTTCATTAATACATTCTGTTTCAATGTATTTTTTTATATGAAAAGGGTGCGGTAATATCTTTCCATTACCGCAGTACGGTAATTAAGCTCTTAACAATACTAAAATTAATTTGGTTAATAGTTTATAACAACACCGATGAAGATAAGTATCTATTATGAGCTCATAAACATCAGTATACTGCTTGCAACAATAACAATAAGTTTAAAGTTCTATAAACCCGCGCTTATATGGGTTGTATACATTGAACACCAAAAGTCACTCTGCCTTCCCCCTCTAACTGTTGAATACGTTAAACTATGTTAGTCAAATTTTAGAGTAATAATTATACCAATTTTGAGGTCAATAAAAAAATCCAAGATGACCATCATATTGATTTTTTTATAATAGTATAAATTATAGAAGTGTACTCCACTTAATGAAGCTTTTCAAATGAGGTGTGACACTGCCCGCTCTTGCATATAGAAAATATTCAATATTCAAAAATATTTATAAAAATTTTCTAAAATTATACGGATGCATTCTACTCAATGAGACCTTTCGAATAAGGCGCCACATAACCCCCCTTTCGATTAAAACAAATATTTAATACGGCGTCGAGTGGTCATCTTGAAGTTTTGATTGATCTAAAATAGCTTACGAACATCTAAAGATGGTGTAGTTTATCACTATAAAATTTGAGTAAAATATTTTGACGCATTCAAAAGTTAGGAAGGGGGGGGGGGGCTTTTATTTCTCACTGTATACAAGCTGCGTCACTAGTTATTGCACAGCATAGTGAGCATCGACCTCACATATGAGTGTATATTCGTTATATCGATTTTAGGCCCATAAAGTCGCTCATAACTTACTAGTGAGATAAAAACCATGTCACTTACTAGTGTATTATTAGTAGCACTGCCAGTCTATGTCTAATTCGAGATTAGCAGGTTAGGTTTTGCGTCAGTGTGTGTCAAATAACAAACAAATCGTAAACTCCTAGCCTCGAATTTTACGTAGACTGACAGTGACACCAACAATATGTTTCAGTACTGCTAAACGTGATACAAGAATCACAGGCGATGAATTATAAATTTGTTTGATCTCGCGGTACTTTAGCTCACTTTCAATTAATTTGTCACTTTTACTTTTCACAGCTCAACACAAAATCTATATATTTTTGGTATTTATTGAGTTGTTGGATGCAGTTTTGTATGGCGCGCATGTATTATAACAAATAATTCACTCGAGAAAAGATCCTCAAGACCGCACTGCCGTATGTTGTACTTTAGACTTTCTAATTGAGTAAGTCACCAAATATTCGAAAGCTTAAAATGCAAAAAAAAATGAACAGCACTTAGAGACCTCTATAAAAGGACAGAAAGAAGAAGGAACGCATACAAAGAAATACAAAGGATGGACAGTAGGTACATGGAATATCAGAGAACTAAGCGCCAAAGTGGCAGAGCTAGCACAGTTGTTTACAAAAGCTAATGTTAAGTTCTTAGCCATAACTGAGACTAACAAGAAAGGCAAAGGCTATATGACTCTGGAAGGTAACCATACACTCATTTAGAGCGGAGTACCAAAAGAAGAAAAAGGTAAAGCCAGGGTAGAGTGCATAGTAGAGAAGATTGTGAGCACAGTATACAAATGGCACTATATTTCAGAAAGATTAATGGTACTGGAAATAAAGGTGAATAAAAAGAATGGAGGAATAGGAGGTACTGAAGGATTTATAAGGCCATATAGAGATAGAGCTAGAAACAATAATATAACTAAACTGATAAAATTTTGCATTTAGAATAATATAACAATAGCAAACTCCTTCTTTAAGCACAAGAACGTCCACAAATGCACACGTGAAAAGCTGAATAGAAATGAAAAATCGGAAATTAATTATATCATTGTGGAAAGATCTACCAGACGGAAGATAAAGGATGTAAAAGTACAAAAAAAGGCAGAAATCGGCAACGATCATTACTTGGTGGCAGCAAGAAACGTTCTAATAGAAGAACAATCCCAAAGAAGTCCGGAAAAAGCACATAGACAAAAATTAAAACTTACAAACTAAAAGATAACGAAACTCAAGAAACATACAAGAGAAAAATAATAGAAGAGAAAGGACAGTATCACAGGGGCACAGGCAGTGGAATTATACGAGAGAATATTGGAAGGAAGGTTAAGAGCAGTGATACAGCAACATCTGCAACACCCACAGCGGATTCAGACAAAACCGCATCTTTGCTTTGCAACAATTAACAAAACTTTAGAGCATAACAAGGAGGCCTACCTGTGTTTTATAGATCTGACAAAGGCGTACAACAGGGTACGGAGAGAAGATATATGAAAATTCCTACGAAAGAAGTAAGTAGCAAAGGAACTTACTATGGAAATTAGGAATATAAACAGGAACAACCGTATTTATGTAAGAACGATGAACATAAACTCATAAGAATTTACCATAACAGAAAGACTAAGACAAAGAAAAACCTTAAGCCCCTACTATCTACTCATAATCCTAATGAATGAAGTGCTGAACAAATTCAAGACTGTGACAAAAAGCTGCACGTGAAATTTAAAAAGTTACAGAATTTCAGAATTAGAGAATGTGACTTTGCATACGACATAGTAATATGGGCAAATATAGAATAAAACTCACAGAAACAAAATGGACACATGGAAAGAGATGTTAAAAAAAGAAAATGGAGATACATGTCGAAAAAATAAAAGTAATAGTGACAACGAGGAAGAGGAAGGTAGAAAGGTTCAAATATCTATGGTCGATACGGCATAGAGGGAAACGCAATGAGAACATAAATAATAGAATCAACGGCACAGCTAAGCTTCTTTCCAAAGAAACCAAGCGGGTCATTTTATGTAGCAACGCTTACATATACGTAGGAGTGAAACTTGGGATCTAACGCAATGACAGAAAGCAGACTCCAGAAATAATGTGGTTATTTTAAAATTATCATTTTCTCTAGCAATAATAATTTATACCAAATTTCTAAATCATATATTTTATTATAACATTTCATAATTGACTTTTTCAGGTAATCATTTGAGTTTGGCTTTCACTTTAGTTATTCCGATTGTCAGTTAATACAAATTAAAATCTAAGCTCTGATGTTACCAAACAACTATTCCAACTAACTCAACATATATGCTAGAACCTTTTTAATAAACTATTCACAATTTAACAGTACCTGTATCTAATGTATCATTTATTAAACAATTCTCAAATATTTATGTTGTACTTTTAATGTATAAATCCCCCCTTGTACTTATTAATTGCTAATTAATTTATTCTTTTAAAATAATTTCCTACCTAGAAATACTCTTATAGATATTTATCAGTCTCAAGAAGCTACCACTACAATATCTTTCTGTTTGTTCGCTTAAAGAATGTAGATTACCAGGGGGCGCTGAGTATTTTTTTCTGAAAAGGGGGTAGGCCAAATAAATTTGGGAACCACTGCCTTAGAGCGATATCGCACAATGCACTCAGGAGCCGTAAGTATTTTCGCCCCCAACTAAGGCGAGCATGCGACTGTCTTCTCCTTAAAATCTGCTTAAATTGAAAATCCCATCGTCCCGCGAGCAGGCTTAAAAGTTACGTTTATCGCTGCACATACACAACTTTAACCGATACTGTATATACCTAATTTACAACAAAACACATATACATACAAACTGGCCATATGTATCTCTAAGTATGAAAATAAACTATATATGCGATGCGACCAAAAGCACCATTTCAAAAAGGACAGTGAAATAAAGAATGTGGAGTGGCCTTTATGGTAGACAACCTATAAACGAAGGAATATATAGACTAAAATACGAACAAAGTCGTTTAATTTGTCCATCATAAATATTATCCACGGCCCCACTGAAGACACCAAAGAATGACAGAAAAATATTAATAAACGGTGTGAAAAATTGGAAAAGAATGAAATTATCTGGGGACAATAGGCAAACATAGGCTAGCGTAGGTAAGCGAAGTATGCTTGAAAATTAATACCGAAAAACAAAAACCATGAGTCAAACTAGATCAAATAGAAATACAGTACGAGACTTGTATATTTCGTTAACAGTTTACTAATATGGCTTTCGTAAGATATATACAACCACGGATCAGTTATCTCGCGTTTCTTATACAATATATGTATAATAGAGCGTGCATCTCAGATGAAACTGATACAGCAAAAAGCGGTAATTAAAACAAGCCGTAACAATAATTGCTCTCGCTAGCTTAACAGTCGAAACAAGAGCGGTTTGACGTACCTTAAATGTGTTTGTTTACTGTTTCAAAAGAAGATTACGTCAAGAATACAAATTAGGGCGCCACAAGGTTGTCTAATTAACCTCCAGGTCTTCAAGACGTCTCAAACCTTTAAGACGCGCACTGCGAAATCTTAGTTCAAGACACATTATAAGAGGGCGCCACATAAGCTATTTTATTTTCTGATTTTTACCCAAAATATAGCAAAGTAAGGAAACCTAAATTGATTTTCTTAAAGAGAAGACATTATTCAATAGATTCCACTAGTTGGATTTATGATTTGTTCATGATTTTTGCCGTTATTGGCATCTAGAATTGTAAAATTATTGGTAATATATTAGATTCTAACATAATGGAATCTATTCACCTTGTAGTTCAGTACGTTGTTCTAAAATATAACACCATTATTGCAAGTAACAAATACAAAAACCAGAAAATAAGTTTTTTTAAACGGCCTCCGCCATGTTTGTTGAACGAATTTATGAGTAAAAGTTCAGCTATAATATCACAGATGGCGCATACAAGGTCAGTGTTCACTCATTCCTGAAATCGTTTCTTGCTGCGAAAATGCAGTGGCAATAACCAACCTTCATATGTCTAAGGGTCCAAGAGAGCGTCACAAATCAAAGGTTGACAGCGGAGGGTAAAGAGATTAAGATAAGCAGCAACCATTCTCTCGAACAGCAAGTTCAGCAGGTACTTTTTCGTTACCACGCCAGAGAAATTTAGCATAAAACAAGTAGCAGCATAACATTTATTTTTCGACATGCCCAAACAATTTTTTTGCAATTACCTAAATACCTATTTCCTATCCATCTATTGATCATTTCCATTTATTAAAATTATTTCATACATACAGGGTGTTTTTAATAGTTATACACATATATTTTAAGAGGAGGTAGTTTCCTAGAAAGAGTAGTTTAATGTTTTAAGAATAAAGTTAGTCACTGCTCACTGAAGTTATTAAAAAAAATAATATAATACTATAATAACAATGAATTAATTACTAATATAAGAAAAACACAAAAAGTGATAAAGTAAATATTTTTTCTATTATCTAATTATTTAAATCGGAAAATTTTATATCTCTAATTGACAAATTTCGTTTAATTCTTGAATGCAGGAAATTCATTAGAACATGTAATTGGATAAAGAAAAATCTCCTCATTTAGACAACTGTAAAAGAACATTTACAAGATTTTTGTAACAGTAATTCATTAAAAGGGCTAGATTAAAGTTGCTAGAAGCAATTTAAATAGATAGTAATTAGAATTGAAAAATATTTCTCCTAAAGCGCACCTTCCATAAAAACGAAAATATTATGCAAACATACTACTTTTCGGTAAATAATAAAAAATTCAAAGGAGTAATTAATATTTTATATTATTTTTCCCAATTACAAATTTTTAAAGTGTCCACATAAAAAAATTTGAGCTTAATATTATGTCTTTGTATGTGAAATTTTGAAAAATAATTTAAAAATTGAAAAATTCATTTTTAGCTAAAGTTAAAAAATAGGTGTTTTCTGGCCTTGATATTGTTCAGTTAGCTAAAAATAACACTAAAAAATCGCATTGAAGTCTTATCTTATTTGCGAAAAATAGCTCTTTTTGGATTTTGACAATTTCGAAAAATAGTCGCTGTAATCAGCTACTAGCAAATAGTCAGTGTAATTAGCTACTAGCAAATAGTCAGTGTAATTTTGATGCTATTGGTCGATTTGTAACTGTGGTCTCATTGTGTATAAATTAGTCGGCCTATCTCCACAGTTTATATTATTGTAGCGCGACGTTTCGGAAGCTAATTCTGCTTTCGTCATCAGGCGTAGTCTTGAGAAGGACTGATTTCGCACTTGGAGTTGATTTTTAACTGCACAAGTACTTGACAAACTATGTTTACACGTAAATGTCAAAATTTGACATTTGATTTTGAATGATATCGAACCTGAAACCTTTCCATTTGTAAGTCGGATGCCTTACCATTACCACTAAGTCCCCGGGGGAGCTGATATATGTAGTTTAGAACTTATATATATATGCTTCCCTTTTTGATTGTGACTCGCGCTACAATAATATAAACTGTGGCAATAGGCCGACTAATTCATACACAGTAGACCTTTTGTCGAATAAAAATAAACTTACAGCTAATAAACTGAAATTGGTATTTAACAACAGTTTTAATACTACCGCATTTGAAATTAGCATGTGCAAGTTACAAGCTTTTGTCTTCAACAGGCCATTTCAGAAAACGTTTTATTTTTTTACTAACATTTTTATTTACTCTAAGTACATCCATATTCCGTTATTCATGTAGTAGCTAAGTACGTTCAACTTCGGATCGGTCCTAAAACCCTCAGGCAATTCTATTATTTGTCTGAGGTAAAACTCGAAACTACAGCCCCCACAGCCTCTAAACCTGCACATTTATTTTGCATAGCAAAATTCTTAGAATCGCCAACGATCGCCGCGCCAACTATAGTTTGGTAGTTAAATATGGAATAATATTTGCTTTATTTGCTAGCACTACTAGCTCTGCCCTCTATGAAGGCCAGCTGCAGTCCATAGCGGAGTTTTGAATCAGAGATTTGTCCCCGCCACTAAAGGCACGCTCTTAAGAAACAACAACGCAGTCGTCTTCAGTTATTAATTTCGATATAGAAACACATTCTGTATATGTTTTACAGCATAATAATAAAAAAGACAGAAACTGAAGCATATTTTTCTTATGTGACGTCACGAAAATACACGCTATGGAATGACTTATTTTAAATATATAAACAACAGCCAATAAGGCATTCAAATTCCCTGAATGGGCTACTACTACTTAAATATAGTAGTACGCGGTTCTAGACGGCAACAAGGTGAACATAAACTCGAAATATAAGTCACCTAAACACTTTATATAGCAGAAATGCAGATTTCATTACGATACCTCAAAACCATGCAGAAAATGCAGTCTAGTCATATGGAGCAGTCAAGAAAGAGGGGCGTCGTCGCCAGGTCAGAGGGAGATTGCGTAGCGGTCTGAGGCACGAGATACGACAGGAAAGAACCTACTGCACTGGAATGTAGCCATTTCCCATGGAGGAACCTTGTAGTCGTGTGATGTTTTTATCCGATTCAAAATAAATTTTCGGGGTTCACAATAAGGTCGGTACGGTAAAAAGCAAGGAATCCTAAAGGTTTAGATGCCTAGCACAATTTGTAAATCCGCATAAATAGAGCGCCTCGCGGCCGGCAATGTTGTGCTTGCAAATACCACATCCACCGGACCATATCACCGTTTTAACCTGCAGCAACTTTCACTCCGGAGAATTTTATCATCGAACATTTGTTTTTGTAACCGAGTAGTAAGGCCGCGCCGGCTGGCTCAGATGCCAAAGTTCGACTGTCGACTCCAGGGAAAGCGAGATGAAAATGTCAAAACCAAATCGCATACGCGTGCGGGGTGCAGCAAAATTACCAATGCAAACGTCGGCGGCCTAAGCAAATTGGCATCATAATCTCGTTGCCACATCGACAAGACGGCAGGACCGGCTTCGCCAGTCGAAGAATACAATGGCGGCATAAATTAAAATTATCCTAACAAAACTAGATATTCCTAAAGCTTTCGACTGACTTTAGAATAATGAGCTTCTTCATAAAATACTCAAATCAAGAGTAGCTGCATATTTACTTCTTATTTTCTTATTAGGTTATCATCTTCTAATACCGTTACCAGTGTTCAGATCCGTGCACACAATAGACTAACACATGTAAGCATTTTTACACACTTTTACGCAGTTTTTTCTATCCATAGCTATTCTTTTTGCAGTACTCCACTCCATGCCTCTTTCTTTTAACATCACAACACTTTTATTATTCCATGATGGTCCTCTTCCCTTAGATTTTTGTTTATCACACCTTACCAATTGCTTCCTACACCTTCTTAAGTACATTTACTATGCAGTATAAAACCATTTTTAACTTAACGCTCATTCGGCAGTAGAAATAAATTTTCCATTCCCTCTTTCGCTGGAGTTCCACAAGGTTCTATTTTAGGCCCAACATTATATAATATATTTGTGCCGGAACTTTCTAATTCAATAATGGCATGCCGACGATACTGTTCTGCTATATAACTTCGACATACTAGAAGCAACTCAGCAATTAATTGCGAAGCTAAAATATACGCCGTCCAGCTACCCCATCTAATATTATCATCGAAATTTGATGGAACCCAGCAGCAAGAGGCAGACAAGGGGCTCACTTGGGCTGTTTATATTATAAAAAATTAAATTAGGTCTATTCCAGATTTTCGATGCTGTATTCAATAATCAACAATAACTTCAAAGATTTAGAAATAAAGTGCATGGAATAATTTTTAACGCTCCCTGGTTTATACCCAACTTGCACCTTAACCAAGTATTGAATTTACCAATAATTTCTAATTACATTTAAACCCATATAAGAAAATACTTCAGTAACAACTTGTTACAGCTCAAAAGGACTATTACGACCTTAAAGCACTTTGGAGATAGTCTAAATGGGTCGTTAGGACACGTTAATCTAAAAAAGGCAACGGTCACTCTAATCACGCCTCAACTTGCTGTAACAGACGGTTGACCGGCTATATGCTCAAGGAGAAGGTGGGGTACGGACCAACACGACGTATTTTAGAGCGAGATGCGGTCACAATATGGGTTGATTGTAATCAAAATGAGAGAGGAAAATAAGCGACACGAATTCCATTGATAGAATAGGGGAGAAACTTTTCGGCCGGATATCGTAGAAATTCCAACTCAGAGTACTGTCGCTACACTACGATGTCCGTGCGAGACGTTCCGGCTGTTTTCGGACTTACCTTTGTTGGTATTTTAGTTTCGCACCTTACAAATAATACATCAAAGAGAGCACAAAGGATGCACAAAACACAATATCAGAACCATAAATAAAAGGAAAAGTCGTTTCAATTAAATTTGGGTCTATTAAAATTTAAATATGCATTTTTGACATTATCAAACCTAAAAGGGGTTAGTAGCTCTAAAATTTACTATACATTAGGTAACATACAAAAGTTCCACTTGGGATATTGAAACACAGTGATAGGTATGGCGCCAAAAAGTACATCTGTTACGTTGGAGCGACTGTAGCGAACAAGCCGCGTAAAACTCTTAATAATATGATGCCCCTATATTACTTTACGAGTAGGTCGCGCGCGTTAGTTATACATATGGCAGTTGCAACGCGTCTATTGCGTCACTCGAAGGTCAACACAAGTGCGACGTGGCACGCACCAGGAATACACATTACTATTCTACGTCCTTACACGTTGCTATTCTACTTTCACATTATCTGAGTTAATGCCCGGAGAAGAAGTAATTAAATATCACTGGAACGTGTCTCGCTGAAGGCTGACACATGACAGGCAGCGTAGGACGCTAAGCGTTGCAAGTGCGATAGGAAATGATTCTACAAAACGACGGTGGGTGCACATAAACTTTCTTGCCTGGCAAGATTTGAATAGAGTACATAGACCTCGGAATCGAGTCTGTATGCAACTACGTGTGTTTCGGAAAAAATCTACTAAGACTTCGACCATATGACCATAACACCTAGTGCCTAAGGTACCTGGTACCCGGTATATCTCGCCCTTGTCTATAACAAACAATAACAGCTTTTTTATTTCTGCAGTGCCTACAGAAAATTTCCAATTGTTTGCTATATACTTCACGCCGGTTCCCATATTCCCAATATTATTATATTCAGTGAAGAAGAAAATGCTTTCAGGGAATTACTATTAAGTCATTAAAATTTAATATTTGTCACTTAAGGCCTCCTACGTCAGGGGCAATGATTAGTGAACCTCACTTGTACGGAGTATATTCAACAAAGCAGAATTTACGAACTCCGTCAGAGATGTATAAATTTTTGTTTAAAATCTTATTTGAATGAATGTTGTGAACCCAGTGGAATTTTAATCGTCTCTATATAGAACAGTAAATCTTTCATGTCAAGACTTTTGGTGGTACATACAGGGTGTTTCTTAAGCCCACCGTGTGACTTCAGGAGGTATATTGTAACATAAAAAGAAGTAAAAAATTCCTGTAGTGTATTTGCCTCAGATCCGTTGCTACGAGATTTCTGACCGATCACAAACGGAACCAAGCCACCGACTAAACTCGGAAGAATGGATCGGATTTAACTTACCTTAATAGCTGAAGAAATGAATTAAAGAGTGCCAACTGATTCTATCCTGTACATTTACCCTTATATTCTAGACGATAACCCACTAAATGACTCAAACGGAGTCAAAAATTAAATAAAACCTAAAGAGTAATGAATATTATATAATATCAAGGAATTTCAACTCACTCAGGCGCCTTCTCACATCAAATCAAAAGTAGTATACCAACAAATTTGGCAGCAATCCTATATCAAATTATTAAAATTAAAAAAATCTAAGTGTTTGGGTAGCAGTGTATAAATTAGATTAGCCAATAAGTGAATTTAGTTACATAACCTAGCTTTAAGCAGTATAAAATGTTTGCCATTCACAGGAATCACTCCCAATATTTTTAAATACGTTAACGATTTTAAATAACCAACTATAATACTAGCTGAAGTCTGGATTTATTCAAATGCAAAAAAATTAAATGATCTGGGCTAGTTTCCAGGTTGTAGCGATAGCCGAACGTAACCTCCAGAGGCAGATACGTAATCGTACTGCGATTAAATTAAATTACAGTGCCCATATTGCTACTACTAACATAGCGAAATAAAGTTCACCAAATATAATATAATATAAATAAAGGCTAGTCTAATCACAGCCGAAAATACCTGTACACCATCGTCGGAAAGGTTAGTTTGGTGGATAACCCACAACCAGATCACAAACTGCTCCAAAACAAATCTTCACCCATAATTTACCAGAATAGGCCAAATTAACCCCAAACGTTGAATTACACTGGTCGCCACCTGCTAACAGACAGTAAGTTCCCAGAATCTCCGCAGCATTCACCAAATTCTGTAGGTAACTTAAAAAGCAAGTCCTTAAAATGAAAATAGGACATCTCAAAAACTCTCCAAAAACAGGTATTCCGGAATAGAAAACCAAAGCGAAAAGCAATGTTAGACTAGAATCCTGTAAGTGAAATAATCTCTTACCAGAGATCGGTCTATTTAGAGATATGAAACGTTACAACTATATAACCCACGGCGCACGTGATTTTAGCTTCAAACACAAGCAGACCGAATAGAATCCTCCTAAATCACATTACACAGCCGAATCCCCACGTATTGCTTAGAGACTACTTCAGTTGCACACAAATTTACAGTGCAATTTTAAACACGAGGACAAGCTTACTTTTATAACACCATCTTGTGTCAACCGCATGAAGAAACAAAAACGCGTCCGCACGCTTCAAATTCTCCGTGCTAAATAGGTTCTATGCCCGACGGGCGGATAAATAACCGAGATGAACAATAATTCAAATGTCTCACCCTTGTTTCCAAAATACACCGTGTGCAAATTTTGAAGTCACGTTTAAATTTTGCGTATAACAATAGAATGATTGGATCGATTTAGATAATATTCGGTGTGATGCTCCAAATTGGAATCTTTTGTCATCTTTTGACATGATACCGGATATTATCCATGGACTACAAGTAGATGAAACCAGGCCAGGCAGTAACTACTTAATGGCAAGGCCGATAACTGCTGACTTGTAGTTTTTTGTGTTTTTCTAATTTTTGATATCTCTATGATGCAGACAGAAAAAAATTAAGTTGAGTGACTGTATTGTTTAAACAGCTGCAATCTAGTTATCCTCTATGCTGAGAACTAATTGACCCTAAAATCACTTTAGTGTGTTGAATCAGAGATAGATAAGTTGTGTTGTGTAGAAGGACCAGATTAGTATGTTTGGTAAGTAGTGACGGTAGAGACATTTGGTAACTGGACCATTGTGGATGATTTGGGGTAGCATGGTCTTCGTGAGTAGGAAAGCCTGACCAAATTTACTCTTTAAGACATGTGTTGCCCCCGTCAACTCAGAAGGACGTAAATACAACTATGGTTAAAACTATTGTAACGAACGCAAGAACGGCCTTGAAAGCAGATGTGCGCGGGTGAATCAGAGGCTGCCGGCAGAAGCAGGTGTGGAGATGTGTCACAGCTTTCGGATAAATCTGGAGCCAGGTGCAGTGCATGACTCACGCGCGCCCGAGGTCAGATGCGTCATGCTTTCATCTGGAAATTCCAGTGAATGCCGAGAAGTTTCTGGAACCTCTCCAGTGAAAGATAAATATGCGCGCAGCGGGGATGCGAGTTCAGTTCTGAAATAATTCTCGGGCAGTTCGAACTCAGGGAGAGGCTTGTTAGAAGCCCCCATATAAATAACCGCGTGTACATAACCTCTCGTGAACTGATATAAATAAATAAATATATAATCGTTAGTGTTTAAGACTGATATAAATAAATCCGTATGTAATAGAAATACATGTACCGATAGTCGTTAGTGCTTGTATTAATTTGTAATCTGCTTGGTAATTCTCGTGTGCTTGTAAATAACAATAATCGTAATAATTCATTGTTGTAAATAAATGTTTGAACCCATGTTTGTCGTATAATTTTAAATAGCCCGAACGTTTTGAACCGGGGGCTATAAGAAAATTATGGAACAAACATTAAATAAATAAATTGTTAACAAGTGCCGATAAAACGACGGTCAGATAAATAAATTTAAGTGTATAGTGTGGATGCCTTTGACGCGATCTCAAAGCAGCAAAATGGAAGCCCAATTAAGCCAACTTTTGCAACTGATGCAAGTTAGCCAGGACAAGGCGGAAAAAGCACAGGAGGAACTTAAGAAAGAGATCCAAGTTGGCCAGGAAGAATTGAAAGACCTTAAGAAAGAGTTGAAAGTTGGACAAGATAAGGCAGAGGAAGCCGCGAAAGCACTTAAGGAATGGCTGAAGGCCGAGCAAGAGAAAGCAGTCCAAAAACTTAAGGAATGGAAAGCCGGCCGAAAGAAGGCAGAAAAACTTGAGGAAAAATTGAAAGCCACTCAAGAAAACCTCAAGGATGAGCTTAGGGAAGAATTGAGATCCGGTCGAAAGAAGGCAGAAAAAGCACAAGAGGATCTTAGGGAACAGCTGGAAGCCGGGCAGAAAACACGAGAAGAGCTGAAGGTCGGGCAGGAAGAGCTGGAAACCGCAGAAGAGAAAGTAGTCCAAAAGCTTGATGGGAAAATAAATGGAAGAGTTCGGTCTCTGTTGTTGGACCTGAGACGCGGCGAGTTGCACGTGGGTGGGGAGGAGCTTTCCCGACACCCAGGAGGAGAGATCGCGGCACAAGTGGTATGGGCGGAAGATGTTATTCTGCAGGGACGAACCGAGAGGGTCGTGGATGCATACCTGGATGGCGATCTCCGGAGCAACGTGGTGCGCGTGGTTGAGCCCGATTATGCTGACATTGCGGACGAGTGCATCCTGGGAATGGATGTTGTGGATAAGTGTGAGTGCGCTTTGGACCTGAGACGCGGCGAGTTGCACGTGGGTGGGGAGGAGCTTTCCCGACACCCAGGAGGAGAGATCGTGGCACAAGTGGTATGGGCGGAAGATGTTATTCTGCAGGGACGAACCGAGAGGGTCGTGGATGCATACCTGGATGGCGATCTCCGGAGCAACGTGGTGCGCGTGGTTGAGCCCGATTATGCTGACATTGCGGACGAGTGCATTCTGGGAATGGATGTTGTGGATAAGTGTGAGTGCGCTTTGGACCTGAGACGCGGCGAGTTGCACGTGGGTGGGGAGGAGCTTTCCCGACACCCAAGAGGAGAGATCGCGGCACAAGTGGTATGGGCGGAAGATGTTACTCTGCAAGGACGAACCGAGAGGGTCGTGGATGCATACCTGGATGGCGATCTCCGGGGCAACGTGGTGCGCGTTGTCGAGCCTGATGGTGGCAAGAAGCTCACTCATGGTATCCTGGTAGGGAAGACGTTGATGAAGACTGGGCTTGGGGTACCAGTAAGGATGATGAACGTCAGCAGGGAACTGGCAACCGTCAAGAGGAACCCAATACTGGGAGGGGGCATGAGCCAACGAAAACGGAAGAAGATAGAAGATTTGGTGGCCCGGTACCGGGATATCGTCGAGGGCGGAGATCATCCCAGCGGCCGTACTGACGTAGGAAAACATAAATCAGTTGAGTTTGGCAAAAGAGTCTTGCTGAGGACCGATCATCCTGCTCTGAGATGGCTGCTGCAGTGCAAGAACCCTGAAGGACAGGTGGCTGGGTGGATCGAGCGCCTAGAAGAGTTCGACTTGGGAATAAATCATCGACCTGGCACAGTCCGCCGCAACGCCGATGCGTTATCCAAGAGGCCTTGCCCTGCGGACTGCGGCCACTGTTCGAGACTGGAGAGTCGTGCGGTACCCATTAATCGTACCACTGTGGTCGACGACTCGTGGGAGCCAGACGAGTTGCAGAGTAGCCGGGAGAACAACCCCGACTTAGGCGCGGTTATAGCCTGGAAGCAAGATGGCCGTCGACCTACCTGGCAGGAGGTCCCCGCCACCAACGCAACAGTGGAGGCTTATTGGGCGCAATGGGACTTCTTGCAGCTGGACAACAACGTCCTGACCAGAATCTTGGAAGATGAGGACAGTAGGGCAACGAGATTACGATCGATGGTTCCAAGGAGTAGAGTGGCCGAGGTGCTGCGCCACCTGCATGATGGCTCCTCTGGGGGATACTTCAGATTGAAGAAGACGTTGCAAGAGGTCCAAGAAAGGTTCTACGGGGCAAGCTGCGAAGGTGACGTCCGAGAGTGGTGCCGGAGGTGCGAAGCATGCGCTACAGGAAACGGACCGGTTGGAAGACGTAGAGCTTCGATGTGGCAGTACAACGTCGGTGGTCCGTTCGAGGGGATAGCCATGGCCGTCGCCGGACCATGCCCCGAAACCCAAGCAGGAGATAAATACATCTTGGTGTGGATGGGCTACTTCACCAAGTGGCCCGAGACGGACGCCGTTCCGAAGAAAGAGACCGGTACTGTCGCTGATGTTCTGGTGAAGGAGTGCTTCAGCCGTTTTGGAGTCCCCCTGGAGTTACATTGCGACCAGGGCCGGAATTTCGAGTTTGGACCGTTCCAGAAAGTCTGCAAGCCGCTGGGGATACACAAAACCCGGACCACTGCCCTCCATCCTCAATCGGACGGCATGGTGGAAAGAATGAACCGAACCATGGGGAAGCATCTGTCCAAGGTGGTTTCCGAACATCAGCGTGACTGGGACCAGTACATTCACCTATTCCTAATGGCCTACCGATCGGCAGTACAAGAGACAACCAACCACACCCCAGCCACGGTACTCTTTGGGCGCGAGCTGCGATTGCCATGTGACCTCAAGTTTGGAAGAAAGCCTGGCGAAGAAACGGCCGGCGAGGACTACGTGGGGAACCTGAAGAAGAGGATGGAAGAGATCCACGACGCCGTACGCCGAAACATTCAGGGTGCCAGCGACCGAATGAAGGACCGATATGATGCCCGCGCTGAGGCCGGTGGTTTCCAGCCTGGCGATTTGGTATGGCTTCATAACCCCCAGAGGCGTCGTGGCCTCTCCCCCAAGCTCCAAAGAAACTGGGAAGGCCCCTACACTGTAGTTGCTCGTCTGAATGACGTGGTATACCGAATCCAGAAACCTCCTCGAGGAAAGTGCAGGGTGGTGCACTTCAATCGGTTGGCCCCATATGCCGGAACGAATGAGGAAGTGGAGGCTGTCACGGAACAACCCCTGAGACGACTAGGGACCGGAGGAACCTTCTTCCAGGAGTTTATGGCCGCTTATGGGGGTACGAAGACTGCGCGATTCGGAGTCACTACAGAGGTGCAGCGTGACCTGTTCGACACCCTGCGGCAGTATTCCCTGGCACACTGCGTCGCCCAGGACCTCCGGATGTCTAGGGGGATCGCCGCTGCCTTCCGGGAGAAGTTTGGCCGGGTAGACCAGCTGCGAGAGCAGGCACCTCAGATTGGCAGAACCTTGCAGCTGAAGGAAGGCAACAGCTCCATTTATTACCTGGTGACGAGAAGGTTGTCTTACGAAAAACCTAGTTACCAGGAGCTCTGGTCTGCTCTTTTGGACCTTAAGGAGCAGATGGTGAGGAACGGCGAAATCCGGCTAGCGATGCCGAAATTAGGATGCGGCCTGGATTCGTTGGACTGGAGGGTCGTACGCAGCATGCTGGAAGTAGTCTTCGACCAGACCGGCATCCAGATCGAGGTCTGCTGTTGCAGCCCGGCGCGAAGCATTGAGCCCACGGTGGACTGCTACTTCTTCAACCAGTCCGTGTGCAAGAAAGGCACCGCCTGTAAATACCGTCATCGAATCCCCACAAGAGCGAGTGACAGGCACCCGACGCAACTCGTTCTGGGACAGAACGACCTAAGGCGGGGGCAGTGTAACGAACGCAAGAACGGCCTTGAAAGCAGATGTGCGCGGGTGAATCAGAGGCTGCCGGCAGAAGCAGGTGTGGAGATGTGTCACAGCGTTCCAGACTTTCGGATAAATCTGGAGCCAGGTGCAGTGCACGACTCACGCGCGCCCGAGGTCAGATGCGTCATGCTTTCATCTGGAAATTCCAGTGAATGCCGAAAAGTTTCTGGAACCTCTCCAGTGAAAGATAAATATGCGCGCAGCGGGGATGCGAGTTCAGTTCTGAAATAATTCTCGGGCAGTTCGAACTCAGGGAGAGGCTTGTTAGAAGCCCCCATATAAATAACCGCGTGTACATAACCTCTCGTGAACTAATAGAAATAAATAAATATATAATCGTTAGTGTTTAAGAGTGATATAAATAAATCCGTATGTAATAGAAATACATGTACCGATAGTCGTTAGTGCTTGTATTAATTTGTAATCTGCTTGATAATTCTCGTGTGCTTGTAAATAACAATAATCGTAATAATTCATTGTTGTAAATAAATGTTTGAACCCATGTTTGTCGTATAATTTTAAATAGCCCGAACGTTAAGAACGTAACACTATATTGAATTATTAAATAATACATTCTGTATTTTTACACTACAATAGGTCCAATGTTTAAACGTAATAGTGACTCTGGGTTTGTCAATACAACACGACCTAGTGACATATAAAGTATTGTTTGTACATACAACTAGATCTACTACATGTAACTGTACTAGTGCAATTCTGCAATTCAGCGGGGCCTAGTAACATGGCTTAAAAAGTGCTGTTAATACACTAAACCAGATCGCAGCAATGAGTAATATTAGATAATCCTAACTACTTGTGTTACATACTAAATAATAAAACACAATATGTTTAAAAAGAAGTTTAGACATTATACATCTACTGTTCAAACTACTGATTGCCTATGAACTAAACAATTCTGTGAAATTGTGCGGAAACAAATTAGAATGCACTAGTACACAATGTGTAACAATTACGGTAGACGTGTGCCACTCTCAGCATTAATATGGTATCATTAGGTCAAGTGTCAATACACACTGTTTACAAGCAAGGAGTTTTATGCAAGCGCTGTGTTTTGCACTTATGCAAATAGTAGGTTATTAGATCGAATAGCAAAACACGACACAATTGAATTGCATATAAAGCTCTGTACTATTTTTTAATATACTTTTGAACTCTGTATTCATTTGTGAACAGACAAAGGCTAAAAATGTCTTAAAGGGTAGTTAGACCTGGCTACTCCATTTACATCTTATCCTACAACTCTTCTCTTCACCAAGTGTAAACCGCTTCAGTAAAATAACCTGGTCCTATAACTATACAATGTATGTTCCGAAGTGCGTCCTGAATAAGTGCAAGAAATAATTCACGAAACTACACAAATCGAATGCTTGCATAAATTCAGAGGCATCGCGGATACCTATTAATTTCTAATTGTTATAGTATCTTTTTCTCAGTCAGGTTTCTTAAATCCTACAGGAGCTATCGACTACTTTTTATGTACCTTCAGAAGCCACACGGCCGATTTAAAAACACTCTGTATATATTGTAGTGATAGCTCCACGTTGTGCTTGTCATTAATTATGCAACGGGTCAATGCTTGAGATGCATATATTATTTAGTATTAGCACTATTAGCCCTGCTATTTCTTTTCTAATCGATTATTTTCAATTTTACTTTTTAACTAAGTATTACAATTGAGACTCTCAGGGTGGTTCGCCAATCTAGTTATCTTTTAGTTGAAATTCAAATTTTATTATAATTTTTGATTACTGAATGACATTAACTGTCAGCTTGACTTCTAAACTTAATCAAACCAAGAATTGACAAATATACTTTCTAATAACATATCCTTGAATCAATTCACTCAAGTAAGTACTGTATTCTGTTTATTTCACTCTTTCTTTTATTGTCTGTTATTCAAAATGCTTTTATATGAATAATTAAAACAAACCTGAACACTCCTCAAGCTTTCACTGCAAGTATCCAAAACCACAGCTCCCAATGTCCACAGCACCCGATGTTCACAGCCCTTCAAACAATATCCAATCTGTCAAAAACCCTGGCTGTCCGCAGAAACTGGTCCTGTTCCCTTTATCAATGTTACTGTCACCCCAACAGATTCCTGACAAGTTTCAGTATTATAGATGATCCCAAGCTAATCTTTTTTATTCCTCACCTCGTACTCTGCATCCAGCAACACCTACAGAACTGTCCAAATCATGCAGTTACTTCAACAACTTCCTTCTAAATGATTAACTTGTCCTCCATGTAATCACCAACCTCAGCAACGAACACTTATTTTATCTTTCATGTACCTTTAAATCCAAATCTATTTAAATATTGTAGTCTTCTTGTTATTTGTATCTAATTAACTGTATTCCACAATCTCTTCACCGATTGTATGCTTGTATTAAATTACCTTTTCATATATTTGCACCACGTAGATTTGTTAAAAGCCTTGCCATTTGCATATCACAAAATATTTATACAAATAAAGGCATAATTAAATTCTTTTTTTTCAAAAATCTGTATACATTTTATGAGTTTGTTATTCTTACTGTCTAAACACATTTTTATATCTCTGGTAGTTACAATTATTCCTGCCCTCTTAAAAAATATTAAATGTCCTAATTATTACATGCTACAATTCCTTATTATTATAGCAAGCACATTTGTCAAATATAACCTTGGCTTTAACTTTATTAATATTGAATTCAACCCTCAAAATTGAATACTCAATGCTATTTAAAGTTTTCAAATTAGATTACTAATTGTCTCAATTTTAATTTTCATCATTCATTTTGAAATTAACACCCAATCTTATTTAAACCCCTCAAAATTTGATTGTATTAATCTTCCAAATTTATCATTTTTATATTTTTATTTTAAAACTACCCTAAGTGTATCATAACAATATGTAATTCTATCCAAAACTTCAAGTCCCTTAAAATCGAACATATTTCCACCGAAAGTTCGGATAGAACCGCGCGATTTTTTATTGTCAGAAAAGCTAGGAGAAGTATGTATAGATAGCTAAGCAGAGCAGTGATGTTTCCATTTATTTCTCCACAGACTTCGACGAGATGCCCTGGTTTCCTCGCAAGATCTCCGAGATCGACCGCGCTCAAAATGTGCTAATGTATGGAAGCGAATTGGATGCGGACCACCCCGGATTCAAGGATCCCGTCTATCGAAAGCGACGGGAGCAATTCTCCCAAATAGCCAAGAACTACAAGCAGTAAGTGCCGTCGCCCTCTAATGCTGCCCCTATCTGAGAAAGTGCTTTGTTTTAATTCCAGTGGCCAGCCGATTCCCAAGGTGCAGTACACGGCGGAAGAAATCAAAACCTGGTAAGAATAGTTGTGTCTACAGCAAAATAGTAGTGCGCGGTAGTATTCTATTTGCAGCATAAGGACAATAGGAATCGAACTGTTTTGATTTCCTTAGAAAATTGCATTTTAGCATATAGAAATTTATAACAGCTTTGAAATAATGTTTACGTTTTCAAACACATGGGGGGTTCGGGTTGTCTATAAAATTAGCATTTACCACACGCGCTTTTATAACTCTTCGGCCTAAACGTGCTTCTACAAAGGCTTTTTTCAAATTGATCGGGAGATAGTAATCACTTGAAACTAAATCAGGGCGATAAGGTGAATTATTTACTTTTTCAACGCGGTAAATTACATGCCAGTCCATTGGCATTCTCATAAAACAAGCGAATTGCACCTGTCTCTTTCTTTTTGAAAACCTTTCATTATTATTTTTACAGGCTTAAATCTTTTAAAAGCTGAACAATCGTTCATATGGTTTGTATTGCAATAATATCGTTTTATTTACTTAATATGAATACAAGCAAACTGCACGCTACGCGCACGTGAAATAGGATACGCGAAAGGTCAAGCTCCGACCGAGCGCTAAGATAAGAAAAACAAAACCTAAACAAATATAAACACCTGTGAAGCCGGAACGTGAGATTTTATTTTGTGCCACAGACACACAGACACACATTAAGGAAAATTATATTATAGATATTAAAATATACAACAATGTGTTAACAACATTTACGTGAAAAAAACTATTGCGTAAAATCTCATGCATCATCTGTCATTTTGACTTAACTCAAAATATCTAATTCTTATGTTCTTATTTCGTTATTTAAAATACTTTTTAGGCCCTTTATAATCAGTATTTCTTTCTAAAAGTGAAAATCGGGATGCACAACGAAATAAGGGGGGAGGGGGCGGATGTCCTCTCCTGGTAATTTTTTTAAGCATTAATCTTTAAAACTAGCTCTTTAAGGGCATCCTGTATTAACTCCTAAATATAAAGGATAAAAGAAAAACCAGTCTTGTAACGACGCCTAGGACTGTCCCGCCCTCCTCATTAATTTACTGATAAAATTACTCGCCGGTTTGGCGAAAGTATTCCTATGAACTTTTCTACACACATAATGTTCACTTACAAAAAATATTTGAAATGCTCCCCTGGTTTGCAACACAAGTCCAGGATCGTCTTTGCATTTGCAAAAAAAAGGTTGCTGGCGAATACTTTGTACCGGATTAAAATCAAATGAACTCTCTTATTGTTCATAAAATGATCCATTTTTACTTCCTTTTACAATAAAGGAAGTATTGAACTCACCCTAAAAATTGGAAATTGAGTTTTCAACAGATCTTCACGTTTTAGAGTTCCCTGAACCCAAAAAACATATTTTTTGTTTGCCTACTAAAATATTTTTGAAAATGACAGATCTGACATTTCTCTTAATGCACTTTTCTCAATTTTAGGCAGTCGTAGATAATAGTAGATTATATTGTAAGTGAGAGAAATGCATCATTATTTGCGAGTGAGAATTTTGAATCGCGAGTGCCCCAGCACGAGCGATACAATTTCTCACGAGCTTATAATGACACTTCGCCCACGTGTGATATACGACGTTTTATCTTACAGTAGCAATTCTTGTGCAGTCAGAATATGTCGCGAAATAAATTTATAATTAGTCGCCTGTGATTTGTGATTACCGTTTGACAGTAGTGAAGTGTATTGGCAGTACTGAAGTGTATTGCCAGTCTATGTTAAATTCGAGGTTTGTAGGTTAGGTTTTGTTTGTTATTTGACACAGACTGACGCAAAACTTAACCTGAAAATTACGAATTTGACATAGCTTGACAGTGCTACCACCAATGCAGTAGTATAAATAATGGAAACTCACTTGTGAATAAAACTTAATTTTAGTCACTGAAAACGGTTGTATAATGTATGGTAATAAGTGCTACGGTAAGATAAAATTTTGTACAATACATGTGTGATAATGCATCATTAATATACTTGTGTGCTTACACACACGTATATTAATGATGCTGTTATCCCACTTGTATAGTAAATAACTATTAAGTACCAGTGGCATGTGTAACTACTATTTGCGAAAAGCTTTAATAAATTATTACTCGAAAACGTATCTGTGGATTTTTTAAATGTTTGGGAATATCATTACTTCAGTATAACCTATATCTGTGTTTGTTTTTTCTATGATAAATTTTTATACACCCTGTCTTTTTCGATTAATAATTAAATTAATCCTGGCGCCTGTTATTAAATTATTTGACTTTAATAACTGACACAATATCACAAGTTAACGAATATACCGTACTTTATTATAAGTTCAGGTCATACCAAAATGCAAAGTATAAGAATTAAAACACATGAAATTTAAATACTTATACAGTAATACTTAAAATAGACATGGAAACTGCATTATGTATTATCACTAAATTCCTTGTATAAGAGCAGTATAAAAAGTAAACTCAAAATAATAAAATAAAATTAAAGCATTCTTTATGAAAATCGTAAAGTACTTGTTTTTTTGTAATTTTGTGCATTAACATTCAAAATCGGGACATTTTCCGCCTCGACAGTCAATGTACCGGGAGGCGGGACAACCTGTAAAAAATCGGGACAGTCCCAACAGAATCGGGACAGGTGGCTACCCTGTTTATAATATTATAAATGTAGATAATGAATACTCAGTAATCTTGCACAGTAGCTAATAATTATAATACGATTATTTTTTCCCAGTTTGGGACATGTATTTAGTTTATGTTAATGTTATTTCATGTTCAAATTTAAAATCAAGTTTGTGTCTTTCTATCTATCTATGACAGTTCATGAAACAGATCATCACGAATATGCAATAAACAACATTTTTTATTTATTTCATATAAATGTATCACTTCTTAATGGGTTTAACATTTAAGATTGCATTTTTTATCAATTGTCACGTATAGAAACTGACAAACGTGACAAAATATGTTTACTGCTCAAATCTTACGTTATACAATAATTGGTAAGATATCCATTAGCTAGTGAAGTGTTTCCAAGCAAATACACGTAAATAAGACAGGCACTTCTTGTAGTAATAAAAATTCTTTAGCGAATTTAAACTGTGGTGGTTTGCTGTATCCACATAATGCTGTAGTGAAAGGAATTTCGTTTTCTTATGTTCTATTCAATGAATTACATAAGCATTTTGAAGAAAAATTTTTAAATTTCATAACAAAGGAATTTTTGTGTGGCAGCTGATTTTAAAGTTTCTTACAGAAATTAAAATTTATAATTAGTCCTACAACCAATACTTTGATTAAAAATTATTATGGTAAAGTTAATAAAGAAAGAAAAATAACAGGTTGCCTTATTTTGCCACATACCAAAACCATAATAATTGTCTATAATTAGTTTTTAAGCGATCCTGGCTTAGAAGAAAGATGTTTACAAACGATTAATCCTAAAAATCCCAAGGGGGCGGGAACAAAATGTTAGCATCCAAATCGATTCGTCGGATAAGTGTCTCAGACAAAACAAACTTTATGACTACTTGGACACTATTGCCAGCCACCCAGTCAGGAAGACGGCGTACAGCTTTTTAAGTACTAACAAATGATTAATAACCAAAAAGGCGCCAACAAATCTTTACCAATTAACAACAAGTGTATCCAGGTATTCAACTGAGAATTCCTAAACTCAAGTAGCATATAATTTCCTGAAAGAAAAGCTCAAATCACGTACAGGTAGCAGTAACAAATAACGACACCACAATGCCAGTATCACAGTTTAATTGTTCCTAATTCGGTAGAATTCAGTACAAAATCGGATAATTAATAGCACAAATTGCCACTAATCATTCGTATAAATTTCAAATAATGATTGGCCAATTTGAGGTGCACCTTAATAACATTCAGATTGTGAGGATAAAGGCTTGCACAACAGTCCTCAAAGGTACAAACATGATCCACAACAATTTAAAATAAAATGTAGTCGCAATTAACCTAGACGCCGTGGTTGGGAAATCAATTATTCAGGTACGCAGTTCGTGAAGCGAACTGTACAGTAGCAGCCAATGCCCGAATTGATAGCAATCGGGTGAGCCTCTAACAATGGTGCAGTGATAGCATCTCGTATAATTTCACTTAAAATAAAACAAGACAAAACCTGATCTTAACTTCTTTTGAGCTCCTTCTGCACGCTATGTGATCATCCGATGGTTGCAGTGCAGGTGATAACAGCTCGAACCAGGCAAAAGCGACGGTGCGGTCGCGGGGATGGCGTTTTACGGTCGATACTAAACCTATGAATTTCAGGAGCCCCGGACTGGGTACTCAGATGAACTTGGGCCATGTTCCGCTGAATGACAGGTGAAGCGCATATAAAATCCTATAACTAGGCGCGAGAAACAAATCCTCCACAGAATTGCTCGGGCTACAACAAACCGCAACTTCTGCGGGGACCACGAATCAAAACAACCATATTCTGTAAGCCCGTAAAGCCGCAGGCAATTTCAAAGGCGCTACAACCAAGTCACCAACACGGAGTTCCAGGAAAAATAGACGCGTTTAAACAAAAACCAACATCGAGTCGCCTAGCCACGAACCACAGACATTAAAAATATAGACAGCGCACACACCGAGTTGTGAAGATAGTAGATGAGCCATCTAATCGTAACAAAATATTGCTCAATGTTTTTGTTTTTGGCTACAATTTCTTTAGTGATGATTTGGAATGAATTTTTTTAATCGTCTACCAGTAGTTTTACTTCGGTATCTTCTAGTTACTTCTCAAATATTTTTGTTTGAGCACTTTCAAATTTTTAATGTTATTACAAAAACCACGATAATTTGTGCAGAATGCAGTCAAAACATTTGAAAATACATATGAAAAACACGATTATTTGTACAAATTGTAATTCCGAAAATTGGTGTGATTAAATGTGATTATTGATTATCATGATAATCTCTGAAACTTCTTAGTGGCGTGAATCTATAATTCATATTATTATTTGGGTATTTCGCCACTCTGCAAATTAAAATTATTAAATAACGTAAATAACTAACACAGTGTCAAGCAATTCATTGGAGGTTGGTGGTTTTTTCAATCTCCGTGAAAAAAACTAAGTTTCTTGTTCCTTTTTAATTGTTAATCGTTGATAACGAGGGCAGATTGTCCCTCGAAATGTTCGTTATTTACGTTATTTAATAATTTTAATTTGCAGAGTGGCGAAATACACAAATAAGAATATGAATTATTGATGATCATAATTCAATAAAATTAAATGTTTACATATTAAAAAAAAATGTGTAATTAATCAGGCACAAAGTTATTACATATTATATGCAGTATGCTCTATTTATTCTGCACTAATATCTCGTTAACGCACTGAATATAAGGCAAAGTGAGAGGCCAAAAAATGCCCCACCTTGGTTATAAACGTATAATTTGTCTTGGTTAAACGACGATGAAAAATATGTAGTGCTACCAAATTCATATTTAACCCCACGTAGATTAGGAGGGACGAAATATGTAATAATTTTATTCAAAATTACGGTTTTTTGCTTTGAAACTTCGTTTTTCATTACAAACAAGAGTGAATGGGGTGTGCCTAAGGGCTCAGTTACGACTGGTAACACCGTTTCCACAGGAAGCATTTATTTTTAAAGTTATAAACATTCTGCACCTATGCGATTTAATCGACAGCACAGATACTAGAAACCTGCTTATAGTGACGTCACGCTCGCTGGAGAGCTGAGGCCTTGTCTCTAGTTGGTAATGAACGAGCGCACGTAATCATAGGTGGCATAGTCTTTCATCTCTAGCTTTTGAGTAGATACCGCTAATTCAGATGAAGTTGTATTGTAAGAAAATCACTGCTGATTCTTCTGTTTGAATAATCAGTTTTCAGAACACTAACCGCTACATACATCATGTGTGAACATTTAAGATAAAACGCTTTAAATGTAGCTACCAACATTTTAACTTGTTCTGGATAACTTTATAGGTGTGGCTTTAATTTCAAATGAGCCCATGAACCCATGAATTTCAACTGATGTGTGTGTATTAGTACATATATTACCCGTTAAATTTCAATTGAGTAGGTAACAACAACACTTTTTCGATTTTCAAATTAATATATTAGAAAGTCGCGGGTCATTGTAATATAGGTTACTCCGATCACTACCTCTGAGCTACTTGATCTAACATTTGCTTTAAGATAGATATCTTGTACTTCGACGTTTCGTGTTCACATTTGCACAAGACTATTTGAACGATTTCTAATGAAATATTGCGTAATCTACTATTTAAAATATTTGTTTTCGTCATCGGTCTCGCTTCTGATAATATTAATATTAATATTAACAGTTGCAAAACATGTAAATTTTCCTGAATGAACTAATAATATAAGAACCTTAAGTTGGTTTAGCAATGTTCACCAACTCTGTTAACTCGAGTCGCACTATATGTCTGTTTACTATTGAATTAAGTCCTGATTGCAAGAATTGAATCAGTCTCGCTCGGCCGCCTCGATTCATCTGTGAATGGGCGTAATTGTAAACTAAAGCCGTCGCCAAATCTCCGACTATCCGCGTTTGATCGAATTAACGCAGTAATTGGTTGCAGGGGCACGGTCTTCCGCGAGCTGCACAAGCTGTACGTGAAGCACGCTTGCAAGGAGTACCTGGAGAACTGGCCGCAGCTCGTCAAGTACTGCGGCTACCGCGAGGACAACCTCCCGCAGCTGCAGGACCTGAACGTCTTCCTAAAACGGAAGACCGGCTTCCAGCTGCGACCTGTTGCCGGCTACCTGAGCCCCAGGGATTTCCTCTCCGGATTGGCTTTCCGCGTGTTCCACTGCACTCAGTACATACGGCACGCGTCCGACCCTTTCTACACGCCCGAACCGTAAGTTTGCCTAATTGGCGATTTGGAAAATTATTAGGTAATATAGGACCTGGCTATAGTCCTGTAGGTAATTTGAGTAGGTAAGTATTCGACCTCTTAACACTCCTACTCACACAAAAGGAGTAACAGGTTGCTTCACTTTCCTTATAGGCGTTTGATGAAAAAGCACCTTTCAGTTATATGCTCCATTATAGACATTGAAATATTTCTTTAAGTTTCTTGATACCAAACCATCTTTCATCACCAAAAACATTTGTTAAAATACAATATCAAACTATTGTGACTACATGGTCACATTCGACGGCCGACCAGCTGAAGTAAAGACGGCATGGGTTCATTCAATAATCACTACAAAGGGGCGCCAACGAGTCTCTAATACAACTAATATGCCCAGATAAGAATGAGAACTAGTAAACTTAAAAGCTCAATAATCTGCAAAACGGTAAGATCAAAAAAAGTTTCTAGTAACTAAACCACACATAAGAAATAAGATATATAATGGTCAACAATTTAATTTAGTACAAACAGTATAAAGCTAATCAAATACTAAAAGCATACGGTGCATACGATATAAAAATACTGTGTCTAAATTAGTAGTACTGTTTACCAGCAGAACAGATAACACAAGTAACACATATTTGCAAATTATAAGGGCTAAATAAGCAAGTAAAACTCAAGGAGATTTGAAGAATCTCAGTCGAATGCATTAATCTTTCGAACAACAATTCGATAAACGTAACGTGTGACAGCAATAATTAAAATTTACACAAGCAACACGAATCAAGGAGATTTGAAAAATTTTAGTCGAGAATGGTGGCAGTTAGCACAACAATATAGTAGTAGTTACATAAAAGCGGCAACTCTCCCACACCGAGAACTACGACTACGAATATCTCCGGAGCACCGGTTCGCAAGGCACCAGCAAGCAGTGGTTCGATGCAAAATAGCTCAGATTCAGACGAGCGCCGAAGTGGAGATAAAAAAGTACCTGCCTCCGAGAAGTAGAGTTATAAAACTCTAAAACAGATACCGAGAAACAGCCCACAGTTCGAACAAGGGCTGGTGCGAGACAACTTAGCGTTTTTAAAATAGTGAAGCAAAATGCACGGAAATACTTTACCTCGCTCATGGCAAAGCATCTTAGCGCCAACTTGCAGAAATACGGCCAAAGCGAAAATCACGGCGCGGCACATTCGAAAAAACATTCAAAAATACACATTATAGATACTCTGTTTAATAAAAAGGTAATCTATTTTGGTTGTTCTTACGTATATAAGCAACGAGTAAAAAAGTCACTTACCAGATTTCATAGATTGCAATTGGTTTATGTTGGCAAGCGTTCTCATTATACCGAGGCAATACAAGAAAACCCTGTGCACGTTAAGTGAAAATTTATGTTACTTACTGCGATTGCAATGAATACGAACAAGTTGATGGAAATAAAAACTCAAAACATTAGCTTTGAATTGGCCGATATAATTTTTCTTCAAATTTATCATTCAACCTACAGATGAGCATATTGTTATTTTTTAAACCAGACAAAGGTTGGCTACCTGGAACAAGTTCTTCATTAAGAACTACAATAAAGGCTTACTTCAATAACCACTACAGTCGCCAGAGATAGGCTAACAGTAATTGTCAACATCTTCGCACCAGTTCGCTGTTACTTAAACGTGTTGCCTACTCATTGTGAAACCAGGACATTAATTCAGTACGCGATTGTACAGTGACGGGTAGTTCTTGCTGGTGTTACGAAAAACAGAACAAGCTGTAAAAACGTGGCTATCGGAAGTTTCTATAATAGCTATTTATGCAACAAGTGCTAAAAGTCGACGTTTATGCACGAGACATGAAAATTATGAAACTCAGCCTTCGGCTTCGTTTCATAAGATGTCTCGTGCACAAATGACT
Organism: Agriotes lineatus; assembly: GCA_940337035.1. NCBI lineage: Eukaryota > Metazoa > Arthropoda > Insecta > Coleoptera > Elateridae > Agriotes > Agriotes lineatus. Next base: position 125,145,554 of record OW679199.1, read on the forward strand.
TTTAGCACGCGTTGCATACAATATTTTATCTACGACCTTAATTTTACCGTTATTAATCCATAAATATTGATTTAACAAAGGTTTGCATCTGCTACACTTTTAATTTATGTCATAATAAACAGTAGGCCACACCGCGCGGGCGATTGTTTGCCACGCCAGTACTGTCAAGGTGAATTACGAAATGTAATTATTGATGCACCACATCTGACTGTATTCATTACATAATGCTTTAATTATTTCAAAAACACTTTATCTGTAACGCAAGCAGCAACTAGAATAACTTTACAACTTCACTTCCAGTTCAAAATTGTAGTTTTATAACCTCACTTCACTTTTAGCCCATGTGCTAAAAGTAAACAGCTGATTTCTTTAACCACGGTAAACTATAAAACGTCACTTTTAGTGAAACAAGCTAGCGTTAAAAGGCCTACTTTTAGTAGTGGTCGTAGATAAAAAGAAATTAAAAACTTATGAGTTGATGTAACTATCAAAACTATTAACTAATTATGTTATGTTATGAGCAAAATAACTTTAGCTATCATCCAAGAAGACTGATCAAAAATCAAAAACAGACACAGCTTTCGTCATGAGTGGGATATACGGTAGGTGCTTTTCCAGCTTCGTTGCTATAATAATCATCTTAATTTGCTTATAAAAAAAAGTGACCCGTGTAGGCTCTCTTTTAAGTGTTCTACTTTATTCATGTACTTAGACGGAAATGTATTGATCCAAGTTGGAAAGGGATAAGGATGAAGCGCCTTCAGGAGTAGATACTTACATGCAGCAGATAAAATAAACAATAATTACATAATTAAATGAATTTACCTTAAGCAATGTTCGATTGTGTAATTATAGTATATGCTTTAGTCTCAATGATCACTCAGTAGCACTCCTCTTTGCCGCAAGGCGCCGCCACAAGTTTTAAACCGGAAATCAAATGTAATTCGTTGGCAAAAAAGAGACTGATCATCGGGGGTAAAGCATATACTATAATTACAAGCAAACATCGCTTAAGGTAAGTTCGTTTATCACGCTTTATCACAACAGATATTTCGAATGATTTCTAAAACCGTTGAGAAAGGTGGAAAAGCATAGAAAAAAACATTACCTCATATGGTACTGTGAAAGCATCTACATTGTCTACATCCGGGTTAGGCTGCCATACCACATATCTAATACATTTATCATTGGCTCTTGTTGCAAACAAATCAATCTCTAGTGAACCATGACCTGTCCAAAGACATCGTCTGCCAGCTCCCACTCTAACTCAGACGTACTACGCCTTGACTCCTATCTGCCTCAGTATCCTCGCTACATCATAATCTTATCTCAAACCACTGTACTCCCTAGCCAACTGACTTAACTTGGAAAACTGTACACCCCCCCCCCCCCCCCCATCTATTTAAGTAAGAGATGGCAGCAATGGTGTCTATCCTCCGTAAAATCTCACAATTTGTACAATTTAGCAAAGCATTTTAAACCAAGTACTGCTGTTAATAGCTCTAAATAATTAATGTGCTGTCTTTCTCGGTCCAAAAACCATGTGTCCTTTGATCTCCACAAAAAATACCATACCTCGTTGAAGGCGCATTTGTAAAAGTATCTGGCCTGAATTTAAACTGCCTAATTGGATTTACAGAAATCTGTATATTTCTTATCCACCGATCGAAGTCGGCTTATAATTTTTGAGGGATAACCAAGTGTCTGTCTAAATCATTATCATACTGTTGCAATGCCAACAACTGTTGACTTTCAAATTGTTTCGAGTAAACCCAGACAATAGCAACTGCTGGACATGCTGGGGTTAACGTACCAACGAGTTCTACAAAAGTTCTGATTTTACAAGTTCTTCTATCCTTCACATTTTTTACAAAGTTATAGTTTCCCTCTTTTCTTCTGTAAGCCCAATTGACATGTTTACTGAAGTGTACAGGAACCCCAAAAAGTTACACTTTTGTGGTGATGCCAACTTACTTTTTCCCTGTTTCTTTTTAAGAACCTAAGGCATACAACAACTTACTAGTTTTTGTCGCATCAATGTGACACTCCCCTTAAGTCTACCCAAAACAGATCAAATCGTCAATGTAAAGAACTGAGGAGAGTCCTACTTCCCGCAAACAAGCAACAATAGGGTTTAGTAATTTTCTAAATACAAACGGAGCTGTACAAATCCCAAAAGGTAAGGCATTATATTGGAACAGTATATTTTCATATTCAAATTTCAGATACTTCTCATTCGAGAACTTTTAATAGAGATTAAAAAATAAGCATGCTCCATAGTCGATGGTTGATGTGAAACAGTTAGGAACAATTAAATTACTTAACAGTTCTAAAGTCCATTTTGAAATGTTCAGTCCTCAGAAATGTTTAGCTTGGTTAAATTCAAAATAAAGCGTTTTAAGTACCAGAAAATATTTAGAAAAAGTCTGGTGTGATACACGCACACAACTTCTTTTTACAGTAATCTTATAATTAGTTAAAAAATGTTTTCTTTATTTTTAAGCAATTGTCAAAAATTGCAAATTCTAAATAAACCGTACAAAATAGTTAATTGAAAAGACAAATTTTGTTTAAAAAATTAAGCCGAATTCAAAAATGTAATATTATACCAGGTGTTCTATTTAGAATAACAAAGTCGATAGAGACTTTCGGTGATATCACAGTCAAAATATTGTAGTTGTAGTCGCTCTTACACATAAAATCCATGGCCAAAGTTTCAGATTGTCAATTTTATTAGTTCTCTAAAATGCCCTATAAAATAGAAGTTAGTAAAGAAAAAGAAAAAGGAAGAAAACAGAAACCCATTTTAGAAGTATTCAACTGAAAACTCACCTATCTCACATCAATACACGTGAAAAATGTAATAAAAACGTAACGTTTGAAGAAAATCGTCAAGAGCCGTTTTTTAGAAAATCGAAAAAGCTGAAAAATCGCGAGAGTAAACACCATACTTCCGGTTATGCGATTTTCTTCAAAAACTTGCTGTCGCATATACATAGTACACAGAACTTATATATGAAGTTTCAACGCCATATCTCTTTTAATTTTTGAGATATTCTGTTCACACGGACACGCAGACTGACAGACAGGCGAATGAACAAAATATCTTTTTTGGGTTCAGGAGACTGTAAAACGTAAAAATCTGTTGAAAATTCAATTTCGAATTTTTGGGGTGAATCCAGTACTTTATTGTAAAAGAAAGTAATAAATTGACCTACACAAGATGTACATTTAGAGACTACTCCCAACTGGACTAGGCTAGTAATAGTTACTTGTAACTACTTTTTCGGTCTTTGACCACTTCGGCTCAATCGGAGCCTAGTGTTGACGCACCGACCTCTTAAATGGCCATATGTACTCCCTAATCCAGCTAAGAATTACTGGATCAGTTAAGGTCACTACATTAATAAAGTACCGCAATTCCATTCCTCGCGTGACAATGTGAGAAAATTGTGAGATAAAGATAACAAATACAAGTTTCCCAAGTGCAATAGGGAAGACATTCGTTTTTGGGGATTTTCTGTTTGGTGTAATGGCACTGCTGTAAAGTCAAATTAGGGTTAGATTGTTTTTTTACCTCCAGTTGGAGAAAACTGTGCGACAAGGACAGATATAAATATCACTAATGGCGGTACCTTACACTTTAGTGTGTTAATCTAGTGACCTTAGGATCAGTAGTCATTGATCTCCATCTTTTAGTAAGAACCTTAATCTACCTGCCATTGGAATTGCGCTTACTTCTAGTAATGCCGTTGCTTGGTTTGTGGTTGGTAACCGTTCGGCTTCCTGGGCTTGCAATACTGATGCTTCAGATATCCGCAAAGATGAGACATTGGAAACGGGCCTGGACGGACGCTTCCAGTTTAAATTATTTTTATTGCCAACAGCTGCCCCACTGATCGAAAATTGTTATATATTCCTGATCCTGGTGGCTTTAACTCTTTGCTCGAACGCTCCATTGTTTTTGCTATCTTCAACCCCTCCATGAAGTCTTCCCAAAATAACCACTTATTAATCGGAGCCATTTAGGCCACCTCCTTAACGTTTTTATTTAGATAATTTGATGCAATGAATCTCCGAGTCAGCATGGTGTACGTCGCATAAAAGGCAACTAGCATCGCTCAGCAGTTCTTACAACTGTATCCTTCCGCCCCCTCCTTCACTTCGTTAATAAGCACGTTATTGCTTGCCTATGGCCGATAGGCTGGCTTCTACCTGCTGCTGTTTATTCTGCAGCCTGGCAACTTTCTTAACGGAGGGTGCTGTCAGAACCTTTACAATCTCATCATTCAGCTTAGGTCCCTCTAAAACCAGACATTTTTTTCCTGCAGTATACACAGAGATTAGATGCCCTCTGTTCTCGTTTGCTAGACCTGTTAATAGTATTTTTTCCCGGATAGCAACATGCTGCTACATGTTCTCTCCCAAGGGTATTTCTTTTGGGCCATCATCTCCCAGAACTAACAACAAGGATTCCTCCAGAACGTCTCCCATATTATCCGAATTGCTGGCGTTTTGGTCGAATGAGGTTCTTGCCAGCTGGTTTTGATCTTCCTTTTGCTAGGAAACCTCCACTGGGTCTATGGAGGGCAAACAAGCAAAATATTTATGAGACCATAACTAACTGTGAATGTAGTACCACAGATTGTGATGATCGTTTGCCTGAACGTGTATTAACTTAACCTCTCTTTCCAAGAGAGTAGGCTTAAATGTTTGCTGGCCTTCCAAGGCATATCTCACATAAACCACACCACACAAAGAAAACAGGCCACGACCACTTGTGCTATTTCTCCCTTACTAAAGTTATAACTAAACATACATACTGTTACAGCACAAAACGACTTTTACTACCTTAAAACACTTTGGGGATAGTCTAAATGAGTCGCTAGGACACGTTAATCTTAAAAAATGTAAAACTCACTCTAATCACGCCTCAATTTGTTGTAACAGACGGTTGTCCGGCTAGTTGTTCATGGAAAAGGACGGGTTCGGATCAACACGACGTAATTTAGAGCAACATACTGTCACAACAGGGGTTAATTGAAATTAAAATAAGGGAGGGAAATAAGCGCCACGAATTTCATGGATAGAATGGCGAAGAAACTTTTCGACCGGGCCTCGTAGAAATTCGAAGTCAGAGGACCGACGCTTCACTTCGGTGGTCTGGTGCGACGTTCGGCTATAATAAAACATTCGGGTAAGCGCGGATATTTGAAATGCAGGTCTGGGGTTTTAAACTGGCCTTAACAGTACTTAAGAAATTCTGATAACTGAATTGTGTGGCCTTTAAAAGGTACTACCTTTTAATTGTAGGGCACCTGTCAGAATAACAGCTAAACTTCTCAAGTAGGATGTAAGTTCTTACGTACTACACATGGTTCAATATTCTAGGTTATGTCATGGTCTGCGCTTATCAAACGCTTCATGTGCTTTGAAACTTTGTTTCTTTAAAATCCAAACAATGTTTAATCGCTAAAATTTAATTTACCTGCACAGGAGTAGATGTGCATCCCATCCATATCGGGTACTTATCGGAGAAATCCCTCGCAATCGCCAGAAACGCTTTCGAGAGCCGCATGGCGAACTAGACCTGCTGCGTAGCGATAACCTGCGATGCTCTCTGCGTCTTTAAGTGTATTTTTTTAATTTTCTTGATTTCACTGTATACATCCAAATCATCAGACTCGGTTTAGCTCGAGTCTTGACATTCTCTCAACGGAACCGCGTTTAACACAAACAATAATATTTTGAACCTTCCACTTACAAATGAGAATGAGCACATTAGTCGGCAATCGGCATTGTATGTGATGGGGGAGAGATTTTGGTTTCCGGTTTTAAACTTGTGGGGGCGCCTAGCGACAAAGAGGAGTACTACTGAGTGATCATCGATGGAAAAGCAAAGTGTTATAATTTTACAGCAATTCCATTGCAGTGAAATGAAAAAACAGTAAGATGAGATTTAAATATCTTAAGATATGCAAGATGTCCATGCCCATACCTTCTATGCTAGATGTAATTTGTTTTTAAAAAAATGTCTGAGTTATAGTCACGGACAAGATAACTTATTAGATTCCTTTAGCTGAAAGTATTAGAATAAAATAGACCATCAAGGAGCCATAAATAAACTAGCACTGCTAAATAAAACTATTCAAATTGAGAAAATATTTAGTAGTCAGAGATGAAGGCTAACTTCAATAACAATCGTTTTTATTTCTGGTTTTTAAATTATTTAATATTGTATGTGGGCGTAAATTTGCTACTCAAAATATTAAAATTTTTATTATTTTAATTAACTAAGAAAGCTATAAATAGAAGTATTTATACTGAAAACCAACTGATTAACATTCCATGAACAACTGCTTACACAAAGCAAATTACTAACAATATTGGTGTTAAGCGCGCTATAAAAACAATTGCCTTGTAATTATAGCACTCAATTAAAATTCTTAAAAAATTACATGCATAGAAAAGCATTTATCATCTTATTAAGTTTATTTTGGTACGTAAACGTTTCCGCTAGAACCGTTTTCTTGGTAAAGCAAAAAAGCTAACTGCAAAATTGCATAATGGGCAGCCAAGGGGAACACGATAATGAACGTTAGGTACTTGTAGCTATGCAGGATATGTGTTTGTAAGATAATAGCCGATTTATGAATTTTGAAAAAACAACCAGAACTATTCTGAGCACATGTTCTTTATACGAGTAGTAATACAAGGACGAAATCAAATCAATTCAGGCCAACTTGTAAAGTAATCTTGATGCATTAATGTAATTACATAAATGTTAAATGTATCTTTCTAATTAATATCGGTATTTTTTACTTTTATATTAGTTGCCCAGTCAGTTTGAATTATTACGTTTAAACTTTTCCAAACTATGTATTACGAAACGAAAATATTAAAGTTTTCTCTGTTTTTATTATTTATACCAAATTACTCTTCAAATGTTTGTACAGAGACATCATGAATTAATTTAATGTTTTAACCTTGCATGCAAGCTTCGTTAACATTTTTGAGCATTGAAATTCGTTGAATTCATTGAATTCCCACGTCGTGTTGGTTTTGTTACTTTAAAATTTAGCACACCACTGCTACTGTTAGATTGATTTTTCTAAACATGGCTGCCAAGAGTGATTACATGGTTTTCGATCTATTTCGATGCCTCTGTATAAATATAATCATCACCATAAATTTATTTTAAAAATGGTCTTACATTATAACGATATTTCGTTCACATCTAAATTATTTTAACAATTTTATAGATGGAGAACAATTTTTATAATGAAGTATTGAACCATTTTTACAAAACCAAATAAAAAGTTAAAGGATTAATACATGCAAATCATTGTAAAAAAAGATCTTGCCAACTGTTCTTCCAGAAGCAGAAATAATATAAGAGTCAACTTATCACAAGTTCTTACTTTTTCATTTCAGCGAAATACAAGATACACCCAATTAAATGTGTCAATGGTGATCAAACTCAATAACCAAACGGGCGGCCCCATTAAAAGGTTAATTAGTCAATTTAGCCCTGATAACTTGTTTTGTCAATTCCACTGGCACTAGCCGAAGCTATGTACATCTCCAAGAATGTCAACCGAACTAAATTTTATCCATGCTTCCTCTTTAATGCATAACAATAGGATATTATTAATGTTAATTACATCAAATGAACCACCTCCAAGTCAGAATAGGATTTAAAAGACGTCAATACGTAATGAATGGCTCCAGGATTGGACCGTGTCATTGTTGAGGTAGAAGAACTCAAAGTTTCGCCCACTTTCATGAGGACTTATTACGGCAACTCAAAGTGTCGATCACGCCAAAAGCGAAACTCTTCTACCGATCGGAAAGAAAAAGGCAAAATGTGCAGTAAAGAATATTCTCCTCAATTGAAGTTGCTGGGGTGTTTGTAAATCCCAATGGTTTCGCAACTTTTCTTGCTAAAGAAGGACGGGAATTAGCAGGTCAAAAATAATCTTATGTTATCAAAAAATGTTTACAGAAGTCATTGCTCCTGTAATGCTGTGTACATGGGTGAAACAGTGCGTTCAGTACAAACTCACACCTGTAAATACCAGCATCATTTCAGGTCGGGTCTTCTATTATCATCATCAGTCATTGCCAAACACCAACCAATGCGATACCGGTCATAATTTTTGATGATACTTTTATTACCTGCAAACACGATATGCAATTCCTTATGGAAGTGGACGAAACATTGAGTTCTTTTATCTCAACCATGACACCGGCATATCCTAAAGGTAGTTCATTACATAATGACATATGCCATATGGCAACCCTTGACAAATAATTCAAGTCGATTTAGTTAGTTCTTGGTCAAAGATTTTTATTCCAAACATTCCTATTTGTTTTGAGGATAAAGGGTTTGTCTGCACATAATAGTCAGGATAATTTGAGAATCAATATGGCCCCCAGTAACTTTGTATGCGGCACGGCGGCCAGTAATTTCCACTTTCTAGCTGACCGTTAGGTCTACAAATTTTAGCAAACTTCCATGACGTTAATGGAACTTTCAAGACGTCAGTAGGTCGCCTTTACTCTCTTGTTACTCTTTGCGAGGTAGTAAATAGAGCCTGGATGCGAGGACAGACTTACAGTACAAATAAATTCATGTTAACAACAAATAGTATATCTTTTGTTTGTCGTAACTAAGACTAGAAAAAGAAGACCTTGAGTGGTACATATGGAAATGTAGACCAACAGCTGAAGAAGAAAGGGTAACTGATATGACATATTTAAATACTGTAATATCTTCTTCCTTTAAATATGGAAAACTGGTAAATTCGTGGATTCATTCAAAGGGTAAAGAAAATACACGTGTTGACGAGCAAAGGGTACAGAAAAAGCGCATATAACGCTTGTGGTCACTTACACCTAGTCCATCCACTGAGAGATTTCCAGTGGAATTCCTTCAAGGAGAAGAGCGGGAAGGTAACAAGTCCAGACAAGTTCACACGGAAGTGGTAAAGCTGTTAGGTGATAAAGGGCTTTCGCTGTTCAGCCGTATGTTTAATGAGGTGTACAACAGAGACAACATACCATGCAACTGGCTGAAATAAATCTTCTTCTTCTTTTCCGTATCATCCACGCTAGGATATACGGGAGGAACGAAGAGAGCATTGGCAATTTGCACTTTGGTTTCCACAACGCGCTCCGCACACGAGAAGCTTTCTTTAGCATTTAGGTCACGATATCAATTACAATGTTTTTCTAGGTTTTATAGATTTCGAGAAGGCATTTGACAAAATCTATGCTTCATAGCCAATCTCTACTGGCGGCAGAGAGCCAACGTCAAGGTCTGAAGCGTTAGGATAGAAGCGGTCGGGATACGAAGAGGAGTAAGACAGGGATGTACATTACCTCACCTGATCTTTAACTGGTACCTTGAGCACATCTTCATAGCAAGCTTTCCATGATGTAGAAGACGGCATCAGCATCAACGGGGTGCTATTCAACAACATTCTATATGAAAATGACACCGTCTTGCTCGCCAACAGCGAGGAGGGACTGCAGTGACCCCTAGACTGTATTCAGGCCGCGCGTGAGAAGTACAGACTACGGCTGAAAGTCGAAGAGACCAAGCATATAGTTGCGACCATGTAGACCAAGTAGCAGATAGAGGCGTAACAATGGGAACAGAACTACTTGAGGAGGTCACCAATATGAAGTATATCGGTTTGATGGTTAGAGAAGAGTGGAACCAGTCGTTGGAAATTCGATGTCGCATCGAGAGGACAAGATTCGCTCTTTTAAGCTCTAAAAGATCTTCAATGTAGACCTCATAGTGCGCATTCTTCGCTGTTACGTCACCTCAGTTCTATTGTACGGCGCGAAAACGTGGACTCTTATGGAAGCCACGCTGGTACGGATCGAAACGTTTAAGATGTGGTGCTACAGCCTCATATTGCGATTCAGTTGGATGGAGCGTGATCTCAACAACGGAAGTTCGAGGAAGATTGGAAAATATAAGGTCATCATCACAATCAAGACTACAAGGCTCATGTACTTCGGGCATGTGATGAGACACCTAGAGAAGTACCTCATCATGCAGGGATGAAGATCTGGGACGGACAGGAAGAAGTATTTCTTGGTTGAAAAATCTACGTCAGTGGTTCTATTATCCAGTGCTCTTTTCAGGGCAGCAGTCGATGAACTAATAGTGGTCAATATGGTAATTAACGTAGGGTAATGGACATGGCACAGGATTAGTTATAATAATAACAACAGAATGCAAAATAAATAGAAGCTTATGAATGGTGTCACTTATTAAATAAAAAGAATCTTATGTATGAAGGAAGGGGATGTCTTGTATAACTACCGAACCTTAAAAAAATTTAAAAATGAATTTCCTATTTGACAAAGATACTATGTTTTTAACGATACGAAGAACTGTAAAAACGCTAATAAAATTATTCGTTTGTGATACCAAATTAATTTTAAGGCCATAATCAAAAACAAAATCAATGAATTCTTTATGTGCATGCATACGTATATAAAAACTTAATTTACTAGCATTGACGTGGCCTAATACCAAACCATCATTACAGTGAAGACGGCACGGGTTCGTTACTAACGCTTAAATGCATTCACCATTGAAATAGGGGCACCAACGAGTATTCATACAACAAATGCGTTCAGATAGAAACGAAAACTCATACACTCAAAGCTTAATCAAAATTACAATAATCTGAAATTCAATGAATATCATAACCAGGTCACCAGGTCACTTTGCAGTAACTAAAACACAGACGTTCATCATAAAACATATAATCGTCAGTAATATCGTACGTAAAACAAACGTTCAGTACACCGGTTGTACCTAATAAACCTATGATCTAAAATAACAGTACTAGCCTAAATATCACAGATCTGCCAGCATCAGCTAACCAACGGGAGCAAAACATAATAAACAAAAAGGTACATAAACTATGCTAAGTTACCAAATATATAAGCAAAGGTTATGGTCGAGGAAACCTGAAGGGATTCAATCAATTCCGCTGACATGCAGCACAGCCAAACTTCATGGGTAATTTGAAGAAATCGACCCAGGACGTGGAAGCACTCCACAAAATCCATAAAGTATTAAAATAGCTACGTACACAACTAAACAGCCGTTCCCTTGTCGTTAATCACCGGATCCTTGGCAATCAGCAGAAGCACATGTTGAAGTAGATCAATACCGTATCACCAACGGGACTTGGCGCCCCAAATCACAGCATCGATCCCAGCAAATTGGACAGCAAACCCAGTCAAACGGCAGCTTACGGGAGAAACTAATGAATCAAAACAGCCCGTGCACGATATGGGACAAGAGGACTTAGATACGGGATCAAAATAGCTGGTCACGGAACCAGAACAGCTGGTTACGGGATCAGAACGAGATCGAAATTGGGCTGATAAGAACATGCATCTTAACGCTGACAGAATCGGGACCAAAAATGGGCGAAAGTGCGAAAGTATCCAGCGAAGAACGAACAAAATCAGAACGACAGCTCGGACAATTACAATAATACACCAAATGAATCTAGTTCTAAAATACGTCGCTGTTTGCTTTCTAGGTCCCTACTATAACTTTCCATTATTGCTTACTTTGTACATATTTTCTAACTCTTTCAGCCATAGTTTTATGTTTTGCGCTTTCTGACTACGGAAATTTTAGAATACTTAAACAATATATTGCTATTCTCCAAAACCAAAGGCTAATATCTAATACCACATATCATTATTCAACACCAGCGACTGCTGCCATGAGCTGCTCGGGCACATGCCGCTCCTGGCGAACCCCAGTTTCGCCCAGTTCTCCCAGGAGCTGGGGCTTGCCTCCTTGGGCGCTTCTGACGAGGACGTCGACAAGCTAGCGACGGTAAGTCCATTATGAGAGCAGTAACCACATCTAACCACCTGTATTTGCAGCTCTACTTCTTTACGGTCGAATTTGGGCTCTGCAAGCAGGACGGTGAAATGAAGGTGTACGGAGCTGGCCTCCTGAGCTCAGTCGCGGAACTCAGGCACGCGATCTCCAACCCCGAAAAGATCAAACGTCTGGACCCTGACCTAACTTGCCGGCAGGAATGCATCATCACCGCTTTCCAGCACGCCTACTGGTATACGGACACGTTTGAGGAGGCTAAGGAAAAGATGAGGTAAGCTTAAAGGGGAATTAGAGCGATTGCTCTGATTTAGCTGAATTTCTTCCCATTACAACTGATTAATACTGAAATTCCCTATCTCTCGGCGGCATTAAAGAAAGTTAACGTTTTTCACAATTGTTCTCTTATGTTTGTTTCCCCATCCCTCTAATACTTTAAAGACGGTTTACATATAATTTGATCATGCCACTTTCTTCTCAGTTCTCTCTCTCTTATATTATTTCTGAGTTCTCTTGCATATTGTCGCATTATTTTTTCTCAATCGTCAATACAGATTTTGGTAGTGAATACGTATGTGCCCCTTTTTTCCTCTCCTTTTCCTCTAACATAGATTTTGATAATGTATTATTCCATCTTCACCATTTGCTTCTTTGATATCTCAGTTCCGCAGCCCGTTATTTGCTGATATTCTGTCCATATATATGTACCCCTTTCTTTCATCCCTAATATCCTTTGCTTGACACTCTTAGGTCTGTTTTAAAACCATACTACCAACTTTTACTCTTAATTTTCTGCCTTCATTGTAGCTATGTGCTGGTATTCTTATTTCGCGCAATATTTCTAAATTTGTTTTGATACCATCTTTTCCTTCCAATGTAGGTATTGGCAATGTGTTATTTCATCTTCACCATTTACTTCTCTGTTATCTCATTTCAGCAGCCATTTATTTGCTGTCTTGTTCATACGATGTACCCATCTCCTTCGTCCCAATTTTCAGTTGCTTAACATTCCTAAGTCTGTTTGTACAACGTATTACCAACTTCGTCTCTTAGCTGTCTGCTATTGTACCTGTGTGCTGATGTTCTTCTTTCGTGTGGTATCTCTAAATTTGTTTAGATATCATCTTACCATAGTTTTCTTCCAATATATACTTTGGTAACGTGAATCCATTCTCACAATTTCCTTTTTTGTAATGTCTATTTTCTTCCCCTCGGCATTTCTGAGTATGCTTAGACATCTTTTTACCATCTTCTTCTCGATGTTTTCTTCTTTTAACCGTATAGTATTTTTTCTAATAGTGTTACCATTCTCTTCGCCACGTTTTCTCGTTTCTATAACATAGCTTTAAAAATGTTCCCTCGACATTGTTTTATTTAATTCTTAATTGTACCTTCCACATAATACCTTCCAATTTGACGTCAAATTAAGTTTTCGGTATTATTTTTCATGCTAGTCTCACTTTTTGTAGCTCTGCTTAGATAGCGTTCGCATCTTTTCGGTTATTTCTCCTTCTGACAATTGTCTGTTTTTTTTTCATTAAGAGAGCATTTGATATTTTGATTCATTCCATCTTGTATCTATTTACTGATCTTCTGTTCTCCCTTTCACAGTATTTCTATTTTCTTTGTATTATATTGGAAGCTTCTGCAGATCCATTACTTTCTTCAAACACCTTTGTGTATTTCAGGAAATTTGCAGAGCAAATCCAGCGGCCCTTCGGGATTCGTTACAACCCGTACACCCAGAGTGTTGAGGTGCTCAGCAACGCCCAGAAGATCACCGACTTGGTGTCCGAGTTGAGGGGCGACCTCTGCATCGTGAATAGCGCGTTGAAGAAGATCAGCGCCCGAGACTCCACCCTGGACGTGGACAGGATTGCGCAATATTTGCAAACCGGGATCGAGACAGACAGCACGAACGGGACGGCTGTCAAGGAGGACCCATAGACTAGATTGTTAAGTGTTGTAAATATATATTTAGTAAATGTGAGTGTATATATTTATTCTTCATATAGAGTTAACTGAAAGCAAATAAATCACTACTTGAAGATTACAAATTTATGTATAGGCATTGGGCTCGTCTAAAGGTCGAAAATGCAGAAAACGCAAAAGTAAGAAAAGGTTGAGCTACCGGTCTACGTCATGATTTTATCATAGTTGTGTACTCGAAGAATGTATCATGACATCAGACAATTGAATACGCTGAACTGTGGATCTTTATTTATCCGTCCTTTGACTAACACGCTAATACACGCATCTTCTCGCATGTTAGATCGCAGTAAAAGCTAGAGTTTTATTTAAACTATAGAAATATAAAGCGCCTAAGATAAGATTGTATAACATGGAAATTTCGTACATTGAGAGAAGAGAATCGGTTAACTAACAGAACATCCGCTGTGCACAATCAAACTTCTTAAATTTAGCTAGGTTTAGAGTAGACAGTGACCCTAAATCGTAATCCTCTGCAATAAAAGAAATTTTAATCTTTATGATTTTATATCGAGTGTTGATTTGTGCGATGCAGTTAAATTGTTCATCCATTGCCACAAACTTCGTGTATACTATTTCACTACGGACGGCAAACAATTTTAGACTGAAGGTTCAGACTAAACAGACTCAATTACCCTAACCAGTTTCAAATTGTACCAAATAAACTTCCGCGCTACATGGAATTATCGGAGGGCAGACCAGCTGCACAAAGACGGCGTGCGGTGCTTTTCTATAAATAGTGAAGGGTATTGTAAATTACCGGGGCACCAAAGAGTGTTTTAGAACAACCGATAAGTCCATTAGCTTACGAAAACTTTCAAACTCGCTAAGATACTATGCGTAGCCAACTCGCTACGACCTCAAATAGACTTCATAAAGTTTCGGCACCTCAATTGCTTGCATTAGCGCCATACACAAAACCATCGTAAACATGAACAAGTTTACATTAATAATGACAATAAGTATGATACAAAATATTATATCAGTTAATTTCAACACTTGTATAAAGCACAAGCGCGACCCAAGCTAGAGTCGAAAGTTAAAAATACAGTCCACTCTATTGTAGCCATCAATTACAATAGTTCAATTTCTAAATAGCTAACAGATCTTTGGGCACATTAAATTAGCGGATAATTACAAATTCACGATGATGTCGCAGGCAAGCAGAGTATAGTACGCCAATCACAAATATATGGTGATGTCGCAGGCGAACACAGTATAGCACGCCACCAGGCACGTAGAAACTTTGAATGTTCCATAAATGCGCTAGTAATTACTGACAAACTCGGAGGCGATGCAACACTAACCGGTAACTCCCAGCTTCACGACAGAGAAAGAGCAATGTACCGATGCGTTTTACTTTACAAAGTCAGTCACAGAAGCAAATATAGCAAGGACTCTCGGAAAAACAACGGGCAAACGATAAAGTGGTTTTGACAGCAAATAGGGAAACGCAGCGAAAACTTCCAACTCACGGTGGGAAGTCAGTAATGGTACTACAAACTTCGTTGCCAACTTAACTAGAAGCTCATAAACTTTACTACTTCAAGGTCGGCTCTAAAATGCGAGTGCCTAATTACAATTGACAATGAACTAGAGAAAGCGTAAATATACCTAATACTCACAGCTCTGGGGCGCCATCCGCAACTCTGATTCGAATCCGCAACCAAATGCAATGGTCAGGTAAGATCCAATAATGTTCGATAAGTTCAACCCATAAAGTTTCGCGACACACAAGTGAATAAAAGACAATATTTTGCTCATGTAAATCGGCAATAAAGAGCCTCAAACTCAGGTTAGAGAAGATGGTAATAGAAGAAGGACGTGACACGTCAAAAAACAGCTCCGTCATGACAGCCCCGACAAAAAAGCTCACACACAAAATAACCCAGTCTAAAATAGCCCCGACAAAATAGCCCTGCCAAAACATCTCTAGCGAAAATCACAATATTTGTAAACACAAGACATGACCAAAGTTACTTTATTTATTTATATACACATTGTATATAACTAATACCGGATGGTAACTTGGGCGATGCAGCGTGAGGATTTCAATGACAAATTCTTAATATTCAGTTAGTTGCTTTCCTTATTATTTTATAACTAAAGAATACTTACGTTTTTTTAACAAAACTGCATCTGTAGATACTATTGCTTAAAATTGTCCACTTTGCGGTACTGGAAAATGAAAGAAGTAGATTTTCAGCTTTTACAAATATTATAAAAAAGAAATAGGCACTATTTACTATGTAAAACACCCATATTATAGCAACATAAAAAGATCAGTATATTAAGAGTAATATTACTACAAAAAAATACATAATTCTACCATTCTAAATTTTTAAATTATATGAGACACTACCGAGATAATCAATAACATTTAAATTATGATAATCTGGTACTACCAATTCTAATCTGCCATTAATTTGGACAGCACACAGCTGCGAAGGTGCGAAGCTATTCAAAATACGTCGCCACAGATGTGCAACGACACCTGCAGACAATTGCATATGTAACCTGGTTATGCTTGACAAGAGATGAATAATTAAACGACACCTAAACAACTTTAACGGTCTCGAATGGTCAAACGCCGAGGCGTTAAAATGGAATCAGCTAAAAGGCAAAAAACGGACGGAAAAATTAATAGGCAGTAAAATGTAACGCCAACACAATTGATGACATATCGATGGTTTCTTTTGTATTAGTTTGACATTAAAGATGAGTTTAGAGAAATCAGAGTACGGAAGCGTACTAAAATTCTTAACTTTGGAATGCACCAGATCGTAAATTATACATAAACGGATGCTGGTAGTATATGGTGACAATGAATCAAGCCTGTATCAAATAAAATACTGATAAAAACAGTTCCGTCGGGGTCGTAAATCAGTAAAAGACGACCGAAGATTAGGACAGTCGAAAACTGTAACGAATCTTGAAATATTCAGAAAGGTAGATTTGATAGTTCTTGAAAATCGGCAAAGATCGTTGGGGCGGCGTTGAGGGTATACAAACTAAGTGCCCTACATATTTTGCAGGAAAAGCTTTAAATGACCAAGATTTCTTCACGGATTTTGAATTTATTGAAAAATGATCCAAGCATACGTACATTTTGGAATTCTGAGTGCAAGCAGGAATTAGTGCAGTAGATCCACAAGTGTTCGCCGCTGTCAAAAAAAAAATGTCGAACACAAGCGTCTGCAGATAAGCTTATATCGACGGTTTTTTTTGTAACACCAAGAAATTAATTTAATTGATTAGATTGAGCAAACTAAAACAGTCACTGCGAGTGCTTTCTCGCCGCTGAACGCTCTAATATTCTATACCACTAAAATAAACTGACAACAACCCTGCAACACTTCAATGTAAGCCAAATAGCGAGATATGAATACCTAAAACAGTCCCGTAACCAAAAGCGTTCAAAATGCCGGCTAAGTTACTCTAAAGGAGGGAGTGATCAAAACCAAATACAGGTGCCACCAGCTTGATAGTTCAACAGCCCGAAAATCTAATTTGGTACTAACTGCAACTTACAAATGAAAAGGTTATACCCAAAACTGCACTTATTAGGAGCAGGCTCTTTGATAAGCTAAAACATATTATAGTAAGAACAAGACATACATGCGGCTCAATTAAAGTGATAATTATTTTCAATTCATACCGGTAAACAACAACACTTATATGTAAAAAGGCAGTTCTTCGTACTTAAATAAGATATTGAATCTATGATGTTTACACATAAATAATTGATGTAAACACAATATAAAATTCGCGACGTGTACACGCAGCGTTCACAGCATAACGTATGCAATTTATACTTTCAAATGTAACTTTAACAAAGCGTTAGGTACACAGAAAATACACATCTAAATCACTATCGTCAGTCAATATATTTATTCGCGGTGATACATTTTTTAATTGAAGCAAAAATATTTAGTTCAAATACAAGACAATAGCTTATCTGTTGATTCCAACGTCGATCAAGGCAAACAGCATCTATCTCGCTGAGGCGCTGGTTGGGATGGAATCAACGTAGGTGAATGGTGCAGACTGCATAGGCGAAGTCAAAGCGGAACCGTAATCGCTACCAAATCCATAAACTGAAAAAACCCAGATGCCCAAGTCCATAATAAAACCTCAGAATTCATCCACAAAAGAAAGAAAAGCCTTCCAAGTGTAATCCAGGAAATCTTCCAACACGGAAATATGAAAATACGACAATATGCAAAATTTATTAAACCAAAAAGGAAAGGCCCTGAAGCAATAGAACGCCATTAGCGTATAGGCGAACAGTGTCTAAAAATTACTCACTTTTGACGTAAGCCGGCTCAACATTCTCTTTACAGTATTACGTGGAATTATCAGTAGGCGCATTAAGATTGCAAACTGCCGGGCTCCGTAGCTCAGTGGTTAATCATTCTGGAAACTGATCTAAGGGTCGCGAGTTCGATCCCCGGTTCCGGTGTGGTTTTTAAAAATTAAAAAAATCCGGATGCCATAATTCCGAAGTGATGTAAAGCCATGGGTCCCATGTTACTACGATGTGTAGAATGTAAGAGATCCCTTGCTAGGGTTGGAACTCCTTAGTCTCGGCGAAATTCTAAGTAGGACTTTGACCATATGTAGTCAGCATGTCTAGACTTTGTCCATACAAACAAACAGACAAGATTGTTAACTGGTTTGTTTCTAACTCGTCCTGGTTCACTCGGCAACCAAAACAAAGTCGGACGGAAGTGACTAAATGACCGTATCAACGCTCACCACAACCAAATGCACAACTTGGAGAAGCAGGTTATGTAATGCAATATTAGTAGTCGGATCCCGCCTGGGAGCGCAAGTTCGATTCTCAGAGACTGCATTTTTTTATTTGCAAAATGACGTAATTCGCCTCAGGGAAGTTGTGCGTAAACCCTTTTGCAGATTAAAAGGAAAAATATTTTACAAATCTAGACAACCAAGAAAAATATTCATTTATACAGAGCGATTACAAAAGCAAAAAACTGGTATGGATACTGACTGGAAAATGTTTTCTTTTCAAGCTATAACCATTATTGTGTTTGCAAAAGTCAATATGGGCACGTTGGTTGAACCTTTCGGAATGGTCGTATACAGATAATTTGTACCTACCATAAACAAAATATTAAAAGTAAGTATCAAATCACGTATCTGCCACATTTGCAATTTGTTAGAACGCCGGTATAACTTTTGAAATTCTTCAGAACAAAACTCTAGCCTAATGGCTAATTAGCATGCACCAGCTCCGACAATAAGTAAAAATTACCATAGTAAAAGGCGAGTAAATGGACCGCCGATATCCTTGCATACAAATTCCTCAAAATCGAATAATGGAAGTGAAAGTGCATTAGCACATCAAACGCTTACTTGAAGCTGGATTTTTCTTAACTTTGCAGCCTCGGGCAACACGTTGCTAAGGCACCATGAAAATTGGCGATAAGATTAGGCGCTTACCCAGAACTTTTTGTACCATTTTTATGTGACAGGCTCGTTTGCTCAATCATCGAAACTACCTCCCAGAATTTATTACTCATGAAACGCAGGCAAGGACAAATACAACTGGTTACGGGGTAATTATATCGCATGCAATAATGAGTAATGGGTGTTCAGTTACATAATGGTCACTACTAACATTTTATTAGTAGCAGATAAGAAATAAAATGTTTTCATGTTAAATGTAGTAATAATTGAAGCCTTAAATATTTAATTCTGGTAAAGAATTATTGTACCTACGTAGTGCAAAATTCACACTACGTTTAATTTTTATGCAGATTATAAATTATATGTAGCACACTCACAGTGATTCAAATTTGGAATTAAAATCTTGATCTGGATGTATAATATTTATAACATTTTTGAACCTCGTAAGACATTTCTTGAAAT
This sequence comes from Agriotes lineatus, assembly GCA_940337035.1. Taxonomy (NCBI): domain Eukaryota; kingdom Metazoa; phylum Arthropoda; class Insecta; order Coleoptera; family Elateridae; genus Agriotes; species Agriotes lineatus. The sequence continues at coordinate 125,165,331 of OW679199.1, forward strand.
TATTTTAAAAATTATTGTCTCTAGAAATATTTTTGTCAATGTCTTTGAACCATATACTTTTGGGTAATTTCTACTTAATAAACCTACAGAAAACAACCTAGTAAACGATTTTGAAGACTTACCTTTCGGGGACTGTGTTAAAAAAGCCACTTGACTGAGCACGCCGGTCACAGTTTAACACAATAATTATTCACTGCCACTTCGCTAGCCGGAATAATTAACATTTGTAACACTTATTCTAATGTTCTTGATTTTTATATAGGCATTTTAGTAACCGAATCTCTTTTTATTCACTAACAACGAACTTCTTCCAAGTTTTGACACGTATTGAAGCCATACAGGAGCGATTGCATTTTTTAACTAATGGCATCTATTTGTCTAATGGGAATTTTTCCAAGGGGATAACTTAACCTCAATTTTTCAAAGTCAACAGAAATCACCGCCAAAAATATTGAAATAGGATTTTTCGAACGGGTTTGCAGAACCAAAACTACCACTTTACCCTACATTCTTTCTATATAAACAGTAGTATAAAGGGTTGATGCAGGGGGCACTTTCAAATGCAATGAAAAGTAAGTAGACCGATTTATAATTTTCAGCAGTTTAAAAATGTGGTGTGCATATTTCCACATTTTAATATTAAAAATTACATTTTTAGCTTAGGTTAGCAACAAAGAATGTTGGTATCAAGTACTAGTACATGTAACCACGACAGTTTTCTTATTCGTATCAATGCCTCGGCAGTCTTTCCATTTTCAAGGCAAAGGTACACTAGATAAGAACGCAAAGATTTGCTTGATGTCCAAATGGTTCCCTACCTAAACCTGCGAGACAACAAATTGTTGGACATAAACATACAAATAGGGTAAGACATTATGTTATTTCTGTTGCACATTACTTCTACCAACGTCATTGCCAGATTACTGTGTATAAGAGTGGAATTTCTATTTAAGAGTGGAATTTTTATTGGTTGCATTGGTTTTGGTGCAAAAAAATAAAGTAGTACTTTTAATTTCAGATCCCTTGTCGGACTGGGAAGACATGGAAAGTCGAACTGGAGTCCTGAAAATGCGCAAGTGAAAAACATTCGAAGAAGGAGAACTTGAAGAGACTCATGAGTTAGACAATCCCATAACTAATGAAGAAGAAAGGCCTGCGAAAGTTAACATGACGTGCACAAAGAAGTGAAAGATATGCAGTTACAAAAATGTTGTATATGTTAAACATTTAACAGGCGCAAAGTGACATTTAAAAGTAAAAATTAATGCCATTGTATTAGCAAAGCTAGCAAGATATGCTTAACTGGTATTCTCCATCTGGACTGAATTTTATTTATGGCAATTTGTGCAGTTTTAGTAGTTGTGTATTTAGTAAAGTAAATTTTTTGTAAATGTGTGATGCCATTATCAACATATATAAGCTGGTCATTGTTAATATTTGTGTCTCAGTAAACTATATTGTCTGCATATTTCTCTTTCTTTCATATATATTAGTCTAAACACTCTTCTGTTTTGAAAATTAAATTTGCTGTAGAGGAGTTGCCCTGGAACTCCATTCCATATGTCATTTAGATTTTGAAAATATGTGTAATATACAGTTTTACAAATACCTTGGTCAATTCTATGTCGTATTTGAGTTAATGCATATACAGCGAAGCATAAGACTTCTTTAGATTTGTTATTTTGTGATTTTAAGAAAGTTTTGTCGATATACCTACCAATTTTGTAATTACATATTCCATGTTAGTTTCGTTAATTGGTGCCCTAATAGCATGTATTACTTCGTTTTTAAGTTCACGGGAGCTTTTAGCTTTAACAATAATGTTAGTGTCATCCGCAAATAAAGTAAAAAGAATAGGCCCCAATAGAAAGAAGAGAATGTGATAAGTAGAGCGCGGATTTACGGCATTTTGCTTATTTGTCTATAACATAAGCAGTTCCAAATGCTTTTGGATCTACACATTACTTAACGCTTTTTTAACACTTTGGTACTCGTTTTTGGCTTATATTTAATTTATTTCAAGTATCATGCCTTTAAAAATTTAATGGCTAAGTTACTTGTCGGTGTTTTATATAATGAAAAATCGGTTGAACCCTTCTTGATTTCTAGCAGAGAATTACAAAAAACAAATCATTCAACAATTGCTAGGTGAAAGAAACTTTAACTAATTTCTTCCTACCACATCGCGTTCCTAATGAAAAATACTGTTAATGGTAACAACCTACATGGTCAAAGCGGCCAGCGTTTTGAAAGCTTTTTCCGAAAATATGATCTATTGTACCTACATGCCTTGCACATGGATTAGCTCGAATGGCCGAGACAATAAAACTTCAATTTTCGCTTGTTAATCTCTTAATTAAAACGGAAAGTATTTTTTCCTGAATATACCTCTTAAGATTCAAGCTTTTAAAGACCAGTTGGCAAATGGGACATCTTGTTAAAAGCAGCCATGTATTACACAGAACAGTTTCAAAGGGTGTGTGATTTATTACCTGCAAAATTTGGAATTCCTCAAAGAAAATTATTGGTAAGTAAATCGATCAAAAAATTTTGAAAAGAAAAATACCGCTGGTAAAAGTTGTAGATGATTTCATACAGCATACTCAGGATGTGCGTGGACATCATTAATATGTCCACGCAAGTAGTTAATAAAAAATTAAAGGATGTTCTTTTAAAAAATGCAGAATTTCAAACACTTGCTAATACGGCAAAATTATTAAGAGGAGAAACGGTGGATAATTTTGCTATTCCAGCTAATTCATTTAAATATGCACCAATGACATCGGTAGACATAAAGAGAAGTTTCTCTACAAGAATATTTTAACAGACCGCAGGCAATCTTTTTCACCGAAAAATTTGGAAAAATACGTTATCATAAATTGCTTTTATAATATTTTTAATTAATCATCTATTAACTATATGTAATACAATTTAATATTTTTGTTACACTGTGTTTGTATTCAGTTTTTTTAATTTTATATACTGTTTGAGGCTTTCGCGGTTACTCGAATCATTCTTCTTAACATGGAATTTCTGCTTAGACCACGTAGTATTTGTAAATGAACACCCAGCATTCTCTGGCTTAATGTGCCTTGCACCTTGTGAAGTCGAGCAAAAACCCGCGCGATGGCCATGCTCTTTGGTGGCTCGTGTTGTTTGAGTATCTTGAGAACGAGGATACTTAGGCAGATTTGCCCGTTTTGCTGTTTGTGCATCCATATTTACTAACGTTTTGCAAGACTTTGCAGCTTGCATCATCAGAGTGAAAGTCGCACTAAGAACCGAAGGTCGGTTTATAGTTCTCTGTGCCAGGCGCGCAGAGTGGCGTAACGCTGGTTGGTCGTCCGAGTGCAACGTAATCCGTGGGGCGTGCCCGTATGACGCACAGTGGTTGTAATGCTTTAGATCATGTATCACAGGGGTCCACGTTTTACTAAACTTAAAGCCATCTTCCCTGTTGATATTATTTGGATGTTTTTCTATTTCTATGGCTTCACGTATCACTCGCGGGAGGTAGTGCGGTATTCTGGCAAGTACTTTTGCGTGCTCAAATTCTAGAGTGTGCCCATTTGTAGTGATGGGCAGAATCGAATACTTTTCAGAATCGAATTCATCGCATTCGAATACTTTTGAGAATCGAATGATCATTCGAATGCAAGCAATTCGAATGCAAAATCGCACTTTCCGAATTCATAATCGAGTTGTGCGCTCACTCTCGTATTGGGGAAGTGGTGAGGTGTGACCTCGACTCGGCGGCACGCACAACCAGGGATAACGAGACGCTGCACGTGCACAAAACAAAAATAAAAATTTGTTTTGATTGTAGGCTGTTCACTGTTCAGTTTACCCTATTAATAACGTATATTTGTTTTGTAATACTTAAATGTTAAATTTATAGTACCGAAAATTAATATGAGAAAGGGGCCGTTTATAAAATCGTTTTTTATTGTTGTTACAGGCCTATATGTATTTCTTTAACATAAATTATTAAGACAACCCCAGCGTTTGTTTCTCTTTCATTTCCATGTATGTGTTGAAATTTTTAGTAGATTTTTAGTTGCATTAGTGATTTTGGTGGTGCTATATCGTTTGAGTGCACAATCTTCAGTCTGTGTGGTAATATTTTAATTTTACATTTAACTCTGTAGTCTGTATTTAACTAGAAACATTTCAGCACCAACTATTCAAATATGAGCCCTGGATCAAAAAAATCTCTCGTTTGGAAGTACTTTGTGAAAAGTGGCGATAAGAAGTTTGTAACTTGTCAGTTGTGTAAAAAACAGTTTAAATTTTTTGGTAATACCACAAATCTGAACAACCATATTAAACGGCTGCATCCCGTGGAATATAAATCAGAGACCCAATCTCCTGCCGAAATTGAACAAGAACAAGAACAAGATGATGACCCCAGACCAAGTACTTCAAGTTCGATTGGTACCTATGTTACATCAAGTACAAAAAGTTTCATCCAATATTTCACAACGCGCTGTACAACAATTACTACAACCATCACAACAGGAGCAAGAAGTGCAACAACAAAAAATATCAGACACAAAATTAAAACGTCAACGACAATTAAAATTATTTGGTGCACATACTAAAGCTTCATTATCAGACAGGGAAAAAAATAACTGAATACCTGCATAGTAGGTATGTTAGTTACTGATTTTCAACCTTTAAGTTTTGTCGAAAATACCGGATTTCTGGAATATTAAAAAAAAACTAAATCCTCTGTACACACCACCAAGCCGAAAGTTATTAACAAGCAAAATATTACCCGATTTATACAAACAGGAACAAACTGAAGTTAAAGCCATCCTAAATAAAATTAATCATGTTAGTATCACAACTGATATATGGACTTCAGATAGCAACAAGTCGTATGTGACAGTTACTTGCCATTGTATTTATCAACACAAATTATTTTCACGTGTTTTGGCTACTGAAGAATTAATTGAAACTCACACAGGCAAAAATATCGCAACTGCCATTTCAAATATTTTTTGAAGCATGGGGCATAAACAATAAGGTGGTAACAATTGTTTCGGACAACGGGGATAATATTAAAAATGCAGTAAATGAACATTTAAAGAAGGCTCACCATCCTTGCGTTGCACACACCCTAAATTTAAGTGTCAACAAAAGTATAAATAAAACCGAGCGGTTAAAAGAAATGTTAACAACATGTCGAAAATTGGTAGGTTATTTTAAACACAGCGTTCTTGCTGCTAATAAATTACGCGAAAGTCAGAGACAGATGAATCTCTCCATCCTCAAAGTAAAACAGGACGTATCGACCCGCTGGAATTCTACCTTAACTATGATAGAACGACTTGTTGAAATAAAATCCTCATTGGCTGTTACATTATCCGATTTACCAAAAGCTCCTGAATGTTTAGATGCGTCAGAATGGGAAATTATTTCTGACTGTATTCCTCTGTTAAAACCCATTAAAACTATGACAAAAGAGCTATTTGGCGAAAAATACACAACGATTTCCATAGTTATTCCTCTCATCAGGGGACTTCAATATTCTTTAAGAAAGTATGCCCCGAATACAGAAACTGGAGATCAACTCAAAAAATCATTGGCAGAGGTGATAGCACGGCGGTTGGGCTCTCTAGAGAGCAATAAAATAGTAGCGTAAACAACATTTTTAGATCCTAGGTTAAAAAAGCTGGTTTTCGGTTTGGATGATAATGCCACGAATGCACAAAAGTGGTTATCAGAAGAGCTGACCCAAATATTAGCTGAAAAGAGAGCATCAGCCATGGTGGTTGAAGAGATCGCTAATCCAACAGATAATTCAAATGTAAGTTCAAGTGATTCTCTGTGGGCACATTTTGAATCTAAAGTTGCAACAGCGAAAACTATTTCAACTCCGTCTGTAACAATCTCCATAATGTTGAGACAATATTTAGAAACACCCTATTTATCAAGATCACAAAACCCCTTCGAATTTTGGACAGTACATAAAAACATCTTAATAATAATAATAATAATAAATGTCTTTATTCAGTTTCATACAATATATACAGTGTGTCCAAGATAAGGAGGGCCAGTATGGGGATCTCGGTAATGGTAAGAGATACAAATTTGGTTAAATGAGAAGAAAGTTGCGCAATTAAAGGACTAAAAAAATTACGTCTAGAAATCCTTGATATGATTTTTCGTTTATGAATTATCTCAAAAAAACCGATTTTTTGGATTTTATTTTTTATTTTTTTCTGGCGTTCATATTGAAGTTAGAGCGAAACTGATTAAACTTCTTTGTAGCAACTTCTAGTGAAATTAATGATTACGTTATCAATTTTTTTATCCGACGTTTCGTCTTCGAGAAACCATCATCAACTTCATTTTTTTAAATACGGTCCTGGTTTTTTGATGCCAAATTTGCAAAGCCCTTGTTACTCTAAATTTAACAATGTACCACATATTATGGTTTAATTACGTTTCGAGCTTTTTTCTAATCATCATCAGAAAATTTTTTAGATACGGACCTGCATTTCTCATAATTTTATAAACATAAGTTCATACAGTAAGTTAGGCGTTTTTAGATGCCGTTATAGTTATTAAGGTACCGAGGACATTATGAGTAAAATAAGAGCCCAAGATTGTCAGTGTACTAACCGAGGGCCTTTGGCCCGAGGTGTGTACAACAATCGCGGGCTCTTAGCTCATAATGCCCGCGATGCCTTCAAGGTTTTATGTCCTACCAATTTTCTTACCTAATTCATATTCATATTCAATTCATGTAATTACTATGATATAGTATTTAAGATTGATCTAGTTAGCTGATCTAAGTTAGATTTGTTACATTAGCTGAACTGTCATTAATTTTCATTGTGACAGTGGTGCATAATACAGTTGTATCCATGGAAACAAATACTGTTAATTTTTCATAATAACCCTAGTGTTCTTATGAAGAAAATAATTGCCCTGGAGCGTTATTTTGTATCTAAGATACCTTAAAATAGAGTCATTAATTTCAATTAATGTACTGGTAGGACATAATAGTTATTAAGGTAACAAGAGCATTATGAGTATAATAAGAGCCCAAGATTGTTAGTGTACTAACCGAGGGCCTTTGGCCCGAGGTGTGTACAACAATCGCGGGCTCTTAGCTCATAATGCTCGTGGTGCCTTCAAGGTTTTATGTCCTACTAATTTTCTTACCTAATTCATACTCATATTCAATTCATATAATTACTATGATATAGTATTTAAGATTGATCTAGTTAGCTGATCTAAGTTAGATTTGTGATATTAGCTGAACTGTCATTAATTTTCATTGTGACAGTGGTGCATAATACAGTTGTATCCATGGAAACAAATACTGTTAATTTTTCATAATAACCCTAGTGTTCTTATGAAGAAAATAATTGCCCTGGAGCGTTATTTTGTATCTAAGATACCTTAAAATAGAGTCATTAATTTCAATTAATGTACTGGTAGGACATAAAAATATTAAAATGCACATCATAATGTCATAACTCTGATACATTAATTTAATAAGCAACCAATAACTATTAACAATAAACAACAAATAAATGAACAAAAGATAGGCAGAAAGAATGAGAAAACGAGCCTTGAAACAATGTAATAGGTATTTAACGTTTTGAAATAGAAGAAGAACTTAGAAGATTGGTTCTTGAAGCCTTTCAAAGTATAACGCCAGTATTGCTGAATAATGTTTTAGATTCTACAGTTAGATGTTATATTTATGCATAGAGAATGATGGCAACCTTTTTGAATACCTTCTGTAAATTTAATACCTATTAAATGGTTTCGATGTTCGTTTTGTTATTCTTTCTGTCTATCTTTTGTTCATTTCTTTTTTGTTTATTGTTAATAGTTATTGGTTGCTTATTAAATTAATGTATCAGAATTATGACATTATGATGGGCATTTTAATATTTTAACGGCATGTAAAAAGGCCTAACTTACTGTGTGAACTTATTTTTACAAAATTATGAGAAATGCAGGTCCGTATCTAAAAAATTTTCTGATAATGGTCAGAAAAAAGCTCGAAACGTAATTAAACCATAATATGTGGCACATTGTTGAATTCAGAGTAACAAGGGCTTTGCAAATTTGGCATCACAAAACCAGGACCGTATTTAAAAAAATGAAGTTGATGATGGTTTCTCGAAGACGAAACGTCGGATAAAAAAATTGATAACGTAATCATTAATTTCACTAGAAGTTGCTACAATGAAGTTTAATCAGTTTCGCTCTAACTTTAATATTAACGCCAGAAAAAAATAAAAAAGAAAATCCAAAAAATCGGTTTTTTTGAGATAATTCATAAACGAAAAATCATATCAAGGATTTCTAGACGTAATTTTTTTAGTCCTTTAATTGCGCAACTTTCTTCTCATTTAACCAAATTTGTATCTCTTACCATTACCGAGATCCCCATACTGGCCCTCCTTATCTTGGACACACTGTATAAAGAGAAAATTGAGTTACAAGATAAATTGAAATTGAAACGTGAACCACAAGGGGAAGTTCAGATGCACATTATAGTTAATGTGCCCTGATCTGCCACTTAACCCTTGACGTAAAATAGGCATTAAAATATAATATACTAATTTGCCTAAAACTACCTTAACCTAATATTCTGCTCAGAGCTAGCAAGAGTGACACATACAGTCATTAAGCTATTTATGAAATAGTACTTTGACGCACATATAATAAATTAAACACTTTTTTCTTAAATGAATTAAAAGGCATAGTCTTTAACGAGTTAGGTAAGGAATTATAAATTTTTGAAGATATATATTTTCCCAGAACTTTACGAACTACATTTAAAATATTTGTGCATTCCCGCCACATTCGTCCTATCCGAACGTGTTTTTTCTAAAACTGGTCAACTGACAAAAAATATACGCCGAAACAGATTATCACCGAAAAATCTGGACATGATTATATTTCTGAATAGTTGCTTTTAACTTTTGTATATTTTATTGTATGTTAATTTATTGTATTTCCACTAATATTATTTTTTGTTGCTCTTGAAATTTTCATATTTTATATGTATTTTTATTTTATTTTTACATTATATCTATATTTTAGTTTTATTACTGTTTTGGTTTATATATTTTATATCTATATTACTTTTTATGTTTTCTTTTTATATTTTATTGTGTTTGTAAAATATTTATGAATTCTGTAGTTATTTTTAATTTTAATTATTAAATACAAACATTTTTATAAGCCCAAGTTGATTCCATTCCTGCCTTCTATGGAAATCAAAATACCTATATGTAATGTCTATCTAAAGTCTTTCGGAATGGCAACAGGCAGTTCTTTGTTCATTCATAGAGTTGTTTTCGGACCGAATTTGCCGCGGTCGGCATTCTCTAAACTCATATGATACGCAGCGCTGTGCTAGTGAAAACTGAATCTGAAACGATTCGAGTGCAAAACCCAGTACCAACCGCCGCCAAGCGCCGATGCATTCGAATTCAGCATTCGGATAAGAATCGACATCACGCCGAATTCAGCATTCAGATCGGAATCGAGATCACGCCCGGCGAGATTTACAAACACCGATTAATTATTCGATTCGAAGCATTCGAATACACTCAAAAGAATCGAATGCATTCGAGAACTTGCAAGAATCGAATACTGTAGTAATTTGCATTCGAATAGTCCCATCACTACCCATTTGTAAACGTAAGCTCAGCTACGGCTGATTTTGTGATGCGTTTGTGTTTGCAATCGCCTTTATGTTCTTGAAGTCTTAGATCAACTGAACGACCAGTCTGTCCAATGTAACTCGAGCCGCAAGAACAAGGAATGCGATATATGCTTCGGTTTTTAAACTTGGAATCTTGTCTTTTACCGATCTGAAACCGTTACCCAAAGTTTCCTTGCTCGTGAACACATCGTTGCAGGACACGTCCTATCTTATCAGTCGAGCCTTTAACGTAAGGTAGAAATGCTAAGCCTTACAGAGGTGGGGATTCTTCTTTAGCCTTTTTTGTCATAGTCTTGTCTAGTGCTTTTCGTATGGCGCTAGTTGTGTATCCGTTCTTTTGTAAAGAGTTAAACAGATGTAGCTTTTCTCTCTCTAAATTTTCTTCATCTGAGATACGAACGGCTCTTGTCGCCAAAGTCTGGAGAACTGTTGCTTTTTGCATTGGATGATGGTGTGAGTCAGCATTTAGATATCTGTCCGTGTGTGTTTTCTTTCTATAGACTGCATGTCCTAAACTGCCATCTGATTTACGTTTCACCAGGACGCCTAGAAACGGAATACTGCAATTTTCCTCTACTTCCATTGTGAATTGTATGTTGGAATATATACAGAATTCAGGTGTTTTAGAAACAGATTCAATGTCTGGCGTCCATGTGACCAGATGACAAAGGTATCATCTACATATCTCAACCAGCAAGTCGGTTTTAGCTGCGCTTGTTCGAGAGCACAGCGGACTATAAATAGCTCCACACCGACCTTCGGTTCTTAGTGCGACTTTCACTCTGATGATGCAAGGTGCAAAGTCTTGCGAAACGTTAGTAAATATGGATGCACAAACAGCAAAACGGCCAAATCTGCCTAAGTATCCTCGTTCTCAAGATACTGAAACAACACCAGCCACCAAAGAGCATGACCATCGCGCGGGTTTTTTATTTTGTCAACACAATTCCTAATAAAATTACCTTTTGAATTTTTTCTTTTATTTAGCTTTTTTGAGTGCTTATTTTGCCTTCTGTTTTGGCTTTTTTTCAGGTTTAAAGACTTATTATAAGCGCTTATTATGCTTTTTAATCCGCGCTCTAGTGATAAGTACATACAGAGACAGATTTAGCTATTTGCCACCCCTACGCTGAAAAATTTTGTTGCCTTTCTTGTCTTATTGAATTTGCAAAATACATACCTAAACATTTTAAAAATAATGCTGTCCGCAATCTGCAAAAAACTGCTGTTTGTAAATTTACAAAACACCTAAAGAACACAGGCCTCAGCTCTCTGAAATTGCGAGTGTCAGCTATAGAAGGCGATCGGTGGCAAACTGATCGCCTGAGCTATGTGTAGGTACAGATCATAGCTATATATTGATTGCAATTATCAATTATAATTAAGGTTTTTCAATAGACAAGTCACTTAGTGCCTAAGGTAATATTTGGTGGTGTGCGTGTGAGTGATTTACTATCAGCATTGCAGAAATAGACACATAAGTAACTGTTACAGGTAGTTGTAAAATAAATGCATTGTCACCCCATGGCGATTTGCTAGCATTTCAAAATTTAATTACTGCTATACAATATAACAAAGGCAGAATTTACTTTAAATAAACACATCAAGGTATGCAAATTTTATTAAAAGAATCATGGACCATAACGGAGCTGGTTTTGAAATTTCTTAGAGAGGTGGGGTGTCCTGGTAATTTGGTTAAAATAAAAGTAAATTACCAGTACTCAACAGGAGGCTCATTTAGTTCATCTTCATGGATTGCATTTTCATAACAGAGAAAAATAGCGAATATTAACTCTATAACTAAAACTTTGATTAAAAATTATTGTGGTAAAATGTAAGTACGCTAACAACTAAGTAAACAAAATTTGGAGTTTTATATTGTATACCTAGATTAAAAAGTGACTTATTAAATTTTGAGATTGATACTGCTTTGGAACTTTGTTTTTCATTACAAAAAAAGGGCTGGGGAACGACTAAGGCTTCAATTCATGGCTGGGTACTCCGTTTCTACAGGAGCGCTGTTACACCGAGAAACAAGACTTCAGCGCTCCGGCCTGACGTCAGCACATGTGGGTAGAACTAGCCAATGGAAGCCTCTTATATGGAGGCTCGTGGAGGATAAATTCAATCACTGGGCAATTTCACCTACTTGTGCTGATGTCAGGCCATAGTGGTGAGGCTTTATTTCTCGCTGCTAACGGCACAGGACACCCTTACCTTTAAAGTTAAAAACACATGTAAACAACACTCTACAGATGATGGGCATACGTGTGCTGACATCACACCAGAGAGCTGCGGCCTTTATTTATTTATCCTCAAACAGGGGTTACTGCCATATTTCATCAGCACTTTATATTGCCCACAGAAATTCTGGTTGCCTAACTAACACGTAAATGAAAGAATTCAAGATGAGCACAGAATTAGTAGGGGAGAGTGATGTAACTAGGGACACTTTTCACAGTTTAATTTGTCTATTTTTTTGTATTCGCTGAAATTCAAATCTGAAAAAGTCCACAGCACAATAACACCTTTGGGTACATCAGTGAAAAATTTCATTCGTAAGACCTCCCTGCCCCATTTTGCAACCCTCTCACATGTGTCCCCGGGTACATTTACCCAATGTACCTTGGGTCGAGGGGTCATGTATCTAGGGACAAAGTGCAAATTCATGTAATAAAATTTAATTTTATGAAACATTAAGGTTTTATTAAAGTTTTATTATAAAGTATGGATGATAATATGACATACATTTTTATTTAACAAATTATTAACCCAACTTAAAACCTGAAAAGAAAATTGGAAATACCAACTGTTTTTGTTTACGCGAAGAGCTCCCACATGATATTAGCTCTGGAAGCTTCAGTATTATCTCTTTAACCTCAACTTCATCTTCTTTTTCATCATTCATATAGAACATCAATCTATAATCAACAAACAATTTTTTCTTAAAGTATTTGACGGTAAACTCTCGAGTTTCTGATGAGTTCTAAGTTCCAACGATGACGGCAACAAAATAGATTGTTCCTTTTTTACCTTTTAGTTGCACAAGGACATAATCCCTTTCTTTCAACGAGTTCTTATTAATATATCCTAACCCCATCCCATCTCCTGAAAATGATTCATCGTCACCTTCACTTTCTAAAATCACATTTAAGTCTTCGCTTTCAGCGTCACTTTCTTTCGAATCCACATTAAATAATATTTTTTTAGCTTGCTTGGTTTTCTTTTTATTTATTTTTTCAACTCGCTTTCTAGCTTCTTCTTCTTCTAGTTGTCTCTTCTCGGGTGTATTAGTAAGGCAACGGGATTTTCCTTTCTTGCGCCCTCTTCCGCTGGTGCCGGATTTACGAGCTGCAGCTTTTGGAAATGGCCTTACATTACAGCTGCAGGTGGTGGTGTATTTAAGCTTGTTGATTGTGTTGTGGAAGTGGACGGTGTCTGAACAGAAGTAGATGCTGCTGATAGGCTAGATTGAACAGTAAACGTTGGGCCTGGTCGGTCCGTATTTAACGGATAAATGCCAGCTGTTTCAAACACCTTAGTTATATTTGCAGGGGTAACTGCTTTAAGGTATGCTTTTCCTGCAATTTCTGCTAAAGCATAAATTGTCGCTGGTTTCCCTGCATTTTGCGGTGACTTCATCCAATCGCTCAAAGCTGCACCATAAAATATCTTGAAAGGACCATAAACAGTGAGATCCAGAGGTTGCATCTTATGAGATGTGTGTGGATGGAAAGTGACTAAAATCACTTCTAACTGTTTGGCAAGGTCGATAGTTGGAATAGAGATGTGGCTCTCATGGTTGTCCAGGAGCAATATGACTTCGTCGTTCTGCGATGGTTTGACGTGCGCAATAAAATGTTTCATGTATTGGAAGAAAATTGTTTCATTTGACCAACCTGAGGGATTGGATGCCCCAATTGAGCCAACAGGGGCCCCTTTCAGCATATCATGTTGGAACTTGACCCGAGGAAAAACAAATAAAGGTGGAACAGTATTTCCTCCGGTACTGATCGTATTAATCATTGTGACGAGTACACCTCTTTCTGCTGAAGACATACCACCGATTTGTTTAACACCTTTAGGAGCTAATATTTTTGGAGGTTGCTGGACAGTGGTTATGCCCGTTTCATCAACATTACAAATTTTGGAAGCAGTAAATGACCCTTGACTGAGGGCTTATTCATATACTTCGAAAAATTTTCCAACCGTTTCTTTGTTAAATGACGTAGCACGAGCAAGGCTCGTTCCCTCAGGTTTTCTCATGGAAATATCCTTATGATGCCTCTTACGAAAACCTCTAACCCATCCTGCTCCTGCTTCCTTTTCCTTATCCCAGTTTTCCGGGTACTTTTTACTGTTTGCCTTCGCAAACTCATATGCTAACTGTCTTAATTGCTTCAAAGTGAGCCCGTAATGCATTCGTGCGGGTTTGTATATACTGAACTAATAATTTTTCTTCTTCTTCTGAGAACACTTTCGTAACATCATAATTGGACGTGTAGGAAAATGTTTCCCTGCCCGAGTTCTTAAATTTTTGAATATGTCTTTCTAAGGCACTCTTTGCAAAACCGTATTGCTTTCCTGCAGCGCGGATTGAAAGCTTTTCCTGTAGCATTTCTTGTACTGCCATCTCAACATTTTTCTTCTCATGATGTGCTCTCTTTTTGTTGACTTTACTTCTAGGCATTTTGATTACGAAGAAACAAAAAACAATGGGGAAAATGACCTGAAACAAGGAAAAAACCAAAGGACGTCCCTACGTACATCAAATGTTTTGTCCCTTGGTACAACACTCGACTCTATTTCATAGAAACAGCTGTAGAATATTTTTTAGGTTAGAAATTCGAACGTTTTATTGCCGCAATATAAAGCCAATGTTAGTAAATATTCATGGCTATGATTGCAATTTCAGATAAATTAAGCCCAAAAATATAAAAACATAAATACGAAAGCTAGAGAAATTTACTTTTGTACGTGCAAAACAACGAAAAATTCGTAAACACTGTTGACCTAACTCAATGACGTTTTAACCGATATAAATCACGAGTGGACAGTGCTGCCAAGGGACAAACTTGTCCGGAAAAATTTCCCTTCTCTAAATCTACCCTAAAATTATTGTGTCCCTAGGTATAACTGTCCCTAGGAACAGCACTATCCCCTATTGTATTTATTGCAGGATAAAGTTAGTATTTTATACTAATAAATGCACGTGATATGAGTAGTAGTAACTATAATTTGGTTGAGAAAGGTTGGCATTAGATAAGGCAGAATCAAAAGGGTTAAGTTCAACGTTTTATTCATAATCGATGTTCGGAATGGCAAACGCAGCTTAATTTATGTAACTGACAGATTTGAGTTTGGTGGAAGCAATACAATGATATGCATTTTAATATAATACAGAGATGGTTTGTGTAGTTACGAAATTATATGAGCGTTATGAGTAAAAGTTTGTATCACCATCAAACGACAAGACAACTGAAGGCCAAAGAAACGATGCAAAGCAGTAGAAGGAAGTAAAGATTGCAAAGAGCAATTAGGCTACCTATCAAAGGAAACAGACATCGTGCAGTGCTAAAATAAACATGTGAAACAGTGCATTTAAAACTGAAGTGATTAAAACGCAGAACTTTAAAGTGCAAAAGTGTGACAGTAAACAACGTCCAAGAAAAAGACATTTTGGTTCCCAAGACATTATATCAAAACTTTAGTTCTTAAGTAAAAACTTTAAATCAAACCTTATTTTATAAAAACAATTGTAAATCTAGGTTACTAGGATAGGAGACAGTTAATTGTTAATAAGAACAAAACAACCATTGTAACTTTTATGTTGGGTACAAGAGGTACTACCAGTTTTGTATAAAAATGTTAATAGAAAAGTTATCCGTGTCAGCCAAAAAGTGTTTTTCTATATTCACCAGTGTGCAGAGCATATTTGAATGTAATTTTCATCTTGGTAGCACATTCCAGTGGCTAACGATCTGCTCGGTAAAGTATCAACCAATAGTTAGAAGTACCGGCCAGCAAGAATTTGATGTGCAACGTGTAGAACAGACTTTCCTGAATGCCTGGCTGCAGAAATTTGGAGCAAGAAGCCATTACCAAGTCCGTAATTGCCGTGGCGTCCTTCGAGTTTGTGAAGCTATCATACGAAGCCCCTTTGTAAGGTAAAATTCACAGATTGGACATCGTACGAGGTCGTGAACGTGGTCCCAGCTGCATAGATTCATCCAGATTCGGGTAACCGAGGTGGCGTCCCCAGGAAATGCAAATTTGGAGAAGATTTCAAGCAGGATACAAAACATTTGCATTTTAGCGTGCCTTTTGACGTCAGAGGAAATAAAACAGTTGGACATCAGACGGTCTCTACGTCACGGATACAAAACCAGGTTAGCCGGAAATTACGTCACATAATTTGCATTATATTTTACCTGATTTGATTTTTGCCATTTTGGTGTTGGAAGTCAAATTACGCAAATTTTTATACGTGCAGATCATATTTGTGGTTACAGTTAATTTGAAGGTTATAGCTGTCAGAAACGAATTTAAGCAATTCCCATACTGTTAATTTGTCATACGCAAAAGTATTTGTAATACAAATTGTTAAAAAAGAGTTTATTTCGTGCTAGACCGGAGCTTTAATTCATTTAATTGCAAATAAATAAAATACATAAAAGCAATAATCCATTTACTAAGCAAATAACACTGGCCGACACGATTTTTGTAACATAGTCCAGCCCATTATTTTTACAATGCTAATACCTTTCTAATTTTAGAAAAAATATTCATAGAGCCCTAATACGTACCATTTTTCAATGGGCTCATTGGACCCTTTTATATTGGCAGGTAGTAAATTTTATGAGGGGCCATTTAAAATGGGTGCACTTTAAACCGAAAGATATCCTAAAATGGATTGTTTGCAACATTAAACTTATTCTCTTATTCAGTCTTCTGTTGAGTTTCGTATTGAGTGGTCTGTGTAGTTAATAAAGCTTTTTCAACGGCGAAAATGTCAAGTCAAACGTGCCGCAGTTGCAAAAATTTCCCTGACAAGTTTTGTTATATTTGTGGAGAATTTCTGGTGAAGTCACAAGCAAGATCATTTTCGGAAAATGTGAAAAAAGCCTATTTTTGTATTTTGGTGTTTCAATCGGAGATCAAGACAAGCACTGGGCTCCCCATGTGTGTTGTGTCAGCTGTAGCTTGTTATTGATACAGTGGATGAAAGGGAAGAGAAAAAGTATGTCTTTTGCAATTCCAATGGTATGGCGAGAACCTACCAATCATTTAGACGATTGCTATTTTTGCATGACAAAGACTGAAGGTTATTCCAGAAAAGAAAAGAGCAAGATCCAATATCTGCATTTGCCTTCTGCCATAAGACCTGTTCATCACAATTCCGACTTACCAATACCGACTGCGCCTTTAGATTGGCAAGACATTGTTTTGCAAGATAATAACACATCATCAGGCAGCTCCGAAGAACAGTGTAGGTAAGGTAGCCAAAGAAACAAAAATTACTACTATTAGGAAAAGAAATGCTACATTTTCTGCATTTTACAATATGGAAAATTCTTTATGTGCGTGTACTGATATCGACGGTTTAATGCAGGAAGACAATATCGAGCATTCTCCCTCTGAATGGCGACTATTCATAGACTCATCGAAATATAGTTTAAAAGCTGTGTTATTACATAATGAGAATTTAAAACCATCTATACCAGTTGCCCATTCAGTGACAATGAAAGAGACCTATGAAAATATGAGCATCCTTTTAGATAATATAAACTACAACCGGTACAAATGGCAGATATGTGGGGATTTAAAAGTTATAGCAATTTTAGTGGGACTTCAAGGAGGATTTACAAAATATTGCTGTTTTCTTTGTTTGTGGGATAGTCGTGCAGTGAATGACCATTACGTAACCAAAACTTGGCCGGAAAAGGTTGAATTTCAACCGGGATCTCAAAATGTTAAGTATGTGCCCCTTGTAGATCCAAAAGATGTCCTTTTGCCTCCTCTTCACATTAAACTTGGATTGATGAAAAACTTTGTGAAGGCTATGAATAAAGAGGGTGAATGATTTAAATACCTAAGACTAGTCTTTCCCCAGTTGAGTGACGTCAAATTAGAAGAAGGCATTTTTATTGGGCCACAAATTAGAAAATTGCTGGACGATGTTAATTTTATAGAAAAGCTCACCACACAAGAACTTAGAGCCTGGAACTTATTTGTATGTGTAGTGAGGGGATTTTTAGGCAACAATATGGATGCAAACTATGAACAACTAGTTAATGAACTTTTAGACTCCTACAAATTGCTTGGTTGCCGAATGTCGTTACAAATTCACTTTCTCCATTCCCATTTACCATTTTTCCTGAAAATTTGGGCGCTGTCAGCGACGAGCAGGGTGAAAGATTCCATCAAGATATTAGGACAATGGGATCCAGCCATGATGGGTGATTACTGTTGGTTTTTGAAGAGAGAAGATGTGAATCCCCATAAACGGAAAAAATAGAATTAGTGTGTTTCAAGTAAATATTTTTGATGTTACTTTTTTATTAGATGTTAACCTATTATAAATTATAAGTATAGTCTATATACAGGGTTAAACATCTTGTAAAATAGTTTTTTCAATAAATAATAAATGGTACTGTTCTACATGTACTTTATTTAATGTAACAAGAAAACCTTACGTGTTACAAATTTTTTTTTGCCGTTTTCGTATTTAGATAGGCTCATTCTACTGTAATATGCTATTCAGCTTTATGTTACAACAAAAAAAAATTTTTTTGTCGGCCAGTGTAATTAAAACATCATTTTAATAAACCCTTAGATTGACACAACACGGAATTCTTTAAAACTATTTTAATTTGTAGATTGTGTGAAACGTCCCTATTTATTATATTTTATCATTTTCACATAAACGTGGGGGCGAGCATTACAATATATAAACCAAATAGAAACAATAACATAAATAGGTGAAATCGCTACAATATCAGCTAACAGAATCTTAGTGGTATAAATATATAAATTTTTATCTATAATTACACAAATATTGCGCAATTAAACTTCTAAACATTTTGTAACTGACCCAACAAATAGCTATATTTAAAATAGCAATATGTATCTGTCAACTCAAAAGGTCCTTGGGCCCATGACTATGGTCTTCCTTAATTCTTTCTTGTTGACAGCTATTTACTCCCAGTTATCTGCACCCAAGGCTGCTAGATCTTCCTTAACATCTTCAGCCCATGTTGTTGGTAGTCTGCCCCTTCTATTTCTTCCTTTCTGCCCAACCCTCAAAATTTTCTTGAGCATCCTATTGTCACCCATTCCTGCCACATGCCGCCACCACCATATTCTTCCTTGCTTGATAATATTGATTATGGGTGGATTTGAGTAGAGTGCGTAGATTTCCTCGTTTGTCCTTCTCCTCCATCTGTCTTGCAGTTTAACTCCTCTGTAAATTCTTCTCAGTATTTTCCGTTCCCATCTTGCTATTTTATTCTGGACAGTGACAGTTAGCACCCAGATTTCACTTCCTTTTGTTGTCACCGGTCTTATCATTGTATTGTACACTGATTTTAACATCGCAGCACTTCTAGATCCTGCTGTTATTCTTCCTTCTACTTCCTCATTGCCATCACCACTACTTGTAATATCTGTGCTCAGGAAAGTGAAATTTCGAATGTTTTCAAACATATATTTTGCATTGTCTTGATTACTTGTTATCGTTAACATAGAGTTAGTTGTATCCTTTGTGTTGAAAACGTTGTATTTTGATTTTTTTTTCACTTATTTCCAAACCAATTTTTCTTGCTTCTTTTTCAATGCATAAGAAGACATCTTTAAGATCTTTTTGTGTTTTTGCCAGTATTGCCAGATCATCAACATATGCTAATACTTGATGGGAATTATCCTATAACATAAAATCGTTGT
The DNA here is from genome assembly GCA_940337035.1 of Agriotes lineatus. NCBI lineage: Eukaryota > Metazoa > Arthropoda > Insecta > Coleoptera > Elateridae > Agriotes > Agriotes lineatus. Next base: position 125,184,979 of record OW679199.1, read on the forward strand.
ATGTTTGTTCGCTATCTTCTCCGAAGATACTGGACCGATTAAGTTGTATGATGGCTTAAAATCTTGAAAATGTTTAGACTTAAATCGTAGGCCGGTTTTTATTTAAAAAAAAAGTACTATAAAGTTTTAATTTAAATAAATCGTGTACGTAGCGGAGAGAAGCATCTGTGGCCGTGGGCTGCACTGCAGCAGCTGTTAGCTCGGGTGATTCACTATGTTCATATTTATCATTATAGCAGCGCTTTATTCAAGCAAGCATAGGTGGTCCAGTGGTAGAATTCTCCCTTGCCTCGTGTTAGACCCGGGTTCGATTTTCGGCCGATGCATCTCTTTTTTAAATTTATATTAATTAATCTCTCCTAAATTAGCCAACCGAAGCGTAGCTCGGGTGATTCACTAGTTTAATATATTTTCATCTGACCGGATTCCGGTTCTTCTAACTATCACATCCAATGCTAAATTGAAAAGAGTAGGAGAGACTGAGAGAGTGGATCTCCTTGCCTAAGTCTTTTTCCAGTCCTGAAACTTTCTCATGTTTCACCCTTGACCCGTACCTTATTCTGTAACATAAAATCGATGGTCTCTTTCTTTCTTTTTCTGTTTGTATGTTTGTATCTTTGTTCGCTATCTCCTCCGAATATACTGGACCGATTAAGTTGTATGATGGCTTAAAAGTTTAATAATTTTTAGACTTAGATTGTAGGCTGGTTTTTATTTAAAAAAAAATACAAAAAAGTTTTAATTTAATTAAATCCTGTAAGTAGCGGAGCGAATTGTTTGTCGCCGTGGGCTGCGGTGCGGCAGCTGTTGTGGCCGTGGGCTGTTAGCTCGGGTGATTCACTATGTTCATACAGGTTGTCCGAAATCCGTTTTGAACATAGGAAATTAATTAGTGCAACAAGGAAGACATAAACAAAATGAGTAGCAGGACAAAGATAGAATGTAATCATGGCTAGTTACATTTTTAAACTAAAATTAAGTCAGTGAAACAAACACTTCCGTCAAATATTTTATCTGCACACTTTGAATACACGAATTGCTCCTATCAGCAATTTATTTACTACTAGTGAGTCACCCAAACTATGCTTCGGTTCACTAATATAAGAGATATTTATTAATATAAATTTAAAAAAAGGATGGATCGGTCGGGAATCGAACCCGGGCTGCTCGCGCGGCAGGCGAGCATTCTACCCTTGGACCAACATGGCTTGTTTGAATAATGCGCCACTATAATGATATATAAACATAGGCGATCACCCGAGCTAACAGCACACGAGCACAGCAGCTGTCACACCGTAGCCCACGACGATAGACGCTCCGTTCCGCTGCTTAAAGGATTTAATTAAATTAAAACTTTTTCGTACTTTAAAAAAAACCGCCCTACGATCTAAGTCTAAAAATTAGCAAACTTTTAAGCCATCATACAACTTAATCGGTCCAGTATCTTCGAAGGAGATAGCGAACAAAGATACAAACAAAGAAAGAAAGAGAGCAACGATTTTATGTTATAAGATTGTTTACTGTTCGCATAATTATTTTAATTATTTAAATCTTACTTTATACTCTTAATGACAGATAAAATATTTGACAGAAGTGTTTGTACGTTTCATTGACTAAATTTTAGTTTAAAAATTTGCTTAGCCATGATTACATTCTATCTTTGTCCTGCTACTCACTTTGTTTTGTCTTCCTTGTCGCACTCGTTAATTTTCTATGTTCAAAACGGATTTCGGACAATCTGTATACTATTATAGCAGCGTCTTATACAGCCAAGCCATGTTGGTCCAGTGGTAAAATGCTCGCCTGCCACGCGGGCCGCCCGGGTTCGATTCCCGGCCGATGCATCCTTTTTTAAATTTATATTAATGAATATCTCTTAAATTAGCAAACCGAAGCGTAGCTCGGGTGATTTACTAGTTTTCAATACTGTCAGTCTCACTAGTTATATCAGCCAATCAGGAATTTGCAATTCTTTAATGCTACTTGCAGTTGTAGCCTATTTATGGTATCATATGCCTGTATGTAATCAATACAAAGAACATGTATCTGTGTCCCCTTTCTTTTTGTTTTCTCCTGCATTATTTTTAGGGTGAAAATTTGGTCTGTCAATCATCTCTGTTTTCTAAACCCAGCCTGGTATTCACCTATTCTTAGTTCTGCTAGTTCTTTTAGCCTTTCGTTAATTAGCATCGCCAGTAATTTGTATGTAACGGTTAGCAACGGGTCTATAATTTATACATTCAAGCATATCACTTTTTTTTTAATGGGGCTATTGTTGCGTCTCTCCACTCTCTTGGCATTTTACATGTTATCCATATTTCTACAATTAAATCGTAGATCTTCCCTTCCAGAGCTCTTCTTCCATACTTTATTAACTCTGGTTGTTCTCTGAATATCATTTGTATGATGGTTTTTATGTGCTTCTGCAAATTGTTCTAATTTTGTCTCTTTTCCTGTTCCTTTTTGCAGTTCTTCTTCAATATTTTCACTGTAATATTTACGCCATCTTTTTGTTATATTTTTACTACCCACTATTAAATTACCTTTCTTATCTTTACACATCAGCAGGCTGGTGTCTTTTTTTTGCTTGTATTTATCTGTTTATGGAACAAGCTCATATTCTTTTTACAATAATTTTTTCTGTATTTTCTATTAGTTTGTGTTGCATATTTCTTTTCTTCCTTGGACACAACTTCTTTACTTCTCTTCTTTTTTCCTTAAATATTTCCTCACTTTCACTAGTTTTCTTCAGTCTTCAGTCTTTCCTTTCTCAACTCTTCCAGTGCCACCTCACATTCTTTGTCAAACCATTGGTTCTTCTAACCTGTCTGTCGTGGTAGTGTCTTCTCTGTTGCCGCCAATTCTTTTCTACATTACTTACTTTCTGTTGCTATGTTTAGCATGCATTTTCAACAGCTTAGAGTAACGGAAGCGATGAGTTTTTAACCTGTATTTCATGTATCATCTATGAAGGATATGAAATTAACATAGAAGCTCTCACTAGTCCTTTGTTCATAACATATAATTATTGCAAGGTAATTAGGTAAGAGAAATTATCGTAAAACTTATTGTTGACTGTAAGTAGATAATTAAGTAAATAAGCAACGCTATTATTATCATTATTTGAGCTAATTTCTTAATCGTTCCAAGTACGAAGCTCTCCAACTTCAACTTTGCAACTAATTTAAGTAAAGCGCGCATTGCTACTACATTGGAGAAGCAAAACGGTGAATAGGGGGACTTCTTAGGGTATCGAAAATGAGCGAACCAGAGGAATATTTTAGAAGCTGGTTTTAGATGTATTTCCTGGTACTCTGTTATGAGTAAATTATGCTTTAGTTAAATTATGTTATTTATTCAGAAATTTTCTTGAATTTTAGCTACTTATTGGTCTACATCCTGTTGTCTTGCATGGCTGTGCGAATTTCGAAAATCCTTGGGGCGAGGTAAATTTTGATCATTTTTGGAAAAGATTGCCTACATAGAGAAAATAATTTTCTGTAGCCATCTTGGTGAGATTGATTGATTGATTGCTGCTGGTGTGGGTTCTATCTTTCCAAGGAATCATTTAAATGTACATTTGAAATCCTTCATTATCGCGGAAAGTTTATTTTAGCTTCCAGCTATTACTTATGTATTGTGTGTGTAGTTACTAAAATTCATCTGGTTATGACAGGATTAGCAAATATTTCAGAAGCAAAAGATCTCTCTGCCGCTTCACCAACCTCGTTGGTTCAATCCGCTTTCGCTTTTGCTAGTCTCTTGACGATTTTATTATATTTTGGACCTATTATTAGCCCGTTCAGCATTTTCCCCTTTTGATCTTTGTTGCTATCACGTAAATATTTTGAAGGACTTATTTGTAAGCGGCTTTGGATGTCCTATCCAGCTACGCTGACAAAATACCTCTCGAAACGTTCCTTTCTACGATTTGACCTGAACAACTGGAGAAAATCCATCAGAATTCAACCATTCCGTTTGGGCAATTTACCCACAGACAGCTATTGCGATTTGTATGTGGTCGCCATCTAGGCTTGAACATCTCCATGTATCCTCTTTGCAATTCCCCTCGTGTCCTGGCTGTTCAGTGGTCGGCGAAAAGTCTGAACGATAAAATATACGTCGTGTAGATGTTATACCTTATCGTACTGTCTTACTTATTATTTGAAGTAGCGGTGGTAAGCAGATTGTTAAGAAATAAATCGGCTGTAGCTTTACTTATAGTGTACCTCGTGCATGGCAATTTAGTTGTGACATGCTAGGACTTTTAGAATTTTTATAGTGTCTGTTTTAGTTTCAACGATTTGGTCGCGTTCAGTGCCTTGCTTTGTAGACGCTTTCAACAACGTATTTCGCAACAATTTTGCGAGAAAGCACTGGAGTCCTGTTTTACGCTTGCCAATGATTACTACACGAATTAAAGTTTACAATAAGTCGAACGTATAAGCCTATAGCGGGAGAGTTTCGGTTAGAAAAACGTGTGCTATTGAAGGGCATGACGAAGAAATCGTACAATTATTTGCACTTTACAAGGCTTATTTAAATTCAGTTTTGCCAACAGAACTGTGTACATTGTTACATTATAAATTGCCGATATTGAATCGGACTAACTCAGGGAGAAGGGGGTAGATAACTTACCTTCAAAACTAGTAGCTCTAAATTTCTAGGGGCGCCAAATGATTTAGGTCCATGTTCCTTTGTTTGCTTGAGCGAACCAACTATTATATTTCTCAAAGGTAAAAACACACAGTATAATCACTGAAACATACAGTTCGAAAAATCGTATAACGATTCAATTACGTAATGGATCACAATAGGGGGAATAAAATCGATTGTAATTACTGGCATCAACTAACAATAACACTTAATGCTATATCACATAATTAATTATCACAAGTCATGCCTGAGACAGTGTGCGTGGAAACGCAGCCCTCGCTGAGTAAATATCTACAATTTTTCCTAACTGGTTTAATTTAAAATGTAAAAACCAAAGTCGTGTCGCAAAAATAGGAAACCATGACTTAAACTGATTTATGACAGTTTGTAGGCCGAATACTGGTATTTAAAACAAAAAAGTTTTTAAATATCTATTATTACAAGCTGTCTAGCGATATACAAACAACCTGATACATCACGGCCCATAACACGCCGTCATGTTCACGGCAAAAATTCGTGTGCTCTGCGGCGCATCTTTGGAATGCACGGCACTGTGCCGTATACGGCGCACGGCGAAAAGTCGTTTCGTCTGAAAGGGGCCTTTGGCTGCTACATTCCCGTCGGCTTTGGCTGCTGCAAGCAGGGAGGGAGAGAGAGACAGTCAGTCAGACACACAGACAGACAGACAGACAGCCGACGGGAATGCAGCAGCCAAAGCCGACGGGAATGTAGCAGCCAAAGCCGCAGGGAACGCAGTAGCCAAATCGGACGGGATTTGGGATATGGCTGCTTCGTTTCCGTCTGCTTTAGCTGCTGCATTCATGTCGGCTTTGGCTGCTACATTTCTGTATTAATTTTCGTAATAAATAAAGAAAAGGGACAAGTGCATAGCAATATATATTCAAAAGGACATATATCTTGCACAAATAAAAATATTCGGAGGGCACGAGAGGAACGACAAAATCTATACATGGTTTTGGAGTGTAGTATTTGTGGTGATGTCATTTTATCCTAATAAGTTTTTATTTTGTTCTAATTGTAGTAAACATGACGTTGATGTTATTCTCAGTTTTACTGTAATTACATTAGTCGTATATGTGAACTTCTTTATACATAAGTTGAGACCAATTTATTTTTCCATTCCATTATTTGGCAATTTTCACGGGCATAGAAACGCCGAGTCGAATAGGCAACTGGTTTCGTCGAATGCAGTTTTCTGCTTTAGTACAGTTTCCTGCAAACTGCAATCTCCCCGCCAAATGCAGTAATTCGTGGCTAGATGGCGATAGAGTTTTGGATCATTTTCGGTCTGCAAAATTTCATGGAAAGACGTTTTCATGTTCTTGGCTTTTGGTGTGCATTCTTGGCCATCGCCCGCTTTAGAATTTCCTGAGACATGGTTTTGAGCTTTGTGAATTGCTGGGTAATGCAGAACAATCAATCAAGGCATATTTTGAGCGGAAAACTGGTTAAATGAATTGTTTGAGCAAGCACATGTTTTTGTAAACGAACTGGCAGAATTTCTGCCTTCAACCTACGGGTGAATCCAATCGATTCGAGTGGAATGTCTCCGGAGTAGCAAGCTTGCTCGCAGCTCCTGGTTGGTACGAGAATTCTCCTAGTACGTTGTCCACCTACGTGCAGGCCAAAGGGCTGAAGTGAACGTTGCATCTACCTCGTGCTGCATTTGCAGATTATGTCCAGTTTCGTGGTTTGAACTTAATTGCCTTATATTTAATTTGTATAAATTTATTTGCAATTGATTTCACTTCTACTGCTTCACCGTTTTAACTAATTGTGTATTTTGTGTGTGTGTGCTGATTTGACGCCAGCTTAGAGCTGAGTGGTTTATTTTTGGACTAAATAACATCGCCTTGTATGTCGATATTAGCTAAGTGGGTGGTCGCACCGCTTTACGTTTGTTCCTCTAAATATTGCCTATATTAAGTTTGTTGGCTGGGAAAAACGATCCTAGGATATCACATTGTAATACAAACTACCATACAGATATCTGGATGTGAGGTTATTCGCGGTATGAAAGTATATCACTAAGTGTGGAACGCTGTAACGTTTTTATCATTCAATCAGCGATCGGGCTGCTTTAAAATTAACTGCTTTGGCTACGTTACATTTTAAATTAAACCAGTTAGAAAAAATTGTAGATATTTACTCAGCGAGGGCTGCGTTTCCACGCACACTGTCTCAGGCATGACTTGTGATAATTAATTATGTGATATAGCATTAAGTGTTATTGTTCGTTGATGCCAGTAATTACAATCGATTTTATTCCCCCCATTGTGATCCATTACGTGATTGAATCGTTATACGATTTTTCGAACTGTATGTTTCAGTGATTACACTGTGTGTTTTTACCTTTGAGAAATATAATAGTTCGTTCGCTCAAACGAACAAGGGAACATAGGCCTGAATCATTTGGCGCCCCTAGAAATTTAGAGCTACTAGTTTTGAAGGTAAGTTATCTACCCCCTTCTCCCTGAGTTAGTCCGAGTGCATGTTCCGATTCAATATCGGCAATTTATAATGTAACAATGTACACAGTTCTGTTGACAAAACTAAATTTAAATAAGCCTTGTAAAGTGCAAATAATTGTACGATTTCTTCGGCATGCCCTTCAATAGCACACGTTTTTCTAATCGAAACTGTCCCGCTATAGGCTTATACGTTCGACTTATTGTAAACTTTAATTCGTGTAGTAATCATTGGCAAGCGTAAAACAGGACTCCAGTGCTTTCTCGCAAAATTGTTGCGAAATACGTTGTTGAAAGCGTCTACAAAGCAAGGCACTGCAAGCGACCAAATCGTTAAAACTAAAACAGCCACTATAAAAATTCTAAAAGTCCTAGCATGTCACAACTAAATTGCCATGCACGAGGTACATTATAAGTAAAGCTGCAGCCGATTTATTTCTTAACAATCTGCTTACCACCGCTACTTCAAATAATAAGTAAGACAGTACGATAAGGTATAACATCTACACGACGTATATTTTATCGTTCAGCCTTTTCGCCGACCACTCAACAGCCAGGCCACGAGGGGAATTGCAAAGAGGATACATGGAGATGTTCAAGCCTAGATGGTGACCACATAGAAATCGCAATAGCTGTCTGTGGGTAAATTGCCCAAACGGAATGGTTGAATTCTGATGGATTTTCTCCAGTTGTTCAGGTCAAATCGTAGGAGGGAACGTTTCGAGAGGTATTTTGCCAGCGTAGCTGGATAGGAGACCCAAAGCCGCTTACAAATAAGTCCTTCAAAATATGCAACAAAGATCAAAAGGGAAAAACGCTGAACGGGCTAATAATAGGTCCAAAATATCATAAAATCGTCAAGAGACCAGCAAAAGCGAAAGCGGATTGACCCAACGAGGTTGGTGAGGCGGCAGAGAGATCTTTTGCTTCTGAAATATTTGCTAATCCTGTCATAACCAGATGAATTTTAGTAACTGCACACACAATACATAAGTAATAGCTGGAAGCTAGAATAAACTTTCCGCGATAATGAAGGATTTCAAATGTACATTTAAATGATTCCTTGGAAAGATCGAACCCACACCAGCAGCAATCAATCAATCAATCTCGCCAAGATGGCTACAGGAAATGACTTTTGGTAGCAAAGCGCGCTTTACTTAAATTAGTTGTAAAGTTGAAGTTGGAGAGCTTCGTACTTGGAACGATTAAGAAATTAGCTCAAATAATTATAATAATAGCGTTGCTTATTTACTTAATTATCTACTTACAGTCAACAATAAGTTTTACGATAATTTCTCTTACCTCTTTATCTTACAATAATTATAAGTTATGAACAAAGGACTCGTGAATTTGTTGTAATTCTTCCATGAGAGCTTCTATGTTAATTTCATATCCTTCATAGATGATTCAGGAAATGCAGGTTAAGAACTCATCGCTTCCGTTACTCTAAGCTGTTGAAAATTCATTTTTTCTAAATAAGTCCAGCAGTACTTTTCCGCTGAATAATTCTTCCACTCCGTAATTCAACGATAATGACTGCCTCTCACATCAGCTTTCTGGAAGATCAACAGTCCACGAACCGCCGTCATCCTCGTCCCAATAATCTTCGCCTGAACTTGCTGTATGATCGCAAGAGGGAAACGTTGGCATCGTACTTATTATCAGTGCAAGATAACAGCGCCCGTGCATGTAATTACGACAGTGGAAATAAGCGATGAGCTCACTGCAGCATCTCCTTCAACCATTAGCGGTACCAGCGCTTAGTCAAACCATGACGACAAACGTTTAGTGCTTCGAATTAAACTTAGTGCTTCAATTATATACTTAGTGAAAATTTTTATATTTTAATTAAATTTTTAATTTATTAACATGAAGACCTACAATTCCGTCAACTCCAGAGACCCTCTGTGGACTCAAGTGGCTTGTGATTCTGAGGATGGGCTTACCCAGGTCGCATTAGAAAGGGTAAGTCGATATGAAAGTCCAACTTTTGTTTAGATAGTAGATTCTTAAATTAGTAAACCTTCGCTCTTGAACTTTCCATTAAAATACTTTGCTGAAACAATGGTACCTACACCTACATAACAATTTCAAGAAAATCTAAATTGCACGGTATCTCGTCTGCAGGAATTATGTCAATTCTGTTTGTATATATTCCATTCTTCTACACGTAGTAATAAATTGTTTCAAATTGCAGAGTGCGGCAAATAATGACTTGAGCTTGTCCATCAACAGAAAAATCAACCTGAAAGGGCTCAACACTTTCACAGCTGCAGTTTTCATAACCGGTGAAATGGCAGGCAGTGGTGTACTAGCCTTGCCAAAGGCAATCGTAAACTCGGGCGGTAAGTCTTTGTTTGCAAAACGCATATAAATACAAATAAACGTTTAACTTTGAACTTGGAGTTGCTAACAAACAATATGTGGTAATAAGCCATGTCACATTATTCAGACAGTTCTAATTTATCTGTAATCTCGCTGCACCATAGAGATAGTTATCAGTGATAATCTAGATGTAGCTGATCTCCCATTTGCGATTGGACGGGAATCTCCGATATTATTAAAGCTAAAAACAGAAATCGAATATTTCATTCCTCTTTAATCCCACAAGCGATGGGACACCCTGCAGAATAAAACCAGATAAAATTGACCATTCAAAAGTACGTTTGTACTAGTTTTGTTAAACTTACTAATGATTAAAATAAATGGAATTGTTTGAAATTGATAACGCAGCGCGTAATTGGCATGACCTTAATGAACGCCGTGACGGCTGTTAAAGCTGAGACAGAAAGTCGTCAAAGATTAGCAGGACACAAAAAAGGTAGCTATCTGGACACGGCGAGATAGCTCAGTTGCTACCGCCCCAAATACTTTATCATCAAGGTTAAACGGGTTGTAGTTAGAAAAAATTATCGAGAAATTCGTAATCTATATTCTATTAAGAAAATATATTTGTATAAAAGAACCACGTGTGTAAATAACATTACAATAACAATAAAGTACTATAAGCTTTGTAAATCAAGACATTTATCTATTATATTATAATAGTCTGTTTACTATATTCCTCTCAGACTCCTACCGCCCCAAATAGTTTTATAATCAAACTTAAGCAGGCTGGAGTTGTAGAAAAATAATGAATAATGTTCTTGCCTATTCTACTGATGAAGAATAGATATATAATTATCAAACATTTTGTGTGCAATTGTTACCACTTCGTTAAATGTAGCCCCCTATTCAGCCCTCGTTAATTGTGATATCTACGTTACCTACCTGCGCAGGAGGTATTTTATTTCATATCTACCGGGTATTCCCCGATCCGTCACCTGGAGATGCACCGTCTAGGTCTAGGGGTACAATCTCTTCGGTGGGAATAAAATTTATTGTAACGTAATGATCTCAGTGTAACTTGAAGTTGACTTAACAATATTTAAAGTCGCTTAAAAATCATGCAAACTACGATTAACGTCATTTTAGCACGGTAAACGTTTGACAAGGTATAAAGTCATTTATATAAAATTGGGTATTAGTTTATCGAAAGTAACAGCTGTTTTAACGATATTTTTAAGGTTTAAAGGGCATTAAAAGTCTAGCATTTTTAGAAAGTAAGAATATTTAATTATCTAAACTGAATTAAACGTTGTTTTAACTAGTTAAAATTCGTATTACATATTTGGCCATATGTACATAAAATGTAAAAGTTATATAATTTATGTCACTTAAAGGTGCGATAAACGATATATATGTTGTTTAAATGAGATTAAAATCGTCTGAACGTGATTATAAGTACCTACTTTGCACAACATTTAAAATAGTTTTCACTAGGCTACAAGCAACTTAGACAAAGTTCGAAGTTATTTTAACCAGATTAATTTTATTATTATAACTAAATTCATATTTAAAGTCGTTTTCAGCAAGATTTAAAAGGTAGTTTATACTACTTTAAAATTACTTTATCCACAATCACCTTGTAATTGAAGTTTTATCCACACTTCTGAAGCGTCTAAAGTACCACTTTATCCACTAGTGGAATAATGAAATTACTTTATTCCACTAGTGGGATAAAACTACGTTACTTACTACTGCATTGTTGGTAGCACTGTCAAGCTATGCCAAATTCGAAATTTTTAGGTTAAGTTTTGCGTCAATCTGTGTCAAAGAACATACAAAACTTAACCTAATAACCTCTCGAATTTGACATAGACTGACAATACACTTCAGTACTGCCAAGCGTATAACATTTTATCTTTCGGTACTTTCCAAATTGTCACTATGACGTTTCATGACTGTCAATACAAAACGTATGTTTTTTAGATATTTATTGAGCTGTAGGATACAACGTTGTATTGCATTCGTGTTTTAATTGCGTTTTATCCACTTAAGAAAATTAAACGCTCAAATTGCGTTCTCGAGTTTAAACATTCTTGCGTGGATAAAACACCACCTAAAACATTTATACCAGAAATAACTATTATTTACAAGCAAACTGCGCGCTACGCGCACGTGAAATAGGATACGCGAAAGATCAAGCTCCGATCCGAGCGCTAAGATAAGAAAAACAAAACCTAAACAAATATAAACATCTGTGAAGCCGGAACGTGAGATTTTATTTTGTGCCACAGACACACAGACACACATTAAGGAAAATTATATTATAGATATTATACATACTGTAACGAACGCAAGAACGGCCTTGAGAGCAGATGTGCGCGGGTGATTCATAGGCTGCCGACGGGCGGCCTTGAACGCAGGTGTACGTTGGTGAATCATTTTCCAGTCGATGCTAGAGCAGCCCTGACGCGACACGTCACTGTTGCCGGAAATTCTGGAGGCTTCTGGAAGAAAATTACCGGCGTGATATAAGCGGGCGGAGTTCGCCCCCAAGTCAGTTCTGAAATAATTCTGCGGCAGTTAGAACTCACGTCGAGGCTTGTTGGAAGCCCCCATATAAATAAAACCGCGTGTACATAATCTCTCGTGAAGTAATAATAAGTAAATAAATATATAATCGTTAGCGTTTAAGAGTGATATAAATAAATGTGCTAATCCGTACGTAATAGAAATAAATAATAATAGTTGTTAGAAATACGTGTACCGATAGTCGTTAGTGCTTGAATTAATTTGTAATCTGCTTGATAATTCTCGCATGTGCTTGTAAACAATAATCGTAGTAATCCAATAGTGTGTAAATAAATATTTGAACCCATGTTTGTCGTATAATTTTGAATAGCCCGAACGTTAAGAACGTAACAGTGGTGTCGGTGTGAGGTTTTGTACCGGGGGCTATAAGAAAATTATTGAACAAACATTAAATAAATAAATTGTTAACAAGTGCCGATAAAACGACGGTCAGATAAATAAATTTAAGTGGATAGTGTGGATGCCTTTGACGAGATCTCAAAGCATCAAAATGGAAGCCCAATTAAGCCAACTTTTGCAACTGATGCAAGTTAGCCAGGACAAGGCGGAAAAAGCACAAGAGGATCTTAGGAAAGAGATCCAAGCTGGGCAGAAGAAAGCAGAAAAAGCGCAAGCAGAATCGAAAGCCGCGCAAGAGAAAGCGGAAAAAGCACAGGAGGAACTTAAGAAAGAGATCCAAGTTGGCCAGGAAGAATTGAAAGCCGGCCAAAAGAAGGCACAAGATAAGGCAGAGGAAGCCGCGAAAGCACTTAAGGAATGGCTGAAGGCCGAGCAAGAGAAAGCAGTCCAAAAACTTGAGGAAAAATTGAAAACCACTCGAGAAAACCTCAAGGATGAGCTTAGGGAAGAGTTGCGATCCGGTCGAAAGAAGGCAGAAAAAGCACAAGAGGATCTTAGGACACAGCTGGAAGCAGGGCAGAAAGCACGAGAAGAGCTGAAGGTCGGGCAGGAAGAGCTGGAAACCGCAGAAGAGGAAGTAGTCCAAAAGCTTGATGGGAAAATAAATGGAAGAGTTCGGTCTCTGTTGTTGGACCTGAGACGCGGCGAGTTGCACGTGGGTGGGGAGGAGCTTTCCCGACACCCAGGAGGAGAGATCGCGGCACAAGTGGTATGGGCGGAAGATGTTATTCTGCAGGGACGGACCGAGAGGGTCGTGGATGCATACCTGGATGGCGATCTCCGGGGCAGCGTGGTGCGCGTGGTTGAGCCCGATTATGCTGACATTGCGGACGAGTGCATTCTGGGAGTGGATGTTGTGGATAAGTGTGAGTGCGCTTTGGACCTGAGACGCGGCGAGTTGCACGTGGGTGGGGAGGAGCTTTCCCGACACCTAAGAGGAGAGATCGCGGCACAAGTGGTATGGACGGAAGATGTTACTCTGCAAGGACGAACCGGGAGGGTCGTGGATGCATACCTGGATGGCGATCTCCGGGGCAGCGTGGTGCGCGTGGTCGAGCCTGATGGTGGCAAGAAGCTCACTCATGGTATCCTGGTAGGGAAGACGTTGATGAAGACTGGGCTTGGGGTCCCAGTAAGGATGATGAACGTCAGCAGGAAACTGGCAACCGTCAGGAGGAACCCAATACTGGAAGGGGGCATGAGCCAACGAAAATGGAAGAAGATAGAAGATATGGTGGCCCGGTACCAAGACATCGTCGACGGCGGAGATCATCCCAGCGGCCGTACTGACGTAGGAAAACATAAATCATTCGAGTTTGGAAGAAGAGTCTTGCTGAGGACCGACCATCCTGCTCGGAGATGGCTGCTGCAGTGCAAGAACCCTGAAAGGCAGGTGGCTGAGTGGATCGAGCGCCTAGAAGAGTTCGACTTGGGAATAAATTATCGACCTGGCACAGTCCACCGCAACGCCGATGCGTTATCCAAGAGGCCTTGCCCTGCGGACTGCGGCCACTGTTCGAGACTGGAGAGTCGTGTGGTACCCATTAATCGTACCACTGTGGTCGACGACTCGTGGGAGCCAGACGAGTTGCAGAGTAGCCAGGAGAACAACCCCGACTTAGGCGCGGTTATAGCCTGGAAGCAAGATGGCCGTCGACCTACCTGGCAGGAGGTCCCCGCCACCAACGCAACAGTGGAGACTTATTGGGCGCAATGGGACTCCTTGCAGCTGGACAACAACGTCCTGACCAGAATCTTGGAAGATGAGGACAGTAGGGCAACGAGATCACGATCGATGGTTCCAAGGAGTAGAGTGGCCGAGGTTCTGCGCTACCTGCATGGTTGCTCCTCTGGAGGACACTTCAGATTGAAGAAGACGTTGCAGAAGGTCCAAGAAAGGTTCTGCGGGGCGAGCTGCAAAGGTGACATCCGAGAGTGGTGCCGGAGGTGCGAAGCATGCGCTACGGGAAACGGACCTGTTGGAAGACGTAGAGCTCCGAGGTGGCAGTACAACGTCGGTGGTCCGTTCGAGGGTATAGCCATTGACATCGCCGGACCATGCCCCGAAACCGAAGCGGGAAATAAATACATCTTGGTGTGCATGGGCCACTTCACCAAATGGCCCGAAGCGTACGCCGTTCCGAAGAAAGAGACCGGTACTGTCGCTGATGTTCTGGTGAAGGAGTGCTTCAGCCGTTTTGGAGTCCCCCTGGGGTTACATTCCGACCAGGGCCGGAATTTCGAGTTTGGACCGTTCCAGAACGTCTGTAAGCTACTGGGGATACGCAAGACCTGGACCACTGCCCTCCATACTCAATCGGACGGCATGGTGGAAAGGATGAACGGAACCATGGAGAAGCATCTGTCCAAGGGAGTTTCCGAGCATCCGCGTGACTGGGGCCAGTACATGCACCTGTTCCTGATGGCCTACCGATCGGCGGTACAAGAGACAACCGGCGTCCAGATCGAGGTGTGCTGTTGCGAAGCCTGGAGACCACGGTGGGCTGCTGCTTCCTCAGCCAGTCCATGTGCAAGAAGGGCACCGCCTGCAAGTACCGCCATCGGACCCCCACAAGAGCGAGAAGACAGGCACCCGACGCAACTCGTTCTGGGACAGAACGATCTAAGGCGGAAGCAGTGTAACGAACGCAAGAACGGCCTTGAGGGCAGATGTGCGCGGGTGATTCATAGGCTGCCGACGGGCGGCCTTGAACGCAGGTGTACGTTGGTGAATCATTTTCCAGTCGATGCTAGAGCAGCCCTGACGCGACACGTCACTGTTGCCGGAAATTCTGGAGGCTTCTGGAAGAAAATTACCGGCGTGATATAAGCGGGCGGAGTTCGCCCCCAAGTCAGTTCTGAAATAATTCTGCGGCAGTTAGAACTCACGTCGAGGCTTGTTGGAAGCCCCCATATAAATAAAACCGCGTGTACATAATCTCTCGTGAAGTAATAATAAGTAAATAAATATATAATCGTTAGCGTTTAAGAGTGATATAAATAAATGTGCTAATCCGTACGTAATAGAAATAAATAATAATAGTTGTTAGAAATACGTGTACCGATAGTCGTTAGTGCTTGAATTAATTTGTAATCTGCTTGATAATTCTCGCATGTGCTTGTAAACAATAATCGTAGTAATCCAATAGTGTGTAAATAAATATTTGAACCCATGTTTGTCGTATAATTTTGAATAGCCCGAACGTTAAGAACGTAACAATACTTAAGGTATCATTTTGATCTCTAGTTTCTCGTTGTTAAAGTAACTCTTTTTAGGGAATAAAGTTACGCTTTAGGGATTAAAGTTCACTCTAACTCCCTAGAGAGTCATGCATACCTTGATTGAAAATTAAGGGGTATTAAAGTTAAAGTTATTTTAAGGAAATAAATGTGGTTTAAACATTTTTTATATCATTAATATTCGTTTTAGCGAGAATGAAAGTGATTGACCCAAGATTAGCATCATTTTAACGAGATACCATTTAAGGAAAATAAATTCATGTTAAGGATACAGAAAGTCCTCTAACAGAAACCCGGAATTGTTTATATGATCTATAAACTTATTTAAATGATAATAAAAGTAGTTATTTTAACGCAGCTGAAAGTCTTTCAGGTACAATTTAAGCTAAATTGCGATTAAACGAGAGCTAATTGATTAAATTGCATTAATATTTGAATTAACGAGACCGAGGCATTGCTGTGCGATTTAAATTCTTTTACACTAGATACATTGCAATTACTTTAATGAAATTTTTTAACAATATTGCTTTAACGAAACCATGGTAACATCTTTTAAGTTCGTTGCACACAACTGAAAGTTAGGTACCTATTTTAAAGAACTAAATGTTGGTTACACATTTTTTATGCGATTAATATTCACACTACCTAGATAAAAGTTGTCTTAGCAATAATGTGATCGACACTAGATCAGAATCATTTAACCAGATACCTTTTAATGAGATTAATATTAATTTTAACGAAATTGTAGGCTGCCATAAACGAAACCTAACACAGCGAAACGCAGTGCGATGTAAAACCACTTGTATAATAATATTATATTTATTAGTAACTTTAACGCAGCTAAAAGTCGTTTCAGCAAACTTTTATGAGGTTCGCGAACTAAAAAATGTTGATTAAACGAGAACGTATTGCTTAAATTGCAGTAATGTTTGAATTAACGATATCTAAGTTGTTGTGGTGATACATTTAAAGTCGTTTATACTAGATAAAAACTACTTTAACGAGATTCCCTAACGAAATTATTTTAATGATATTGCTTTAATGAAACGTAAAACCATGGTGACAACGTTTTTTTTAATTAATGAAAAAGCCATGTAAATTATTTAAACTTGCGTAAAAGTTATTATAAGGACGTTTCTCAAGATTGAAAACAGTTTTACTTGGAATAAAAACAGTTTAAACAAATTTATAAGTTATTTAAAAGAGATAAATGTTATACATTTTTTAAACTCTTAATATTTGTATTACCTAGATAAAAGCCGTTTTAGTGACACTAGATTAGAATCATTTTAAAGAAACAAAAAATCTCCTTTACGTAACCTATAAATGTTTAAATGAGTTATAAAATCATGTAAAAGGTAATAGAAGAACATTTAACAAGATGTAGTTATTTTAACGCAGCTAAACGTCTTTTAGGCAAAATTTAAAGTCGTATGTTTGCGAGCTAAATTTCGATTAAATGAAAAATTGTATTGATATTTGAATTAATGAGAAGACATATATTTTGGTGCTACTTAAAGTCGTTTATACTTGATTAAAATTTATTTAATTCTCCTTAAAATTTCTTAATGCAAATTGTTTTAACGATACTGTTTTAACGAAATTTAAATCATGATAACAAGATTTTTTAAACTAAAAGCCATATAGATTTTAAGACCACTTACACAATATTTTAAATAGTTTAAATGTGATTAGTCGATCGTTGAACACCATTGAACGTAGTTTTAACTAAGCTAAAAACAGTTTGAATAAAGTTAGAAGTTATTTAACGAGATAAATGTTGGTTAAGCTTCTTTTTATAGTATTAATATTTGTACCACCTACCGAAAAGCCGTTTTAGCGAGAATGAAAGTAATAGACATACATTTTTTAAGTGTTTCCTAAAGCAAACCTGACATTGTTTAAATATGAAATAACTTCAACTCCGCTAAAAGTTCTTTGGGCACAATTTAAAGTTGTGTTCGCGAGCTAAAAGTTAACTAAACGAGATCTTATTGCTTAGATTATATTTATTTTTTAATTAACGGGATAAAAATCGTTGTGGTGAGGTTTAAAGTCGTTTATACTAGACGAAAATTACTTTAACCATATTCTTTAACGATATTGCTTGAATTAAATGTCAAACTATGGAAACATAGTTTTTAAAGATTCTGAAAGTCATATAAATTTTACGGTCAGCTACACAAGGTTTTAAATCGTTTAAACGTGATTAAAAGTTTGTTAAACACCATTGAAAGTAGTTTTAACTAGACTAAAAACAATTGAAATAAAGTTCGAAGTTATTTTAATGAGTTAAATGTTGGTTAAATAACTATTATGCTATTAATATTTGTACAACCTACCTAAAAGCTGTTTTAACAAAAATAAAGGCAATTGGCAGTGGATTAGAATAATTTTAATCAGATACTTTTTAAATCGAAAGTCTTCTGAAGGAAACCTAACATTGTTTAAATGGGATATAAATAATTTCAATTTTAACGCAGGTAAAAGTTCTTTGGGAACAATTGTCGTGTTCTTGAGCTAAATGTTGATTAAATGAGAACTTATTGCTTAGATCACATTATTATTTCAATTAAGGTGTAAAAATAGTTGTGGTGAGATTTAAAGTCGTTTTGTATGTATAATCAGTAACCTCATTTACCTTTACTAGATGAAAATTACCTGAACTAAGTTCTTTAACAAAATTGCTCTAATAATATTGCTCTAATGAAATGTGAAGCCACGGTAACCTCTTTTTAGAAACAATCTGAGAGTCATGTAAATTTTACGTTTAGCTACACAAAATTTAAAATCGTTTAAATGAGATCAGTAGTAATTTCAACGAAATTGAGTAACATTGTTAATAAGAAT
Source organism: Agriotes lineatus (assembly GCA_940337035.1). Lineage (NCBI taxonomy): Eukaryota > Metazoa > Arthropoda > Insecta > Coleoptera > Elateridae > Agriotes > Agriotes lineatus. Next base: position 125,203,530 of record OW679199.1, read on the forward strand.
TATTTGATAGTTTGTAAAGAAAGGTTACTTTTGCTTTCTATATTGATTTGGTAGTAGAATAAGTTGTAGACATATTTAGAAAGTATGTTTTATAAAACAGCGTTATTATAGTTTGGCCGTGATTAGAAGTTCGTTGGACACAATTGAAAATAGTTGCAACTACACTAAAAGTTGTTCAAATAAAATTGGAAGTTATTTTAACGAGATAAGTGTTGGTTAAGCATCTTTTATGTTATTAATATTTGTTTATTTGCTATGGATAATGTCTAGGTATTCGGAGTACCAGATACCTTAAACACCGTACCTAGATAAAAGCCGTTTTAGCGATGATGAAAGTGATTGACACGAGATTATAATCAATTTATCTGATATCTTTTAAGATTACATTTAATTTTAAGGAATTTTTTAAAGAAGATATGAAGTTATTTTAATGACAGTAATAATATATTTATCATTTTTGCTAAGCATGTTAACTTTTAAAGCAGCTGAATATTGTGAATCAAAATTTAAAGTCGCGTTGAGAGCCAAATGTTGATTAAACCAGAGCTTATTGTTTCTTAAATTGCATTACTATTTAAATTAACTAAATAAAATTATTTGTGGTGAGGTTTAACGTTGTCGATACTAGATTAAAATGACTAACGAGATTTCTTAACGAAATGATTTTAACGGTATTTCTTTGACGACAGATGAAGCCATGATAACATTTTACACTCAGTTGCACAAGATCTAAAATCGTTTAAACGTGATTATAACTAAACACACAACTGAAAGTAATTTTAACTAAACTAAAAGCAGTTTAAACAAAGCTTGAAGCTATTTCAACGATAAATGTTGGGAAAATAATATTTATACTTACTATTAATATTCGCATTA
>OW679199.1:125204505-125313802 GCA_940337035.1 Agriotes lineatus
ATAAGCTTTGTAAATCAAGACATTTATCTATTATATTATAATAGTCTGTTTACTATATTCCTCTCAGACTCCTACCGCCCCAAATAGTTTTATAATCAAACTGGAGTTGTAGAAAAATAATGAATAATGTTCTTGCGTATTCTACTGATGAAGAATAGATATATAATTATCAAACATTTTGTGTGCAAGTGTTACCACTTCGTTAAATGTAGCCCCCTATTCAGCCCTCGTTAATTGTGATACCTACGCTACCTACCTGCGCAGGAGGTATTTTAATTCATATCTACCGGGTATTCCCCGATCCGTCACCTGGGGATGCACCGTCTAGGTCTAGGGGTACAATCTCTTCGGTGGGAATAAAATTTACTGTAACTTGAAGTTGACTTAACAAAATTTAAAGTCGCTTAAAAATCATGCAAACTACGATTAACGTCATTTTAGCACGGTAAATGTTTGACAAGGTATAAAGTCATTTATATAAAATTGGGTATTAGTTTATCGAAAGTAACAGTTGTTTTAACGATATTTTTAAGGATTAAAGGGCATTAAAAGTCTAGCATTTTCAGAAAGTAAGAATATTTAATTATCTAAACTGAATTAAACGTTGTTTTAACTAGTTAAAATTCGTATTACATATTTTGCCATATGTACATAAAATGTAAAAGTTATATAATTTATGTCACTTAAAGGTGAGATAAACGATATATATGTTGTTTAAATGAGATTAAAATCGTCTGAACGTGATTATAAGTACGTTGAACAACATTTAAAATAGTTTTCACTAGGCTACAAGCAACTTTGACAAAGTTCGAAGTTATTTTAACCAGATTAATTTTATTTTAACTAAATTCATATTTAAGTCGTTTTCAGCAAGATTTAAAAGGTCGTTTATACTACCTTAAAATTACTTTATCCACAATCACCTTGTAATTCAAGTTTTATCCACACTTATGAACCGTCTAAAGTACCACTTTATCCACTAGTGGAATAATGAAATTACTTTATTCCACTAGTGGGATAAAACCATATGTCACTTACTACTGCATTGTTGGTAGCACTGTCAAGCTATACCAAATTCGAAATTTGTAGGTTAAGTTTTGCATCAATCAGTGTCAAATAACAAACAAAACTTAACCTAATAACCTCTCGAATTTGACATAGACTGACAATACACTTCAGTACTGCCAAACGTATAGCATTTGATCTTTCGGTACTTTTCAAATTGTCACTATGACTTTTCATGGCTGTCAATACAAAACGTATGTTTTTTTAGATATTTATTGAGTTGTTGGATAAAACGTATTGCATTCGTGTTTTAATTGCGGGTTATCCACTTAAGAAAATTAAACGCTCAAACTGCGTTCTCGCGTTTAGACATTCTTGCGTGGATAAAACACCATCTAAAACATTTATACAATAAATAACTATTATTTATTATACACACTTTAATCTCTAGTTTCTCGTTGTTGAAGTAACTCTTTTTAGGGAATAAGGTTACGCTTTAGGGATTAAAGTTCACTCTAACTCCCTAGAGAGTCATGCATACCTTGATTGAAAATTAAGGGGTATTAAAGTTCTAACTAAAGGTTAGTGCGAAATTAGCTATAACTAAACTGAACGCAGTTTAAGCAAAGTTCAAAGTTATTTTAAGGAATTAAATGTGGTTTAAACATTTTTTATATTATTAATATTCGTTTTAGCGAGAATGAAAGTGATTGACCCAAGATTAGCATCCTTTTAACGACATACCATTTAAGGAAAATAAATTCATGTTAAGGGTATACAGAAAGTCCTCTAACAGAAACCCGGAATTGTTTATATGAGCTATAAACTTATTTGAATGATAATAAAAGTAGTTATTTTAACGCAGCTGAAAGTCTTTCAGGTACAATTTAAGCTAAATTGCGATTAAACGAGAGATTATTGATTAAATTGCATTAATATCTGAATTAACGAGACCGAGGCATTGCTGTGCGATTTAAATTCTTTTATATAGATACATTGAAATTACTTTAATGAAACAATATTGCTTTAACGAAATGGAAAATCAGGGTAACGTTTCTCAAGATTGAGAGCAGTTTTACTTGGAATAAAAACAGTTTAAACAAATTTATAAGTTATTTTAAAGAGATAAATGTTATAAATTTTTTAAACTCTTAATATTTGTATTACCTAGATAAAAGCCGTTTTAGTAAAAATTAAACTGATTGACACTAGATTAGAATCATTTTAACGAAACAAAAAATCTCCTTTACGTAACCTAGAAACGTTTAAATGAGATATAAAATAATGTAAAAGGTAATAGAAGAACATTTAACAAGATTGTAGTTATTTTAACGCAGCTAAACGTCGTTTAGGCAAAATTTAAAGCCGTTTGTTTGCGAGCTAAATTTCGATTAAATGAAAAATTGTATTGATATTTGAATTAATGAGAAGAAATATACTTTGGTGCTACTTAAAGTCGTTTATACTTGATTAAAATTTACTTAATTTTCCTTAAAATTTCTTAATGCAAATTGTTTTAACGATACTGTTTTAACGAAATTTAAATCATGATAACAAGATTTTTTAAACTAAAAGCCGTATAGATTTTAAGACCAGTTACACAATATTTTAAATGTCATTAGACGATCGTTGAACACCATTGAATGTGGTTTTAACTAAGCTAAAACAGTGTTAATAAAGTTAGAAGTTATTTAGCGAGATAAATGTTGCTTAAGGTTCTTTTTATAGTATTAATATTTGTACCACCTACCGAAAAGCTGTTTTAGCGAGAATGAAAGTAATAGAAATTGTTTAAATATGAAATAACTTCAACTCCGCTAAAAGTTCTTTGGGCACAATTTAAACCTATGTTCGCGAGCTAAAAGCTAACTAAACGAGAGCTTATTGCTTAAATATAATCTAAGCAATAAGCTCTCGTTTAGTTGTTTAATTAACGGGATAAAAATCGTTGTGGTGAGGTTTAAAGTCGTTTATACTAGATGAAAATTACTTTAACCATATTCTTTAGCGATATTGCTTGAATTAAATGTCAAACTATTGGAACATAGTTTTTAAAGATTCTGAAATTTTACCGTCAGCTACACAAGATTTGAAATCGTTTAAACGTGATTAAAAGTTTGTTAAACACCATTGAAAGTAGTTTTAACTAGACTAAAAACAATTGAAATAAAGTGCGAAGTTATTTTAATGAGTTAAATGGTTAAATAACTATGATGCTATTAATATTTGTACAACCTACCTAAAAGCTGTTTTAACAAAAATAAAGGCGATTGACAGCGGATTAGAATAATTTTAATCAGCTACTTTTTAAATCGAAAGTCTCCTAAAGGAAACCTAACATTGTTTAAATGGGATATAAATAATTTCAATTTTAACGCAGGTAAAAGTTCTTTGAGAACAATTGTGTTCTTGAGCTAAATGTTGATTAAATCAGAACTTATTGCTTAGATCACATTATTATTTCAATGAAGGGGTTAAAATAGTTGTGGTGAGATTTAAAGTCGTTTTACTAGATGAAAATTACCAGAACTAAGTTCTTTAACAAAATACTCTAATAATATTCTTTTTGAAAGAATCTGAGAGTCATGTAAATTTTACGTTTAGCTACACAAAATTTAAAAGCGTTTAAATGAGATCACGATATTGAATAACATTGTTAATAAGAATTATTTGATAGTTTGTAAAGAAAGGTTACTTTTGCTTTCTATATTGATTTGGTAGTAGAATAAGTTGTAGACATATTTAAAAAATATGTTTTATAAAACAGCGTTATTATAGTTTGACCGTGATTAGAAGTTCGTTGGACACAATTGAAAATAGTTGCAACTAGACTAAAAGTTGTTCAAATAAAATTGGAAGCTATTTTAACGAGATAAGTGTTGGTTAAGCATCTTTTATGTTATTAATATTTGTTTATTTGCTTTGGATAATATCTAGGTATGCGGAGTACCAGGTACCTTAAACACCGTACCTAGATAAAAGCCGTTTTAGCGATGATGAAAGTGATTGACACGAGATTATAATCAATTTATCTGATATCCTTTAAGATTACATTTAATTTTAAGGAATTTTTTAAAGAAGATGTAAAGTTATCTTAATGACAGTAATAATATATTTATCATTTTTGCTAAGCATGTTAACTTTTAACGCAGCTGAATATTGTTTAAGCAAAATTGAAAGTCGCGTTGAGAGCTAAATATTGATGTAACAAGAGCTTATTACTCCCAGGTGGTGTAGCTTGAACAAGCGTCCACGTTCGATCAGCAGAATTAAGCAAGGCTCCTTCTGGTCAGAACTTGGATGGGAGTTCCATGGCTGCTTCTCTCGGCGCCTCATGATACGGCTGTCACGGAAATAGTTGGTCCCGGATGTCATAATAAGATCATAACAGTCGTTAATGGGGTTGGAAGTCCCCATAAAATGTAGTGACGCCTATAATTGGCCTAACGGCAGTTGGCTGAGTACCAAAATAAAATAAAATAAAATAAAATTACTTAAATTATATTAATGGTTGAATTATCGAGATAAAATTTGTTGTGGTCAGGTTTAGTCGTTTCTACTAGATTACAATTATTTTAATGAGATTCCTTAATAAAATTATTTTACCGATATTGCTTTAACGAAATGTAAAGTAATAATAACAAGTCTTTTAATAAACCGAAAAGTGTCATAAATCTTATGGCCAGGTATACAAGATTTAAAATCGTTTAAACGAGATTAAATTGCCTTGTTACTAAAATCCATATCGTTTGAACATCGTGTGATGTGAGGGAGGCTATTTCGTTAGAAAATCAGCGATGTCGTCCTTAATGTGTAATAATTACTTTGTAAACAGAAGTTAATTTTGCTTTTTGTATTGATTTGGCAATAAAATTTGTACAAGCAGTTAAAAAATATATTTAATATTAAGGCGCCATTCTGAGTGAGCTTGGGCGTTATTATGTATAAATTCGTTCCTAGTAATTACCACATAGGTGCCTCTTACCTCTTTACCTGGAGTAAACTCGTTTATAAAATTGCGTTCCAGTTTTTTTCGCAAAATTCATTAAGATAATTTAGCTTATGACTATCATCATTGTACCAACTTAGCAGTTATATAAATAACGAATTTTAGTAGCTGGAAATTGCTTTGAGAACTCATGAAATTGCTTGCAAAGTTGATACTTTCTCGCAGTTTTGTTGTAATTGATATGAATTCCTACTACGCAATGTTTACAAAAAACTTGCATTACACTGTAAATAGAGTCGTGTTCAAATAAATCTGCAAAAATGTAGGTTGCGTTAAAAACTAAACAATATCTTCATGATTTTTTTGAAAAAATATAATTACTTTTAAAATTTGATAAACAAATTAAATTTGTCACTTTTTCTGATAGCATGAAATCCATGGAGATATCGTTAAATTTTTAATACAACCCATATTTGAAAAAAAATCCGAAATTTGTTTGAACACGTTTGTACTATATAATAGAGCAGTTTGATGGGTTTCTTAGTTCTTACTGAAGCTTTTGCAAATTTACAATATTAACATTTTAAAGGTAGCACCAAACTCTTAACTCGGTAACACATTTTGAAACATATTATTACTCTCAATTCTGCTCTTTAGAACTAAATGAATTTGAAATTTTAATTTTTTTAAAACAGCTTAATTTTTACGGACATCAGTGCTTCAGATGAAGACGATAGAAACTTTACTGAAAAAATTACATTATAAAGAACTGAAATAACCTTTTCGTATTATTCAATATTGACAATATTGAAGTTTTGACTGTAATTAATCTAAAAGATTTGTAGCACCACGTATTACCACTTTTCTCCTATAGATTCTCGGTTTAATTGAAATTTTCTAAACAAATTATTAAGTTTTTGGCTTGTTGCTTCACTCACACGTAAATAAATCAAAGAGCTGTGTATATTAAAACTTATTTAATACTCAAACGTATATAGATACACAACTTTGAGAGATTTGAGAGATTGACCCAACCCCTTTTATATAGTGCTTTCTCTGACAAGGGGCAGTCCCGGTGTTGACATTCTTCTAGTCATTGCAATGTCCGCGAGATGTTTGCAAAGTCCTTGCTACAAGTATTTAATAGTAAATATATTGATATCAATAAATTATATCACTTTAAATAATTGCTCTAATGGAAAAATAGCAATGTTGAATTAAATATCCTAGTAATTAATTATAGCTGGATGATAATTAGATATTTTTGAATTGTTCTAACGAATGAAAAACCTAACTGAAGCACGATCTGCAAAACGATTAATTAATTTAGATACGTTACATAATTTGGAAAACATCGTAATTTACAAGTTGTTTTTGTTTTATTGCGATATAATCACGTGTGTTTTTGTTTCTGGCGGTTACGCAGATACACATTTTTAAATGTTTTATTTTGTATTAAAATTAATTGTGAAAAAGGATGTTGCTCTACTGACACGATAAAATTTATTGCTAGAGTATCTAACTGACATTCAAAAAGGAAGAAAATTCCCACATTAACCTCCACATAGCAGCAACGAAAAACGTAGCCAATGACATTTAAACTTTGCCCTATATTTCCATGTGGATATCTTATCGACTGCCTTGAATATGTGCTGCTGAGCCATCCCAATTTCATCCGTCTTTGTCTAGACCCCTGCATTGTTTACTTGGATTAACAATCTGGTCAATAAACTTTTTTATACACAGAAAGAGTAAACTCGAAGTGCTCGAGCACTGCGGCTATTTTAAGCAAACATGTTTTTTATAATAATCCATGCTTTCGTTGCAGCTACTTTAGTAATATTTTTCCTTTTTCATCGTTTGATGGGCACTAGTTATTCCTTAATGTTTTTTAATGGAACATCCATGTTTAGAGTGCAACGTCTGCCCGCTATAAGTTCATCGATAAAAACATAAACTTCGCAACAGCACTCGTTTTATTACTTAAAACAGTCGATAATCTAGTGGATAGCGAAATATTTTGAAAATGAATAGCTGTTACTCACATAAGAACTCTAAACATGAGCTAAAAATAATTAGTCATATGAGACAATCTGTCTTCAGAATTTGTATCAGTCCTCATTCTTAATTTTATTAATTTTATGATTTGTATTACCCCAATGGGGCTTTAGAAAGCTTTTTACGCTTTTTGATAGTTACTAAATTAAAGCTTAAACATTTTCTGCGGTAAAACAACATGTAACCACTTTTGCATTAATTGCAATAAATCTATACTGCATATGTTTCCCAGCAACTGAATAATGTATTCCAGAAATTTTGAACCTTTCGTAAAACCACATGTAGACACAAATTTTCAAGGTTACATCACGTAATCTTTCAGCATGTGCGATAACAAACAAAGGAATTTGGGAACCCGGAATTGAGCTAATTTAATACATTTACTGCGTTTAATTTTAAGTTTTAATGTAAACAGCTGTAAAAAATAATCTAGCAAATATTAATATTTCCGCAACAAATTATAATACAAATATCCAAAACATTTGTCCAGTGTACTATTAACGTGTTGAACATGCGAGGTCTAGAAGAAATGAAATTTTGCAGTAATTTTATTTGCCTAAGCTCATGATTTGCCATTTTTCTCGTCTGTATCTACTAGTGGCGGGCGGGTGTTCATCCTATCAAGCACTTCTTCATTTGTTACTCTTTATACCCAGCTTATTCTTAACTTCTTCCTGTACTGCCACATTTCAGCAGCCTGTAGTTCATTTAAACCGTCTTATAGTTGTGTAAATGAGAAGTTTGTTCACTTACCCATGTCATAAGCCATAAGTGAGCTTGACTTAACCTTATACTACTACCGAGAACAAAATAAGTAACACGTGTTTACTAAACATACCTATACTCAAATGCGTTTCGAAGGCCGACTATCTAACTGTGAAGACGTACTTTTGTTACACTTAAAAAAAGCAATTAAACAAAAAGGCGCTTGAATATTACGGCAAACAATCAACAAAACCCAAGATCTTATTAGATTTAGCTCTTCACAATTTGCCCCGGCCAAAGTCAATCGAGAAACGGGCGGGTTAGTCTAACGATAAGTTGGGGCTAGATAATAGTTCATAATAGTCGAATTCAACGGCGCTACACGCTTTCGATCTTGAAGTCAATATTTCTCCTCCAAAGTGCAAAACAGGGATCATCCACTTCTTCAGAAAGTGTGTTCACCAGTTGCTTCCCACAGGAACATATATTTGATGTATATCATATTCCTCCTGCTAGTTGCTTACAATTGAAAGAACCAGCACAAGTAAAACAACAGCGGATTTTAACAAACATATAAACATTGGTTGTTTGAATTCTCATGGAATTACTCATGCATAAACCGTATAAGCCCTGGTAGGCACTACCATAACTACAAGCTCAAATTATAATCTAACATCAACCAGTCAATGCCGGGTTAATTTGTTATCGCACGAAGCCCCGACGGGGCTAAATATTTAATGAGGCGTATGAAACGCAACTTGAATAGTTTACTTTTAATAGACCAAATCGTTTATAAATGCTATGCACTTTTTTCGACCACATTGTTATATGCATAAACAATATTACAGTGTAAAGAAAAATTGCACAAATGTAAAAATTCACTCCGCCAAGGAATCTATCAGTCCATCCGGCTTGAGCCTGTACAGAATTATTATGAATAATTTAAAGGATATATGGTTTCCAGGGCACACAATTAATTGACCCGCTTTTAACCGCCACGACTGATTGCGTCCATACTGCCAAGTGCAGGGAAAGTGTAATAAAATTTGTCAGTCCGTGGCCCATTTTAATGTAAAACACATCGGTTGCCTGAGTGGTCTTGGATATAATCAGATTTCGCTCCGAAATTCCGTTTTTTTCTTTTTTGGAAATAACAATATAGACGGCATGGGTTTTTAAAAATTTCTATAACACTACAAAGGGCGTCAAAGGGTCTTTAATACAACGAACATGGGCGTAGCCAAGGTGGAACAGGGTGGGGCTACGTTTCCTCTTAAATTTGGTGATTTTTTGCAGGTTTGCAAAGAAAACGTAGTTAAATTAGGATTTAGAATCAACTCTTGAAGAGTGAAGAAATAAGATTTAATAAAGCAGTGGAAACAGATCGAATACGCGCAAAGACCTTCCTTGCATGCCTGGTAACGTCTTCGTTTACAAAGATTTTGAAAGCAATTAATAAAGTAATGCATTAAAGGTGTCTGATTTTTTTACTGAGTACCTAAACTTCATAGAGAAACAATGCTGGGTGTACATAGGGAAGCAAAACTCTAGGAGATTTGAAGAATCCTTGTCAGGGACATGAGCACTTGGGCACAATAATTCAATAATAGTTACGTCTAATGACAACTTCACAAGCACCAAAATGTCGCTTGATGCGGACAACAGCCAGCGTAAACCTTCCCCAGCAATAAGGCGAAAAACGGCAGCCTCCAAAACATAAAAGAAATAGAACCGGTAGAGCCAGGATGAAGATAACGAGCACGAGGTCTCAAAAATGTGGTTACAAAACTCCAAACTCACGACGTAAAATAAGGGCTACGAGGAAACAGCTGCAAATACCTCAAATATAAGTACAATCTCTAAACCAAATAGCAATTATAAAAGACCAAAAGACTACCCCATAGCTGGAATGAGGGTTGAAGAGAGACATCATAACTCTTTCAGATATCGAGAGTTTTTGCAGCAACGAAACGGTCAGACGACGATCACGGCGCGGAAAATAGCACGATAGATATATTTGGATGATATTCGCTATGACACTACATACGATTGTATGTATTTCTTCTTTGAGCCGCCCCAGCCACCACTTCTTCGGCCTTCTACATGGGCGTCATTTTTCGGTGCTGAGACGCAATGGAATCTTCGCCGCTTCTGACCACTTGTCTATACCATCTTCGCGGTAATCGGCGCAATGCCCATCCACTTCCTGACATCTTCGTTCTTTGCATGGTTTTATCTCGTCCAATCTATAGACCATCTTTGGCTAGCGTTGACCCATAGTGAAGCCACTGGGAAAATGACGATCTTGTATATCTTCGTATAGAACTTCGGTGATATGACACCGCCTTATCCAGGCGGCATTGGTTTGAGCTAGGGTTTCATATAAGGTGTCACTGTCGCTACTAATAATAGAGCCGAGTTACTTGGACTGAGTGACTTTATTCAAGTCTCCGCTGTCTGTATTGATGGTTTACCCGTCTGGGGCCCACATTCCATATACTCAGTCTTTTTCATGTCAACTCGAATGCCGCATCTAAGCAATCGGGTTTTCTACTGCTGTGTTAAGTCTTGAAGCTGTTGGTGTACTTCGTTCTCTAGAAACGCGTCCTTGGTGTGGAGAAAGGAAGATTAGTAGAAGGTTGGATGTTGGCTGTTACTTAATACATGCAGAGAACCAACAGAAGAGGTCAGAGGGGCGATTCTTGGTGTACGCAGATGGTAATGGAGAAAAGCTGTGACGCTGGTGATGTTGCAGTAGAGCAGCTGGATCCACTTGGCATATGTCCCAGAGCAATCGAAGGGCGTACCAGATAAAATCAAGCATTATTCTGTCGAATGCCTTCTCAACGTCTAAGATCGTCATGTGGATGGCTTATTCTTCTCCCAATGCCTCTTCAGGAGCAGTTGACCGACATAGATGGCGTCTATCATGCTGATCTTGCGCGTCCTAGCATACAGCACGCGTTCTAAGACCTTCATGACGTGGTACATAAAAAAAAATTGAGTAGCGCACGACATTACCCTTGCCTTTTCATATGGGTACTGTCGTGCTGATTTTCCAAATCGGTGAGCTAAACCTTTGTCAACCATACGATTAAAAACGACAGCAAAGATTTCGGCGCATCTGCGGACGAGAACTTTCCATATTTCGGTAACGATATCATCCGGGTCAGTCGATTTTCCATTTTCATCTTCTTGATGACGGCTTCAACTTCTTCTATGCTACCAGCAATGGGATTTGCACATTGAGTCGGCTGGTGGGAGGATTTATCATTGCAGATTCTAGACAAGTAGTCGTCTTAGCGCTGAAGGATGGCGGCAGAGTATCGTAAAATCTTATGGCTGTCGTTTCCTGGGTGCAAAGGTTTATCTACAATATCCCTTCGTTATTCTTATCTGAGAATTGTATCCACCTACTTTTCAGTCATTTGCTTTTCGGCATCCAGGATAACCTGTAAAACCATGCAATTTCAAATTCACTCATGGAACTGTAGTCTATTATTCAATACTCTACATTTTAATATTGTCAGCTCTCTTTTTCTTCTATGTAGGCTAAATGTGTGTTTCTTCGCTAGTACTTGTCAGGTGTTTTATCTCTTTCGTAGTCATCCAACACTTCTGCTACTTATAGGCGACTTGTCTCTGGTAATATTCACTATTCTGCTTTCCGCCATTCTCTTTGTGTATATATTCCATTCTTTTTTTTCTTCCAAGGACTCAGTCATTAATATTCTTTATTTTATCCTATTATGTTATTATGACAATAACTCCTTCGCAACGAGTTGCGTTAAGATGCATTTAACAACACTAGTGTTGTTAAGAAAAATAACATAACGATACTTTATTAGCATTAATCACATGTTGACAGCACTGAAATGTATTGTCAGTCTATGTCAAATTCGATGTTAGTAGGTTAGGTTTTGTTTGTTATTTGACACAAACTGACGCAAAAGTTAACCTAAAAATCTCAAATTTAACATAACCTGACAGTGCTACCACCAATACAGTATTGAGTTTTTATTTTACTAGTGATACCACCACTCGCTGTTGTGTCATTAATAACCATTTTTCCTATTTTTTCAAGATTAGTATTTTAGGATAAAATAAACCGTGTTACGATATACGTAACGTTATTCGCTTTCTACATTACTCGAGAATTTTAAAGAACTCGCTCCTAACGTCGCTCGTTCATTCAAACTATTCTCTTGTAATGTAAAAACCTTGATAACGTTACTTGTATCGTAAATTACTATTATATGACAGCGTCGTCTGACGTTTTCGCTTCTTTCCTCTCAAAAAATGTTTTCCTTTTTCGGGCTATTTTAATTTGGTACTTTCAAGCAGTCTCTTGGTTTTCGCTGTATCCAATCTGGTGTCTGCGGTCATAACCAGTCTTACTTACTGATTTTCGTCATAGCCGACCTTACTGCAGATTTTCATATTCTATGCATTTCGCTATTCTATTTCCTTTTCCAATATGTTGCCTTACTTCCGCTTATATTTACCTGTAGCTAGATATTTCTATTTTTAGATACTTAAATTCAATTTATGGTTGGATTACCTTATCATAAATAGTAAGTTTATATCTGCATCGTTTTCGGGATATTGTCATATCTACATTTTGTTTTTTCAATGGAAATAGCTGTATTCAAAACTTATCCATTAAATTAAATTGCTACAATTCTCTCTGGGGATTGTTTTCACTGTCGGATACTAGCACTACATCGTCTGCATAACTAATATCTCGATCTCTTTATTATCCATTCGATATCTTTTCTCATTTTGGACTTAATTATTTCGTCCATTATTAATACACTAAATAATAGTGGACTAAGACAGTCACCTTGTCTGATGCCATTCTCTACTGATATTGAATTCATTAATTTTCTGTTTGCTCTGGCTTGTATTTGGTTTCTGGTATAGATATTCCTTTTCTATGGTCTTTATGAAGACCATGAGTATTTGTGTGTCGCATAAAAGATAACATAAGTGATATCAGCGTATACTATTAATTATTTTAATCTATTCAACAAAAGTATTTCCATAATAATGGTGTTACGTTATTCTAACTTATGATAATAATTGTTATGCCACAAGAACCAGTTTCCTAACCTACTGATAGGGTTATCTCTTGAAAATGATATTACAATTTAATCAAATCATTAGAAGAGCCAATAGGTATACAATATACTTATGTATGATTAGGTAATTACTATCAATCCAAATGCGTAAATAAAAAGCATTTTTTTTTGCTTCTTGCTCTTTTTTTATACTTTAGTCATTGTGTTCCTACTGAATTATTGTACTCGTAATTATTCTTGCAATCATTTATGTTTTGTACACAAAATTAATCCATGTTTTCTATATCACAGTTGCCCTTTCCTGTTTTATGTTAGTGCAGATATGGATTTTAAAAGAATATTAGTATTTAATTTTAAATATAATTAGAGTGATATGTCGATTACTTTTTTTTATTAGGCACATTTATTTTAAACAACTTGGAGTTGTATTATCGATATAAAGCAATATTTGACAAGTGCATAGGAGTTAATGTCCTGTAACAGTAAAACACGATGAATTATTTGTTTGTATACAAAAACTACATTTTACACTTTATTTACAGGTTGGATAGGCCTAATTCTTCTAGTGGTATTTTGCTTAAACGCTGGCTATGGCGGCATATGCTTGGGCTACTGCTGGGATATTCTGGAGGAAAGGTTTCCTGAGCACAGGGCCAAGACAAGAAATCCCTACGCAACTATAGCTTACCGAGCAGTTGGCAGATGGGGGAGGTAAGGCTTAATTTGCATTTTTAAAGCTTATAGGGCAATATTATTTCTAAAAATTACTTGGAATAGAAGTTAAACCGTAGAAACACAGTGAATAAACCAATAGACAATTAATTTATTGTATTCTTCATTAATCAAGATTGATACCAAAATTTTCCAAAATCGCAAACTATCGTAACTATATGGCCACATTTGAGGGCCGACTAGCTCAGTGAAAACGGTGTGGATTTTTTTAAATCTTGAAAGATTAGCCAAACTCACAATAATCTGAAATAGAGTTAGTTACATCTGAAATAAAAAATAGATTTGCAGTAACTAAAACACACATATCAATAACAAAATATACAATAGTCAACAATATATTTAAAGAAAAAAGAGTTTTTACGAATTCAAGAGTTAACAGCTAGCATTATATATCACAGTTAAAAGTAATCAAATATTAAGAGCATAGAGTGCACTCCATATAACGATACTGTATCTAAATTGGTATACACACAAGTAACACATATATTCGAGGAGATGTAAAGGATCCTAGTCGAATGCGTTGGCACTTGGAGCAGTGATGCAATGAGCGTAACGTGCAATGACACGAATTAAAATCTACAATAAATTGGGAGTAGTTACATGGCATCCACATTTAAAAAAATGCCTCCAATTTGCTCTGGCACCGACTTGCAAAGTACCCTTCAATATTATTGTAAGGGCGACGATTCGGACAGACACGTGGCCCCAAACTGAGGTTACAAAACTCTAAACCCACGACGTAAAAAACACCTACAACAGCTTTGGGAAACCAAGGAAAGAAGCTGGAATATATAATGAATATAAGTACAAACGCTACTAATTCCAAAAAGCGAGAATAAAGGAACATACCGCAAAGATTGAATGAGGGTGATATGAGACATCTTTCGAATATCGGGAGCGTAGGGACGGACAGTTAACTTCACTCATGGCAAAACATTTTAGAGCCAACCAGCAACAGCACGGTCAAAGCGAAAATCAAGACTCAGAAAATTCAAAAAATATGTAATGCAACTATAGCGCGACACATATAGCTTTTTGACCGTAACAAGCTTGATCGTAACACCTGGTGAAATTAAAATTATTTATAACCGTGTTTTTAGTACATTTGGTACATGTCCTTGATCTTAAAAAAGTTGCTGTACCTCACAGCCATTAGGTCGACTATAGAATTTAAATGTAAATTAAAATATTTTATTATTTATCACAAGTCATATAGAAGATGAAAAGATAGGTCTTACAAACAAATTTACAGATAAAAATAGGTAGTTGCATTTATATATTTATTTGCTATCAACAATACATTTTTCTACTTTTACAGCATTCTGGTATCTGGATGCATTCAATTTACCCTATTTGGTGCTGGAACTGTATATCTACTACTATCCTCCCAAATAATCCAGGAACTACTAGAACACATTTTTCCGAGGCTAAGCTTTTGCTTTTGGTTTTTCTTAATAGCCGGTTTTCTCACACCAGCTATGTGGCTAGGGTCACCAAAAGATTTCTGGTAGGTATTCGTTGCATTCCCTTTGTTAATTAATCGAAATATATGTTTTTGTTTGCTTTACTTAGCAGTACACAAACGTATAACCTTTCAGGGCCGTAGGTCTTTGCGCGACATTAACAACAGCCGGTGCCTGTGTTCTGATGTTCACCCAAATCGTCATGGATGGCCTTGGCAGCTCTGCCCCAGTTCCACACAAAGTTCACAATTTCCAAGACTTCTTCATTTCGTTTGGGACGTTGCTTTTTGCGTTTGGAGGAGCGTCCACTTTCCCAACGATACAAAATGACATGCAAGATAAAAGGAAATTTCCAACTAGCATTGGCATCGCTTTTTGTGGTAGGTATAGGTACAGTAAACTAAAACCACCTTATTAGCGCAATTTTTCCAGTGATTTTGGCTCTCTACTTACCTGTAACAGCAGGAGGATACTTGGTATACGGGGAAGATGTCGAGCCGAACATAGCGATGTCGTTATCCAGAAATTACCTGGTTATGCTGGCGAACATTTTGATGGCAGTGCATCTGATTCTAGCTTTCCTAATTGTCATCAATCCCGTTTGCCAAGAATTGGAAGAAATTTTTGATGTGCCTCACTGTAAGTTTTATCCTGTAAAGAAGGACATACAATTTCTTATGACTCGTTGCAGATTACCACTGGAAACGATGCGTCTTGCGAACTGGTATGATACTGGTGATGGTGTTTATTGGAGAAACAATCCCAAAGTTTGGAAAGATTCTTTCTCTTGTTGGTGGATCAACGATAACTTTGTTGACTTTTGTGTTTCCACCCTACTTTTACATGAAGCTGTGCAGACAGAAAAGTCCAATGTGGCCTGAAAGGTAGTTTATAGCATACAAAAAACAGACAGTGGATTTAATAAAATACTTTGTAGGATAATACCGACTTACATTAAAGTCTACCTCTGGGAACTCATCATTATTGGTTTAGTAGGAGGTTCTGCGTCGACATACAGTGCCCTTAGAAACATATTCTTTACTGGAATGGCAAGACCTTGCTACTGGCATTAACTTGAAACCACTAGAATATTAGATTTATGAAATGTGATATTTATATTTTTATACGATTATAACAATTTGTATACGAAACGTGCGTAAGACTACTCACATACTTTAATATGTATCAAAATATACTAAAAGTACTTAATAAGTGCGTTTTTATTACTAAATAATTATGCTCAAAAGTTATGACCTGATCCTACACATATCATTAGGTAACAACAATCTACAAATGAATTTATCTAAAAATTGATAAATATATGAAAAAGGGAAAGGAGTTTGTCGTTCTTTATCTTGCGTGCTTTGAAAAACAATATTTTGTTGCCTCTTGACTTGACTGTAAGAGGCACTTTACCTATCTTTGAAAACCATTTTTAACTCTAACTTCGTTATCTGTAAAATTTTTTGAAATTTTAGGTTATTATCTGAAAGAGAATTAAAAAGCACAACAATAATATACATCAAAGGTTTTTGGTAGTCATTAACACGTGCAATTATCAACTAGCCATGATCACAAAAACAATGGTCATCTAGTAAAAAACAATGATAAAACAATTAATGACATTAGTGATGTGACGTTAGCGCCGGCCGAAATCGTATTTTTACGCATTGGAATGCTTTCGAATTTGACCGCCGCCAAAACTTCGTCACAAATTATCTGAAAGCATCGCCGAGGCACGAAGAATCAATCGAGGTGCGCAGAGGTCACGAGCCGTCGTCGTTCAGCGCATCCCTGCCTAAAATCCTGCACAAATTACGGCGTATGGTAAGGTATAAATAAGAGGTATCGTACGTTGTGAGGAGGACTTGCATCCAGCGTTCCGGAGCGGCGCTCCCGCCTTGGGCCTCCTAGGGCTCAAGTCCTGGTCCCGTCCGAAGAACCTTTTGACTTTCAGTCTTGGAATCAATCTGTCCCAGAAATTCCCAAATTCCTGCTAGAGATCAAAGTGGCTCATTGATTTAAATGCCTGTGGTCTCCACCGAGCCGATTCAGGAGTTATCTTGTCTAAAACTCAGACGTGGTTCGTTGTTTTATACGCCTGTCTGTGGTTTAGATACTTTTTTTCTTCGAATTCGACGTTGTCTAAAACTCGTACGTGGTTCGTTGTTTATACGCCTGTTAAGGGTTTTAGACCTCCTCGAAACCGATTTCCGACAACATTCACGTAATTCATTTAAAAGGCATTTTAAAAGCGAGGCCCTCCAGGTCTGTGCATAAACTTGAACCATTTGTGAGGTTAGGTGCCCGCAACGAAACCCCCGTAATTAACGTACCCGTAAAGATTCAGAGCTTCACTCACCTTGAGGAATCTCGTTTTGCAGTTTTCCTATGCCTTCCGCAGTGCCCCAATTCACAGCGTATAATCTCCCCGAGGTCTAAGCCGAAAATTGTGAGGTTAGCTTTGAACTAGAAGCAATTCATGTAGCTTAAAGGAGGTTTTACTCACCTTGAATAACGTAACTAGAGAGCTCCCAGTTATTATCTAGAAGCCCCCTTGAATTTAAGTAACAGCTTGAAAACGCAAATTTGGCTTAAAACTCATCAGTTGGCACAGATAATATTTAATTCCGCCGTCTTTTCACTTATCACACGAGAGTTTACGGGCACTGCAGAATAGCTTCGACGCACCGCGGTTACGCCTTACATAAAGTTCAATCTCAACACCCCCGAAATAAGAACAAATATAACTTTATTTCATGCCCACGATAAAAATAAACAAACTTAACCTAGTTTCTGTTTCCAGTTTAGCCGAGTAGAGGACGCTCCCCTAACTACGAGCTCCCCCGTTTTACGCACGAGGTTGTACGACCGAGGAAGTATCGTGGCTTGTCTAACCCAGTAGGCGCTAAGAAGACATTAAAATCCAGATCTTTTATTTGAAAATACACGGAATATTTTAGTTATTATTTTAAACTCTAAATAGGTATATAAAATAAACCGCTTTATTTGATGTGTACTTGATTGTATATTTGAGTTGAACAGACTGAACCCTGGCATCTGCTATCTGGCTGTAAAATTCTCTTTGAAAATTTCATTAACAGTGGTAATTACTCATTGCTCGAAAATGCAAATAATTAGTAGGTTCAGACTGTTATAGACATAAGAATTTTTTCTTTTATGTTTAAGAAAATGGCGCTACATAACGAATTCTCCAATGCTGAAAGGTTTGTTATGTCACAGCATTTTTGTAAGCACAAAAGGCAAAAAGCTGATGTCACCAACGTCATTAATTGATTTCTTATTGTTGTTTACTAGATTACAATCATTACCCATTGTTTTTGTGATCATGGATACTTGATAATTGCACGTCTTAATGACAACCAAAAACCTTTGATAGGCATTTTAAGGTAAACGGTTGCTCTTACGCTCCTGAACTGAGAGTACATTATTGTTGTACATTTTAATTCTCTTTCAGACAATAACCTAAAATTTTAGAAAGTGTTACAGATAACGAAGTTAGAGCTAAAAAAAGTTTTGAAAGATAAGTAAAGTACCCCTTACAGTCAATTCTAGTTTATGAAATGTTTCCTATTAGTGAACTACAAAATAGTAAGTATGTATACCAAAATTTAAATCGATATCGCTATATTTGTGGAAACTAACAAAACAAAATAAAAAATAACAAATTGAACTTTGAGGCCCTATAACTTCTTACTGAAGGGACTTTGCACTAAGGTATATTAGGTTTAGTCGATTTATTATGACGTAAGGAATCTATGACTAATCGGTGTACTATTCGTTTTGGGACACCCTGTATATTTGGTGTGATTGCTTTTTGTGTTACGTTTTATGCTTTATCTGCGTAACTATATTTTGTATTAATTGGTGTACTTACCCGGTTGTTTCGGCAGCCATTTTTTGATTGCATTG
This sequence comes from Agriotes lineatus, assembly GCA_940337035.1. NCBI lineage: Eukaryota > Metazoa > Arthropoda > Insecta > Coleoptera > Elateridae > Agriotes > Agriotes lineatus. Next base: position 125,223,432 of record OW679199.1, read on the forward strand.
GCATGTTGTACGGCTGCTTAAGTAACCACTTTTTCTTGTGCGTAATAACTTAGATCCTAACTTCGATTTGATTTGCATTACCTATTTGTTAGAATTTGTGATGTGGTTATGCTACTGTCCGCGGGAATATTGCTGTGATTAATTTAGTCGCCCACTTCAACATTTAATTATATAGTTCAGGGTTCCGGACCGCTAGCAAGTCGATTGCTTGAAACATCACAGACCATACAATGAATTTCCTGTAGGATTTATTACAATCCTTTGCAAGGCCTTTCAAAATGGAATATTTCACCCCTCTGAAATTTTGCGCGACATAACAGCGACTCAATAAGTTAATCTTCGGGGTTTACCGTTAGCCTTATCCTTGCGCCGCTCTGACCCCGGGTTGTTCTGCCTCACAGAGTACGTTTTAACATTTAGGGCTATATACATTTGTTTGCAGATTTATTTAAACATGACACGTAATGTATAGATCTCCTCTTTATGGAGACCGCTATAGTAATTGTTACAGGCCGAAATCGACTTTAACGACACCGCGCTGGTATATACAAAAAGTCACGTAAAAGCTAGACGGTCGGCACGAACGATAACTTTCAAAATCGGGACAATGACTCTCCTAGGACCGCTGCCCTGCCCGTAACAAGATATGCCGACTAGACATCAGTGGAGCAAATGGTGGTCTTACACGAGATTACCTACGGGCAACGGCCTAAGGAGCGGCAAACAATGATAAATTTTATTGAGCGCCACACAGTTTCATCCATAAAAACGGATATGCCAAGATAAACCCAGTATGAAACCGAGAAATTAATGTGCCTACATTCCAACTTTACACCGAAATCCAAACCTAAACGGAAGTAGAGTATTTGTGCACAGCCTAACGACTTCCAACACTGCGGTGACGAGCGCACTGACTTACCTGCGACGCTTAAGAACTCCTCTCAGGCTTCACCTTACATAAATCTGACACAGTGTATAATTCGACCTGAAAGTAAGCATGCACAGGCTCGTGGAAAAAATCATAAGACAACATACAGTAAACCGATCTATTGGTCTAGCACAATACAAAAGCGCCGACGTTGTCAGAGTACACAGAGAATAAAAACCAAAGAATGGGCACTATAACTAAAAAGCCCAGCTGGGGGTTGTTTTACCTCTAAACTATTGTGGGATTGTAACAATTGGTACACTGCCCCAGCGCAGGTGGCTGGCAATATTTGTATTGAAGAGCGTTTGCTAGTGTTTGCGCACAGCCCAAGCGGACTGGTGATTCAGCGCATGGATTTTAGTTTGCAAGCAACCCACGATACAGAAATTATTAATTATAAACAGTCCAAGCTGACGGCTGGTATTTACATGAATGGTTAATTAGCATCAGCCGAAGCTGACGGCTGGTATTACAGGAATTATTACTTATAAACAGCTTACGCTGTCGGCTAACATTTGTTCTAAAGGCACGAAATTGATAACTTATATTGCTACACAAGAAGCGCTTGCAGTCACAGCCGGGAACTAACTAACTCAAGCCAACGCTGTTCCCGCCCGACGCGCTAGGAAAGCGGTGTGCAGGGGAAACCTGTTTGCCGCATGGCCTGAGCACCTGTAGCCAATCACGAGGCGAGGAAAGCTCGCCGTGAACTCGGCTCGACGAACTCTCTAGAAAAAGGCCGCTTGCCAAATCTCAATTAGTAATTAGGAACGAAGCTACCCAAAACGAGTGCCTTACAGAAAATTGTGAATCGCTAGCTGCCTGCACACAATTTGATAATCAGAATCTTTGAATCAAAAATACTCCAAAAAATGGCACATTTGTAGAATTTTAAAATGTCTTGACATAATGTACGCAACTCTATCTTCTTGTAATATGTCGAACTTGTGTATTTATGAGCCGGGTTCCATAGTTCAGTGGTAAGCATTCTGGCTACTGATCTAATGGTCGAGAGTTCGATCCCCGATCCCAGTGAGGTTTTTAAAATAAAAAAAATGCTAATGAAAACCTCTACAGAATGCCATAATTCGGAATTGATGTAAAGCCGTGGATCCTATGTTACTTCGATGTGTAGCATGTAAAAGATCCCTTGCTAAGGTTGGAACTCCTTAGTCTCGCCAAAATTCTAAGTAGTACTAAGGTACTTTGTTCTCTGCATGCCTAGACCTTATCCACGGGTTTGACAAGAAGGGCCTATGAACGCCTACTTGATAGACATGAGTCTCCCCACAACTAACACCACTACTACTGTGTATTTATGAAGTTTGTTGGATTATTTATGTATGTTTATATGGGTTTTTACGCTATGGTTTGGTATGCACTATAGAACCGATTTTTAATAAATTTCGTTACTAGTTTGTGTTGGTATTATTTTTGTTAGCTTGGTACATCTTAACCTTGGGGAGGTCCGACCCAAGGATTTGTCTGCGTCGAGAACCTGGCGCCCTTCTTTTTAGGTTTTCTTTTAGCTTCGCTGAAACTACGACCCTCACGACGAGTTAGCCAACCTAGGCCGATATTTACCAGCTGGCAAAACACCCAGTATAACTTTCGCCAACAGGTAAGGGCTGACCTTCGCCATTTTTCGTTACACAATAAGAACACGTTTATGTTTGTACGAAATTTAAATTGAACTGTGAATTTAGAAACTCCTATTTTAGTAACCAGGTTACCAGGTAATTCTGGATACTTCTATGTTTGTCTAGACATTCTAGTGTGCCTAAAACACGACAGTATGGTCAACTGAAACTGTCTCACCAAATCAAGATCAAACGTAGTGAATTTCTGCGAAAATGATTGCTCCTACACCGTGACAATGCGTCGTCGCATAAACGCGTTACAGCGACATCAAAAGCCTAAATAAAAACTCGCCTTCCTCCTAGTAGAAACCATTGCGTAATCGAAGAAGCGTACAGAATTTCGGTTAAGGAAACATCAAGGGCAGACTTCACCTGTTAACCTTAAACTTAAAGTTAATAATATTCAAGGAAAGTTGTGATTCCAAGAAGAAATGCCCGTTGTGAAAATACGCTTGTTTGAGGATTTTATTGAATCGTTCAATGATCCCTTGGCTAATGGGATGGTACTTACTGGTTTGATAGTTCTGAATCTGAGTAATAAAATAAAATGTTTCCAAAACGGTAAAAAAATTGATGCATTGTGATTTGTTAAAATTTTGGGGATTCCAAAGCGGGTTTTGCCTCAAACCACGTAGAAAAAGATCAATAACGAATAATATATATTTCAATTGACCTAGTTGACGCAAATGTAATATATCAAAGTGTTTTTGACAAATCGAGATCGTTAGTTTTACGACTTTATTTATTGAAGGTGTGGCGTTTTGCGTTCCTGTGTACGACTTTATCCCCTCAACAAGAGCCATCCAGTTGCAACCAGATGGAACACGAAGATTAATTGGCCCTACATGAAGTTACATAAAGCCTGATGGTCACAGCAATCGGTAACTGATGTCACCAGGTATGTAAAGTGGCGCCAGCAACATGCAAATCCTCGCAACTTCCTTGTTTGTCCCACTTAGATTCCCCTAGATGAGCGAAGTGGAAGGAGGCCTCGAACCAGTATAAGAAAGTAATGCGCGGTCAGTCTCGGGCATTAACTTAACTCGTTTCTTTCAGACTCCGATCTAGAACCTAACACGACTCCAGTCGAGCTCCAGTTGCCCATCAGTCGTCCATCAGCCACCGTTACCCTTGCAAAATCCTGATAATCGCAGAACTGCCAGTCCAGAAACCTAGAAGACTGGCATCGAGTAAGTAGCAGCTGGGGCGATTGCGTTATTATTTCATTCCGCCAACAGCGTCATGCAAAAAAAGTTCTATTTTCAGCTTCTTCCTGAAAAGTTTAACTGCCTTAGAACCTTAACCTGACCTGAAACCTACCTTCTTGCTTGGATTAGTCGAACTGCCTTTAGCAACCTCTTCTTTAGAGATATCTTGATGTCCAAGGTTCAGAAGCACGGAAAACCATGGCGACTATATGAAGGTGATTTTCTGATACTTAACAACCGAATCCCTAAGTTAAAGGCGCACGGAATATCGTGTTGACTAAGCTTAGAGATATTGTTAGAGATCATTTTCTAGCCTGTTTTTCTAATGCGTATCGATCTAGTACAATAGCAAAGTCAATCTGTTGAAATCTAGTTGATGTAAAGCCGTCCACCGTTACAATGCATAAGTCACAGATCTAGATCATAGCTGCAAAGACGCAGTGAAGCACGCCAAGTACGACGACCAGAAACTGGTTGGTTGTGTCTGTCTCTTATTCCCACACTTCATATATTTCGTTTTTCCCTCATTGATCTCGAATCCTACATGTTTTGCGGTGTTGATCAGATTTTTTTGTAATTTTTATCAGCTCGTTCCTTGTTCTAGCTATGAGTGTTACGTCATCGGCGTATGCTAAACATTGGTCTTCTTTATAAAATATTGTGCTGTTCCTATTTATACCGCTTCCCCTTATTACTTTCTCCAGTATGACATTAAACAATAATTCTGACATTGGGTCGCCTTGTCTTAGTCCTTTGTTTACTTGAAACGCATCCGAGCTCTTTCATTGCATTGTATAATCGAGCTCTATTTACAGAATCGTATGCCTGTTTGAAATCTATGTAGAGTACATGCATTTCTATTTCGGATTAATATGATTTCGCTTGGATACGTCTAAGTGTGTATACCTGATCTACAATCGATCTGTTATTCCGGTATCCTCCTAGATACTCCCCAATCAACTTTTCCATGTACAAGTTTAGTCTTCCTTTTATGCTGCTTGATGTTATTTTGTATACCGCGTTCAGCAGGGCGATACCTCTGTAGTTTTGACATTGTGTTTTCGATCCTTTTTTGTGAATGGAGCATATTATTGCCACCGCCCATTTCTTTGGCATCTGTTCGTTTTCCCATACTTCCTGTACTAGTTTGCATATTTTTCCTGTAGCTCCTCGCCTCCATATTTTATCAGCTCTGCCTTTATTGCATTTCTTCTAGTGCTTTTATTATTCTTCAGTCTAGAACTTATGTTTTTGATTTCTTCATTTCGCAGCGTTTCTACCTTTTCTTCTGTGTTTGGATTGTATGGTCCTTCCTGTTGCTGATTTGCTGCTGCTGATACTGTTTGACTGCCTCGTTCTTGAAAGTGTTAAGAATATCTTTCCATTATTTCCTTATGCCCTCCTATTAAGTTTCCTTGTGTGTCTTCACATAATGTCTTATTATGATATCCCTATTTTCCTTTTTTATATCTTGGTAAAAGTTTATTATTTCTCGGCCATTAAAGTTTTATTCCAGTTTCTCTATTTTGATTTCATTATATATTCTCTTTTTCCATTTACACATTTCTTTGGTACTTCTCCTTTGTTCTTTATATTTTTCTTTGTTTACTTCCGTTGGGTTTTTAAACATCTTTGTTCGTGATTTGTTCCGCTCTTTGCATTCGTCGTTTCTTCTGGCTTGTTGTATTTGTTATTTTCAGTACCTTCGCTGCCTCATGCATCACTTTTTCTATTTCTTTCCACTTTTCTTCGATGTTGTTTCCTTCCCTCAGATTTCTACTCCTTATTTTTATTTCTTCGTTATATCTTCGCAGGGGTTCCTGATTCTGTAGTTTTTTCTTGTACGCACATATTCGTTGAATCTGTTTCTTCATCTCCCTTGTCCTTTGTTTTCATGGCCTCTTATTGAAGTCATTATGAATGTGTTTTTTAGCTCAGTTTTGTTATTGTATTGGGGATATGTGTGTGTAATTTAATTTGCACTCTTAATGAACATAGCCGAAGTAAATTTTGTTGTCCTTTAACGATTGATAATTTCCTTATTGTAGGTGGACTTTGCTCCTGTCAAGTGATTTTAAAGCTACTAATCCATTTATTTGTCTTCATGTTTGTATAACTATTTCACATGTCTTTAAGTCAATAGATTTAATTTAATTAATTAATTTCTGGGTTATTATTTCGTTTATCAACTGTTGCATGCGTATTGGTATTCCGTGTTTCCTTTGTGTAAGGAATGTAGGGGAGTTTTGGAGAAAAGTAACTAAATGGAAGTTTACTGAGGCTGCCCGCTGGTTGAAATAGAGCACTGCAAACACTTTTTAAGCTCCTTTAATTTGTTTCCACTTTTGGAGTGAACGGATTTACCGATAGAAAAGTGGTGACGCTTAGCAATTAACACCTTTATTTCGTTTACCGGATTGTAGCCTTAATTTAAGGTCTTAAAGAATCCCTCTTCTCCACTGAGTGACCCTACAATATTTGTTATAGCCCATCGTAACGGGATTGGGGCAATCGATTCCAAACTCTTTAAAAACCTGGTAAATTGACATTTTAATTAATTTTACAGCTACGTGTCTAAGTTACGCTAAAATTCATATGCACATTAAGTAGTTCCTGTCGTGAAGTATCCTTGGCCCAAATTTCGTTCGGATTCCCTGAAGCGTTGCAAAGAAAATAGCCTGCAGTTAGTTACTCCGCTGTCCAGCGACGCGAATATGTTCAGCTGCCATTCGTAAAGATAGTTGCTTGGTAATATCAGAGTTCAAGTCATAATTGATATTAGATAACAGTCAGAATAAGCCATAAGATAGCTTGAATTAAGGTGAAAGGCAAAAGTCGAATAATTATTTGAAAAAGTCACTTTAAAATGTCAAATTTATAAATGAACTGTACTGAAATGTAATCCAGGAGTGTCGGTTTAAAAACATGTATGAATAATTATTGCTATGGAAAATTGTAATTTAAAAATAACCACGAAAATGTATTTGATTCTAAAATGTACATGTAATTTTGATAAAAGCAGAAATTTGAAAATAAAACCACTTTTAATTAACTGATTTTTATTATCTAATTGGTATATTAACGGTATTACAAATAAAATTATCGAGATGAAAAAAAATATTTAAAACAAACTGAATAATAAACAAAGTTACAAATGGACTAACAGAGAAGGAATCGATTTAGTGGTAGAACAAGAAGAAGTTAAACAGCTGCAATCTACAAAATATTCATTTTTGGAATTGATAATGTAAAGTTTGCGTTTATTTGGACATCTACACCTGAATTTGATTTAAGGGCACTGCATTGAGCTTATTGTTGGTTAGTTACATCTACAATCAAGTTGGATTTTGAGGTGGACCGCATCAAACTTCTTGTTGGAGGTCAGAAATATCCTGTTGGATTTGGATAAAGGGTATTGCAGTTACTGTTGGATGGTTGCATCAACACCTGACTTGGACTTGGAGGCAGTTGATGTATGAAAGTATATCCATAGTGTGGAAGTTTGGCTTATGGAGCTACATAAGGAGCAATTAATAACAACGGCTGCGCAAATAGTTAAGGAGCTGTACTTACATGGGCGTTCCAGAACATCGGCGAGCGGACGGCGTGTGATTGGTTCAACGGAGAGGCTGATTGGAGTAATTAAATGAAGTAAACAGGTATATGTTAAAAAATCTAAAAAGTAATACGTTTTAATAGTGAGTGAATAACATAGCCTATTTGAAGAAACCATTTACCATTGTCGATGTTTGAAATAATCATAAGCGCAACAGATATGATTTCGACTGACTTTTAATTTTTAATAATTTTGACATTGACAGTTGTAGAACTATTATTTTTGAAATACAGGTCACAGAAACTAGATTGAGTCTCAAGGTAGGTCATGAAAGGCCGCTGTGATCATATTTGATGAATTGGTAATATATGGAAAGTTGTCAAACATATAAAGTTTGGTTACATTTAAATGACAAGTAATCAGTAACGGTGGGTAGAGAGATTTCGTTTGCGCAGTGACTAATGTCATATGACAGATTCTTTGTGTTTTAAAGTGTGGACATTGCTGTTGCTGGGATAGAAGGTTTAGCAGAACCTGGTTGTTCAACTTAACACCATTATTTCCGCAATTCTTTTAACATTTAAGAACTGATGGTACACCATACCGAAATGTGGCGTACGCCTCTGATTTATTGTGTCATTTAGTTTAAATAAGGTTAACAATTTAATGTCAATATGATAGATGTAAAAATGTTACCAATACGAAACTTGGAAATTACAAGATTCTAACATTAGTTCCGATGTTTACAGCGTTTCAATCTAGATTCTGTATCCTGTAAGTCTCATAATAATACTAATCAAATACCAAGTGTAATAATTTTGATAAAGCAAGAACCTAACTTGATTTGAGAATGGTTGTTCTACTGGAGCTAGCAAAAGAAATAAACTCAATAGTAAATAATTTTATAAAAAAGGCATATATTTTATATAAGTTTATCTAAACAGACATTTATTTCAATCTAAAAATAATACCATACATGCTTAAATAGTCTGTTCTACCGGAGCTATTTAAATTAAATAAACAGTATGGTAGGGTGCATAGCAATATATTTTCAAACTATAGATGAGATGTTTTCCTCCTAGAACGGCTGGTGTACAGTTCTAATCGGTTGTAATCACCTTGCTTATGTACCTCGCTACCAGGGCCGTAACTAGGTATAGGCAGAGTAGACCCCTGCCTACAGGCGCAAGCGACCAGGGGCGCCAAAATGGCAGTGGAAAAAAATATTTTTTTCATACTAATGAAACAAAAACAAATCAAGGAGTGGTCAATTTTACGGACAAATTAATTTGTAATATTAAGGATTTTACCCTAAATAATGCTAATTATAATCATGGGAATTGCTCCCAATTTGGTCGACACATTACATTCCATGCTAACGATCATTTTCTAAATTATAAATTATAACAAATTACGAAGTTTCTAAAGTCAATTATATGTCAAGACAGAGTGTCTCACACAGGCTTAATATCAATAGAGAGACCCCTTACAAATTATCTCATTTGAACAATATATTTAAAAATTTGCAACAAAAAAAGGAAGAAAAACTTGTAGCTAAAATAAATACCAATAAATTAAACTTTTAAGGTTAGGTGACAGGTACGAAAAGTACCTTTACCTACGACAGTGTGTAAAATTTACTTTTAGTTGGCAGTTTTCAGTTTGTAAAGCGACTGTTTAATAACGTGTTTTCATTAGTTTACGTCGTCAGTAGTTACGTGTTTAAACGTTTTTATTAGGCACGTTGTCGGTAGCAACTTGTTTTAAAATTTTTAAAACACCCAAAATTACGACCAGTTGCTGGTAATTCTAATTTACATTTGATTATTTTTTTATATTTACCGTGTTTTATAGATTCTGTCGAAGATAAAATATTGTACGATACTCTATCATTAGTGTACTGAGGGGCGCAAAAATGTTGGCTTGCCTACAGTAACATTTTGCTTAGTTACGGCCCAGCCCGCTACATTATCTATGGCAAATTATATCGATTTTTTTATAATTTGTAGTTTCATTATTACCGAAATAATCTCCATTTTAGAAAAATTGTCAACGGTAATTACATAAGTGGTGATAATTTTTTGATTTTGATTCACGAATCTTTGTTGCTATTACGAAATCTCACGAGTGGACGAAGTCCACGAGTGGGATTTATTAATAGCAACAAAGATGAGTGCTAATCTAGTTAAAATTATATTTAAAAAAAAATAGTACCACGAATGTAATTCGGCGTGATTATTTTTTAAACAGTCCAAGTTGTAGATAGGGTTTGATGGAGCTTCCAGATGAGTGTACTGCTATTTTTAACAACTACTGCTCACCTACTCCACTTTTAGCTAGTTGTATTACAACAGAAGAACGATTTGAATGGTTTGTGAAAAAATAGTCGCTGTAATTAGCTACTAGCAAATAGCCAGTGTAATATTGATGCTATTGGTCGATTTGAAATTGTTTCTCATTAGTATTGGCTGATAGGACTGTTTAAAAAATAACTATCTGGCATTTTAAAAAGTGTGATTTTTATTTATCTATTAACTTGAAGATATTTCAATATCTTTATTTTGTACATACATAGGTACTATTTGAGAAAATGTTAAAGTAAAATAGAATTTGCACAGTTTAATACTGAAAACTTATTTCTTTAAATAAAAAGAAAATCGCTGTGTCAGTAGACAGACAAAACATATATAATAAGGTAAAAAATCACTCGACCTTCTCACTTCCAAATTGGCTTTCCAAAAATGGATCAAAATGTGCATAAAATGGAGTATATTCATTTCAAGGTGTAACCTCCAGCGTTAACAAGTATGTGGTCCGAATGATAAGATAAAATTGCAAATATCGCCAGGTATCATACATTTTTGCTATAGTCAAATTTATACCCATTCGGAGTCACGTGATAATCTAGTAATTTTACGTATGTCGATTCTTAAAAATGCAATTTTAGGGAAATAAATGACATTCCGTTTTGTAGGTTATCCTGACATATGCCAATTTCTAAAACAAGGTTGCTACGGGTTTATTCTCTTATATGAAATCAAACTGAATTTACAGGTTAAAGAAAACATAACATGTCGTAAAATGTAAATATAATAAAGATATGTTAGCTGCTACATTAAAAACCTGCTGCGTATAGCAAATTTTAAGTCAATTTCTGTGCATGCATATTCTGTTATAGAACATTGCCATTTGAAGCCTATTTCCTTGCACAATCTATTTAGGGAAGAAACTGAATGTGAAAAATCTCCAGATTCTTCAACCAAGCATTTTTTAGATTTTTTATGGTTACAAATTCTTTAGCTACATACATTTTATATACAGTGTCTTGACTGCTTCGTCGACTTCCGTTTTTGCATTCTTCACTTTCTGGCTCATATTTTCGGTAAATTGTGCTCTCCGAGATATTTAACGCAAGAGAAGCACGGCGAACAGCGTTGGAGGGTGAAACTGTTGATTTACTATTATTAATATTGTACTCTTCATAAAAAAAAACGCATAATATTCAAATTAATTGTTGTGACTGCTCGTTATACCGCATGTCCGATGGTTTCTTTTAATTTCCAGTTTTCGGCTCAACAATTTTAGGTTTTATTACCCTTATCTCAATAACTTACACGAAAAATATAATCTGACAGATTAGAAACGTCAAATTTTTAAAATTAATTTTATGAATCGACATGCCTTTTTTTCAAATTTCTTCCATTTCATCTATTTTACTAAAGATGAACAGAGACAGACAAAAGTCACGTGACTCCGAATGGGTATAATTTTGACTATATCTATTTCCTTGTATAGAACGAGGAAAACTTCTAAATTCGGGTCCCCTTTGGAAAATTTGCAGTTCAGCCAACTGCACATCTCTAGTACTGTAATCAATGGTGTTGCCAACCCGCAAACGCAAAGTAAATAATTAAATGTCAAATTGTATTTGTCAAATAGCTTTAGGGCTCGGCCTTTTTATTGTAAATTAAAATCGCAAGGAGATGGTGATGCCCGATTTAACGTGAGCATTAGTTAATCTATTCCTATATTAGCATTTCGATGCTAAACGAAGTATGTAGAAAAAGGTAAACACTGTGTCCTAACCTCAAACGATTGTTTTGATTATATTTTATGCATTGCAGGATCGGTACCTGCAGATAATTAATCATGACTGATAATAATATCGAGTATTCTTCTGGACACGATAGTATGACTGGTTAGTAAATATTTAAGCATGATAAGTATTCGATAGGAACGTACACCTACTCAAATATGCACGATGAACTCGTCAATTTTTCCTAGTGGCTCTGCCTGAGTATCAATAAGTAATTTTTTAATTATTTCAAATACAATAGTTTTGGGAATTAATTTAGAAGGTTAAAAATTTGTGTTCCTGCTTTGTTTATTTTTTATAAGTATAAGTATTGCACAATGGGGGTAACTGTTTCGATAGAACGAAGTACTCATTTAGTCACTTTATATTTCACCAGATATACTATCAAGTGGACATGATTCTGACGTGGATTCCTCGCAGAGTGCCTGTTCAGGTTCCGACACGCACAGTGGACATACTTCGCTCTCTGGACCAATCGACAGATCTGCACTATTAGGGCCCACTGTGCACTTGAATGCACTAGTTAACACAACGGAATGCTCGAATATGGCCCTTTTAACATCGGCAGGTGTTCAAGGTTTGTTTAAAAGACTTAGGGTGTAACACAGTTCATGCTCACTCGAAAAAACAAGGGATGCTACCGAATGGGTTTAATGTTCACTGATTTGTGTAAGAAATTTAAAGTTTTTGCGGTGTTGTATTATCGTTGTATAATAAAATGCAACACCAGCTTTCCGGCAATTACTACACAATTTTTCAGACTTGAGAAATGTCAAGATGCGCATGAACTGTGTTACTTCCTCTATACTTCAGTGCTATAGTGTATTTTTACAGAACATGATAACAAATACGGTAGCACTAGCACCAGCAACAGTTCTACGAGCAGAGGGACGTTGCTGCCTTGGGGGGCGCACAAAGAACGTAACCACCAAGGCTCTGGGCTCACCATTGACATGGATATTAGGCCTGGAGAGTTTGTGATGCGGAACCTTTTCGCTGATTTTACAGTTCAGGCGGAGAAGAAGATCGAAGGTGTGATGACGGAGCCATCGGTTGGTATTTTTGATTTTGTTGTCAAACATTCCTTAACATTTTAATACAGGAAAAGCCACTGTCGAAGACGTTGCAAAGAGGTGAAGATCCTCAGTTCGATCAGCTGCTGAGCGCATTTGGGTCTGTTGCTGAACACTGCCTGCCGTCCCTGCTGAGAGCCTTATTTTCATGGTACGAGCGGCAGATGTCTGAGGTGGCGGGCACTGAACAGAAGAAAATTGATCAAAAAGCGAAAAGGTGCGTTTGTATGCTGTTTTTTTGTTTACTTCGTTATTCTAAAACAACACAATTCAATGTTTCTATTATTCTGTTTAACAGTACTAAGTGAAGTAATTCTTTAATTTTCCTACTACTTTCGGTCTCATTTCTAGGGTTATTTTATTGCAATTACTAACGTAAATAGTAAATCAAATTGTATTTATGACACAAACCTTGAATTATAACCTAAATTATCGTTCTAATACTATTTTCAGTGTGTTCTACAACGTTAAGTAATGAAATTAGATTCTATGAAATACTATGAAACCTTAATGAAGTTGTTAAAAGTCATAAATTGATGCAAGTTATTTTTTTAGTGATTAATTTATTTTTACTTATTCAGTTCTCATTGCCTGGTCTCTTCGTACATCTATTATGTTTAGTTTTGTTCCTAAATATTCATACTTCTCCACAAATTCCAACTGACTACCTAATATAATAATTGGAGCGTAGTGAAGGAGAAGACAAAATCGTGGGAAATGTACCTGACCAACTGACATATATCACTTACAAAAACCAAAGAAATAAGGTAAAATTGACGGTTAAAGAGGCAAAATGCGAAATAGTCATAAAAACAATAAAAAATCAGGCTATACTACTGTTGGTCCTAACCCTTACTGCAGCAATTGTTGCACTAAGGGACAGAGGGCCCATAAGGGAGTCCAGTAGTGGTGGTCTCATACCACGAAAACGCCCCCGTGTGATGGTACGGAGGTGGAAGTTAACATGAGCAGTTAAAAATTTCAATTTTGAAACATTCAATTGTAGTTGTTGAGGGGAACAAGGTTTAAGTCAGATCATTTTTAAAATTTCTTTATTGTCTCGCCGAGAAATACAATATTTAATTGTGGAAAATGAAAATCGGGATTTGATCAATTTTTAGCTTCTTACAGATTAAATTTTGTTAGGTTATGTTCCTGTAGGGTATATGTAGTTCCGACATAATTTTCGTCAGATTAGATTAGTTAGTTAAGTAAGGTTAGGTTAAATAAGGTAAGTTAAGACTAGATTTTTTACAATGTGTGGATTGGAATCCTTCGATATCATTGAAAGTTCATTTCAGCACCTAAGTGTTGTGTGTGCAATCACTGGAATTAATCTGGTTTTGCCAGGATTTTAAAGTCAATTCTCGTGGACATTCAATCCTTTGGAGTTGCGTTATTCAATCCAATCCAATACAATGTTTTGTGAAGTTTGACGAGGAAGAGCAAACGATGATGGTAGTCGTTTTAGAGCCTCGACGCATGACATGGCCGGAGTTGCATGCTTTTTTATCAGTTATCAGTGATTGATGGCTTTTGGCGTCTTGGTAGGTGCCCATTTGAAGTTTGAAACATAAAACATACCGAATTACCGACTGCATGACTACTGACCATTTTGGTTCAGTGTATTGTTGTCATGTTTTCCCTATGTGTTGGGGTTTCTCGCTCTTGATGCGAAATCTATTTGTTTTGATTGTTTATAAAACTCTTCTATTTTCTCCACATTTGTTCTTTCGTTTTGTAATTCTTTTTTAACATTATTTGTTATTATTTTTAACTCTCCTTCTGCTCTTTCCTTTCTGTCTACCCTACTGTGTTTTAATATGCATCCATTATAGAGTTGTATTTTTCGATTTCCTTCCTTTTTATGTTCTGGATTCTCTATTTCCTTGACAAGTTTTAGTTCTTTTCATATTAATGTTCTTATATTCCCTACTTTTTTTTCTTTCTTTGTCATTTTTGTGTGGAAAATTTTACTTGTCCTTTTTGTTGGTGCTGTTGTCATCATTGATCTATCCTGTTCTTCCATAATTATTATTTTTATGGTTTTTTAAACCCCATAGTTATAGTTCCTTTTTTTTTACACTGATAGTAGAGTTTGTGTCAATATTCTTGGTAGTTGTTTACTTTGTCATATGTCTATTTCGGTTCCTGCTAATATTCTTCCCAAATCTTCTATTTCTATCTTTTGCTCTTCTTTACTGGGTTATTTGCCCTGTTTTTGTGGAGAATAATACATCACCGTTCATTCTTTTTTCTTATTGTTGACCTTGTTACTTTGTTTGATTTCTTTGAGGCTTCTGTATCTCTGGGTAGTTGTCAAACTCTCTTCTTTAACTCATGCTTCGATTCCGTGAATTATTATTTTTCTCTCTCGTACCTTTTTTTCTAGTGTTTCAATTCTACCTTTTTTCTCTGCACTTTTACTTTCAATTTACGATTATTTCATCACATAGTTTATCACTCTGTTCTATTTCCCAAGTTTATTGTTGAGTTTTTCTAATAGATTTGTCTATTCACCTTATTTAATCATTAACTGATATTCTTTTTACACATCCCAGCTGTTTGTGATGGGTATTTAGGATGCAACATTTAGTTGTCAAGTTTTGGTTCACTTTTAAACATTCTCTGACCTCGTTGCCAACTCCAGATCTGGTTTTGTAACACGAATGAAATGTAACTTTGTTGCAGCATCATGTACATTGTGTCAGGCAGCGCCCCTGAAACTGTAGAACGAAGCGAGGCAGACATTCAGCAGGAAAGAAGAGACCTGGCCGTTGAATTTATATTTTGCCTTGTCCTAATCGAGGTCTTACGGCAGCTCTCCTTCCATCCTGGCCACGAAGATTTAGTGCTTTATATTGAAAATTTGGCCTTTAAGCATTTCAAGTACCGCGAAGGGTACGTTGATTGAAAATACCGCGGAAACTACTGTAATAACAACAATTTTTTAGAACCCAAACTGGCCCCAATTCAGGAAACATTCACATAATAGCAGACCTTTACGCGGAAGTCATCGGTGCACTGGCCCAGTCTCGATTCATGTCCGTTCGGAAGCGCTTCATGGCTGAATTGAAGGAGCTGCGCTCGAAGGAACCGAGCACGCACACGACCCAAAGCATCATCAGCTTGCTGATGGGGATGAAGTTCTTCCGCGTCAAAATGGTGCCCATCGAGGAGTTCGAGGCATCCTTCCAGTTCATGCAGGAGTGTGCACAGTACTTCCTCGAGGTGAAAGACAAAGACATAAAGCACGCCCTGGCGGGCCTGTTTGTTGAAATTCTCGTGCCCGTCGCTGCCGTAAGTTTTGTTTCTATTTTTAGCCGAATTAGTCTTTTGCATGAGTTTATTGCAGACGGTGAAAAATGAAGTTAACGTTCCATGCTTGAAGAATTTTGTCGAGATGCTGTATTCGCAGACACTGGATGCGAGCACGAAGTCCAAGCACAGGCTTGCCCTCTTCCCCCTTGTAACGTGCCTGCTTTGTGTCAGCCAGAAGACCTTCTTCTTGCAAAACTGGCACTACTTCCTGGCCATGTGTCTATCGCATTTGAAGAACAGGGATCCAAAAATGTGCCGTGTTGCACTGGGTGAGTCATCGAATAGAATTTTATTGACGATAGATAGGTTTTCACGCATTCTCACAATTCAAAATCGTACCCATACCGCCTCTTTAAGTCTTGCACTATGGTATCAAGTGCTAATTTTTTTATTATGCAACTATTTCGTCCTTTGTTCTTTCTTGTCCTCTCTATTACATATCTTAAATATTTCGTTTCAGCCGCTGTTAGTGCTCATTTTAGCAAAATATTTTTGTCTTTTTTTTACTTTTTTTAAATTTAGAATTTGTTTGAAATTAATATATACATTCAAGAAGACCATCCAAAAGATTTTATTGAAGAGAGAAAGAAATTAAAACTGGTATTAATTGAAGCAAGAAAACAAGGCAAAGAAACATATTGAAAGTATGATAAACTAATACTAGAAGGAAAACTTTATAAAGATCAAGAAGAAAAAGAGAAAATAAACAGTAGTGAAATAACTTTAGAAAAAGAAGATGAGGAACACGAAACCGATTTAGAAGACAACAATGAATTTGAAACTCAAGAATACTCTCAAGTAATACATAGACAAGGAATAGAAGAAACTGTGGAATCCAAGAAAAGAGGAAGAAATGAACTGGGATCTGATGAAACAGAAGAAAGCACAAAACAAGATGTTCAAACCATCAAGCTCTCAAACAAAATAGATAAGACCAAATACCATCCAGATACTGTTAGCACCAATAAAACAACTGGAAATAAATAGCAGTGGGGGAAATAAGCACATAAACCAGAAATTATAGCAAAACCAAAAACTGGGAAACCAATATAGAGAACACTGATAATGAGGAAGAAAAAATAAAACTTAGAATAGGAACATGGAGCATTAAGACACTTAACATCTAAAGAGGAAGAAATTATTGAAGAAATGGAAAAATATAAAATAGAAATATTATGGTTAAGTGAAAACCGGAAAAAGAACAATAATAATAATTTCTTTATTTCAAGTAAAGTTCTTACAATACCTTAACAGTAATACAAGAAACCTGAGTGAAATCATTCAGAGTTGGACACCAAATTAACGGTACTCTATTCAGAACCACAGACCTAAGAAATAGAGTAACACGGTGAACACATCACCAAGACACACACTTGACACAATGGTTGCTATGCAAGCACGAAAGGCGCACTCCAACTTTGTATCCCACAACTGGGCCAGGTTAAGCATTGCACCGTTAGATGCTAAAGCGTATAAAGCAGCAGCCTCTAAATCACAACGTAAAATGAGGTTACCGACAATACATACATACATGTATTTCTAGCACCTGCTCAGCAGAGAAACAAACCGTTAGTTAAGTTGTATAGCTGAGGTAGAAATGTTTACATTGGAAAACTCTAGTTTATCCATACTTTTGTAGATAGCAGCACCCTGCAGCACAATAAAAAGAGAAAAACAGTTGTGGGTTGTTCTTTATTTAAAACGCCAGCCTCAAGAAATCAATGTTTTTGAAATACCATAAAAATCCCTGTAGCAAAAACTGTCATTTTTATCAACATATTATTATTACCTCATACGGGACATGAATATAGTAACAACAAGAAGAAAAAAGGAATGAAGCTAAACAAGAAGTGCATAAGATAACATCCAAAAGCTGGGAAGAATTTGCAACTGGGATCGAGCAGTTGGTGTAAAGCGTTAAGTTCTCGTTTAAAATCCCATCCCCAGAAAACCAGCAAAGTAGAATATCAGGAATAGAAATGAAATACCTTAGAAAAATAGTAGGGAAAATAAGAAGAGATAAATGAAGAAACAATGAAATAAGAAAGAGCTTAAAACAAAAATCAATAATCCAAAAATTGAGGAAAAACAACTTGAATGGTACGGGCATGTGCAGAGAATGGCACCAGAGTTATTAAGAAAGTAACAGAATCGACAAGATATGGTAGGAAGGTCGAGAAGAAACGTGGAACAAAGAATAGAAGCATTAGCCACAAAAAGAAAGAAATCAGCTAAAGATCTAAACAGCATGACAAGAGAGAGAGAAAAGTAGAATAGCTGGGTGGAGACTCCCCTTCAGCCTATGCCATAAGGCAAAACGCATTAAGATAAAGAAGATATTATTTAATAAATGTATATCTAAAGTTAGTCGGATAGAGCAGTTGGTGAAGCGTTAGGCTTGCATTGGGCAAGTCCTCAGTTCGAATCCCACGGTGGGAGAAATGTTACCGCAGTCTTAGCATTTGGAATCGGGTCTGGTGAAATCATTCAGAGTTGGGCATCAAATTAACTGTACTCTATTCGGAACCACAGACCTAAGAAATAGAGTAACACGGTCAACACATCACCAAGACACACATCTAACACACAATGGTTGCTACGCAAGCACGAAAGGCTCACTCCAACTTTGTATCTCACAACTGGGCCAGGTGAATCATTGCACCGCTAGATGCTAAAGCGTATAAAGCAGCAGCCTCTAAATCACAACGTAAAATGAGGTTATCGACAATACATACATACATGTATTTCTAGCACCTGCTCAGCAGAGAAACAAACCGTTAGTTAAGTTGTATAGCTGAGGTAGAAAATTTTACATTGGAAAACTCTAGTTTATCCATACTTTTGTAGATAGCAGCACCCTGCAGCACAATAAAAAGAGAGAAACAATTGTGGATTGTTCTTTATTTAAAAAGCCAGCCTCAAGAAATCAATGTTTTTGAAATACCATAAAAATCCCTGTAGCAAAAACTGTCATTTTTATCAACATATTATTATTACCTCATACGGGACATGAATATAGTAACAACTACAGAAATCACTATCGCTATCATCTTTTCAAAGTTTAATTCAAAAGATAATTTAATTTATTATGCTATTCAAAATTTAAATTAAAATTGATTTTTCGGCCGCTAAACGGCACAACATTGGAAATCTAGATTTGACTAAAAATATTTATCTTGTTTTCACAATTTGATTAATTTTGAAACACAATTTAGTAGAATCTTGAAAAATATATTGCACTGGCTACACTTTGCTGTGCCTTTAAATGTGCAGAACTTTCAAATATTGATGTTAATGAGATATTATAATTATAAATTGCCCTCTTTTATATAATGTCAATAATTACTTTTTGAAATTGATCTTATATTTCAAATGTGATTTGTATCATAAATCACAACTTAGGTCAACCAAATGTCAAAACCGTTTTAAAATTCTATTGACAAATGCCCAATCCTTTGAATGGTACACAATGATATTAAAAAACACAGTAAGTTCTTGTTTCTTAATCAATTTCACCTTCTTAATGTCTTTATTTTCTAGTTAGGATTTGATAAGAAATCACTTTGTATATTTTCCTCACACAACGTTTAAGACAGCAACCTATTTTTGATCTGCAACTCGACCCTTTTAAGCACCTTCCTGCAATGAACTGCTCACAGGCAGACTACACGTCGCAATCGTCTAGTATCAGCGGGCATGTTAAGAGAATGAATACGGAAAGAAGAATAAAATAGATCATAGAAGTAAAAAGTAGTAAGAGAAAGAAAATAGGACGACCAAAAAACACCTGGGAAAAAGGATTGAGGAATTGATAAAAGATACAGGTTTAGGAAAAAAAAGAAATAGACAAACTAGCTCTGAAGAAAAAACACTGGAGAGAATTTATAAGTAAACAATACCCAACACCCTAACAAGGGTAAATATGGGAACCGATAAAGAAGAATTTCATTTTGTGATTTAGTTGGCTCAATATGTTTTGCGATTTCTTCTATAGGTACTCTTCACATATTTGCTGTCTAGTTACTTTTGTATCTTCAAATGAAATTTCATCTTTAAGACGTTTGTTTTCTTTTGTGTTGATCATTTTTTTCAATGTCCTCCACATTTCTGTTGGATGGTCCTTTACCTTATTTATCTTCTTACTGAAATAGTACATTTTTGAATTTCTGATCAGTGTTACAATTTTATTTCTTTGTAATCTAAAATTTGTCCAATTCTGATCTGCTTGTGTTTTAGTTGAAATCCTGTTGTATTCATAAAGTACGTTTTTTTCCTATAAAAATTTTCAAGGTCAAAGAATTTAGGGTTTATGTTGGCATAACTTGGATTCCTTTAAAAAATATAGTACATTTTTTTCTATAATAATTTTCAAGGTCAACTTTCTAGGGGATAAGTTGCATTCCTGCAGGGTTCCCAGTTTTAATAATGTTGGTACATAGATTTTTAGTTCTTTTCTTCCACTAAAAAATGATTGTCATTTCGACAGATATGTCATAATTTAATATCGCTTGCTTCATTTTTGCATTTAAAGTATTTCTTGGTTTCTTTTTTTATCCGATTTTATTGTTGATGATGATGATTCCATGTTAAAAAAAGAAATTTGTCAAGAGTTCAAATTAAGAAACTTTGACATTCAAAATCGACACATAACCATAATTTTGAAAAAGTTCTACCAACACGAGGTATACAAATTTCCTAGCGTTTTAATCACATGTCTACCAACATTGTAACACTTTGACAGTTATTATAGAAAAAAAACGTACTTTATATGTTAGTAGTATTTGTTTTAGTAACTTTTTAGAATTAAAAAGTGGTGGAAAATTTAAAATCTGACATTAAAGTTCTATGTACATCAAAAGCTCTTGCTAATCTTTCGTAAACGTCTTCTTCTGGCATGTTAGGATGCAGATCCAACAGTTACTTTGCACACTTCAGAAATGCTTTTTTTACATTTAATTTTAAAAGATTCCGTTTCTTATGCATATTCAGTTTCAAAAAAGAAAATCTGACAATTTAATTTTAAATGTCAGAATGACATGTCAACAGAAAAACCTGACGAAAATAAATTTTCTAATAATTTAAAAAAAGCAGTTTTGCCAATTTTAGCTTGACCTTGAAAATTTTTATAGGAAAAAAACGTACTTTAGTTTTGTCTTTTCGTAAAGTCTCTGTGAATTTTGTAATGTCGACTTTCAAGGATTGTTGTGATAAAAGAATGATCTGTTATTTTAGGGGTCGAAAGTACTTCATGTCGAATACTCATTTAATTTGTAATTAGGAGGTCAATTTTAGTAATTTTGTTACACGAGTAGACTTATCTATTAATTGATACACAATATGTTTAACAATTAAGTTATTGAGTTTGTTAACATAAAAGTTTTCACTTGATATTATGTACAGGCTTCTAACGTTAACTCCTTTTTCAGAATCTCTCTATCGCCTGCTATGGGTCTACATGATCCGCATCAAGTGTGAAAGCAATTCCGCCACTCAATCTCGCCTGCAGAGCATCGTCAACTCCCTCTTTCCCAAAGGCTCGAAAGCAGTTGTGCCACGAGACACTCCCCTAAACATCTTTGTAAAAATAATCCAATTCATCGCCCAAGAGCGTCTAGACTTCGCCATGCGAGAAATTGTGTTCGATCTTCTCTCAGTCGGTCGACCGATCAAAATCATCCTCACTCCAGAGAGAATGAGCATTGGCCTAAGAGCGTTCCTCGTTGTCGCAGACAGCCTGCAACAAAAGGAAGGTGAGCCTCCGATGCCCAGATCGATGGGCGTGCTGCCTAGCGGCAACACCCTGCGGGTACGCAAGACTTTCCTCAATAAAATGCTCACCGAAGACACCGCCCGTAGCATAGGCATGAGTGCGTACTTCCCGCACGTCCGCCGTGTGTTTGTGGATATTCTGCGAGCGCTTGATGCTCAATATGGTCGACCTCTAATGATGACAAGCACTCAAAACGTGAACAAAGAGCCCGACGAGATGATCACGGGCGAGCGAAAGCCGAGAATTGATTTGTTTCGCACATGCGTGGCTGCCGTGCCTCGGCTGATTCCCGACGGGATGACGGGTGGAGAGTTGGTCGATCTGCTGGCACGGCTGACTGTGCATATGGACGAGGAGCTGCGGGGGCTCACCTATCAGAGCCTGCAGACTTTGGTGATCGACTTCCCTGACTGGCGGCAAGACGTCGTGTGGGGATTTACCCAATTTTTGGCACGCGACGTGCTGGACACCTTTCCCCAGCTGGTTGATAATGGTTTGAGGATGCTGCTGCAGCTTTTGGCTGCCTGGAAGAACACGATTACGTGTAATAATGTAGCTGCTAACAGCAGTATGCGTTTAGGTAAGTAAAAAATTTCTTTCTTCTTTGTTTAAGCATTCAATTCATGCTAAAATTCAGAAGTTGAGGGTTTTTTAGGTTCATAGTTTTAAAAATAGCAGTTTGTGCATGTACGCATCACCTCGTGAACTACCCCTATGCCCAGTATGTCTCGTATGAGGTAATAATAATATATTGATAAAAATGACAGTTTCCGCTACAAGGATTTTTACAGTATTTCAAAAACATTGATTTCGTAAGGCTGGCGTTTTAAATAAAAAACACCCCACAATTGTTCCTCTCTTTTTATTGTGCTGCAGGGTGCTGCTATCTATAAAAGTATGGATAAACTAGAGTTTTCCAATGTAAAAATTTCTATCTCAGCTATACAACTTAACGGTTTGTTTCTCTGCTGAGCTGGTGCTGTGCACAGACAGCAAATGTTTTGGCAGGTGGGCAGGTGCAAATATAAAAAATTACAAAACTTGAAAAGTTGTATTGTCTTTTTTCCATATAAAACCATTACTTCGCATAATCTCTAGACCATATTCAAAAATAGAATTTAGAAACAATTGTCTACACAGTGTTTTATATATTGTTATGGGCTAAAAGTCATTTAAAAGTTACATATTTAACTGCCCTATTTTCGATAAATCTAAATATTACCCCCTACTACAAGCTTCAAATTTCTAGGACTTTATATTCTTAATTAATTTGCGACTCCTCTCTTGTTGCATCGGTGTTAGTCTGGTTGCATATTTAAGGCTCCCTCCAATTTTCGAATTTGATCTTATCAGCCCTTTTCGGCCATTCGCCATATTGTGTTGCTGCAGAATAGTTGCCTTTTGAGACTACGTTTTGAAACGTACCTTAATTGGGTTCCATCACAGGCAACTGGCCTGGGAAATCATTCTTGTGTTTTGAGCTTTCCGGATTTGGCGATGCAGTCCCCGGGAAGGTTATTTTGCGATTTCCTAAGCCTCAAACTTAGTTTGGATTTCATCTGGGCAAGCACATGTTTTCTTTTGGCAAAACAGAGCCTAGAACACCTAAGGCTTCATTTTTGCGGTCTCCATTTTTGGTGGCGTCCTTTTTGTGGGCCTTTTCGTGGTCGTCTTGTGGCCCCTAATCATCTGACGAAGTTGGTCCCAGCTGCTGCTTTGAGCATTGCCAGCATGTAGAAGCCCCATGCCTACAACCGACAGCGAAGGCAGAAGTTCCTGCGTAACCCCCTTCATCGACAAGCTCACCTGCAGGCCGTTAACTCCACACAAACCTTGGTTAAGCACGGCCGCTCTGCTGTTTATCGGTCCCTCCGCCTTCGCTTGCTGCAGCCTGGAGATTTATCATCGCCAGGTCGGTTGTAATTATTTTGGGGATTCATTTTAATGTTTTTGTGACTGCTACTTCGTATCCGGCAAATGTTAGAATGCTCATAGTCTGTATTTTAAGCGTATTACTCACTGTTTTGAGGCAGCTTAAATATTTGTTGCTAATGATTTTGTTGCGGTAGTTCATTGTCATTAGTTTTAGGATGGTTGCGCCTCACGCCCCGTCCAAGTGATCATATTATCGAACTTTGTATGGCTTTTGCATGACGAAATTAATCTGTTCTCCGACTTCACATCATGCCTGTGACATAGATTTAGGTTGAATCCAACCCTAGTTTAACCCCGCATTTGCAAGTAATTTTGCGTAATAGTAGTGTGCAACATTTTGACACCGTTTGGGAATTAACCGTAGTCACATATCGGTTTTCAAAGCGCTTTAGGAAGAAACAAGATCTTGGGCTCCGTAAGAGCGATATTGCTATTTTTGATAAACTATAAGACTGCTCTTGCATAGTGGGTAATTGGTCGAATTCACCTAGTAATTCCAAATTTAAGCTGTAATAAATGTGTCATAGCCATTGTGCTATCGACAACTTGCTAGGTTTTGCATTTAGCCATTTATTTAGTCATTCTGTGATTTGATTATGCATATTAATATACTTTAATCTATTATTTGGGCTACGTTAACATTTCGTTTATGCTTTAATGATTATGTAAATTATGTACCATTATTTTGGTGAGATTTCTTAAGACGCTTACTGCTGTGATATAATTTGTGATATTCTGATTTGGTTTGCCGTATGATATTTTATGTGTATTTGTATTTCTGTTTGCTGAAATTATACTGCCTTGACATCTTTGCCTACGTATCTTATTTGTGCCTTTGCCGTTACCCCTTTAATTTTCAGGTTTGGTTAGTAGCACCTTCTGTAGTGTACCTTTTGATTAGCAAAGTGCTGGGTTGCTTGCTACTTGGATTTTTGCATCAAAGTGACAGTAGCGTCAATAATTTTGCTGGGATAAACTTCACCTTGATAAATAAATGCTCCATGTTGACCAACTTCCCAGGCAGCATCTGTGAGAGCCAGAATATCTTTCGGCACTGTTTTACCTGTAGCTAAATTAATGAATTCTTCATTTTCTTTTTCTTTTACTTCTTCATTAATATCGTATTTGTCATCGGAAGATTCCCCTACAGACATCATCACTTTCTTTTACAGTCAATTTTCTCTTATGTTTATCCTTTTTGTTTGTCTTAGATGGTGTCACTGATGTGTCTGTTTCTGTTAGAATTGTCGATTTTTCTTTTTTCCCTCCTTTGATTTCTGCGGTGTCGCTTTCAGGAATGACCATATAAATTCTGTCCTCAAATGATGTTATTCTGATAGGTAATCGAAGTGGACAGATTTTATAAATTCCCCTACAGTTACACTATCGAATTTTATGCTACATCTTTAGACACTGTAAATATTATTTTAAATTTTGCAGGCAAAGATTCCAATACTGGAGAACACACAAAATCAGTATTTCGGGACTTGGGCAACTCGAAGAAACCGGACTCGCAAAAATCAGAGCCGTTGTCGTCCGTCCTGCATCTCGTAGAAGCATACGCATTGGTCATGCTATGCAACATCCGCCTCTCACCTCGGAGGCTCTCAGTTCACATACTGAAAGACACGAAAATTCTGCTGAAGACCTTGAACTGTTCGGAAGACCAGCCAGTCATTGACGTCATTGACCGATGCTGCCCTCATATTCTCGAAAAGTGCCTCCCTCACCTTCCAGCCGCTGAAAAGTCGGCTGCTCAGGCCGTGTCCGCTATTGATCTGCAGTGGCTTGCGGACAGAAGTGCGTGTGTGTGGACCGCTGGGCTGCACGAAGATGGCAACCTCAAGAACGGATCGAGCTTCAACTTAAATGCAGTGGACCCGTGGAGTATTTGTTTGTTTGGGTTTCTGGAACGGGACCGCATATTGGGCTTGTGCCCAACAGTAGTCAATCATTCGTGGCCGGTCGTCTTTACGAGAGTCAACACGCTGTTTCCTGTGATCGATCCTACGTAAGTATAAATTCGTGTTGATTTTATATGTGTGTTATACAAATAATTGTTGTACATAATGCTGAAACTTCAACTAACAATTTACCTGTAGATATTAATAAAACAATTTTTTTTAGCCCGGTCAATGACAACAGAGCATCTCTGCTAAGAAGCTCAGCAACAGTAAAGAAGCCTGTAAATGAACGAGACATGTACATTCACCTGTGGAAGAACTACGTCACGTTCGCATTCCGTGTGGTGCCGCCCGTCCCAAATCCTATTGTAAGATGTGCTAGTCCAGACCTGAGTTTAAGGTGAGTTTGTGAACAGGCGCAGGCTGTGGGTGTCTTCAGTGAAACGTGCGTTCCTGCTTGTGTGCTTCTACCTTTACGCTTGGAGGTGCAACTACGTGTTGCTTTTAGAGGCGAACTATAAATAGGGTTCACTTTGTCTTTACCTGCAGCCATGTTTGTGGTGGTTTGGGATTTGGTGTCATGGACTATGAGTGTTTATTCATTGATTTTTTTTGTAAGTTTGCTGGACAATATAGTAGAGACGGGTGATCTTAGTACGAGTCTTGAGAACTTGGTGCAGGCGCAGGGGTTGCTTTCTTCTGGAAGGTTTACGTTGCCACTTTCGGCCATTCGGAAACAGCCTAAGCGTACCAGGTGACAAAGAATTGATTTTCATAGTATAGTACGTTAGATGCACTGACTTGGCAGTACTTGAGTGCTTTTAGTTATCACTTCTTTCATCTTTACACCATTGTGTCTTGTTTCATTGATAGGGTAATAAGTTTGTTCATTTAATAATGGTTTTAACTTTGTGACAGTTGTAAATGGTTATGTAAGTACAGTAGTGGCTATAAGATGAACACCCCATAAACAGAACAGCTTGGTAAGGCAAACTATTAATATTTATATATAGTATTCTATAAGATGAACCTCAATAAGATGAAGTAGCTTTTGTAGAACAAAAAAAATGTTGAACGTATTAGTACTGACGAAGAAGATGCTGTTGAAGCTTTTGGTACATCTTTGGCACAAACTGAAACAAACAACTAACTGTATTAATAATATTTTGGTACTAACGAAGTGAAGACAGGAAAAGAAGAGTGCTACAGACCCGCGATTGGAAAGTATAGTAAACACGATTTTACTAATGACAATGAAATGAGATTAATTAACTTTGCCATTAGACTAATATGGTAATCAGGAGCGAAAGATAGAATATACTAGACAATTGTAAGACTGATAGTAACTTATGCAGAAGAAACATGGTTTTAAAGCTCAACATCTAAGTTTAATCCTGAAATTTCGGCTTTGGTCTTAAAATTCTTTGTCATTAATCTAAAAATGTCAACATTAATCTTAAAGTTTGAACTGTAGGTCACTTTAGGTATCGCATTGAATCTCCAAATTTCGACTTTAATCTAAAAATCTTTGTTTTTAATCTAAAATGTCGACTTTAATCTCCAAATTTCGATTTCAACATCAAGACTTTGACTTCAATCTTAAAATCTTGGTGTAAAATATCAACATTCCAGCTTTAATCTTAAAATTTCGACTTTGATCTTAAAATTCTTTGTCATTAATCTAAAAATGTCAACGTTACTCTTAAAGTTTGAACTGTAGGTCACTTTAGGTATCGCAGTGAATCTTCAAATTTTGACTTCAATCTAAAAATCTTTGTTTTTAATTTAAAATGTCAACTTTAATCTCCAAATTTCGATTTCAACACCAAGACTTTGACTTCAATCTGAAAATCTTGGTTTAAAATATCAGCATTCCAGCTTTAATCCTAAAATTTTGACTTTGATCTTAAAATTCTTTGTCATTAATCTAAAAATGTCAACATTACTCTTAAAGTTTGAACTGTAGGTCACTTTAGGTATCGCATTGAATCTCCAAATTTCGAATTTAATCTAAAAACCTTTGTTTTTAATCTAAAATGTCGACTTTAATCTCCAAATTTCGATTTCAACATCAAGACTTTGACTTCAATCTTAAAATCTTGGATTAAAATATCAACATTCCAGCTTTAATCTTAAAATTTCGACTTTGATCTTAAAATTCTTTGTCATTAATCTAAAAATGTCAACATTAATCTTAAAGTTCAACTGTAGGTCACTTTAGGTATCGCATTAAATCTCCAAATTTCGACTTCAATCTAAAAATCTTTGTTTTTAATCTATTATGGCGACTTTAATCTCCAAATTTCGATTTCAACATCAAGACTTTGACTTAAGTCTTAAAATCGTGGATTAAAATATCAACACATTCCAGCTTTAATCCTAAAATTTCGACTTTGATCTTAAAATTCTTTGTCATTAATCTAAAAATGTCAACATTAATCTTATGTTTGAACTGTAGGTCACTTTAGGTATCGCATTAAATCTCCAAATTTCGACTTCAATCTAAAAATCTTTGTTTTTAATCTATTATGGCAACTTTAATCTCCAAATTTCGATTTCAACATCAAGACTTTGACTTCAGTCTTAAAATCGTGGTTTAAAATATCAACACATTCCAGCTTTAATCCTAAAATTTCGACTTTGATCTTAAAATTCTTTGCCATTAATCTAAAAATGTCAACATTAATCTTATGTTTGAACTGTAGGTCACTTTAGGTATCGCATTAAATCTCCAAATTTCGACTTCATTCTAAAAATCTTTGTTTTTAATCTATTATGTCGACTTTAATCTCCAAATTTTGATTTCAACATTAAGACTTTGACTTCAATCTTAAAATCTTGGTTTAAAATATCAGCATTCCAGCTTTAATCCTAAAATTTCGGCTTTGATCTTAAAATTCTTTGTCATTAATCTAAAAATGTCAACATTGTCATTACTCTTAAAGTTTGAACTGTAGGCCACTTTAGGTATCGCATTGAATCTTCAAATTTCGACTTCAATCTAAAAATCTTTGTTTTTAATTTAAAATGTCAACTTTAATCTCCAAATTTCGATTTCAATACCAAGACTTTGACTTCAATCTGAAAATCTTAGTTTTAAATATCAACATTCCAGCTTTCATCCTAAAATTTCGACTTTGATCTTAAAATTCTTTGTCATTAATCTAAAAATGTCAACATTAAACTTGAAGTTCAACTGTAGGTCACTTTAGGTATCGCATTGAATCTCCAAATATCGACTTCAATCTAAAAATTTGTGTTTAATCTATTATGTCGACTTTAATCTCCAAATTTTGATTTCAACATCAGACTGACTTCAATCTTAAAAACTTGGTTTAAAATATCAACACTCCGGCTTTAATCCTAAAATTTCGACTTGGATCGTAAAATTGTTGGTCACTAATCTAAAAATTTCAACATTAATCTTAAATTTTGAACTGTAGATCACTTTAGGTGTCGCACTAATTCTCCAAATTTTGACTTCAATCTAAAAATTTTTGTTTTTAATTTAAAACGTCGACTTTAATCTCCAAATTTCGATTTCAAAATCAAGACTTTGACTTCAATCGTAAAATATTGGTTTTTAATCTCAACATTTCAGCTGTAATCCTAAAATTTTGACTTTAATCTTAAAATTGTTGGTCACTAATCTAAAAATTTCAACATTAATCTTAAAGTTTAAACTGTAGGTCACTTTAGGTATCGCATTGAATCTCCAAATTTCGACTTCAATCTAAAAATCTTGGTTTTTAATCTTTAATGTCAACTTTAATCTTTAAATTTCGATTTCAACACCAAGACTTTGACTTCAATCTGAAAATCTTAGTTTTAAATATCAACATTGCAGCTTTCATCGTAAAACTTCAACTTTGACCTTAAAATTGTTTGTCATTAATCTAAAAATGTCAACATTAATCTTAAAGTTTAAACTGTAGATCACTTTAGGTGTCGCATTAATTCTCCAAATTTCGACTTCAATCTAAAAATATTTGTTTTTAATCTAAAATGTCAACTTTAATCTCCAAATTTCGATTTCAATATCAAGACTTTGACTTCAATCTGAAAATCTTAGTTTAAAAATCAGCATTCCAGCTTTAATCCTAAAATTTCGACTTTGATCTTAAAATTGTTGGTCATTAATCTAAATATTTCAACATTAATCTTAAAGTTCGAACTGTAGGTCACTTTATGTATCGCATTTAATTTCCAAATTTCGACTTCAATCTAAAAATCTTTGTTTTTAATCTAAAATGTCGACTAGAATCTCCAAATTTCGATTTCAACATCAAGACTTTGACTTCAATCTTAAAATCTTGGTTTAAAATATCAACATTCCAGCTTTAATCCTAAAATTTCGACTTTGATCTTAAAATTGTTGGTCATTAATCTAAATATTTCAACATTAATCTTAAAGTTTGAACTGTAGGTCACTTTATGTATCGCATTTAATCTCCAAATTTCGACTTCAATCTAAAAATCTTTGTTTTTAATCTAAAATGTCGACTAGAATCTCCAAATTTCGATTTCAACATCAAGACTTTGACTTCAATCTTAAAATATTGGTTTAAAATATCAACATTCCAGCTTTAATCCTAAAATTTCGACTTTGATCTTAAAATTGTTGGTCATTAATCTAAATATTTCAACATTAATCTTAAAGTTTGAACTGTAGGTCACTTTATGTATCGCATTTAATCTCCAAATTTCGACTTCAATCTAAAAATCTTTGTTTTTAATCTAAAATGTCGACTAGAATCTCCAAATTTCGATTTCAACATCAAGACTTTGACTTCAATCTTAAAATCTTGGTTTAAAATATCAACATTCCAGCTTTAATCCAAAAATTTAGATATCGAATTGAATCTCCAAATTTCGACTTTAAACTAAAAATCTTTGTTTTTAATCTATTATGTCGACTTTAATCTCCAATTTTCGATCTCAACATCAAGACTTTGACTTCAATCTTAAAATCTTGGTTTTAAATATCAACATTTCAGCTTGAATCTTAAAATTTCGACTTTGATCTTAAAATTCTTTGTCATTAATCTAAAAATGTCAACATTAATCTTAAAGTTTGAACTGTAGGTCACTTTAGATATCGCATTGAATCTCCAAATTTCGACTTTATTCTAAAAATATTTGTTTTTAATCTAAAATGTCGACTTTAATCTCCAAATTTCGATTTCAACATCAAGACTTTGACTTCAATCTTAAAATCTTGGTTTTTATTTTCAATATTTCAGCTTTAATCTTAAAATTTCGACTTTGATCTTAAAATTGTTAGTCATTAATCGAAAAATATCAACATTAATCTTAAAGTTTGAACTGTAGGTCACTTTAGGTATCGCATTGAATCTCCAAATTTCGACTTTAAACTAAAAATCTTTGTTTTTAATCTATTATGTCGACTTTAATCTCCAAATTTCGATTTTAACATCAAGACTTTGACTTCAATCTTAAAATCTTGGTTTTTAATCTCAACATTTCAGCTTTAATTCTGAAACTTTAATATTGTAATAGTTGTTTTTAATCAGAAAATATCTTCTTCTCTCTTGAAATCCAGGGTTTATCGTTAGTCTCAGTTTCAACATTTATCATAACATTTCTACGAGTCTTGAAATTTTTATTTTGAATTTCGAATGTTTTAATCGTGAAGAAAGCCATTGCATTTGTAAAAGCTTTTCTTTTAATGTATGTTTCGTCTTTTATCTCAAAATGTTGATAGTAATCTCAGCCCTTTCGACATTAATGTAAAATTTTCAGCTATAAATTTTGAAATTCCCACTTTAAACTCGAACTCGCATCTTTAATTAGAAAGTGTCGAGTGCAAATGCATTGTGTGGACTATGAACAAGTGTGATCAACAACCACTAGAGACTAGAGACTGAGTAGTGGGAATGAAAAATTCTAAGAATATATGGAGGAGCATTCGTGTGGAATAAAAATAAGGAGGCCAGAGAATTGATGGGTGAGAGCGAAGGAAGATTTGGAAAAGTTTTGTGTGCAGCAATACAGAGGTAGTAAAGGATCAGAAGTGGGGAAGAATTGTACAACAATTTTAAAGCCTCAGTGGCTTGAAGAGCTAATTTAACAAGTGTTACTCTTTTATTCATGGCAAAATTTTTTACCTGAAGTGACATATGCGAGATTCATGGAGTTACATTAATTCATTGACTGTTATTACTTGCAACATTTATTTCAGTGGTATCAAAATTAACAGTTTTCTTCTTTGCAGGTTCTATATTATAATTTCGGTCTGAAAAATGTTAAAAGCTGAAATATGTTTTGTCTGAGGGTTTCCAATGAAAAAACTCGATGTGTAATACCTTTTTACATTAAAGTAATATGCAGTTGTCAATAATAAAAGCAGAGCAAAATTACTGCTGTTGATTAGAATACAAATAATTATTCTAATATCATTGTTATAAAAGAATTACATTCTAACTTTTGATTGGGTGCATGGTGTAATATATATTAAAAAGTTTTGGGCTAATAGCGCTAGTTGGTTGGATTTTTTAATTAGCATTTGGCAGATTGAAGACTGCCTACTTGACAAGCAGTTGCTGACTAGCACTCATCAACCTTTCTTTGATTTTAGAATTTCTACTATTGGATTGAAGGTTGATAAGATATATTAACTTTTAAAATTAAACATTTTTTCGTTAGTAAAGCTACTTTTGTATAATATTTTTGCACCTCACCAACGTAACTAGATAAAGGCACATGTGCAGGGTGTTTCCAATTGTTGACCAGTGTGAAGCTAAACATTTCTTTTTGTAAGCTAGGTGAATTTTTATATTTAATGATATGGTATAATTGAGATTAATTTTGAAACACCCTGTGTAGAACCTTGCAATTATAAAATTTACTTTATGTATATAAATTGTATTTACACTAGCACATAATCTGCAATCTTGCTTTAGCCTGTTGATATTGCAATGAATTCAGTGTTGAATTAAATATATGTTTACCTTTGTAGCTCTTCGCCGGATAGTTTGAGTGCAGAGCGCAGTGACAATAAAACCCCAGGAGTGAATGTCTCCCCAATGGCGCTGTATAAACTGGTCGTTCCTTTGCTGCGGTGCGAAGTTACTGATGTACGGGACACAGCCGTACTAGCCCTTGGAAAGGTCAACACCGATGCACTCAAGTGAGTTCAGTTGCAATTAAGTAGTAGGTAGTATTAGCAAATTTGGAAATATACACAGATACAAATTTAATAAAATTACAATACTTATAACTATATCGAGTTGTATTTCAAGAACTTTAGGAAATTATAGGAAACGAAAGGTTTTAGATTGTTCTAATTGCTAGTTTACGTAACTAATTACTGTTTATCAGTAACTCTTTTACTATGATCCATATACTAGCAAGATGCCCGTTCTTCGTACGGGCTACAAATGTTTCTTCTTCTAAATCTCAAATGAATTTCAGGGCGCACCCCTATCCTTCACTCAATACGCTAAACTAACAAACGCCGAAAAACAATATTCTAGGTAAAAAGGACACAGAATTCTTCCGAAAAAAGGCCTTTGCAACTATTTTATGCTTCACGTACCCCCTGGAAATGTGTACGTAATTGTCATTGCCATTGTATTTGATAAAACAATGGTTTTAGTATAACAATGAGATAAAATTAAAATATATATATACAAACTAAATGTTGTATTCATAAATTGGTGGAATTTTGGAAATCCTTCTATTTATTCTAAGAGATATTGAGTAATTCGAAAAAACACAGTTTACTCCTTTTTCACCCCTTAGGGGTGGAATTTTGAAACATTCTTTCAGTCCATATTATCCTGAAATAAACCCACAGCAAAAAATAATTAATAAATTTAACACTCTACGCCTTTCCAGTTTTCCCTTTTTACCGCTTTAGGGGTAATTTTAAAATCCATTAAACCACTTTCTAAATATTTTAAGAATACATCTATATGCCAAAAAAACAATGGTCTAACTCAATAAACATAGGAGATAAGAAGGGTTCTTTAATTCAACCCGAATCCAGATTTGCACCTTTAGGAGTTGATTAGAGGAAAATCCTGAAATGTGTTTTTAGACACTTGTATTGGATACCTATGTGAGCAAACACCAAGCCTATATCTTATCGGGTTTAAGAGATATTGAAGAATTCGTGAAAACACAGTTTACCCATTTTCACCCCCTCAGGAATAAATATTTAAGTCCCCTTAAACTGCTTTCTAAATATTTTAAGAATACATATATATGCCAAAAAAGAATGCTCTAGCTCAATAAACATAGGAGATACGAAGGGTTTTTTAATTCCCCTTGAATCTAGATTTGCACTTTTAGGGGTTGATTAGGGCAAAACTATGAAATTTATTTTAAACACTTATATTGGATACCTATGCAAGCAAACGCCAAGTCGATATCTTATAGGGTTTAAGAGATATTGAAGAATTCGTGAAAACACAGTTTACCCCTTTCCACCCCCTTAGGGCTAAATTTTTAAATTCCCTTAAACCGCTTTCTAAATATTTTAAGAATACATCTATATGCCAAAAAAGAATGCTCTAGCTCAATAAACATAAGAGATACAAAGGGTTTTTTAATTCCCCTTGAATCTAGATTTGCACTTTTAGGGGTTGATTAGGGCAAAATTATGAAATTTATTTTAAACACTTATATTGGATACCTATGCAAGCAAATGCCAAGTCGATATCTTATAGGGTTTAAGAGATATTGAAGAATTCGTGAAAACACAGTTTACCCCTTTCCACCCCCTTAGGGCTAAATTTTTAAATTCCCTTAAACCGCTTTCTAAATATTTTAAGAATACATCTATATGCCAAAAAATAATGCTCTAGCTCAATAAACATAGGAGATACGAAGGGTTTTTTAATTCCCCTTGAATCTAGATTTGCACTTTTAGGGGTTGATTAGGGCAAAACTATGAAATTTATTTTAAACACTTATATTGGATACCTATGCAAGCAAACGCCAAGTCGATATCTTATAGGGTTTAAGAGATATTGAAGAATTCGTGAAAACACAGTTTACCCCTTTTCACCCCCTTAGGGCTAAATTTTTAAATTCCCTTAAACCGCTTTCTAAATATTTTAAGAATACATCTATATGCCAAAAAATAATGCTCTAGCTCAATAAACATAGGAGATACGAAGGGTTTTTTAATTCCCCTTGAATCTAGATTTGCACTTTTAGGGGTTGATTAGGGCAAAATTATGAAATTTATTTTAAACACTTATATTGGATACCTATGCAAGCAAACGCCAAGTCGATATCTTATAGGGTTTAAGAGATATTGAAGAATTCGTGAAAACACAGTTTACCCCTTTCCACCCCCTTAGGGCTAAATTTTTAAATTCCCTTAAACCGCTTTCTAAATATTTTAAGAATACATCTATATGCCAAAAAATAATGCTCTAGCTCAATAAACATAGGAGACATGAATGGGTCTTTAATTCACCCCGAATCTAGATTTGCACTTTTAGGGGTTGATTAGGGCAAAATCCTGAAATGTGTTTTTAAATACTTATATTGGATACGTATGCAAGTAAATACCAAGTCGATATCTCATCGGGTCTAAGAGATATTGCGCAGTTCGTGAGAACACTGTTTACCTCTTTTCACCCCCTGAGGGGTAAAATTTTAAAATCCCTTAAAGCTCTTTCTAAATATTCTAAGAATACATGCCGAAAAGGGAATGTTCTAATTCAATAAACCTAGCAGACACAAAGAGTTCTTTAATTCACCCTGAATCCAGATTTGCACCTTTAGGGTTTGAATAGGGAAAAATTCTGAAATATGTTTTTAGACACTTCTATTTGATACCTGTGCAAGTAAACACCAAGTCAATATGTCATCGGGTCTAAGAGATATTGAGGAATTCGTGAAAACACAGTTTACCTCTTTTCACCCCCGTAGGAGTAAAATTTTAAAATATCTTTAACCACTTTCTAATAATTTTAAGAGTACATCTATATGCCAACAAATAACGTTCGAACTCAATAAACAAGAGATACAAGGGTTCTATAATTCACCCCGAATGCATATTCACACCTTTAGGGGTTGATTACGGAAAAATCCTGAAATACGTTTCTAGGTATTTGCATTGACAATCTTTGCAACTAAACACCAAGGGGCTATCTCATTGGGTCTAAGAGATATTGAGAATCCCGTGAAAACACATTTTATCCCTTTTCACCCCCGTAGGGGTAGGATTTCAAAAAATTACTTCTAACCCATTTTGTTGTGAAATGGAACTCACAGCGAAAAAAATTAATAATTTTAACCCCCCTACCCCTTTTCAGTTTTTCCTCCTTTTACCCCTTTAGGGTTAAATTTTTCCAATTTCCTCATACCCCTTTCTAAATATTTTAAAAATACATCTATATGCTGAAAAAGAATGTTCTAACTCAATAAACATAGCAGATACGAAGAGTTCTTTAATTCACCGCCAATCCAGATTTGCACCTTTAGGGGTTGATTAGGGCAAAATCCTAAAATACGTTTCTAGGTATTTGCATTCCTAATCTTTGCAAGCAAACACCAAATCGATATCTTATCGGGTGTAAGAGATATTGAGGAATTCGTGAAAACACGTTTTACCCCTTTTCACCCCCTTAGGGGTCGAATTTCAAAAAATCCCTTCTTAGCACTACCTTACGTAACAAATCGAACCTTCCACACAAATTTCAAGTTTCTAGTACCAGTGGTTTCGGCTCTGCGTTGATTAGTCAGGGTTGTGACTTTCCTTTATATATACAGGGTGTATACGAATTCGACCGACAAACTTTCGGTGCATATTTCTCTAACTAAATACAGCCTAAAAGATTAGACAACCTTGATCCTTATCTGCAAGATAAACTCTGCACAGGTCAAAACACTTCGAAAAAACACTATGAATTTTTCAAGATTTATTTTATTAAATTAAATAAAAATTAGAAGAAATCCAGTAACTTGAATACAAGAATCACATTTATTATCAGCTATGGCCTAGCTATCTTCTTTAAAGAATTCTGGACTTCCGAAAAATATAAAAAATTATTGTTCCTAATCATTACACGCATTCAAATCTCCAAACTTGAATATTTTATTTCCACTGGTAGTCTTATTAATTAAATGTCATGTTTCATATGTACCTAATGTCATTAATTAATTAGTATAGTTCGATAATTGAGTAAAATTTCATTCGACGATTTCAATGTTAGATTAAAAGAAAAGTCACAAAAGAGGTTTTAACTTTGAAATGAAAGGAGATTGCTTATAAGTATACGAACAATTTAGGTACATCTTTAGGCAGTAAATACACCCTCGAAGTTTGTCGGTCGAATTCGTATACACCCTGTATATATAGATTAGAGAAATAGAATTTTGTTACATTTTGAAAAAATTGAATTTTCCCATTTTTATTTTTAGTTATCGATGATAGAGCAAAGTAGTTTTGACATTAAAGCACTTTCGAATCTGAAGACAAATGGTTTATGGGTCTTTAAAACGTGAAAGGTTGGCCATACCGTCATTGAATCCTATCAATGGTTATTTGCTTATTTAGTACTTAATTCGATAATTTTCTTTACCTTGCATTGCAAGGCTATTTTCTCTGCTAAGTCTCACAAGCCATCTTCCATACATTCTTCCATTCATTCGTATTCCTTGTAGCTTCTTGCATTCTATTCAGTTGGACACTCTACACAACAGGAGTGACTGTTTTTGAACATGTCTTTGAACATGATGATCGTCTATAAAAATTGAAAAATTACTTCAACAGTTGTAAAATAATTATTGGAAAGCACTCTTGACTATTTCAAAATGTCCCTGATTATTCAATACGCCCTTGATAATTTCAAAGCGCCTTTGATAATTTCAAAATGCTCTTTATTACTTCAAAACACCCCTGTTGGCTACAAAACATTTTTCATTATTTTAAAATGCCCCCGATTATTTCAAAATGCTGTTGGTGGTTCAAACATCCTTCATAATTCCAAAACACTTTTTATGATTTTAATTTGACCTTTATAATTTCAAGACGACCCTAATTATTTAAAAATGCGATAATTTCAAAACAACCTCTGATTACTTCAAATTGCCCTTGATGATTTCAAAACAACCTTCATAATTTCAAATTGCCCCCGATTATTTCATGTGCCGTTAATAATTCCAAAACACTTTTGATAATTCCAAAACGCTCTTGATAATTTGAAAACGTCTTTTGTAATTTCCTAACGCCCCTGATTATTTCAAAACGCTTCAAAACGTCCTCAATCATTTTAAAACGCTCTTAATAATTTCACTTTACTTCAAAATGCTCTTGTTTATTTCAAACGTCCTTCATAATTACAGAACGCCCCCGATTATTTCAAAACGCTATTGTTAATTTTAAAATGTCTTTGGTGATTTCAAAAACTTCCTGATCATTTCAAAACGCCTTTGATATTATTAAAATACCCTTGATTGTTTCAAAACGCTCCTAATTATTTCAAATCATCTTTCACAATTCCAAAATGCTTTATAATTTCAAAACGCCTTTGATCATTTCAAAACGGCCCCTGATTACTTCAAAACGCCCTAGATTATTTCAAAATTCCCTTGATTATTTCAAAACGCCCCTGATTATTTTAAAACGCCCTCAATTATTTCAAAACGTCCTCAATAATTTTAAAATGCTCTTAATAATTTCACTTTACTTCAAAATGCTCTTGTTGATTTCAAACGTCCTTCATAATTACAGAACGCCCCCGATTATTTCAAAATGCTATTGTTGGTTTTAAAATGTCTTTGGTTATTTCAAAAACTCCCTGATAATTTCAAAACGCCTTTGATAATATCAAAATGCCCTTGATTGTTTCAAAACGCTCCTAATTATTTCAAATCGTCCTTCATAAAACCAAAATGCTTTATAATTTCAAAACGCCCTTGATAATTTCATAACCGCCCCTGATTACTTCAAATCGCCATTGTTCATTTAAAAACCCCCTAGATTATTTAAAAACTTCTTTGATAATTTCAAAATTCCCTTGATTATTTCAAAACGCCCATGATTATTTCAAAACGTTCTTCAATATTACAAAACGCTTTTTATAATTTCAAAATGCTCATGATTATTTAAAATCGTCCTTATCGATTTTAAAGCTCCGTTGATTATTTCGAAATACCCTCGATTATTTTGAAACGCGTCTGACTATTTCAAAACGTCCTTCATAATTCCAAAACGCTTTTTATGATTTCAAAACGCTCCTTATTACTTCAAAACGCTCCTTATTACTTCAAAACACGCCTGTTGGCTTCAAAACGTTT
This sequence comes from Agriotes lineatus, assembly GCA_940337035.1. NCBI lineage: Eukaryota > Metazoa > Arthropoda > Insecta > Coleoptera > Elateridae > Agriotes > Agriotes lineatus. Next base: position 125,262,144 of record OW679199.1, read on the forward strand.
TTCATTATTTCAAAATGCCCCCAATTAATTGAAAGCGCTCTTGTTGATTTCAAAACGCTCCTGATTATTTCAAATCATCTTTCACAATTCCAAAATGCTTTATAATTTCAAAACGCCTTTGATCATTTCAAAACGGCCCCTGATTACTTCAAAACGCCCTAGATTATTTCAAAATTCCCTTGATTATTTCAAAACGCCCCTGATTATTTTAAAACGCCCTCAATTATTTCAAAACGTCCTCAATAATTTTAAAATGCTCTTAATAATTTCACTTTACTTCAAAATGCTCTTGTTGATTTCAAACGTCCTTCATAATTACAGAACGCCCCCGATTATTTCAAAATGCTATTGTTGGTTTTAAAATGTCTTTGGTTATTTCAAAAACTCCCTGATAATTTCAAAACGCCTTTGATAATATCAAAATGCCCTTGATTGTTTCAAAACGCTCCTAATTATTTCAAATCGTCCTTCATAAAACCAAAATGCTTTATAATTTCAAAACGCCCTTGATAATTTCATAACCGCCCCTGATTACTTCAAATCGCCATTGTTCATTTAAAAACGCCCTAGATTATTTAAAAACTTCTTTGATAATTTCAAAATTCCCTTGATTATTTCAAAACGCCCATGATTATTTCAAAACGTTCTTCAATATTACAAAACGCTTTTTATAATTTCAAAATGCTCATGATTATTTAAAATCGTCCTTATCGATTTTAAAGCTCCGTTGATTATTTCGAAATACCCTCGATTATTTTGAAACGCGTCTGACTATTTCAAAACGTCCTTCATAATTCCAAAACGCTTTTTATGATTTCAAAACGCTCCTTATTACTTCAAAACGCTCCTTATTACTTCAAAACACGCCTGTTGGCTTCAAAACGTTTTTCATTATTTCAAAATGCCCCCAATTAATTGAAAGCGCTCTTGTTGATTTCAAAACGCTCCTGATTATTTCAAAAGGTCCTTCATAATTCCAAAACGTCCTCAATAGTTTTAAACGCCCTTAATAATTTCACTTTACTTAAAAACGCTCTTGTTGAATTCAAACATACTTCATAATTACAGTACGCCCCCGATTTTTTGAAAGCGCCCTTGTTGATTTTAAAACGACCTTGGTGATTTTAAAAGGTCCCTGATTAGTTCAAAACGCATTTGATAATATCAAAATGTCCTCGGTTGTTTCAAAATGATCCTGATTATTCCAAAATGTCAAAACGCCTTTGATTATTTCAAAACGTTGCTGATTATTTCCAAACGTTCTTCAGAATTCCAAAACCTATTTTTATGATTTCAAAACACCATTTAGAATTTCAAAACGCCCTTATTGATTTTAAAACTGCCTTGATTATTTGGAAATGCCCTCAATTATTTTGAAACGCTTCTGACTATTTCAAAATTTCCTTCATAATTCCAGAACGTATTTTATGATTTCCAAAACGCCCTTGATAATTTCAAAACGGCCTGTGATTACTTGAAATCGTCCTTGTTGATTTCAAATTGCCCCTGGTTATTTCAAAACGTCCTTCATAATTCCAGAACCATTTTATAATAATTTAAAAACGCCCTCGATAATTTCAAAACGGCTCCTGATTACTTCAAATCGCCCTTTATAATTTCAAAACGTCCCTGATTACTTCAAAACGTCCTTGATAATTTTAAAACGGCCTCTAATTACTTGAAATCGCCCTTGTTGATTTCAAAATGCCCCTGATTATTTCAAAACGTCCTTCATAATTCCAGAACACATTTTATGATTTCAAAACGCTCTTGATAATTTCAAAATCGCCCCTGATTACTTCAAATCGCCCTTAATAATTTCAATTTACTTCAAAATGCTCTTGTTGATTTCAAACGTATTTCATAATTATAGAACGCCCTCGATTATTTGAAAGCACCCTTGTTGATTTTAAAACGTCCTTGGTGATTTTAAAAGGTCCCTGATTAGTTCAAAACGCATTTGATAATATCAAAATGACCTCGGTTGTTTCAAAATGGTCCTGATTATTCCAAAATGTCAAAACGCCTTTGATTATTTCAAAACGTTGTTGATTATTTCCAAACGTTCTTCAGAATTCCAAAACCTTTTTTTATGATTTCAAAACACCATTTAGAATTTCAAAACGCCCTTATTGATTTTAAAACTGCCTGATTATTTCGAAATGCCCTAAATTATTTTGAAACGACTATTTCAAAACTTCCTTCATAATTCCAGAACGCATTTTATGATTTCAAAACGCCCTTGATAATTTCAAAACGGCTTTTGATTACTTGAAATCGTCCTTGTTGATTTCAAAATGCCCCTGATTATTTCAAAATGTCCTTCGTAATTTCAGAACCATTTTATGATTTAAAATCGCTCGCGATAATTTCAAAACGGCCCCTGATTACTTCAAATCGCCCTGTATAATTTCAAAACGCCCGTGATTATTTCAAAACGCCCTTGATAATTTTAAAACGGCTTTTCATTACTTGAAATCGTCCTTGTTGATTTCAAAATGCCCCCGATTATTTCAAAACGGCCTTCATAATTCCAGAACCATTTTATAATAATTTAAAAACGCCCTCGATAATTTCAAAACGGCTCCTGATTACTTCAAATCGCCCTTTATAATTTCAAAACGTCCCTGATTACTTCAAAACGTCCTTGATAATTTTAAAACGGCCTCTGATTACTTGAAATCGCCCTTGTTGATTTCAAAATGCGGGATTATTTCAAAACGTCCTTCATAATTCCAGAACACATGTTATGATTTCAAAACGCTCTTGATAATTTCAAAATCGCCCCTGATTACTTCAAATCGCCCTTAATAATTTCAATTTACTTCAAAATGCTCTTGTTGATTTCAAACGTATTTCATAATTACAGAACGCCCTCGATTATTTGAAAGCACCCTTGTTGATTTTAAAACGTCCTTGGTGATTTTAAAAGGTCCCTGATTAGTTCAAAACGCATTTGATAATATCAAAATGTCCTCGGTTGTTTCAAAATGGTCCTGATTATTCCAAAATGTCAAAACGCCTTTGATTATTTCAAAACGTTGTTGATTATTTCCAAACGTTCTTCAGAATTCCAAAACCTTTTTTTATGATTTCAAAACACCATTTAGACGCCCTTATTGATTTTAAAACTGCCTTGATTATTTCGAAATGCCCTCAATTATTTTGAAACGACTATTTCAAAACTTCCTTCATAATTCCAGAACGCATTTTATGATTTCAAAACGCCCTTGATAATTTCAAAACGGCTTCTGATTACTTGTAATCGTCCTTGTTGATTTCAAAATGCTCCTGATTATTTCGAAATGTCCTTCATAATTCCAGAACCATTTTATGATTTCAAAACGCCCGCGATAATTTCAAAACGGCCCCTGATTATTTCAAATCGCCCTGTATAATTTCAAAACGCCCCTGATTACTTCTAAACGCCCTTGATAATTTTAAAACGGCTTCTGATTACTTGAAATCGTTCTTGTTGATTTCAAAATGCCCCTGATTATTTCAAAATGTCCTTCATAATTCCAGAACCATTTTATAATAATTTAAAAACGCCCTCGATAATTTCAAAACGGCGCCTGATTACTTCAAATCGCCCTGTATAATTTCAAAACGCCCCTGATTACTTCTAAACGCCCTTGATAATTTTAAAACGGCTTCTGATTACTTGAAATCGTTCTTGTTGATTTCAAAATGCCCCTGATTATTTCAAAATGTCCTTCATAATTCCAGAACCATTTTCTAATAATTTAAAAACGCCCTCGAGAATTTCAAAACGGCTCCTGATTACTTCAAATCGCTCTTTATAATTTCACAACGTCCCTGATTACTTCAAAACGTCCTTGATAATTTTAAAACGGCCTCTAATTACTCGAAGTCGCCCTTGTTGATTTCAAAATGCCCCTGATTATTTCAAAACGTCCTTCATAATTCCAGAACACATTTTATGATTTCAAAACGCTCTTGATAATTTCAAAATCGCCCCTGATTACTTCAAATCGCCCTTAATAATTTCAATTTACTTCAAAATGCTCTTGTTGATTTCAAACGTATTTCATAATTATAGAACGCCCTCGATTATTTGAAAGCACCCTTGTTGATTTTAAAACGTCCTTGGTGATTTTAAAAGGTCCCTGATTAGTTCAAAACGCATTTGATAATATCAAAATGACCTCGGTTGTTTCAAAATGGTCCTGATTATTCCAAATTGTTAAAACGCCTTTGATTATTTCAAAACGTTGTTGATTATTTCCAAACGTTCTTCAGAATTCCAAAACCTTTATTTATGATTTCAAAACACCATTTAGAATTTCAAAACGCCCTTATTGATTTTAAAACTGCCTTGATTATTTCGAAATGCCCTCAATTATTTTGAAACGACTATTTCAAAACTTCCTTCATAATTCCAGAACGCATTTTATGATTTCAAAACGCCCTTGATAATTTCAAAACGGCTTCTGATTACTTGAAATCGTCCTTGTTGATTTCAAAATGCCCCTGATTATTTCAAAATGTCCGTCATAATTCCAGAACCATTTTATGATTTAAAAACGCTCGCGATAATTTCAAAACGGCCCCTCATTACTTCAAATCGCCCTGTATAATTTCAAAACGCCTGTGATTATTTCAAAACGCCCTTGATAATTTTAAAACGGCTTCTGATTACTTGAAATCGTCCTTGTTGATTTCAAAATGCCCCCGATTATTTCAAAACCTCCTTCATAATTCCAGAACCATTTTATAATAATTTAAAAACGCCCTCGATAATTTCAAAACGGCTACTGATTACTTCAAATCGCCCTTTATAATTTCAAAACGTCCCTGATTACTTCAAAACGTCCTTGATAATTTTAAAACGGCCTCTGATTACCTGAAATCGCCCTTGTTGATTTCAAAATGCGGGATTATTTCAAAACGTCCTTCATAATTCCAGAACACATTTTATGATTTCAAAACGCTCTTGATAATTTCAAAATCGCCCCTGATTACTTCAAATCGCCCTTAATAATTTCAATTTACTTCAAAATGCTCTTGTTGATTTCAAACGTATTTCATAATTACAGAACGCCCTCGATTATTTGAAAGCACCCTTGTTGATTTTAAAACGTCCTTGGTGATTTTAAAAGGTCCCTGATTAGTTCAAAACGCATTTGATAATATCAAAATGACCTCGGTTGTTTCAAAATGGTCCTGATTATTCCAAAATGTCAAAACGCCTTTGATTATTTCAAAACGTTGTTGATTATTTCCAAACGTTCTTCAGAATTCCAAAACCTTTTTTTATGATTTCAAAACACCATTTAGACGCCCTTATTGATTTTAAAACTGCCTTGATTATTTCGAAATGCCCTCAATTATTTTGAAACGACTATTTCAAAACTTCCTTCATAATTCCAGAACGCATTTTATGATTTCAAAACGCCCTTGATAATTTCAAAACGGCTTCTGATTACTTGTAATCGTCCTTGTTGATTTCAAAATGCTCCTGATTATTTCGAAATGTCCTTCATAATTCCAGAACCATTTTATGATTTCAAAACGCCCGCGATAATTTCAAAACGGCCCCTGATTACTTCAAATCGCCCTGTATAATTTCAAAACGCCCCTGATTACTTCTAAACGCCCTTGATAATTTTAAAACGGCTTCTGATTACTTGAAATCGTTCTTGTTGATTTCAAAATGCCCCTGATTATTTCAAAATGTCCTTCATAATTCCAGAACCATTTTATAATAATTTAAAAACGCCCTCGATAATTTCAAAACGGCCCCTGATTACTTCAAATCGCCCTGTATAATTTCAAAACGCCCGTGATTACTTCAAAACGCCCTTGATAATTTTAAAACGGCTTCTGATTACTTGAAATCGTCCTTGTTGATTTCAAAATGCCCCCGATTATTTCAAAACGTTCTTCATAATTCCAGAACCATTTTATAATAATTTAAAAACGCCCTCGAGAATTTCAAAACGGCTCCTGATTACTTCAAATCGCCCTTTATAATTTCAAAACGTCCCTGATTACTTCAAAACGTCCTTGATAATTTTAAAACGGCCTCTAATTACTCGAAGTCGCCCTTGTTGATTTCAAAATGCCCCTGATTATTTCAAAACGTCCTTCATAATTCCAGAACACATTTTGTGATTTCAAAACGCTCTTGATAATTTCAAAATCGCCCCTGATTACTTCAAATCGCCCTTAATTATTTCAATTTACTTCAAAATGCTCTTGTTGATTTCAAACGTATTTCATAATTACAGAACGCCCTCGATTATTTGAAAGCACCCTTGTTGATTTTAAAACGTCCTTGGTGATTTTAAAAGGTCCCTGATTAGTTCAAAACGCATTTGATAATATCAACATGTCCTCGGTTGTTTCAAAATGGTCCTGATTATTCCAAAATGTCAAAACGCCTTTGATTATTTCAAAACGTTGATTATTTCCAAACGTTCTGCAGAATTCCAAAACCTATTTTATGATTTCAAAACACCATTTAGAATTTCAAAACGCCCTTATTGATTTTAAAACTGCCTTGATTATTTCGAAATGCCCTCAATTATTTTGAAACGACTATTTCAAAACTTCCTTCATAATTCCAGAACGCATTTTATGATTTCAAAACGCCCTTGATAATTTCAAAACGGCTTTTGATTACTTGAAATCGTCCTTGTTGATTTCAAAATGCCCCTGATTATTTCAAAATGTCCTTCGTAATTTCAGAACCATTTTATGATTTAAAATCGCTCGCGATAATTTCAAAACGGCCCCTGATTACTTCAAATCGCCCTGTATAATTTCAAAACGCCCGTGATTATTTCAAAACGCCCTTGATAATTTTAAAACGGCTTTTCATTACTTGTAATCGTTCTTGTTGATTTCAAAATGCTCCTGATTATTTCAAAATGTCCTCCATAATTCCAGAACCATTTTATGATTTCAAAACGCCCGCGATAATTTCAAAACGGCCCCTGATTACTTCAAATCGCCCTGTATAATTTCAAAATGCCTGTGATTACTTCAAAACGCCCTTGATAATTTTAAAACGGCTTCTGATTACTTGAAATCGTCCTTGTTGATTTCAAAATGCCCCCGATTATTTCAAAACGTCCTTCATAATTCCAGAACCATTTTATAATAATTTAAAAACGCCCTCGATAATTTTAAAACGGCTCCTGATTACTTCAAATCGCCCTTTATAATTTAAAAACGTCCCTGATTACTTCAAAACGTCCTTGATAATTTTAAAACGGCCTCTAATTACTTGCAATCGCCCTTGTTGATTTCAAAATGCCCCTGATTATTTCAAAACGTCCTTCAGAATTCCAGAACACATTTTATGATTTCAAAACGCTCTTGATAATTTCAAAATCGCCCCTGATTACTTCAAATCGCCCTTAATAATTTCAATTTACTTCAAAATGCCCTTGTTGATTTCAAACGTATTTCATAATTATAGAACGCCCTCGATTATTTGAAAGCACCCTTGTTGATTTTAAAACGTCCTTGGTGATTTTAAAAGGTCCCTGATTAGTTCAAAACGCATTTGATAATATCAAAATGTCCTCGGTTGTTTCAAAATGGTCCTGATTATTCCAAAATGTCAAAACGCCTTTGATTATTTCAAAACGTTGTTGATTATTTCCAAACGTTCTTCAGAATTCCAAAACCTTTTTTTATGATTTCAAAACACCATTTAGAATTTCAAAACGCCCTTATTATTTTTAAAACTGCCTTGATTATTTCTAAATGCCCTCAATTATTTTGAAACGACTTTTAAAAACTTCCTTCATAATTTTAGAACGCATTTTATGATTTCAAAACGCCCTTGATAATTTCAAAACGGCTTGTGATTACTTGAAATCGTCCTTGTTGATTTCAAAATGCCCCTGATTATTTCAAAATGTCCTTCATAATTCCAGAACCATTTTATGATTTCAAAACGCCCGCGATAATTTCAAAACGGCCCCTGATTACTTCAAATCGCCCTGTATAATTTCAAAACGCTCCTGATTACTTCTAAACGCCCTTGATAATTTTAAAACGGCTTCTGATTACTTGAAATCGTTTTTGTTGATTTCAAAATGCCCCCGATTATTTCAAAATGTCCTTCATAATTCTAGAACCATTTTATAATTTAAAAACGCCCTCGATAATTTCAAAACGGCTCCTGATTACTTCAAATCGCCCTTTATAATTTCAAAACGTCCCTGATTACTTCAAAACGTCCTTGATAATTTTAAAACGGCCTCTGATTACTTGAAATCGCCCTTGTTGATTTCAAAATGCGGGATTATTTCAAATCGTCCTTCATAATTCCAGAACACATTTTATGATTTCAAAACGCTCTTGATAATTTCAAAATCGCCCCTGATTACTTCAAATCGCCCTTAATAATTTCAATTTACTTCAAAATGCTCTTGTTGATTTCAAACGTATTTCATAATTACAGAACGCCCTCGATTATTTGAAAGCACCCTTGTTGATTTTAAAACGTCCTTGGTGATTTTAAAAAGTCCCTGATTATTTCAAAATGCATTTAATAATATCAAAATGTCCTCGGTTGTTTCAAAATGGTCCTGATTATTCCAAAATGTCAAAACGCCTTTGATTATTTCAAAACGTTGTTGATTATTTCCAAACGTTCTGCAGAATTCCAAAACCTATTTTATGATTTCAAAACACCATTTAGAATTTCAAAACGCCCTTATTGATTTTAAAACTGCCTTGATTATTTCGAAATGCCCTCATTTATTTTGAAACGACTATTTCAAAACTTCCTTCATAATTCCAGAACGCATTTTATGATTTCTATGAGGATTATTTGCGCTAGTGGGTGAACTGAAATGATAACACTGATGCGACAACTATTTATTAACACGATACACCAATGTGTGGTTTACAAAAAACAATAGATGACATTCAGTATGATACTTAGTATATCGCATTAGCCGCGTAACGACGCGAGACTGTAGTTCGGTACGGAACGGATAGTACCAACACTCCCCCTCGTTACGTACAGAACTTTTTCATACCTAACAATTCAAGGCACTTCCGATGTTTAGGTCCGGCAAGACCTTTTGTCAGGATGTCAGCTCCCATATCTTCAGTTGGCTTATGTTGAAGACAAATATTGTTGTTACGTATTGCCTCTCGTACGAAGTGGTGACGGATGTCGATGTGCTTGGTGCGAGAGTGAAACACCGGATTCAACGCCAGCTTTTGAGCCCCGATATTGTCACAAAATATCGTTATGTTGTCGACAAGTGCGTTGTATCCCAATTCATCTAAGAATGTCTGTAAATAGATTCCTTCTTTGACAGATTCTGCTATGCCCATATATTCTGCCTCGGTAGATGAGAGTGCGACCGTTCTTTGCTTACGTGACTCCCACGTGACCGCTCCGTCAGCGAGAATATAAGTAAAACCGGTATACGACCGTCTATCGTCCGGGCAATTCCCCCAATCAGCATCAACCAATCCAGTTAATTTCGATCTCGAAGGTTTATATACAATTCCGATCTCTTTGGTACCTTGAAGATAGCGCAACACGCGTTTTGCTGCAATCCAATGAACATGTTGGTGACAATCATTAAAACGACTCAGCCAACTAACCGCGTGTGCTATATCGGGTCGCGTACCCATCGCCAAATACATTAAAGAGCCGACCAATTCACGGTATGGTACCTGATTTGAATCATTGTCGTTTGACTTTTCGCTCTTCGATAACTTGGCATTAACCGACATTGGAGTGGACACTGGTTTACAATCAGCCATCCCGAATCGTCGTAGGATGTCTTCGATGTGTCCCCGCTGATGGATTGTGTATCCGTCGTTTCGTTTGATAAACTCTATTCCGAGGCAACATCCGACTTCACCGAGATCTTTTATCCCAAAACTCTCAGCGAGTTTGCTTTTTAGTTGTGTCACGTCTTTTGGATTCCGTGAGATCAATAAGATGTCATCGACATAGATCACTACTAACATCAAATCTCCCCCTGAACCTCTGACGTACACACATGAGTCGGATTTAGTCGGTGACAGCTCCAGAGCACGTAATTCGCTATCCAACCTTTCGTACCATCGTCGTCCAGCCTGCTTCAGGCCGTAGAGTGCCCTTTTAAGAAGGCACACCTTGTCGCCCTCTTGAAGGTCCTGCAGCATCTTCGCCGCCTTGTTCTTTGTGATTTTATCTTTCTCGGTCCGAACAATGTACCTCAGGGTCTCCTCAGTCATCTCCGGAACTTCCATATAGATTTTTTCAGTCAACGTACCGTTCAGGTACGCGGCAGTAATGTCGAACTGATAAATCGTCATTCCGTACTGAGACGCCAATGCCGTGGCAAGGCGAATAGAACTCAGGCGTGCAACCGGAGCGAAGGTCTCGTCATAGTCAACACCAGGGCGTTGTGAGAACCCCCGAGCGACGACTCTTGCCTTCCTCCGTTGAATCGTTCCATCTGGCCCGTACTTGTTTCTCAAAATCATCCTGCTCCCTATCAGCTTTCCAGGTGATGGACGATTTACAATAACCCAGGTACCACTTTGAATGATACATTTTAACTCGGTGGCCATGGCATGGTACCACTCCGTAGCGTATGGACCTGTAACAGCTAAATCGGCATCTACCTCGGCCAGTAGACCATATTCAAGAGCAGCAAGGTTTACATTTTGCATATTGTATACCTTTTTCGGTCGACCTGGAAGCCCTGTTTTCGCTTTTCGGGGTCTACCGCGGCCTCGCTTTGCAGTTACGTGAGGCTCATTGTCTTCTTCTCCAGACTGCTCGCTCTTGTCTGCGTCAGTATCGAATTCATACTTGAGTTCTATACCTTCAGTTTCTTCTGCTGTTACGTTTTCAGGTTCCATATCTACTGCAACGCTCGATTCAGTCGTATCACTTGATAATCGAAGCGGTGCTAAAGTAACGTCCATCTCTCGATGATCGTCTCGAAGTTTGGGGTTGCCTTGGATCTCCGAAGAGTATTCCAGGAATTTCACGTCGCGTGATACCTCTACTCTACGTTCTTTCGGGATCCAAACGCGATAGCCTTTGATTTCCTCCGAGTATCCTAGGAAAACGCCCTCACGTGATCTAACGTCAAACTTTCTCTTGTCAGACAACCTATCCAAAACGAAAACTTTACAGCCAAACTCGCGAAAGTTACTCACGTCCGGTTTCTTCCCAAATCGAACTTCGTATGGTGTTTTCCCATCTAGTGATTTTGATGGACTGCGGTTTCGTATATAATTGGCAGTAGCCACTGCCTCGGCCCAAAACGCCTTTGGCAATCCGGACTGAATGAGGAGACATCTCGCCATCTCGATGAGAGTGCGATTCTTCCTCTCCGCGACGCCATTCTGTTCCGGATTGTTTGGAACTGTCAATCGCCGACGAATCCCGTGAGCGTCCAAATAATCATCAAAGAGTTTGTTCTTATATTCCGTCCCGTTATCAGACTGCAAACTCTTGATCGATGCTCCGGTCTCCTTTTCTAATAAGGTTTTGACCTTCTGGAACTCCGTGAAAACTTGATTCTTCTTAACCAGAAAACGAACATCGCACCATCTCGAACTGTCGTCAATAAATGTGACGAAGTATTTCGCCTTTCCCAACGATTCTGTCCTCATCGGGCCGCATACGTCTGAATGTACCAACTCCAGCAATTTCGTATGTCGATTTGATCGTTTTGGGAATGGAGCACGCACCATTTTTCCTTGAATACAGACATCGCACACAAAGGTTTCATCAGCTCTAACAACGCCGATTCCCTTCATCGTCCCCTTTCGCGCAGCATCAGTAAGATCCTTCACGTTCAAGTGACCAAGGCGTTGATGCCAGAGACGAAGCTTGTTGATATCTGACAAAGTCGATGCCATACATCTGTCATTGTTTTCTGCTTGAATGATATATAACCCGTCTACACGTCTTGCGGTTAATAATGCGTTACCTTCTTTGTTAACGATTTTCGCGGATTTTTGTTCAAAAACTACACGATACCCCTTGTCAGTGATTTTTCCCACAGACATAAGGTTTATGCGAAGATCGGGCACAAATAGTGTATTTGTCAACTCTATTTGTTTAGTTACGTCTTCTTCGTGTACTTGAAACAAAACGTTTCCGCGCGCCTTGATGTCGGTCGAAGCACTGCTTGCCAAATGCAATTTTTCCGCGTTGACGCTTTCTTTGCTTAAAAATTCGTTAGAATTTTTACAAATATGTGAAGAACAACCGCTGTCTAGGCACCACGATCCGTCTCCAATTGTACTGGGTACTTGGAATACGTTATCAATGTCTTTACAGTTCTTTAAAGAATACGGACTCATCGACGTATAACACTGAAAGTGTTCCGCGTTTTTCGCACTTTGTGATACTTTATTGTCCTTCTGTCTGCATTCACTGACTTTGTGACCGAGCCTCTTACAGCGATAACATCTAATAGTTGATGACAAGTCTTTGCCGTTGTTGTTCTTATTTTTAAACTGTGTGTTTTTACTTTTATGAGTAAATTTACGAACCACCATAGCGTTCGGCACTTCACTATGCATTTCGCTTTTGCGCGCATCGGATTCCTCAATAATTTTTACATGTAGTGTTTCCGGCGATGGTAAATCGTCTCGAGATTCGATCGCGCAACGAAAGTTTTGAAAACTTGACGGCAAACTATAAAGAAGCATTATGGCGAGTAAATCAGCATTTATATCGACGTCCATATTGTTGAGTTTATCAACTACATCGAAAAACGTACGTAAATGCTCTCGCACATCTTCGCCCTCTCGCATCCGCTGAAGAGTCAGCTGCTTTAACAGTGTTGCCTTACGCGCGGGCCCTTTCGACTGGTAAACGCTTTCGAGCTTCAGCCATACATCCCGTGCAGTCTTGCATCCCTTTACCTGTTTCAACTCCGCTGAACTGATCGACAAAATTATGTCAGATTTCGCCTTTTGGTCAAGGGTGATCCACTGCTGTTGTGCTTGAATTGACGTGGCATCCGCCTCCACAACCTCTGGTTTCACTCTTGTGCCGTTGACGAACTCCCATGCGTCGTTTTTAACGAGAAGAGCTTCCATATGCATCCGCCATGTATCATAATTTTCTCTGTTGAGAGTTTCAATTCTCGCAGTACCTGCGGCATTCATGTTGACTTTTTGAGAATGACGTATGTCACCAAAAAATGATTTCAGGAATGCAGTTCAAGTAAATTCAGGCCGCGTTTTCGTTATCTTCAATTCACACCGTTAGCTGGGCCCATAACCTATGAGGATTATTTGCGCTAGTGGGTGAACTGAAATGATAACACTGATGCGACAACTATTTATTAACACGATACACCAATGTGTGGTTTACAAAAAACAATAGATGACATTCAGTATGATACTTAGTATATCGCATTAGCCGCGTAACGACGCGAGACTGTAGTTCGGTACGGAACGGATAGTACCAACAATTTCAAACGCCCTTGATAATTTCAAAACGGCTTCTGATTACTTGTAATCGTCCTTGTTGATTTCAAAATGCTCCTGATTATTTCAAAATGTCCTCCATAATTCCCGAACCATTTTATGATTTCAAAACGCCCGCGATAATTTCAAAACGGCCCCTGGTTACTTCAAATCGCCCTGTATAATTTCAAAATGCCTGTGATTACTTCAAAACGCCCTTGATAATTTTAAAACGGCTTCTGATTACTTGAAATCGTCCTTGTTGATTTCAAAATGCCCCCGATTATTTCAAAACGTCCTTCATAATTCCAGAACCATTTTATAATAATTTAAAAACGCTCTCGATAATTTTAAAACGGCTCCTGATTACTTCAAATCGCCCTTTATAATTTAAAAACGTCCCTGATTACTTCAAAACGTCCTTGATAATTTTAAAACGGCCTCTAATTACTTGCAATCGCCCTTGTTGATTTCAAAATGCCCCTGATTATTTCAAAACGTCCTTCAGAATTCCAGAACACATTTTATGATTTCAAAACGCTCTTGATAATTTCAAAATCGCCCCTGATTACTTCAAATCGCCCTTAATAATTTCAATTTACTTCAAAATGCTCTTGTTGATTTCAAACGTATTTCATAATTATAGAACGCCCTCGATTATTTGAAAGCACCCTTGTTGATTTTAAAACGTCCTTGGTGATTTTAAAAGGTCCCTGATTAGTTCAAAACGCATTTGATAATATCAAAATGTCCTCGGTTGTTTCAAAATGGTCCTGATTATTCCAAAATGTCAAAACGCCTTTGATTATTTCAAAACGTTGTTGATTATTTCCAAACGTTCTTCAGAATTCCAAAACCTTTTTTTATGATTTCAAAACACCATTTAGAATTTCAAAACGCCCTTATTGATTTTAAAACTGCCTTGATTATTTCTAAATGCCCTCAATTATTTTGAAACGACTATTTCAAAACTTCCTTCATAATTTTAGAACGCATTTTATGATTTCAAAACGCCCTTGATAATTTCAAAACGGCTTCTGATTACTTGAAATCGTCCTTGTGATTTCAAAATGCCCCTGATTATTTCAAAATGTCCTTCATAATTCCAGAACCATTTTATGATTTCAAAACGCCCGCGATAATTTCAAAACGGCCCCTGATTACTTCAAATCGCCCTGTATAATTTCAAAACGCCCCTGATTACTTCTAAACGCCCTTGATAATTTTAAAACGGCTTCTGATTACTTGAAATCGTTTTTGTTGATTTCAAAATGCCCCCGATTATTTCAAAATGTCCTTCATAATTCTAGAACCATTTTATAATTTAAAAACGCCCTCGATAATTTCAAAACGGCTCCTGATTACTTCAAATCGCCCTTTATAATTTCAAAACGTCCCTGATTACTTCAAAACGTCCTTGATAATTTTAAAACGGCCTCTGATTACTTGAAATCGCCCTTGTTGATTTCAAAATGCGGGATTATTTCAAATCGTCCTTCATAATTCCAGAACACATTTTATGATTTCAAAATGCTCTTGATAATTTCAAAATCGCCCCTGATTACTTCAAATCGCCCTTAATAATTTCAATTTACTTCAAAATGCTCTTGTTGATTTCAAACGTATTTCATAATTACAGAACGCCCTCGATTATTTGAAAGCACCCTTGTTGATTTTAAAACGTCCTTGGTGATTTTAAAAAGTCCCTGATTATTTCAAAATGCATTTAATAATATCAAAATGTCCTCGGTTGTTTCAAAATGCTTCTGATTATTCCAAAACGCTCTTATTGATTTAAAAACTCCCTTGATTATTTCGAGATGCCCTCGATTATTTTGAAATGCCCTGACTATTTCAAAACGTCCTTCATAATACCAAAAGGTTTTTTGTGATTTAAAAATGCCCTTGGTAATCTAAATACTGCCTGCCCCTGATCACTTCAAATCGGTCTTCATAATTCGAAAATGCTCTTATGATTTTAAAATGTCCTTTATAATTTCAAAACTTCCCTGATTATTTAAAATCTTCCTTGTTGATTTCAAAACATCTCTGATTATTTCACAATGATTTTTAATGTACATTATTTCAAATGACCTTTAATAATTAAAAAAAAACATTCTTGACAATTTCAAAACGCTTCTGATTATTTCAAAAAGCTCTTGATTATTCCACAATGCTCCTGTTGATTTCAAACGTCCTTTATAATTACAGATTGCCCCCAATTATTTGACAGCCCTTGTTGATTTCAAAACGCCCCCTATTATTTTAAAACGCTCTTGTTGTTTTTAAAACGTCTGGTGATTCCAAAAAGTCCGTGATTATTTCAAAACGCCTTTGATAATTTGAGAATGCCCTTGATAATTTTTAAACGCCCCTGATTAAAACGTTCTTCATAATTCGAAAACGACTTTTATGATGTCAATACGTCCTTAATAATTTCAAAATGCCCTTGAGGATGTCAAACTGACCCTGATTATTGCAAAATGCACTTAATAATTTCACAGCCTCTGTGTGAATATGAAAAGGACTATAAATTTTGCAACTACGATGAGAATTTCCAATTAATCTTGAGAATTACAATTGTCTTTTTAGTAATTTAAAACACTAGGAATCTTAATCTCATCTTAAATTATTGGTTAATATGTATTTACAATGTAAGATTTATTAAGGTTTACGTTTGTTCTACCTTAACCTTCAGTTTCTGGGTGGAATACGTACAAGTAATTGTCATTCAACAAAATATCACATAAAAAACTCAAAGGAAATTAATAATAATATGAATTTTAAATAATTTTAACTAGAAAGAAAGAAGCCATGCAACCATTTTTGGTGTTGGTGCTGGGTGGGGGCGCAACAGCTCCGCAAATGTGAAAAACTACGAACCTTTGTTTCTTTTTCTACAGAGATTTAATGGAAGAACTGCTTTTGTACATCCGTGAAGCTGTCGACCGCAAGCAAGAAAATGTAAGAAGGAGGCGGAGACGTGACGCTCTGAGACTGCAGCTGATTCGAGTGCTCGAACTGATTGCAGAATACGGCACGTTCGGAATAAGCCCCTGTGTGCTCGACAGAGACACTCAGTCTTTGCACCCCACTTTCGTAGAATACATGGACGGAGCCAGGCTCTACCTTGAAAGCGAACCAGACAAGCACGCCAGTGCAGTTAAGGAAATTACCCTTCATTTCTGTAATTTTATCAGGAAAATGATCAAAAGCTTCTCATGTAAGCACTTCTGGATCGAAGGTGGATATTTGGTTGAAATTGTTTTGTTTGATTGTTATAGTGGAAACTTGCCAAACGCTTTTGAAACGAGACCTGCGCAGAAATCTTTTCATGCTATTCTCCACGTGGTCTGGGAGGTACGGCACGCTAGTCCGACAAGGGAGTGCAGACGTGGAGCAAGGGTATAAGAAGTGCACTGATCTTCAGCTGGCAGCCCTGCAAGCGATGAGTGCGCTGTTGTGCTGCGGCCCTTGCTTTGATGCTCAGGGTCTTGCTGAAGATGGTCCATTCTATCACTGGTTGGATGTGATGCTGGAAAGCACCGAGGAAAAGGTAAGGATATTTTTAAAGTATTTTTATAAAAAGATATGTAGAACTTACGACAAAATGTGTTTCCAAAAATGTACACTAAAGATTGCTCAATATAATTCTAGTATTGGAGTTGT
This sequence comes from Agriotes lineatus, assembly GCA_940337035.1. Classification (NCBI taxonomy): domain Eukaryota; kingdom Metazoa; phylum Arthropoda; class Insecta; order Coleoptera; family Elateridae; genus Agriotes; species Agriotes lineatus. The sequence continues at coordinate 125,279,247 of OW679199.1, forward strand.
GCATGTGGGTAAAGCACCTCGGTTTCTAGTCTGCAGGTATTGAGTTTGAGCCACATGCCTGAACACTGCACTATTTAGCCTTTTACACAATTGATTAATACGATTATGCAACATAAACCGAACATCTATGTTATTTTTCAGAATTTTGTAGAGTATTCTATAGGAAACACGGTTGATTTTGTTTACATTTAGTACTAATTGGTTTGCAATAAACCTTAAGGATTGTCATCGGAGACTCCTCCTGTGCACTCCTCCAAATGTTGTGTCGTCGGCATATAAAATTGTAGCTATGTTTTTATCAAAAATGTTTGGTAGATCATTTGTATAGATTATGGAAGGAAGAGGGCCGAATATTGACCGTTGAGGAACTCCTCTTTTTATAAGCTGCAGACTATTTATTTGGTTATCATTACAAACTATTTGAGACCTATGTGACAGGTAGGATTTTAGCAGTGTTAATACGGTGCCTCTCACTCAATAATATTCCAGTTTATCTAACAATATATTATGCTCTGTGCAGTGAACAGCAGCACTTGAATGAGGAAATATTGCAATGGTTTAATGCTCACAGTAATTCTGGTTGCATAACTAACACGTGAAAATAAAAAAAAAATCAAATAAGCCAAGAATTTATATTTTGTTTATTGCAACATTAAAGTCTGTATTGTACACTAATAAATGCAAAAGATACTATTAGCAGTAATTAAAATTTGATTGACAGAGGTTAGCATTAGATCAAGCAGTATCGAAGGGGTTATGTCTAACATAATATTCATTAAATGTGCTTATTATGGCAGATGTACTCAAATTATGTGGACTGACAATGTTAACATTGTAATGTCAAGACAATATTGTGAATTTGCATTGATACAGAGATGTTTGAAGCGTTACGAAAGTTATTTGAAGCGTTAGTGTTAAAATTACGAGTCCAACAAATGGCAACGCAGCTGAAAGGTAACGAAAGTGGTGTAATAAAGCATAGAATGCAAAGAGCATGAAAAGACAATCTACATTAGAACAAGAACAATAGTACAGTGCTTTTGAAAACCAAAGTGATAAAAAACAGAGATTTAAGGTTATAAAGTGCTACGCATAACAATTATTGAAAAACAGTATAGTTTCTAAATAACATTGCATTAAAACTCACTTCCAAAACAGTTATAATTAGTTACTAAGATATCTGATGTTTGTTTGTTGTTGTTAATCCAAGGCCATAACAAAAGATAGCTGTGTAGAAAATTGTATTTTTTTAATATAAAATATTTGTGTGAGTCCAAAAGCCTTTTTTATTTATTCACCAGTCCACAGAGTGTCTTTGTGTGAAATTTTCACCGTGTTTGAAAGTCCTAGTGAAGAGGGAATTGCTCTGCAAAGTTTGGTAAAGTGGATCCGACATCGAGGCAAGTTTTTGACCACTTTCAGGCATCGACCAGCTGAAATTTTATGTGCATCGTGGAGAGGAGTCCTTCCTTGGTGTCTACGTAAAAAAATCAGAAGCCTGAGACATTCCAAAGTTGTGTAATCGCCATGGCGTCCCTTGGAAACGTATCCAGCGTACGAAGCCCATATTTCGAGGTAAATTTGACCAGCAAGGGGAGTTTGAGAGGTTTTGAAAGTTGTGCAGCACCTGGAGAAGATATTGGACGAGGTGTAGAAACAGATTCCAGTTGTGAGAATCTATCCAGAGGAGATTTATCGAGGTAGCGTCCCTAGAAAGAGTGGTTGTCGTCAGATCTGGAGACCAAACCAGGAAGTAAAACAGTTGCCAACTCGGCGTGCCTTCTGACGTCAAGAAAACAAAGGTTAGGCGTATTATATTATTATTATGTGTATTGAATATTTACCTGAGGTAATTTTGTCAAATTGTTGGCGTTTTTGAGTTTAAATTACGCTATCTAGTGCGAACAATCCGTCTCTGTTTTGATTGTCAATTGAAAGGTTAAGCTGTTATTTGCAGAAGGTTGGGTGTTTTCCGTACAAGTTTATAAGTTGTACTCATCAGTAGATGTTAATATTAGGTGTTACAACCTAACCCTTTCAATGGAGATCTCATGCTAAATAAAACAAGAAAGGCAGTAAATCATTTATTTTGCTTATAATAATTGTAAAATCACATTTTTAATAAGCCGTGAGATTAACAACATATTAAAACTTATTAAAACCACTTGTATTTGTGTAAATTATTTATTTATTTTGTCCCATAAGGAGTAGGGAATCATTGCAATATATTGCGATGGTATTTAGCCTCCACTCAACTCTAGTTGCAGTGCAAACAAATTATAAATCAAATCACAAAAGCACGGAGTTGGGATAATTCACACAACTGTAAAATTTCACATAAATTATCAGCCCGTAATTATATTGGCAAAAATGGCCAGTAGCATTGAGATTATTAGAACACATAGGCAAAGAAAGAAACTCAATTTTCATAAGTTGTAATCATTGATGTAATTTTAGCATAGTATAAAAGGTTTGTGCGAAGTAAAGCTAAACCCATTTGAATAAGACTGGCACAGAAGGGTTCGAAATATGTTCAGTCTAAAAGAAGCGTAGAAATTAAAGTAATTAACATGTGGACAATTTTATGAGCATTTTAAAATACGAGGTAAGAGTAAAAGGATCATAGATGGACGTGCAGAATGCATAAACCAGGCAAACGAAGAAATTACTACATGCTACAGCAAGATGTGAGAATTGAGAAAGAAGAAGCAGCTTTAGTAGAAATTGCACAAAAGAAAACGACAGGATATGAAACAAGAGTGATGTGAAAACTAATCAGTGTAGTGGCGGATTGAACAATCAGTGAAATTAAAAACAAACTAAGTGGCGCAATAAGACAGTGAAAAATCCGAAATTCAAAGGACGATTATTTTAGTATTAAGGTTTTGTAAATATTTATAACTTAAGTTCAGTTTAATTGTAAAAGTAATATTATTGTACTTGGTTGATTTTCTTTTTTTAAAATGTTAGGTAGTGTTTTGTTTATAACGACCAGGGGGAATTAACATTTGAATAAATTCTTGAATTGACAGCCAGTTTTTACTCTTCGGATAAATTAAGTTTTTATACAGTTAACATAAAATTAATTCAGTAAAACATATACCAAAGTGCTCAAAATTTTGAGGAGTACCAGCAAGAGTAAAGGTAGCAATTTCCACGTCATGAAGTGATTTTTCTTCGGCTATTTTAAGGACAAATCAAGGAACCGAATCCCATTGAATTTCTTTGTCCATGAGCAACCATTTATCCAGGAATCGTATTTTTAATCATCATTTTGAGGTTAGAAAAAACAAATGCAGCTGGGCGTATAGCACAAACAAATTAGGCGAGGTTTTTAGCCTGAAACAAATGAACCAGGTGACGCCGTTTTGAAGGCGCGATAATTTTAAAACTTACCGGAAAATTTGCTCATTAAATCCCTTTGAAACTTGAACAAACACGCGAGCTGTCCGCATATTTCGAATTATTTTGGCCAGCTATTTGACAGAACAAGCAGCACATGCGCGCTGCGTTCCAATTTCATTGCCTTTCATATTAAAATATTTTAACAAAAGCAAGGATCCCAACCCAGAGATTTGAGTTTCATGTTTAATTTTCCCGAGCTAGCTAATATAAAAAGTACAGATGAGTGAAATATAATTTGAGGGCGTACTACTGTTTGTTGGATTAACCAGTAACAAACTTAGAGATTGCTGTGGTATTTAATTAGCCAAAATTCGAATTGAATGAAACAAAGTATTGTGTAGTGACCGTATTTATTTTTATAACAAATAAAAAAATTACATAATTAAATAACGTTATCAACCATAAGGGCGGGAGTCATTACAATATATAAAACAATTTCATTATTTTGGAAAAACGTTTTGTATTGAAGTTCTTAAAGATCTGATAGAATGTGATGTAGCTAATTTTGTCCTAAAGCCGTATTGTTGACTTTAAAATTTGGTGTTTATCTAAGTAATTTATTAACCAATTACACAAATATTTAAAAAAAGGTAACACTGATATCTGTCTAAAACTTTAGGGAGGTCTTTAAGTTCTTTTTGTGACTCAAAATTAAAGCCTCAATTTAGGGACTAAAATAAAAAATCTTAAAGTATGTTACAGGACTAAAGGTACTTACGACACAAAACAGGCCCTCGAGCGGTTATTAGGTCGTTTTGACTTGACTTGAATAATAAGCCTTTCAAGGGGCTTACCTATATAAGATTACTTTAAAATATTTCCCAAAAATGAAGATAGTTAGCTCTGCACCAAATTTCCCCAACTAGAGGTTAGTCAAGACATAGGGGTGGTTCTTTTAAAGCATACGTTGGGACTAGAAAGAGCTTAAAAATTGGGTTGCCTGGGTGCGATGGATTCTGTACTTTAGATTCTCGTTTGTGCCTGTATAATTTGAGATAGGGACCACATAATGCCCTGGGTTAATGTATGAAACACCGCTGGCCACTAGGACTTATCTTGGATGATATTACTACTTTGTCTGCCAACTGCTGAACAAAGTTTAACAGAACATGGGTAAAATACAATAAATAACATAATAAATATATAAAATGTTAGAAAGGGTTACAGTTACATACACAATAAACAAATGGTCCCTTGGTGGACGTCCTCCAACTACAAGGTACGTTCAATATTAGTTACTTATCAAGCAAAAAATTGCTGCAAGGGCTGCTAATTAATGAAGAATGGCTCTGAGGGGCTGAATATTTCCTAAAGGGAAGCATAGAAGACGCAACTTGGACAATTCGAAAGTTAAAAGGGACATAACCCTAACAGTTCCCCATTTGACATAGCCGACTAGAAGTTTAGTTACCTTAGCAGTGTTTTGATGGAAGCAATTTGCCCTCGGAAGCGCCGTCACAAGCCCAAAGCAAAAAGAACAGCCAGAAATGGAGGGGTTGCTGCTGCAGGAGGCGTTCGCCCTTTGGAGATGGCGTCCACATAGAAACTGCGATGATGAAATAGTCGAAAAAGAGAATACTTGGTTCCAGATTGCGCGTGCGGGATGAGATGGAGATGAAAAAATTTACAATACATGAAACAGGAGGCTCTAATGGCTCCGTAAATTGATATGTATTACCAGGGAAACCTATATATAAATCCGCTGTTTAGCCGTAATCCAAAACATAGTTTGGCAATAATGGGATGCTGTCATAACATGACTAATTAAACTTCCCGCACACCGTACGGAATCACTTCAATGCTACACTTTAGGCTGAATTTTCAATATATCTCTCACGGAAGCTTGGGGAGCCGACAGTCACATTCGGGCTTGAATTGTAAATCCCGATTGAAATCCGAAAATGAAATTTGCAGCTCACAGGCTTTGTTAATTCCTTCTCGTCGGGTGTAACGGCAGAAAAGGCACTTTCCCACGAAACTACAGACGTTAATCGCAAGAAATTAAGTCTCCCCGCTCGCATGTGGAGTGTGAAAGCATGGTGAAAAATCCTCGATGTATTGTCAACGGTTTGGCGGGCACTGTCTCTGCTGCTCGCTGAAGCACACTATTTCTTGTAAATGAATGAACTGGGCCGGACTCAAAATGGTATAAAACTAAATAGGCCACAACAAGTAGCGTTGGTAATTAAAATTGACCTAAGAAGTCGACACTTTTAGAATAAAAATAAAAACTTTCAAAATTCAAGTTCTGTGGTGAGTGCTGCTTACATATAGGCAACTCACTTGCCAAGCATGTGACATTATTGCATGCGCCATCGAAGTGCAGGGTGCTCTGTGCCACAGTTAGCAGTTAAGTCACTGAATTATGAACATTATGTTATATGTTACGTTGTAACGTTCTAGTGTTAATTAATAAACTGTTTAAATTTTAATAAATATTACAGTCCAAACTAATAGTTCTAGATTAATGGCATATGTTGAGAGTAAGGAGAAAGAACATAATAATCTTCGGAGTCCCAGAAGAAGATAAAGAAGACCCAAAGCAGCTGAAGAATTTATTCTTGAAAGAAATAGCCGGAAAAATTGATGTCAAAATACTAGATCATGAAATAGATTTTATAAATAGAATAGGAATATGGAAAAGTAATGGAAGTAGACCGATCAAAGTGGGACTAACAACAAAAATTAAGAAGATAGAAATCTTGAAAAACCTTAATAAACTTAAAGGCACTAAAATCTGGATAAGCGAAGACATGGATGGTAAAACTAGAGACACTAGGAGGAAATTAATACCCCATATGGTAGAAGCACGGAAAACAGGAGCAAGAGCGATTATTATTAAAGACAAATTAATAATAAACGGAGAGGAATGGAAATTAGAAGAGCTGGAGGAAGACAAGGACAGAAAGAACAATGATGTAGAGGACGAAGCAGTAATTGGAGAAGCAACTAAGGAGAGTAAGAAAAGAGTAAGATCGACTGACGAAGAGAATGAAAACTCACCTAAAGAGACATCACATAAAGGAGCAATCCCGAAGAAAAACAGATTTTGGACTCAAACTCTGTTAACACATCACCGAAAATCAGATGAGAAGCAGAAGGAAAGCGGAATAAAAAATAAGACAACAGGTATGAGGTTAGTAGAAGAGAACATATTAAATAAGACCCATATGAGTATTGAGAGCATAGAACTGGATGGGCAACATTAAAAAAACTATTAACAGAAGATAATAGCCGGACAGAACAGAAGATAACGAAATGCAAAGAAAAGGGACAGAGAGATGAGTTAAATAAGAAACCTAACACACAAAAAACCTACTACAAAAACAAGCAGAATACAATTAAGAGCAACACACAAACAAGAAAAAAGAACACAAATCATAAAAACGGAAAAAATAAGCTAATTAAAATAGGTACCTGGAACATTAAAACACTACTAAGACCTGGGAAGATAGCAGAAGTTGCAAGAGAAGCAATGACATATAAATTAGACGTGCTAGCATTGCAAGAAACCAGATGGAAAGGGGAAGGTGAAATAGACGGGAATAATTTTAAAATGCTGTACTCGGGGGAAACCAAGCAAGGAGCAAACGGTACAGGATTTATGGTATTTGGAGAAATGCTAAGAAACATTATACAGTTTAGAGCAATAAATGGGAGAATGTCATACCTAAGAATTAGAGCAAAACCAGTGAATGTATCGATTATCAACGTGTATGCGCCCACAGAGGACTCTGACGAAAACGATAAGGAACAATTTTATAATAAACTGGAAGAAACATGTGACAAAACACCTAAACATGACACACTACTCATTGTAGGGGACCTCAATGCGCAAATTGGTAGGGAAGACTATGTAAAAAAGATAGCTGGGAAACATACAATTCATAGAAACACAAACAATAATGGAAACAGACTATGTAACTTAGCAGCATCAACAAACTTAACGATCAGTAGCACCAAATTCAAACATAAAAAAATACACAAAATTACGTGGAAATGGCCAGGGGGAAACACAGAAGAAGGAAACCAAATCGACCATGTACTAATACAGCAAAAAAGGCAATCTGCAGTAACAGATGTGAGATCATACAGAGGGGCGAATGCTGATTCTGACCACTACTTAGTTATAACCAAATTGAAGCAAAAGGCAATCAACTACGAAAAACATCCTAAAAAGAATAATAATAAATTTGATGTAGGTAAACTAAGCAAAGAATCTTACAACAAACAATATAAACAAAGCATTACAAGGGAAATTAAAAAACAAGAAAGGAAAGACAACACAGATGAAGAATGGGAAAACATAAAACAGATCATACAAACAAGTGCAAAACAAATTATAGGATATAAACAAAAAAGAAGTTGGAAGGAATGGTTTGACCAGGAATGCGAAGAGTTAAATAAACGGAAGAAAGAAGCAAGACTACAATGGCTACAGACAAAAAGAGAAGAACATGAAGTACGATACAAAGATCTTAGGAAAGAGGCATACAAACTTTATAAGCAAAAAAAGAATAACTGGATTAAAGATGAGATGGAAAAGATAGAACAGCTCAACAGAACAAACAACACAAAGAGCTTCTACAAGAAAATTAAGGAACAGAAACCTAAGTACCACATTAAGACAAGAGGAATAAAGAACATGGAAGGTAACGTGGAACACGAACCACATGCGGTTAAAAAAATATGGGAGAACTACTTCTACCAACTGCTTAATAGTAAACTAGAAGAGGAAATACAAGAGCAAGAGAAACAAGAAGAGATTAATAACGAAGATATACAAGAACCAACATACGAAGAATTAATGCAAATAATAAACGGGATAAAAAATGGAAAAGCACCAGGAATTGACCTAATAAATGGAGAACTCGTAAAAAACGGAGGTAAAGAACTACATGACCGATTATACGAAATAATAATACACATATGGAGAGTGGAACACATACCTAACGAATGGAAAGAAGGTATGATAGTGACAATTAAAAAGAAGGGTGATCCAGAGGAATGCAGAAATTATCGGGGCATTACACTACTCAACTCCGTTTACAAGGTTTTTACATCACTGATAAACAAACGATTACTTATATATGCAAATAATATAATAGGGAACTATCAATATGGATTTACAGCCAGGAAATCAACAGTAGACGCATTACATATAATTAAACAAATTCTTGAGAAAAGTTACGAATTCAACATTGATATATACATATTATTCATAGACTTCCAACAAGCGTTTGACAGAGTTAATAGGAAAGAACTAATCAAAGCAATGAAGACTATGGCAATCCCAGGAAAATTGATACGACTGGTCGAGGCTACAATGAAAAACTCTTCCATCTGCGTGAAAACTAATGTAGGCGATACAAATAAATTTGAAGCAAACACTGGTATAAAGCAAGGGGACATATTATCAACGACACTATTCAACATCGCGTTAGAAACAGTTTTGAGAAAGATAGACTACAAAGGAAATATTATAAATAAGTCAACACAAATACTCGCTTACGCAGATGACCTAGTCATTGTAGCACGTACGAAGAAAGCATTAATAAAAAACTTCAGAACAATAGAAAGAGAAGCATTAAAGATAGGACTGAAAATAAACGAAATGAAAACCAAGTACATGAAATGCAAGAAAGGACCACAAACCACAAAGACTCATTTAAAAATAGATCACTACAAATTTGAAGAAGTGACCAACTTCACATACCTTGGAATGCGCCTTAATCAGAACAATGACAGGAGCGAAGACATAAAAGTCAGAATACAAACAGGAAATAAAGTATACTATGCAAACAAAAACTTGTTGAAAGATAAACAAATAGCAACAAAAACAAAAATAAAGATATATAGAAGTTTAATAAGACCAGCAATCACTTATGCTGCCGAAGTCGTCAACGTAACAAAAAGAGAAGAAGAAGAGCTACGAATTTTTGAACGAAAAATACTGCGAACCATTCTTGGACCTATACGAACTAGTGAAGATGAGATAAGGCCAAGGATGAACCACGAAATACAGAAAGAAATGGAAGATGAAGATATAGTTAGATTCATAAAAGCTCAAAGAATTCGATGGCTAGGGCACATCATAAGAAGTGGAAACAGCACAATACAATCAATAATGCAATGGAAACCAACTGAAACGCGATGCAGGGGAAGACCAAGAAGTAGATGGCTTGATGAAGTAATAACAGACCTACGAACAATGGGACACACACAATGGAGAAAGGATGTGCAAGATAGACAAAGATGGAGACAAATAGTGAAAGAAGCAAAGACACACCGCGGCTTATAAGTTATAACAGTGAAGTGACTTATATACTATACGGGGACTGATCTCCCCCAATAAACGGATCTAGACAGTTTCAAGGAAACAGCTATATTCCTATAGGAATGTTATGCTAATAATAATAATAATAATAATATGTTGAGAGTAAAGTTGAAATTTCTTTCTGTAGTTGAGCAAGCATGGACTTGTCGTCTTCTCGTTATTATAGGCTGGGAGCTTGTTAATAACTACACAAATTGCAGTTTTATGAGCCCTCTTGTGCCTCGGCCCTTATAGGTGGTTAGCCTAACTCGTTGGAATTTATGAGAAGATTACTCTTCTACAGGGCTGATGACCACGAAAGGTGTTGGTATGGTGGCCGGAGAGCATTGTCTAGGTTTGAGGTTAGAACTCACTGCCTAATTTGCATTAATTTGTAATTTGTTGAAAACTATTGAGTTTTGATGATAATTTCGTGTTTTATTCCTAGGCAGTTTCTTGCACATTGCCTTGCAAAGGCCTTTGCTATATTGCCAAGTTATAAAATATACATGCAAGCACAAAATAAATAACCTAGCAGCATTAACAATTCCCTAATATGTAGCAAGTTAGTAATGGCATTCACTTTCCAATCAAAAGTGGAAACTGAGATAAATTATTTAAAAAAAATTGATATGAAAGTGGAAATTTCTACAATAAAGTCGAACCGCATGCAAACAAAAATATCAAAATTAAAGTCAGCATTTCCAGATAACTTTTAGATTTCAAAATTATTTTATATTAATGTGGAAATATTGAGAGCAAAGTCAAAATGTTGTATTTAAAGTAAAAACTTTAAGGTAAAATTGCTAACAATGGTTTCGGTTAAAATTTAATAATAAAGGAAAATGCCCACTATTAACGACGTAACTGGCTAATGTTCAGAACAACTATATCATAACAGAATGCTAGAGAGGGGTTATAGGCATAAAGGGATGCGTAATGAACTTATCTAATTGTCATAAATAGTAAAAAACCAATTGTGAAGGGTACCAGGTTCAACAACTTATCGTGACACACTCCGCTGAACCACATGCAGTAGTCGACCTGCGATGGAAGAGAGAGTGTAAATAGATAAAAAACACTCTAGACAATCAACAACCGTTAGTGTGCCCCAAATTCAAATTATTATTATCTAAATTATTACTAAAGATCCAGTGCACAAATAGTATATGCAAGCAATCGATTGAGTGAAGTAGTAAAAAGCCCTAAATGAAAATCCTCAATTGGCATTCAAAAAAGCTATAGATTGAAGTGACTCACGGATGCAATTATATATAAAGGCCCCACCAAACAGGTATTTTATAAATAATAGCATAATTTATCGTATACAACACAAATTCTTTGCATAATTGCCGAATAGCGCGCATATGTACCATCGGATTTACTCGTTTACTATTCAAAAGGCACAGTATAAAATCAGAAAATACACAAAGTGAGGAAACCACAAAGTTACAATCAAATCAAATTAGTACACAATCGTTTCATATTGTATTATAATTAATTTCCATGATGTGCGATATTCACTTGTAGCGGTAAGCGTAAGTTGCGACGCAAGCTGCGCGAAAGTTTGAGACAAATTAAAAACCTGGTCTGAATAGTTGAAGGACTGCTGATTGCAGGTATTCCGGCTTTTCCCAGCGCCAAACCTACAATCCAACAGGAAGGTAGAAAAACAACGTGAAGCCACTTTAAATATCCATAGATTTTCGACAGATAGCATTACGAATTTCAAGATCACTCGAAGAAATACAGGGGAAGGAAAGCAGAATAAAGGAGAGAATAGAAAGTGGTCCGAAAATATATGCGACTGAGCGTTAGACTACGTGAGAGAAAAGATTACCTAATCATAGCTGAAATTACGGGCGACCAACAGTATTTTACTTCCAGCATACTGTCAAATCCTGAAGTAGAAGCAATCCACCAAACCTGCCCTTATTAGCGACGGTTTTTCGAGATGAAGTCTGCTTGGAAAGCATCATAAAAAAAACTATAAAATCGGCATAGTTGACGAGATAAAAGTATGACTTAAAAATTTCCAAAAAGGAAATGGAAGTCGCAAAAACATCCCCAACCCGGAACTGCATACGGGCAATTTTTGAAAAGAAACGGATGCCAATTGGAAATTCAAAAGTCAGTAAACATTATTTAGGCAACCAAAAATGCAGGGCGACGTTTAAAGTTCCGATCCCACATGTTTTTCCATTTGCCCAAAAAATATATGCAGAAGTAGCGTATCTAATAAAGGCAACCAAGAAAGGGAATGGATACACAATACAGGTTTGAAACGGACATCTGGCTTCATTTTCCGGAATTGTTTAAGTTAATAATTAAATATAGCCGATTTTTTGCATGCTTTTTCGTTGCTAATTAATTTTAGTCATTATAATGTCGTATAGTTGAAAGTGCGTGAGGTCGGTCATGTTTTAGTGCGTAGATTTCCCGACTTAGTGTGTTCAGCGTTCGATATTGATCAGCGGCGTTCGCGGGGAAACCGAATTTAGTCATTGGTAGGCACGTCTGCGAACAACTCCCAGAGAAATTCGCCTTCAGCCGGTTAAAATAAAAGCGGAAAAGCCGAGCAGTAAATAGAATTTGCTGTCTATAGTGTTTCTGTGTAGCAAGCGGTGTTTGCCCACACAACCGCTGCGCAGACACCAGCTAAAAGTAACCTGATACAGGAAACCTGGGAAGGCTGTGGGAAGATTTCGCGACCGTAAAGGAGTGCGATTAATGGACAAATAAATAAATACGCAAATCGCGACGGCGGATTTAGATGCAGTTTCATATTTGAGTATTGCTACGAACGGCAAATATATATTTTAGGCTCAAACCCCAGACTAATCAGAGCCAACTACTATGGCCAGCTTCAAAACGTACCAAACAAACGGTCAGGCTACATGGTTGACCGGAGAGCGGAGTAGCTACAGTGAAGACGGCGTGCGGTTCTTTCCTAAAATTAGTAAAGGGTCATCAGGAGCGCCAAAGAGTCTTTCCATGCAACCCATAAGTCCATTCGCTTACGAGGACTCCTAAACTCGTTAAAATTTGTGTAGCCAAATTCACTGCAACCTGAAACAGACTCAAAAAGGTTTGTCACATATAATACTTGCATTAGTCGTAGATAATCAAAGTTAATGTGAATAGGTGTATATAAAGAACCGTTATTCCGTTATAACAAAATAATTACAAATACTATCTTAAGTTACAGGGAAAGCCAACGCTACAGGCGAAAATTAGGAATACAGCCAATTTTATTGTTACAAGCTAAATTACATGAGTTTGAACGCACCAGTGATAGGTTGCAAGAGATCACTACAACGAAGAAGAGTTACTCAAGCAATTTTATTAGCGTAATATACAAATACTTAAATATTTAAGTCAGTAACAAGTCTCTTGGAATTATGTAGGCGAGATAAATTAGCAAGCAGTTATAAATTTACAGGGAGGAGTATGAGGATTATTTGCGCTAGTGGGTGAACTGAAATGATAACACTGATGCGACAACTATTTATTAACACGATACACCAATGTGTGGTTTACAAAAACAATAGATGACATTCAGTATGATACTTAGAATATCACATTAGCCGCGTAACGACGCGAGACTGTAGTTCGGTACGGAACGGATAGTACCAACACTCCCCCTCGTTACGTACAGAACTTTTTCATACCTAACAATTCAAGGCACTTCCGATGTTTAGGTCCGGCAAGACCTTTTGTCAGGATGTCAGCTCCCATATCTTCAGTTGGCTTATGTTGAAGACAAATATTGTTGTTACGTATTGCCTCTCGTACGAAGTGGTGACGGATGTCGATGTGCTTGGTGCGAGAGTGAAACACCGGATTCAACGCCAGCTTTTGAGCCCCGATATTGTCACAAAATATCGTTATGTTGTCGACAAGTGCGTTGTATCCCAATTCATCTAAGAATGTCTGTAAATAGATTCCTTCTTTGACAGATTCTGCTATGCCCATATATTCTGCCTCGGTAGATGAGAGTGCGACCGTTCTTTGCTTACGTGACTCCCACGTGACCGCTCCGTCAGCGAGAATATAAGTAAAACCGGTATACGACCGTCTATCGTCAGGGCAATTCCCCCAATCAGCATCAACCAGTCCAGTTAATTTCGATCTCGAGGGCTTATATACAATTCCGATCTTCTTGGTACCTTGAAGATAGCGCAACACGCGTTTTGCTGCAATCCAATGAACATGTTGATGACAATCATTAAAACGGCTCAGCCAGCTAACCGCGTGTGCTATATCGGGTCGCGTACCCATCGCCAAATACATTAAAGAGCCGACCAATTCACGGTATGGTACCTGAATAGAATCATTGTCGTTTGACTTTTCGCTCTTCGATAACTTGGCATTAACCGACATTGGAGTGGACACTGGTTTACAATCAGCCATCCCGAATCGTCGTAGGATGTCTTCGATGTGTCCCCGCTGATGTATTGTATATCCGTCGTTTCGTTTGATAAACTCTATTCCGAGGCAACATCCGACTTCACCGAGATCTTTTATCCCAAAACTCTCAGCGAGTTTGCTTTTTAGTTGTGTCACGTCTTTTGGATTCCGTGAGATCAATAAGATGTCATCGACATAGATCACTACTATCATCAAGTCTCCCCCTGAACCTCTGACGTACACACATGAGTCGGATTTAGTCGGTGACAGCTCCAGAGCACGTAATTCGCTGTCCAACCTTTCGTACCATCGTCGTCCAGCCTGCTTCAGGCCGTAGAGTGCCCTTTTAAGAAGACACACCTTGTCGCCCTCTTGAAGGTCCTGCAGCATCTTCGCCGCCTTGTTCTTTGTGATTTTATCTTTCTCGGTCCGAACAATGTACTTCAGGGTCTCCTCAGTCATCTCCGGAACTTCCATATAGATTTCTTCAGTCAACGTACCATTCAGGTACGCGGCAGTAATGTCGAACTGATGAATCGTCATTCCGTACTGAGACGCCAATGCCGTGGCAAGACGAATAGAACTCAGGCGTGCAACCGGAGCGAAGGTTTCGTCATAGTCAACACCAGGGCGTTGTGAGAACCCCCGAGCGACGACTCTTGCCTTCCTCCGTTGAATCGTTCCATCTGGCCCGTACTTGTTTCTCAAAATCATCCTGCTCCCTATCACCTTTCCAGGTGATGGACGATTTACAATAACCCAGGTACCACTTTGAATGATACATTTTAACTCGGTGGCCATGGCATGGTACCACTCCGTAGCGTATGAACCTGTAACAGCTAAATCGACATCTACCTCGGCCAGTAGACCATATTCAAGAGCAGCAAGGTTTACATTTTGCATATTGTATACCTTTTTCGGTCGACCTGGAAGCCCTGTTTTCCCTTTTCGGGGTCTACCGCGGCCTCGCTTTGCAGTTACGTGAGGCTCATTGTCTTCTTCTCCAGACTGCTTGCTCTTGTCTGCGTCAGTATCGAATTCATACTTGAGTTCTATACCTTCAGTTTCTTCTGCTGTTACGTTTTCAGGTTCCATATCTACTGCAACGCTCGATTCAGTCGTATCACTTGATAATCGAAGCGGTGCTAAAGTAACGTCCATCTCTCGATGATAGTCTCGAAGTTTGGGGTTGCCTTGGATCTCCGAAGAGTATTCCAGGAATTTCACGTCGCGTGATACCTTTACTCTACGTTCTTTCGGGTTCCAAACGCGATAGCCTTTGATTTCCTCCGAGTATCCTAGGAAAACGCCCTCACGTGATCTAACGTCAAACTTTCCCTTGTCAGACAACCTATCCAAAACGAAAACTTTACAGCCAAACTCGCGAAAGTTACTCACGTCCGGTTTCTTCCCAAATCGAACTTCGTATGGTGTTTTCCCATCTAGTGATTTTGATGGACTGCGGTTTCGTATATAATTGGCAGTAGCCACTGCCTCGGCCCAAAACGCCTTTGGCAATCCGGACTGAATGAGGAGACATCTCGCCATCTCGATGAGAGTGCGATTCTTCCTCTCCGCGACGCCATTCTGTTCCGGATTGTTTGGAACTGTCAATCGCCGACGAATCCCGTGAGCGTCCAAATAATCATCAAAGAGTTTGTTCTTGTATTCCGTCCCGTTATCAGACTGCAAACTCTTGATCGATGTTCCGGTCTCCTTTTCTAACAAGGTTTTGACCTTCTGGAACTCCGTGAAGACTTGATTCTTCTTAACCAGAAAACGAACATCGCACCATCTCGAACTATCGTCAATAAATGTGACGAAGTATTTTGCCTTTCCCAACGATTCTGTCCTCATCGGGCCGCATACGTCTGAATGTACCAACTCCAGCAATTTCGTATGTCGATTTGATCGTTTTGGGAATGGAGCACGCACCATTTTTCCTTGAATACAGACATCGCACACAAAGGTTTCATCAGCTCTAACAACGCCGATTCCCTTCATCGTCCCCTTTCGCGCAGCATCAGTAAGATCCTTCACGTTCAAGTGACCAAGGCGTTGATGCCAGAGACGAAGCTTGTTGATATCTGACAAAGTCGATGCCATACATCTGTCGTTGTTTTTTGCTTGAATGATATATAACCCGTCTACACGTCTTGCGGTTAATATTGCGTTACCTTCGTTGTTAACGATTTTTGCGGATTTTTGTTCAAAAACTACACGATACCCCTTGTCAGTGATTTTGCCCACCGACATAAGGTTTATGCGAAGATCGGGCACAAATAGTGTATTTGACAACTCTATTTGTTTAGTTACGTCTTCTTCGTGTACTTGAAACAAAACGTTTCCGCGCGCCTTGATGTCGGTCGAAGCACTGCTTGCCAAATGCAATTTTTCCGCGTTGACGCTTTCTTTGCTTAAAAATTCGTTAGAATTTTTACAAATATGTGAAGAACAACCGCTGTCTAGGCACCACGATCCGTCTCCAATTGTACTGGGTACTTGGAATACATTATCAATGTCTTTACAGTTCTTTAAAGAATACGGACTCATCGACGTATAACACTGAAAGTGTTCCGCGTTTTTCGCACTTTGTGATACTTTATTGTCCTTCTGTCTGCATTCACTGACTTTGTGACCGAGCCTCTTACAGCGATAACATCTAATAGTTGATGACAAGTCTTTGCCGTTGTTGTTCTTATTTTTAAACTGTGTGTTTCTACTTTTATGAGTAAATTTACGAACCACCATAGCGTTCGGCACTTCACTATGCATTTCGCTTCTGCGCGCATCGGATTCCTCAATAATTTTTACACGTAGTGTTTCCGGCGATGGTAAATCGTCTCGAGATTCGATCGCGCAACGAAAGTTTTGAAAACTTGACGGCAAACTATAAAGAAGCATTATGGCGAGTAAATCAGCATTTATATCGACGTCCATATTGTTGAGTTTATCAACTACATCGAAAAACGTACGTAAATGCTCTCGCACATCTTCGCCCTCTCGCATCCGCTGAAGAGTCAGCTGCTTTAACAGTGTTGCTTTACGCGCGGGCCCTTTCGACTGGTAAACGCTTTCGAGATTCAGCCATACATCCCGTGCAGTCTTGCATCCCTTTACCTGTTTCAACTCCGCTGAACTGATCGACAAAATTATGTCAGATTTCGCCTTTTGGTCGAGGGTGATCCACTGCTGTTGTGTTTGAATTGACGTGGCATCCGCCTCCACAACCTCTGGTTTCACTCTTGTGCCGTTGACGAACTCCCATGCTTCGTTTTTAACGAGAAGAGCTTCCATATGCATCCGCCATGTATCATAATTTTCTCTGTTGAGAGTTTCAATTCTCGCAGTACCTGCGGCATTCATGTTGACTTTTTGAGAATGACGTATGTCACCAAAAAATGATTTCAGGAATGCAGTTCAAGTAAATTCAGGCCGCGATTTCGTTATCTTCAGTTCACACCGTTAGCTGGGCCCATAACCTATGAGGATTATTTGCGCTAGTGGGTGAACTGAAATGATAACACTGATGCGACAACTATTTATTAACACGATACACCAATATGTGGTTTACAAAAACAATAGATGACATTTTTTTTGTTTGTTTGTTTGTTAATGGACAAGGTCTAGGCATGCAGAGTACCAGGTACCTTAGACACCGACTGCTGTGGTCATATGGTCAAAGTCCTACTTAGAATTTTGCCGAGACTAAGGAGTTCCAACCCTAGCAAGGGATCTTTTACATGCTACACATCGTAGTAGCATGGGACCCACGGCTTTACATCACTTCCGAATGATGGCATTCTGTAGAAGCTTTCATCTGCATTTTTTATTTTTTGAAAACCTCACCGGGACCGGGAATCGAACTCGCGACCCTACGATCAGTACCCAGGATGCTTACCACTGAGCTACCGACCCCGGCCATAGATGACATTCAGTATGATACTTAGAATATCACATTAGCCGCGTAACGACGCGAGACTGTAGTTCGGTACGGAACGGATAGTACCAACAGGTTCCTATATGTTTTTTTGGATCGCTGTACACGAATATCAGGTTTTCCAACAAGAATTTTCACCGGAAACACGTTTTTTAAAGAAAAATCGTTGTAAAAACCGGTTTTTGTAGTTTTATTAAAATACTGGAAAAATATCCAATTTCGTAAATGTTAAACCTACATGAAATAAAAGAGGATACAATTTACTACATCTTATTTATGAGAGGTTTTTTTCTCCGATCAATCGTTCAGCCGCGAGAGCGCCGCGAAGTTAGGTGTTAAAAGCAAACAAAAGAAATTATTCCAGTTTATTTCAAAGTAACTCGACAACTATCTATTTTTCGTAAATCAAAATGGTATATGAAATTAATTAGATAGTTTTCGAGTAATTTTAAAAATACTAAAAAGATCTCATTTTTTACACCGTTTTTGCTTAAAAAACATGTTTTCGGTCAAAATTCTTGTTGGAAAACCTGATATTCGTGTACAGCGACCCCAAAAAACATATAGGAACCAAATATAAAAACTCCACCAAAACTTTCCCTTATTTTCTACCATTTGACTGGACTATAACTTCGCGGCGCTCTCGGGACTGAACGATTGGTCGGAGAAAAAACCTCAAGTACATAAAATATAGTAAATTTTATCTTCTTTCATTTCATGTAAGTTCAACATTTACGAAAAATGGAAAGCTTTCGGGTAATTTTAGAAAAACTAAAGAAACTCGGTTTTTTACACAGTTTTTGCTTAAAAAAACGTGTTTCCGGTCAAAATTCTTTTTGGTAAACCTGATAGTCGTGTACAGCTACCCAAAAAACCGATAGTAACCAAATATCAAAACTCCACCAAAACTTTCCCCTATTCGCTCTTTTTGAGCACCATGACTGGACTATGTACACAGCGTTGCTTTTTATGGTCTGAAGTTCATTGGTGTATCGATCTTTGTTTAAAAGAAAGGTTTACAGTCTATGCACTAAGAAATTTAGAGCAGCCATTTTGTGTTGAAAACAATGATTTGAATCCGCTAAAATGAATCTGTTTACATTGGTTTCTTTTCTATAAACATCGAATTCTAACTTATTACCTACTTCCTTTTCCGATAAAGGAAGTATTGGATTCACCCCAAAAATTCGAAATTGAGTTTCAACAGATCTTCGCGTTTAGAGTCCCCTGAACCCAAAAAACATGTTTTTGTTCATTGGTCTGTCTGTCTGTCTGTGTGTCTGTATGTCTGTCTGTCTGTCAGTCTGCCTGTGAACAGAATATCTCAAAAACGAAAAGAGGTATAGCGTTGAAACTTTATATATAAGTTTTGTGTACTATGTAAATGAGACAGTAAGCTTTTAAAGAAAATCACATAACCGGAAGTAGGTGTTTACTTTTGTAATGTTTCAGTTTTTTCGATTTTTTCAAAAGTGGCTAAAACGATTTTTTTTCAAACTTTACATTTTTATTACATTTTTAATGTGCATTGATGTGAGATAGGTAATTTTTCAGTTGAATACTTCTAAAATGGGTTTCTTTTAGTTTTTTATTTTTTTTATTAAGCCTATTTTAAATAGAACGCCCGGTATATTATTACATTTTTGAATTCAACTTAAAATGTTAGAGAAAATTTGTCTCTTTAACTAACGCCCTATTTTGTACCGGTTTTGTAGAATGTGTACTTTTTGAAAATTTTTGACAAATGCTTGACAAATAAAAAATAAAATTTTTGGCTAATTATAAGATCACTGTAAACGGAAGTTGTGTGACTGTATCACACCAGATTTTTTTTATTTCTTATTATTAAGGAATCTAGAAATGGCAGTTGTCCTTCGTTTTCCATTTCATATGTGAATTGTATGCTAGCAAATTTGGAATTTAATTGATCCAAAAAATTATCAACACTACATTTAGATAAATCAAAAACAGCAAAAATGTCCTCCACATACCTAAACCAAATCCTTGGGAAATACACTGTGTTTTTCTTAAATTTAGTTACGAATTTTGACATAAAAAGGTTGGCAGTGAAAGGGGAAAGGATGTTTCCCATTGTTGTTCCTACGTGCTGTTCATAGAATTTTCCATCTATTTGAAAGCAATTCTGGGACATGCAATGCGTAGTTAATCTAACTAACTCGTCAATTTTATTTGATCCAAATTATTATACGTAAATGAAGATAGAATCTCGCTTTCACTAAGTTCCAAATCTTTAATTTTATTTATAAACTCCAACGAGTTTTCGAGCGAAAAATTTTTTTGAAGTTTTGGCAAGTTTCTAAATTTATTTGTTTAGCATTTAGATAGGAAGTAAGTCGGGGAGTTAATACCAGAAACAATAGGTCTCACCGTTTTGCCTGGTTTATGTATCTTAGGTAAACAATAAATTTTTGGCATTTCTGGATTAGGAGTCACCTTATATCTAAGGGCTGGAGTATTAAGTGTGGGACAGGAGTTTATCACATCCTGTGTTTTAACAATCATGCTCCTTAGGGGGGACTTTTTTAATGTTTTGTAGGGTTCATTGTTAAGCAATGTACCTACTCTATCAAAATAGTCCTGTTTATATAAAATAACAATCTTATTACCTTTGTCAGCCTTTAGATAAAAACATGTTGTGCAATCCCTAAATAAGTTCATGGTCTTTTTTAATCGATTCTGTGGTTGCACCTTTTCTATCACTCAGGTTTTTCGAATTTTTTATTTTTCAAGCTCTTCTAATGAATTCTTTAGACTGTTCGTCTGAATTGGCAATTGAACTTTCGATACCGGCAATGATATCTTCGAAAGGTGGTTTAGTATGAATTTTAAACCCCTATTTAAAAAGCCAATTCGTCGTTATTAAAGGATTCTGACGACTCGTTTTTAACAATTAAATCCTTATCTACTCCTTGGGGAATTTTCAAAGATGTGGCATTTTTATCCAAATCAACGCCTACCTTTACAAGTTTTTTCTTGTGAATAATAATCTTCTGTTGGAATTTTATGATCATTAATTTCGAATACACGTCTTTGAAAATTGTTCCATTCTTGAAATTGGTATTCATATAAATTGCATGTGAGGGCTAAATGCAATTTTTACATCTCCAACTGCCAATATTTACGAAACGGGTCGTAGTATAAAGAAGGATGACCTAAAAATTGTAAAGGCGTTAACTTCACAAAGCAACTAAATTCTTTTGAAAGCTTGGCCATTTTTAAGAACCAAGATAAACTTTTGAACAAAGACGGTGGACCTATACCTTCCTCCATCTTGTATGATTTGTTGAAGTTAAATTGACCGTCGGCCATGTTAATGGGCCCTCGGCCACGCTCTCCTAGCTGTAAAATTCGCGGGAATCGTCCACTTCCATTTGTGATTTGGTCAAGAGCATATCGTTGCCATTTTGCTGTGTAAGTTTCGTAGCTACTGATGATGACAGCTTGACTGACGAAATACGTATTTAGCAGTTGTTAAATATTTGTGTGGTGAGAGGTTTTAACGAATGGTGATATTTTCAAACCAATTCTGAGAATTTGAAAAGAAGAAATCAATTAATTTTTAAGGTGTTTTTTACTGTATACGTACGAGTCCAAAATATGCCCTTTTTCGTCAAGGAAGAAACTTGGGCTAGTGCAAAATAATACTTTCATTTAATTAACAGTTCTCGAGTTAAAGCAAAAATAGACAGAATTTACTTTTTTAAGGTGATCACCCTATATAGTATATTTGACCGAGAGTAAATTCCCTTTCGAGCCAGGTAGAGATATAATCTGTATACAAAAAATAAACTACCTCCAACAGATCGTTTTTGAGCTATACTACTAATAGACAGACAGACGGACAAACAGACAGGCGAAATTGAGAAAACCTGTTAAGGCCAGGTGAAAATCCCGCGTCTCCTTTCCAAATTCAGTCCATTCGTTCTCGCAGAGCGCATTTCAAATCCTGTGCCTACTTGCAACCGCTAACTTGTGCGCCAATATAGTCTATCTTTGATCCTACGGCGGTCCTTTGCTTTGCTCAAAGGTGCTGCTAGAAAGCGGCATTAGAATGAATCATTTGTTAGAGTGAAAAAGACAGCGCAAACGTATTTGCCTCACGCCCCTGCTATTTAGCCCGATAGTTGACCACATGTTCGTGCAGTTATACATTTTGGGCGCGTGGAGTCTTGGGGATTTGAGTTCTAACTGTCGAGCAGTGCAATGGTGCACCAAGTGTCGAAGACGCGTTGATAACCCTTTGGGGAAGATAACCGTGCATTTCGGTCCAGCATAAATGGTATCAATCGGTTTGTTTTTGTTGTCGTTGTATCGTGTCGTCGCATAAGACAAACATTAACCGTTGTTACGAATTTTAGAAAGAAACCGGCTCGAGAATATTTAAGTTTTGTTACGAGGCACAAATTGTCGTTACGTGCTCCCATGGTACTTGCTCAAGCAAGGTTCTGTATGTTGCCGTCATCGTATTGTGAGTACTTCCCCTGGAGCATCTTCTTGTTCGCAAACTTCCTGCTTTTAGCTATTTCTGGCTGCCAACGTTGTCCATTTTGATCGCCTGTCTCAGCGTTTCTGAACGACGGCTTTCCAACTGGACATCAACACCAAGCTCGTCGCTTAACCACCAGGTATTGTCAAATTGGTTTTAATGTAGTGTTACGTTATAATTTAGAATGTAGTGTTCCTTTTCACAGTGCGCGGAGTGACGCCATACCCGTATTCAAACGCTGTAGTTGTGTATTGGCCGTTTGCGTCTAAAGTTTAACACGTTGTAACGCGACTCTAGTGCTGAACTCATTTTATTGTTTGTTACGTTCAACCCTGCATAATTTAAGGAAATTACTACTTGAGGTGCACGTGTACACTTATTTTGTTTATTTTAACCAATAGACGGAGATTTTATGATTTGTGCATGCGTCTTGTGACGAATTTATGTGTTTTTTTCTAACTGTAAAAATCAATGTATGGGGTGAGCTACGGGAGCTGTTTAACCGCTGAAGGTAGTCCCTGAGCCAGCTGGAGGCGCCGCTCAGGAGCGCTCACGCAATTGCAAGCCTTGGACTTCGGGATTATACAGGGTCTTACATAAATATTGTCCCCACTCAAATTTAAGCCCCTGGCGCCCTGTTACGACGACACCCTGCCCTAATTAACCGTTTGTTCAGTTTGGACTACGCCCATCTCCCCGAGTACAGCCGAACAATTCTTCTGTTACCAAACCGTCGAGGCGGTATTTGGGTGAATCCTTTTAGCAAGCATTTTTGCCCAGTAGTATAGAGTGCCATTGTTGTTAATGCCCGTTTAAGCGGTAAAAAACCTATTTTTCCTCATATAGATCTAGATACACTGAATAATGAAGATCTGAAGAAATATATGTGGGTGATTTTTTTCATTACAATACTTCATTCAGCTTTTAGACGCAGGAAGTAAACCTCTACCTACATTCGTACTAGCTTCGCCAAAACCCCTGAAAAGTTATGCCTATCCATGGCAAATTATTTTAACAGTCGTAACAATAATAATCATGAAAAGAATAAATAAGTAAAGTTATTGGTCAAAATAGACATCTACTTCTTCTTAACGACTGCCAGCAGAGGTATCCTTATTTAGAGACCATACCTTAACGGGTTAATAGTTTAGTAATGATTATGAAAAATTACAAAATTGGGTTTCATTGAAAAATCGTTATCGGAACTGGTAGTAAAGTTTTATGACGTAGTGGCATTGTTTAAAGCAGTACTAATTAATAATTCATAAATTTTTATCAAACAACACATAAAACACACCAAAATCTTAAAGCTTCTTTGTTACAAGCTATGCATTGTTGACTTATCGCGTACTTATTAAAAGCAATATTTCTTAAAAATGACGGGTGGCTACTTTTAAAACAACAGTTAACTCGCTTACTACCAATAATACAAACTACATTTTGTTATGAAAAAGTCGCCGAAACTATAGTATGATCAAAAATTATTTGCATCTAGTAGAATTATGGAATAGTTCCTAATTTATGAATGCAACTATAAGTAATTTAAAAATTAATTGTTAACTCTGACATTTAAGTGTAAACGTAGTTACATTCATAAATTAGGACCGATTCCATATCAATAGCCATACCAGATGAAATAAATTTTTGATCACACTTTAGTTTCTTTAACTGATCCACTTAAAAGGAACGGCGGTGTATATTATTTATATGCAAAATATTGCAAGTTTATTTTTGTAAAAAAATACAAAGAAAACGTTATCATTAACCATGTTTCGTAGCAACACTCGAAAGCATGGTATATACTTATTTAAAGAATGTTGCCACATTTTTGCTAAAGAAGTATATTTTGTTTTACCAATTGTAAGAGAATGGGGCTGAATAATGGAACAAGAACTCTATGTACACTTAGAAAAAGAGCAGTAATGATATAATGGTCTATTTTTTCACCACCCTGTATTAAGTTGCTTATTTTTAAATCGGGCAGGTTTGTATTTTTCGCGAATCGCTCTATATTATACATTCGATCTCACAGAAGAACAATCTACTCGTAATTTAGATATATTATTCAGTACAAGAATATTCTTACTGTAGCTATTGCTTGGCCAAGAATAAAAGTATTCAAACTTAATGCCAAAATTATTAGAAAAATTGTTAAAATGTTAAAATTCCATCTAAACTACCTCTTCAAGAACCAATTGCGAATTAGCAGTATAACAACATATGTTTTAAAGAAAATTGTAATTGCTGTTTACTTGTGATCATAACATCTAGTTCTCATTTGTTTTATCCCGTGAAAACTAATTGAATTTAAAATGATCTTCCTATAATTTTTGTAATAATTGCGATACATTTGCTTTAAAATAAAAAAAATATGGTGTGATACAGGCACACAATTTCCTTTTACAGTGATCTTATAATTAATCAAAAATTTGATTTTTAATTTTTAATAATTTGTCATAACATTTCAAAAATTACAAATTCTACAGAAACCGTACAAAATAGAGTTCGTTAAAGTTAATAAAAAAACCATTTTAGAGGTATTCAACTGGAAAATCAGCTATCTCACATCAATGCACATTAAAAATGTAATAAAAATGTAAAGTTTGAAAAAAATCGTTAGGGCAACTTTTGAAAAAGATCGAAAAAAACTGAAAAGTCACAAGCGTAAACACCATACTTACGGTTATGCGATTTTCTTCAAAAGCTTGCTGTCGCATCTAGATACTAAAATTGACTATAATAATCAATCACAGTACACAAAATTTATATATGAAGTTTCAACGTCATACCTCTTTTCATTGTTGCGAAATTCTGTTCACACACAGGCAGACACACAGACAGACAGACAGACCAATGAACAAAACATGTTTTTTGGGTTCAGGGGACTCTAAAACGTGAAGATCTGTTGAAAACTATTTCTAATTTTTAGGGTGAATCCAATACTTCGTTTATTGCAAAATGAAGTAAAAAAGCAAACAGAAATTTTAGAAGCTGAGTTGCAACAATGATTTTTTTTAAATGTGAGTGTGTAAGCTTTTATAATAATTACTATTCATTTGTAACATTGTATTTTTTACGCTAGTCAACTCACGAGACTAGATTGCTGGTTAGCTTTCTCTACGTTATATGAAGTGCAATATTGTTCTTCACACTGAAAATGCGAAAAAGTTTAACAACAACTGCAAATACTATTTTAATTGGAATGCAGCTTACTTGTTCTATTCTGTGGTTAAACCTATTATTCCTGCCAATAAATTAGTGAATCGGAGATGTGTCAGCTATGTTATTTTTGTAATAGATTAGCTACTTAAAAATTCGTTTTGAAGATTAAATTTCAAAACAGAAACTTTGTATGGTCAAAAAAACATTAAAATTTTATTTAAAAAGTTAAAATAACGTTTCGCGGGTTATACCAGCTTCATCAGGCAATTATAAATTTAAAAATACAAGCGTTTTACAGTAGTTAATCTGTAAGGAATAAAGCAAAAATTTGAAATTAGTTGAAAGAATAAAACCTCACATTTATTACATACCTGAAAGAACATGTCAAATGTTATTGATTAGGATTCATTACATCCTCTTGTTTAATATTGAAACGTAATTTTCTTTATTTTTGTTCCTTCAAAACTTCACACTTTTGCCAGTAAGTATTGGAAAAGATGGTATATTATTTGTTTTTATTGGTTTTTTTAAAAAATATTTTGCTAAAAGACAGAATTTTAAATGTTAATAGAGAGCAATTTTTGTGACTAGTTATTTGTTATTTTTGTCGTTTAAGGTATAATTTGTTTTATTTCCCTTTATATTTCTTAAATAGTCATTAGTGGCGATTTTTTGGAATAAGATAATCTTCTTAGTAACCCTCAAAAATGTATGATACATTTTCAATATTTTTAATTTTTCCTATAACCGTTTAGTCATGTTTGTATTGTATTTTTGGTTATTGCAATACAAACATGAATAAACGGTTATGGGAAAATAAAAATTATTGAAAATATATCAAACATTTTTGAGGGTTACTAACAAGATTATCTTATTCCAAAAAAATCACTACTAATGAATATTTAAGAAATATAAAGAGGAATAAAACAAATTATACCTTAAACGACAAAAATAACAAAAGTAAGTACTAGTCGCTTAACAAAACTTGTTCTCTATTAACACTTAAAATTCTGTCTTTTAGCAAAATAATTCAGAAGAAAACAAATAAAAACAAATAATATACCATCTTTTCCAATACTCACTGGCAAAAGTTTGAAGTTTTGAAGGAACAAAAATAAAGAAAATTACGTTTCAATATTAAGCAAGAGGATGTAATGAATCCTAATCAATAACATTTGACATATTCTTTCAGGTATGTAATAAATGTGATGTTTTATTCTTTCATCTAATTTCTAATTTTTGCTTGTTATTCCTTACAGATTAACTACTGTAAAACGCTTGTATTTTTAAATTTATAATTGTCTGATGAAGCTGGTATAACCCGCGAAACGTTATTTTAACTTTTTAAATAAAATTTTAATGTGTTTTTGACCATACAAAGTTTCTGTTTTGAAATTTAATCTTCAAAACGAATTTTCAAGTAGCTAATCTATTACAAAAATAACATAGCTGATACATCTCCAAATCACTAATTTATTTACAAAAACAGCAGTAAACCCCAATAGATTAAATTAAATTTCTGCCAATGTTTGAAAATAGGATAATAATACTATAATAAGCCACGATTGCTTGTTAAGGGATGCTATTATTACTAATAATAGACAGCTAATAACTACGGTGTGTTTATGTAAAGCATAACAGCAGTTCTTAATTATTTAAAAAGTAGAGAAACTAAAATAGAACAAAATATATGTAGCACCAGCTTGTGATTATATTTTACATAAATAGTTATAATAGGTACAGTTAAGCGACGCAGTAATATGAATGCATTATTAGTACATGTGCAATAACCACTTTGGGGTTTCAAGAACAGTTTTAATTCGTTATTTCGACTGATTCTACCTACAAATTAAACGTAATGAATAGAGTTAGGATCGATAGGCACTAACAAATTAAAAAAAAATAGAAAAAAAGGTTCTAAAAATAACAAAAATAGGCACTTAAATAGGTGTTATTATTTACTATTTACTATACTAAAATTGGAATGACAATGAACTATTAAATATTTTTCAATTTTTCAACTATAAAACGATGTCATATTTCATCAACGATATATCGCAGGGTTCCAAATCAGGGATTGATCGAATTTCTCCATTTAAAAATGATGCAATTTATAGCATCTTGTGCAATCCCGGATTCTGCAGCAATGATTTTTCAAATTTTGATGCTATTATTTGATATGTCTCTCCCTGTACCTCGCCTATTTTTCGAAAATTATTTAAAATTTCGCCCACTTTAACTAGAGGCAAGCTCACTGTCCGGTAAAGTGCAGAGTTTGGGTTTGCTAATTTCCAGGAATATCGTGTGACGTACTAATCCTAAATACTGATGTCGGCGAAATTGCAGCGGCGAATATGCGGTTCTGCATTTTAAAATAAAATTTTAAATAGGCATTTATAGGCACTATAAAATTTATGTAATTGTAGCCCCTATGTAGGAACCTAAGTTATTTACAGAAAACCTACGATTTTTTATACAGGAACACAATAGACAAAAACGGTCAAAATCCTAACTCTAGTAATGAAAGTGTGATCACTGTGTGTACGGACTTACGAAGTATTGAAGTATTGCAGTGATAAAAATTTGCGGGCGAATATCAAATACTAAGCTTGTCACACAGTTTCTTTTAAATTTCTTTGTAGAAGAATACTGCTTTGGAGTTTGTATACACATAATTATAGTTTATATATTTTTTTAGTTTTTACTTATATGCATTAGAGATCATTTTCTTTCCACGCTGCAGCTATTGAGAATCGCCCAATCTAAAATCTCTTCTCATTAAGATATTTGCGATATATTTTCCATTAGCATCGTCCTTGTTCACAAATCAGGACACTGGAATGGCATATTGCAAATTTAACCCTCAGTTCAGGTTATTTCATATCAGTTAGTAAAAAAATATGTTAATTTCTACTTTCTAGATAAATCCGATTAAATCTGTCGTACTACGATCGCGACACACCTTCTTGGCATTATGATTCTCACGTGAATCTGACATATCTAGTTCACCTTCTTATCCTTCCTTATTTATGAAGATTATAATAGCGAAATACTAGGTGACGCGACGCACAAGGTTAACCGCCCTCCTTAAGACTCTGTTTACTAGTGAGGTTTAACAACTGACACTTCAACACGTGTACAGACCAATTAATGTTCTTGACAAACTATGCGACAAAATAACCCACTTATAAACTTGCTGTCGATAATTAAAATTCTGGCATATTTTATCCGCAGTGCAGCGATCGAAGGAACAATATGAGTAGATATGTAAATACCAAACAAATAACTTTTTTTCTCATCATTAAAAGTTGAAATTTCAAAGGCTTTTGCTCCATTTTCATGATATATTTTGAAAAGCTAAGTTTGTTACTTTAGTTAATTGATTGAATTAATTAAAAAACTGCATTTTGAAATTTATTTACATGTATTATAATAATTAAGAATTGTATGAATAAACGGCTATCGTTGAGGTTAGCATGTTGATAGAAAAAATAAATGCAGCCAAAATGTTTTCAATAAAATATCCAAGTTTTTAAATTTAATTACGTATGTTTCGTTTGCATAGCAAACTTCTTCAGATTCATCATGAAATATTCATATTAAGAAGATCATATTAGGTAACAGCAAAATGTATCCTTGGAAAAGTTAAAAATGAGATTAAACAAACATTGAACTTAACATTTTCGAGAGGGAGGAATTAGGAATCCCTTAAGTTTGGTTGAAATAGCACATATTATGCAGAACCAATTATTTATGCCTGGTCACGACAATTAACAAATTGGTTTGCGACACGATTAACTTTTGACACATGTAACCTAACCTAATTTTAAATATTACTAGATCCTTATTACATTCCTAAAAAAACTGTAATTTCTAGGTACACTCAGCAAATATAAAAAAAAAATTGTCATTGACAGTTCACGAGTTTTGTGAATGGATAATACATAAAACTTGTGCAATATTACAAAATTAGAAAACAAGTTGGTGGG
Organism: Agriotes lineatus; assembly: GCA_940337035.1. NCBI lineage: Eukaryota > Metazoa > Arthropoda > Insecta > Coleoptera > Elateridae > Agriotes > Agriotes lineatus. The sequence goes on from OW679199.1 coordinate 125,308,976, forward strand.
CACCGGTAGGAATCGAACTCAAGTCCTCCTTAATAGGAAGAAAATTTTCTGTAACACAGCTATTACGATTATTAAGAATGAGGTTTCTTATTGGTCATATAATCAGTAGCAATGCTATAAGTACTTCGATAATCTCGGGTTTTATGTTGATAACTTGTTGCACAATTATAGCAGTGTCAGTTTGACAGTTTAAATAATTATTCTGTCAAACTGACACGATTTGTTATTCTGCAGGAAGTTCGAGACGTGCAACTCGAAAATGTTAGAAGTACGCATTGTATCCGATTTGATTATTTTTTGAGTACATTTCAAAAATAGGAACGAATACATATTTTATTAACAGCTCGATTTGTTTGCAGTAACTTAAGTGAAAGTTCTCGCTATGAAAACAACATATAAGTTGACAACAGTTGTTTATTGCGTTGGCTAGTGAAGTTACTCCAGTATAATCGATTTTTCCCGCTGTTGATCATGTAAGTCAGTGATACAGCCTTAATAACAAAGCGTGTAAGTCGGCGATTATATTTGTTTGCTGCTTTCCCTTGACAACGGAACTTAATATTATTATTAAGTTCCTAGAATAATACAATTAACAACGCAAGATGCAGACTTAAACATTTTGTTTCAGCAGGCAATAAGCCTCGGCTTCGCCTTGGCTTGTATTTGCCTACATCAAAAGTTAATAGGTTCTTACATTCCTTGTTACTTAAATAGCTATTGTATTATCCAAATTATACAAGATAACTCAACTAAATCCAGCCTCATGATTTGTTGTTACCAGTATAAAAAATCACTTATAATATCAACAGTAATTAAAGTAGTGTCGACTATTTTTACAGTGTTATCGGGAATGTGATACTGAGTACTGATACCAGCGCAAAAATAATCTACTTAACTTTGACTAAGAATGATATGCGAGGAACTATTCGATGGACCAAACTATTTTTTCAAATTAGTTTTCAGTAAATTTAGCAACAAAACACACAGTTTCTATAGTCGCAGAAAACTAAATTGATTTTTATTAATAAAAACTACATTTGTTTAAAATAGTAAGTTGAATACCTTCTATTAGGAAGATATATCTGCTGATATTTTATTGATTGGTCAAGAAACGTCAAGTTCTGGATTTTCATTGGTCACTTTTTGACAGATGACAGGTGAATTGAATAGTCATTATAATATTTGTTAATTACACTATTTACGCTGGTTGCGGTGTTGCCAATTTGGGAACATAAATCATTATAAATAAGTGACTCCCGAAAGTTTGCCTATTGGAAATTTGTACTGATAATAGTGGGACGTAGCGGTTCGCATAAAACAAATTATTTTGTCAATCTTCTGAACCATTTGCTTTTTTGATACGTTTTATTTATACGCATACGATTTAGAAGAAGTTTTTTTTTGTTTTTTAGTATACTGTAATAATGAATAACAAATGTAGTAGATATATACTATAAATAATTATAACATTACTAATTACCATTAGCATTATTTTATATGTAATAGTAATTTATAATATTTTAATTTTTTAATTTTTAATAAACTATTACGTTCAGTTTTCTACTTCTCTTAATTGTGTATAAAATATGAAAGAAATGAGATAGTTTTGACTGGTCTTGAAACTTGCGTAAAAATGCTTTAGGTGTCTGTATTTATATAAAAAAAAGGATTTTGAAGTGCTCGAAAATCAAAATTTGTTAAAACAACAGCTTTACAATATTTAAAAAGGGAATTTATTCATGATAAAACAGAAGGCTAAATTATTGAGATTTATTTAGAAATTCAAGTAATTTTCAAAGAAGCTGAAATTAAGTAAAATATATCAAAATTCTTGTAATATTTTCAATTTCCTTAGGTTTTCTAATTCGGCAGCCGTTCCATCTGGAGCCGGTGGAATTTTAATAATATTTCGTCTAATTTCATTAGCTTCCGGCAAAAACTCCAACTTTTAAAAATATACCTTCAAAACAGGTTTAAAACGCTGAATTTTTTGACTTTTCCAAATATATCTTAAAAATGAGACAAAAACCTCGGAAATTTTAACTTTTAAAATGTACCTTCAAAACAGATTGAACATTTCTAAAATTTCAACTTTTAATGATCAGAGAAAAGGTAAAATTGGTTTGGGATTTTAGAAAAGATTCTGCGTGATTGCCCCATAGGCAGAACTGGTATTTACATATCTACTAATATTTGCGTTGTCTCTAAAGGTTCAGCTTCTACATTTTAATTTACCTTGGCATTTCAGTTCACAACAGACGATAAAGTAATTTCGGGTCATTGTTTAATGGGAACACATCGCTACACCTTGCTCTACAGCACGAAAGTTTGCGTTTTAAGTTTAGAGTTTCTAAGTTGTGTGCAAGAGCTTATTGTATTAGTATGTTAAAGAAATATTAATCGTAACTTGCGAAACAGAAGTTTGGCTAACAGATTTGATAAGTTAAAATTAATTTATTCATTTTTGAATATTTTTGGTATTGCATTCGTAGCTTAAATGTTTATGCTGGGGGTGGGAAGGAACACGGTTGTTTTTGGTTATGGAGCATCATATAATTTCTTATAAAATAACATTAACTAAAATATCTTATATTAATACGTTCTATTACGTGAAAATATACCAAGATGTAAATATTTTATTAAAATTTGAGAATAACCTTAACAAGACATCTTTATGTAAACGTAAACGCTTATTTTTCTTGTTAATATTTCTCAAAAAGGCTAACATAATTTGTTTTATGTCTTACAAGCACATTATAGTATCTTAATAATTGGGATACAAGGTATATTATGGAGTACATAACACCCTGTCGGGCATTATGAGTTCTATGGTGCATGAATGGTCAGAAATGAAAAGCATCAAATTTCTGACTAATCGCGTACCTCGATGCGTCCCTGCGTTCACAGTAATAGTTAATCATGTAATATAAACTTTCTAATCCATTATTTAGGTTATTAAGAAACACTAGTGTAGACAAAATTGTGAATGCACCACGGTTATTACTTGATGTTTATACCCTTGGGCAACTTTCAAACCCTCGGGCCAGAGACACTAGGGCTTGTAAATTTGTCACTCTCGAGCGGGCATAAAAATCTTCATAATGCCCTTGGTACATAAATAACAATTTTGTTAATGTATGAAAAACGAAGTTGACTATTTTGTTTACTCACAATCGGTTAATAATAGGTACGTTTCTAACCTTCAAAGCAGTAGGAAAGCGAGTCATTGTTTACCTTATTTTCGCAGCTAGCCGGGAAAGATTTTCCCGACTAGCTAAATGCCACTTTCAATAAACTTTTCATGTTACCTAGCAACAGCGTCGCAGTTTCCTTTGTTAAAATGACTTATTAAACTGCGATAAAAATACGTAGTCTATTATCTGAAACTTACCTAATTAAATAAATAATGACAAAAACCGATTGTGAGTAATAGTATATTACATACCGAGGTGGGAAGTGTTTCATTCCTGTCGAGAGATTAAGTATCTCTCTTGCTTCGTTTTCGAGGAAAAAAATTTGAAATTTTTTTTTACAAATTTTAACACCCTGCATTTCGAAAACGAAGCGTTTCCGGACAAATGTTTATAAAGCAAAAAAAAAAGTTTGTTTTGATGTCCTCTACCACCTCTAAAAGTTTGTCAGTATATTTTTTTAACACCCTGTAGATTAATGTGACAACCCTACGTACAAATTTGTAAAAGCCTCATAGAATATATCGGTGGGGGGTGGGGGGGGGGTGATTACACTATTTGCTTCCTTGATATATTTAATGAGAGGGAAATCGCCCTTTGCCTCTCCTGCCCTGTTTCTGCACCCCTGATTCTAATAATGTATGAAGTTGATCTTATTACGTCACTCATTGGACACTATTTCCTTTAGATAATGACAGACCACTAGTGGTGTAATGAATTTCTATTACACACCACTAGTGGTGTAATGAACCTCCATTACATACCACTAGTGGTGTAATTAACCTCCATTATACACCACTTATGGTGTAATGGCTTCATTACCTAACTGAAATAGTGTCAAATGAATGATTAATGACATTTGCCTACTAAAATATTTTTGAAAATGACAGAGCTGACATTTCTCTTAATGCACTTTCCTCAATTTTAGGCAGTCGTTGATAAAATTTTGTGCAATACATATGTGATAATGCATCATCAATATGCGTGTGTGCTTACACACACGTATATTAATGATACTCTTATGCCACGTGTATAGTAAATAACTATTATTATGTCATTTATGTAATAGTACGATACATGAAATAAAAATTACGGGTGACTTGACGACTTTGGTCGGCTTTACAAGTCGTAATTTTAGTCGCATTTCAATTTATAATAGGTCAAATTGTATGTACTTATTTTCAAGATCTACGAGTTTTATAATAACTACTTTTTCGTTAAATAGGACGAGAAACGTAACACAAGTAAAGAAGCGCGAAAAAACATCTCGACCTCTTTATGCTTTCCTTTCCAGTTCGATATCTCGGCAAATATCACTCGCAATCGTAATCGATCATAAATTGTAGAGCACAAAAAATCTAAAAAAATGTCGACTTTAATTTCGTGTACGGTTAACGGGGACCGAATTATCGCAAAACACACACACACCTTTCTTTAAGATGGTGGAAATAGCACATAGGAAATCTTGGTCGACAACTTGAAGTTAAGTTTTTCTGAACAACCCCCCCCCCCCCTCCCTCCCAACTTTATTATAAACAATGCGTGGATGATTTGCTTCTGTATTAGTCGGTTTCATTTTCTCATGGAGTTTGTAATTTCTTGGTGATGACTTGGTTGCATTTGTAATGTCTTGATT
>OW679199.1:125313902-125472598 GCA_940337035.1 Agriotes lineatus
TCTATATCATGTCCTCTATCGTGTTTCGCACTGACAGGCTCGACCGTGATGTACTACCTTGGCCATAGTGTTAAGGACTTTATAAACTTTTGCCGCCTCTCTTACATTCTGAATTCGTACTGTGCGCAGTAGACTGCCTCGCCGGCATCCGATTCCAAAAACACTTACGTTTCATCTGTCAAAGTGGCAGCATGCAAACCGGTCCGCACTCCGAAAGCTAATTCTTTGTAAATGTTAAACTGTTCGTGTTAATTTATGGCAATAAATTACTACCTTCGCTTTTCAACGTGTGTATAATTCAGTGAAACCTACAATCATACAGTCCACAAATTCCAAGGCGAGCTAACGATCAGCGGTTTTCCAGATAGCGAAAAACTGAGAAGGCTACAAACATTGTACCTTCGATCCTGATTAGTGCTCAAACATTGGTCCTACAGAACCGGATTAAACCACATTAGGTCATTGCGGGTCCAAAACAGCGACAGCATTCGACAACATTGGTCATAGGCAAGTACAAAGCATATTCAGTTTGTATTGCATCGCATGCAATCGGCCGCAAGGAAGCAGCGTCCAAATTCGCAGCAACGCGTGGAACGAAGAGGGCGCATGCGGTGCCCGTAACGAGAGGAAGGAAGACAGCAGACGGTGCTATCAACGCCAAGATTCGTGCACGTGGGCATTGCAGCTGCTAGCCAGACGGTAGTAGGAACAGAAAAACGGCAAGGCGGCACACACCAATATCAAATGTAAGCCTGATTTTCCTATGCATAAATTTGGTTTATTTCGTCTGTGTTTGCATGTGTGCATAATTTCAGCTGCGTATTATTGCGTAAACAAATGGTTTATGAGTCATATAAACATTTTAATTGCGTGAAATGCCAAGCTATTACGTTTGTTAGCGATATCCCCTGCATGTTTCATAAATAATCCCGCGTTGTACCAAGGCCGTTTTCTGCGTCGTAGCAACAAGTTTCCCGCGTTGTACCAGGGTCGTTTTCTGCGTCGTAAGCTACAAGTTTCTCGCGTTGCTAGCAAGCGCTGTCTGCGTTATAAACAAATTCGCGCCAGAGGCGTGCGAAAGGGATTTATCATTAAAGAATATTTCAGATTCTGCAAGTAGTAAGGCTACCGCGCGTAGCATCTTGCCTGAAATATCACAGATAGTTGACCCGTTGGGTCCGCGTACCAGAAGCGTACAAAATTCACGCCAGAGGCGTACGAAAAGTTAGTTCGATCTGTTAAATTGTTTTTAATCTCAACAATTATGGATTCGCTTGTAAGAGCACGTGGCTCTATCAAGGGCAAGCTTACGAGTTTCGCAAAATACGTGCAATCGTTGCAAGCAATTTACGAGGTAGATCAATCGTTATCTAGCATTCAAATTATTCAGTTGCAAAAAAGATTGAATAATGCAGCCACATTGTTATCAGAATATGATGCGGTTCATGAACAAATTTTAGAAGCCAGTGAGGATGCAGAACGGGAAATGCAACAGCGAGTCGAATTTGAAGATTCTTATTATTTTGCAACTTCACTAGCTGAATATTTGATTAATGAATACAACAAACAGTCTGATGTTGCATTAGATCGTTCTGGATCTCCTAATGGTAGCGTAAGATCAACGCATTCAAATTGCAGTTCACATTGCAATAATCAAGCTGTACGCCTTCCTGCCATTTCGATTCCCAAATATTCAGGGAACGTGTCAGAATGGCTGGAATTTCGTGAGATTTTTATTAGTTTAATTCATGAGAATCAAGCGTTAACTAATATTCAAAAGCTGCATTACTTAAAGGCTAGTTTACAGGGTGATGCAAGCCAAATTATAAAAAGTTTAGAGTTTACTGCGGGTAATTATACTCTAGCTTGGGAGGCATTGTGCAATCGATACAATGATCCAAAAATTCTGGTTCATAACCACCTCAAGGCTATATTTGAACTCGAATCTTGCAGTAAGGAATCTGCAACTAAATTGCGTACGATTAGCGATATGTTATTCAAACATTTTGCAGCAATCAAATCATTAGCTACCGAAAGCGAGCTTCTTGATTTTGTTATAATTTATGTAGTTTCTAAAAAACTGGACCCCACTACATTTCGTGAATGGGAGGTCCTTAGAAACCGGTCAAGTTCTGACCTGCCTAATCTTGATGAGTTCAAGGAATTCTTACAAAATACAGCAAATCTTCTAGAAACTCTGGAAGTAAAAAATGTTAAGCTTGTACCCGAAAAGTCTTCCAAGGTACATTCGAAATCATTTGTGTCAGGTACCCCTTCGTGTCCACTTTGTAAAGGATCTCATTCCTTGTACAAATGCGATAAGTTTGTCAAGCTGTCTGTTCTTGACAGAAAGTCAAAGGCAAAAGAGCTCCGCGTATGCTTTAATTGCCTAACTCAGGGTCACCTTGCGAGCCTTTGTAGCTCCAAATATACGTGTAGAAAGTGCAAATCAAGGCACAACACACTTCTTCATGAGGATAAGCCTCAGAACGCTTCTTCTAGTCAACCAGGATCTGCGATGTCGGCAGAAACCCCTGTTGAACTAAACCAATCGATTTCGGCATTCTGTTCGAATGCTTTTCAGGTACTCTTACCTACGGCTACCGCTAAACTCATCGCTGATGATGGTACGCCTCATGTTGTGCGAATCCTGCTGGATTCCGGTTCCCAATCGAACTTCATACGTTCAGATCTGTGTAAAAGGTTGAAGCTTCCAACTCGCGAAGTCAACGTTACTGTTTCTGGCTTAAGTAAAGCCACTTCTCAAATCAAGGCTAGGTGTGATATCAAGCTGCAAGCCCCTCACACTTCATACGGCATTGGCCTATCCTGTCTTGTTCTCGATGAGATTACGGGTGTTACCCCAAGTTTTCGCGTCCAGCGAAACAGCTTCAAGGTTCCTGATAACATCAAGTTATCAGATCTGTCCTACGACCAACCGGGCACCATCGACATTCTGATTGGTTCGCCCATTTTCTGGCAGCTCCTTTGTATTGGACAAATTGGTCTAGGCCCAAATCTTCCTATCCTCCAAAAGACTCGTTTTGGTTGGATTGTTTCTGGCCCCACAGGCCCCCCTTCTGCGTACCCTGTACAGTGCAATCTTAGCACGATCGAGGATGCTTCAGATCCCATTGCAAGGTTTTGGCAACTCGAACATTACCCAGAGGAAAAGGTTCGCACAAATGAAGAGAACGCCTGTGAGGCACATTTCGTGCAAAATACTCAACGAGAAGCGAATGGTCGATTCGTTGTCTCTATCCCTCTCAAGGAACCTGTAGAGGTACTGGGCGATTCATTGCAAATCGCGCAGAAAAGATTCTTATCAGTAGAGAAGATTTCAGATTCTGCAAGTAGTAAGGCTACCACGCGTAGCATCTTGCCTGAAATATCCCAGATTTCAGATTCTACAAGTAGTAAGGCTACCAATCGTAGCAGCTTGTCTGAAATTTCCCAGATAGTTGACCCGCTGGGTCTGTCAAGCCTTTGGTGGCACGGTCCCACCTGGCTAAGCGAAAGTGAGGCATCTTGGCCTACTTCCATGTTCAATATTTCAGATTCTACAAGTGGTAAGGCTACCAATCGTAGCAGCTTGTCTGAAATATCCCATATTTCAAATTCTACAAGTAGTAAGGCTACCAAGCGTAGCATCTTGTCTGAAAGATCGCAGATATTTGACCCGCTGGGTCTGTTAAGCCTTTGGTGGCATGGTCCCACCTGGCTAAGCGAAGGCGAGGCATCTTGGCCTGCTTCCAAACATGTTCGTGCTGAGCTTCCAGAATTCAAAAAAGAAGTTCAGAGTCTTCCTGTAACCTCTGTTGAACCATTTCCGTTCAATCAGTATTCAAGCTTCGCTCGCTTACAACGAGTTACAGCTTATTGTTTTGTCACAAAGGCAGTGCACCTTGAATTGGTCGCTGATCTTTCTACTGAAACCTTCTTAATGGCTTTTCGCCGGTTTGTGGCTCGACGAGGCAAACCGCTCCATGTCTATTCAGACAACGGCACTAACTTTGTAGGCGCTAATTCCGAGTTAATCGAATTAGGCAATTTTCTCGCGGAACAAAACCCTTCTATTTCCGAATCAGTCGCGAACGACGGAGTAGCTTGGCATTTTATACCCGCGCACAGTCCCCACTTTGGCGGATTGTGGGAGGCCGGAATCAAGTCCTCCAAACATCACATACGTCGCGTTATAGGTAACGCTAGTCTAAATTATGATGAATTTAGCACTTTGTTAGCACAGGTGGAAGCGACCTTAAACTCCCGACCCCTGTCCCCTTTGTCCTCTGATCCAAACGACCTTCAGCCTTTGACTCCTGCTCATTTCCTGATTGGTCGTCCGTTGGTGTCACTGCCTGATCCCAACGTAACTGAGATAGTCGAGTCTCGGCTGTCTAAATACCAGAGAATACAACAACTACACCAGAATGTGTGGAAGAGATGGAGTAAAGAGTACATCTCGGAACTCCAACAGCGCACCAAATGGCGCACGCATCTTTCGGACCTCCAGCCTGGTTCCATGGTCCTCATCAAGGATGACAATCTACCCCCTCTGAAGTGGAGGTTAGGCCGGGTCACCGAGCTGCACCCTGGCCTTGACGGCGTTACGCGTGTGGCGTCAGTGAACACTGTGTCAGGGATCGTGAAGCGATCCTTCGCTAAATTGTGCCCGCTACCTAGTGTTGTGAACTAGTGCGTTAGCGTTCAGCGCAGTTTTCGTAAAGCCTTTTGGCTCCCCATTGTTCGGGTTTTCTTGTACTAGATTAAGATCCAGGTACTATTAGGCTTTGTATATATGTGTGTTCATGTTACATGTTTTACTCTAGCTTTTACATGTCAACTCTGTACTGTTTTATTTGAAAGGTTACCCTTTCCAAGGCGGGCGGTATGTTAAGGACTTTATAAACTTTTGCCGCCTCTCTTACATGCTGAGTTCATGCTGTGCGCAGTGGACTCCCGTGCCGGCATCCGATTCCAAAAACACTTACGTTTCATCTGTCAAAGTGGCAGCATGCAAACCGGTCACGCACTACGAAAACTAATTCTTTGTAAATGTTAAACTGTTCGTGTTAATTTATAGCAATAAATTACTACTTCTGCTTTTCAACGTGCGTATAATTCAGTGAAACCTACAATCCATACAGTCCACAAATTCCAAGGCGAGCTGACAATCAGGAATGTTCCAAATAACGAAAAACTGAGAAGGCTACAAAAACATTGGAACTTCGATCCTGATCAATGCTCAAACAACAATCGTGGAGAAATTATACATATTTTTAAAAAGAGCTATACTCAAACAAACAAAAAAATTGTAACAGTTAAACCAATAATAGAAGTGGGACTAAATAAATTCTATAAATATATGAGTTAAGTAAATTGGGCTTTTGTTATAAACTTTTGGTTCTTGATGTAAAATTTGATAAATTAAAATTTACAAATTTGCTACAAGAAGCATATCTAGCTTCCTTCAAAAGTAAAACGATTAAGATACTAAATAGACCAAATTCTGTAAATTGGTTTACTGACGAGACAATGCGAGAATACCTAAGATATTTAAATGTTTGCAATTTTAATGTGTAACTTTTATCTATACTCTGTGTAACAAGTTTTTATAAATGCATTGTAACGTATATGTACGTACATTTATTTTCTATTATATAATAGTAGCACAAATTAAATTACTTTAATAGTGTTGCTAGCTACAACGTATCCACTATTCTCAAAAATGCATTCACATCATTTAAACTGTTAACCTGGAGAAATTTGATTAGAAGTTCAGCACCTGTGACAAAAATGGTTATATGTGAATCAGAATCTTACACATTTTGTACATAATTCTGAGTTGTACTCATCAAACGAGACCTTCATAACTGAAATTACATAAAATAAATTAGTTCCTTGAATGCAATGCATTAATATGTACAGAGTGGTTTAAAAAGAGCTACATGTAGCTGCCTTTCGAATTCCTTTGCATGTGAATTTGTAGGTAACGCTATATTCTTTATTGTCCTCAAACTAACCAGAGCTGTCAATACTTAAACAGATTCACAATTCTGGATAATTTGAGAACTACAAAAAATATACCAGCACATAAAAACTAACATGGAAAAATTCAAAGGCAACTAGATGCAGCTCTTTTTTAATCAGTTTGTATATTATCAGGAAACTCTGTTTACAAGAATTAAACAAGTTAGCAATATTCATAATGCATAAAACTGGGCTTATGATAAATATGAATGGTAAATATAAACGTTTAGCTGACAAATTTTAGCGTTTCCTCTATGAATTAATCAAAATTGCACCTGTTCCCATTGCATTCGCGGCAAAAACAAGCCCAGACTGCAACACTTGCGCCTCTAGTGGGGAATTTGGTCACTAAGAACTAGACAACACAAAATAGTGCCATTTCAATATGACATCGGCGCATTTCGTTCCATCTCCTCCTCTCTAACCTCCATGGTCACACTCTTAACCTATTTGTTTTAGTAACTTTTTGTAAGCACATACCTAGACAAAAGATGCATTTTGGGAGTACACTCATGAAATTTTAGAAATCAAAGGCCACTTTGTGTTTTTATGTTTAGTGAACAGACTATATGTGTTCATAATATTCCTTTTGTCCTATTTTGATCTCTTTTATTTCTTTCATCATTTCCAGCACTTGTTCCATAGTGCTGTTTATTTATTTATTTTCAAGCCCTTTTCTATTTATTCTCGCGCCGCCTATGGTTTTGCTGACTTTGCCAGGAGACTTGTTAATCTGTTGTTTTGCTGTGCAATGTACTATCCATTCACAAAACTCGTGAACTGTCAAAAGGCTGTCAGTTCGTACCTTGTTTAAATTCTGCTTTGGAACTTCTGCTTGCTGATTTTGGCAGCACTGAAATGTTTGAAATAACAAAACTTGACTTATGTCACACTTTCTTGTAAAAAAATAACCTCCAAAATTCTTTAACTTGTGCATACACTTCAATTGCAATGGAACAGAAACGAAAGAGGATTTTATTATTGGAAAGGGAAAAAAGGCTATAGTTAATTATTACAAGGAAAAACTAGAAGAAAATAGTGGTGACTTTTGACACATGTAACATAACCTTAACTTTAAATATTACTAGAAATCCCTAGATCCGAAGTACATTCCCAAAAAAACTGTAATTTCCACGTACACTCGGCAAATATTTTAAAAATTTGACATTGACAGTTCATGAGTTTTGTGAATGGATAATAACTCCGCTGTTAAAGTTAAACTAGTTACTTTGATTTAACTCGATTTAACTTTACACTTTTATATTTTATTTAATGTTTTTTCCGTAATCTGATCGAATTCCAAATTTCATACTGCGTAGTTTAATGTGATAATTCTCGTATTTACGAGGTTTATTATCGCCGCGCGCACACCGAAACACCGCTCTTCTTGGCTTACCAAACTCCTGTCACTATTACTAATGAGCAATAATGAAATATTTATGAGTCTGATGCTGCCTTTGCGTTGACTTTTTAAATTTTTCAACTGTCAGTGCGACGTGTAGATAGGGCTTAAAACATCATCCAACAAAATTCACTGACAATTTTGCCAACCTTACAATTAGTCGCCTGTGATTCGTGTTACACGTTTGGCAGTACTAAAGTGTATTGTCAGTCTATGTCAAATTGAAAGTTAGTAGGTTAGGTTTTGTTTGTAATTAATTTAACACAGACTTAACCTGCAAATCTCGAATTTGACATCGCTTGACAATACACTTCAGTACTGCCAAACATATACCACGAATCACAGGCGACTCTAATTATAAATTTAAATGAATACTCTTGAAACAATCTATGGTAATGAGCTTGCTTTAACTTGTAGATTGGAAGGGATTCCCGAATTATTGTATTATTAGTAACTTCTGTAGTACTCATCCCTTCCTCCAGCCTTTCCACAACTAGTAAGAAGTGGCCACTATCTATTTCAGCTCCTTTCTTCACTCTTGCTTTTTTCACCCTATTCATATTGAACTATGATATAATCCACCACTTCTCTTGTAGATTTATGTACATCCTCATAATTAAACTTTGTACTGATAAGTAAATTAGTACTTAAAACAGGAGTGACGAATTTAACAAAAAATCAAAGAGGTTACGCTAATAGAAGGATTCTATCAGAAAGAAGTAGTGCAACAAATAAAAACATTACATCGGCATATTTCCAAGAATTAAAGTAGATTAGTGATTCAAAACGTTTAGGCCGTACTGATGAGCGGTAGACCCCTTCATTAAAATGGTTTCAAAAGTTGATAACGATCTGAAACTGACAGCAGAAGCTACCAGAGAATCGAGACAAAGATATGAGTAACCAAAAATCATTTATTGAATGAAGTTTTATAAAATATAGCAAATAAATTCGTTGAAATCAACACTTTGGCTAAAGTGATACCTTTATTATAACAAATGTTAATACAGATATATTGTTAGAACAATTTGTCATATTTTAGCCCAAATTTGGTAATGTTATCAAACTTTCACTCTGTCAGATACTTATTTCTGCACAGGTCGTTTATGAACACTGCAGTTCAGTCATATTCGCCGAATTTCATTTATGAATTTACCCTTTATTCCGTTCGGCAAACAAACAGTTTTAGCTTCTCGATTTCTTAGTATTCATTCTTGTTGTTCGATACATTCAAGCTCCCTGGAATCGCTTAATCAGCTTTCGATCATTTTGGAATTTTCCTATATGCTTTGTTCTTTCTGCAGCAGTTGCTGTGACGTAGTCCGTTATTGTTTCGTTATTGGATGGCCCGAGGCTTCCCCCGAGTTATTTAGTCATATTTCGTTTAGTGGTGCAATCATGCAACGGAAAGTGCAGTCTGTCGTTGTAGAAGTGAGACGCATTTCCGATGCGGGACCACCGGAAAACTGCCCGCGAACTTCTAAAATTAATTCTCGTCGGTCTCTGAACTAGAACAGATGTGTGACTGGAGGGCTCATTAACACGTTGATCGCCCAAATGGAACCCAAAATTTTTATCCCCCAAGCCCAAACTGTAATTTGCTTTATAAAGTTCAAAATAGGTAGTAGAGGTATGCCTAGTAATGAACAAATGTAATTTAAGCAATTATGGCCCAAAAATTGTATTTTGAAAATGAGACCATTTTTTTAATTTATTGACCGATTCTCCAGTGTAAAAAGAAAAAATTTGTAGGCTCAAAATTTTTTCTGGCTCCCCAGGCACCACATTTCAATTCCCCATAAGCGGTAACGCATTGCGAGAACTGTAAGCCGATTCACAGGCTATGATGTGTAAGAAAAGACTGAAGCCCACAAGTCGGGTCTCAGTACCTAAAGGTAAGTCTCATCTGAGAAGCAAATGCCGGTTCTCATGGCGATCAACGTGTTAAAGAAATTATAGTTCCCCTTCCGCTTTAAATAATTATGATTTTGAAGGAATAGAACCGTTTCGTTTACGTGGAGATCCTTGGGGCGTGTTGCGTTGTGAACTTCCCATTGAAGGGTGCAAGTGAAGTAGCTCTGTTTAGTGTGGTCAAGAGTTCTTATCATGGGGTTGCGAGACTCCAAAATTATCGCTTGCACGGATTATAACGAACTCTTCACAGAACCAACGCTAACTTAGTATGTCGTGTTGTCGAATCTCGTACGTCTTCACCCTCTGGGGGATTATAGTTCATCTTGCTAACCCTGATTACTGCCAGATTTTCAAGGCTATGCTCCGCATTACGTCAACCCTTTTGTGTTTTCCTCGTCGTTTCGTTTCTTCAGGCATCTTCAGGCAGTTTGTTTGGAAAGGCGATCTTCTTCAGTTAACAAATGTAAATTAGTTTTATGGTGTATTATGTACAGTAGACGTTCCGTCAAGTGTTGAACAATTCAGCGCGTTTGTTGTTAACCATGTTATTTGCTGTTTGCTAAATTTATTGAATTGCCGTCGTAATTCTTTGATGTTTAAGGTAACCTGTGGCAGTTTCGCTCTTGAGCCACAGTAATGCATTTATAGTCAAGTTTATTGTTTGTATTTCAGTTAACGTGTTGCAAAATCTAACTTAACTAACCTATTTGATTATTTTTAAATCTAACTAGTCAAACATTTTATGTTCATTGTCACCTACATATTTTTTTATTTATTCCAAGAGTTCATTGTCAAGTACCGATGTTTTTCATTTGTCTTTATGGTATTTGCATGCGTTTTACGTGTACTTTTCAGTTGTAAGAAGAAGTTTAGCAGCTGCTGCAATGAGTTATTTTCGTAAGGTAAGTCGATACTGTACGTGCCTCGCCGACCAAACTCTGCCAAGCTGATAGTAGAAAGGCGGGCCTACTAGTTCCACATTTGAGTGGGCTCACCTATCGTTTAATGTTGTTTATGTTGTTTTTCACCGAATTCTGTTGAATGCGGTGGCGTCCTTCATTTAACATCAGCACCAACTTTTAGGTAGTATAGAACCACGACCTTCTCACTGAGCATCCAATAGCTGGAGCACTTTTGCAAAATGCAAACTATTAATATTAATTCATCAACGATATAGCTCCTTCGCATCAAAAGTAATTTTCTGGACACTAGAGGCATATCTCACCACCTATCGTCAATAACAGTTCTATTATCAGTATCTTTACCATCAATATATCCATTCTGCATATATGTATTACTTTCTCTTGCTTATCCGTTTTCTAACTGATACACGTTTGATTTTGATGATACCCTTAGAAATTGTTGATTATTTTTACTGTTAATAATAATAGCCAAAAATGTATCAATCCACTAGAAAATGTATTCCTGGATAATAACCATGCAACTAAACGATGACTAAATTCTACATAAGCTCTAAACCGGGCATAGCATACATAACTACTACAAACACCTCCATGGAATGTGGGCCAATAAAAAGCGTTTCTTCATCACAGAGTCACTATATTTAATAATATATTATGAGAATATGCAAAAATCTATACAAGATGTATTTGTATCATAATTGCAAAATAATATTAAATTTACAATTTAGCAGTCAGACTTACATCGTACGTGTAACACAGAATTGAATACAGTTGCTTATACCACTTTACACTTTGTCCAATATTCACTTCTAATTAGAGTGGGTAGGTACAAACTGTCCTTCGTATTAAGTATGGCCACTATCAGTCTCTTTTGGTCACACTTTTCAGATGTTGTGCCTGAGAAGCTGATCCTGCTGGTACTTCTTCTTTTCCTTGTGCTGGAACAAACACAATAGTTTTTAATTAGCAATTACTAAACGCCTCTTAGGTATTTAAAATTATTAACGCATCTATCACCTATACAACTAGAGTACTTACAGCAATATCTCCAACTGTAGGCCTCTGATATGGTGGCGACGATTGCAGATGCGTGTGCTCCGATGCAACCTTGTGTCGTTTGTACAGGTTCGTTCCTAAATCAGTACTGGGCGGCCGCTTTGCAACAGTCTTAACTCTTATGGCTAAAGGGGGATTGGGGGAATAAGTATGGCGATCAGCTGTGTTAGGGCAGTCTTGATTCTCAAAGGCAGAGCAAGGACTTGGGGTTGAGCGGCTTTCCGAGCCTGGAGATGGTAAGTTGGTGATGAGATGAGCTATTGCTAGTTCCAACTGCTGGGGGTCCTCCACCGACTGTGTCGACGCATCCCCGTTCCCATTCGTCAACTGCAACGACAAATAGTGAGCATGCTTGCGCTTAGGGCTACCGGCCGGGCTCACATGTACTGGAGTGGTGGCCTTGATGAGGGCGGAGTATCGCTCCTTCATTTCCCTTATCAACCGTTGCCCCTCCTCCTCGGTGACTAATGAGTTGATGCAGACGAAGCTTTCGACGGTGCCTGTGTTGTCTATTTCCAGGAAGCCAAACGTTCGTAAGTATATGAATTGACCCGTTCGGGAAAGTAGCCGGTAACACGATGAACCTCGACTTTCTCCTCTGTCATACACTGGAAGAAATAAATAAATTATACCGTAAGTATAAATTTCAGAAGTTATCTAGAAATACATATAGGTTTTTGTATAGTTGGGAACTGATTTTGTTGTCTCTATTTTGTAGCATCCCAAATACAAACAACTAATAATATTGGAATGTCACTAATAAACTGTAGAGGCAATGAGCTATTTTAGAATCACCCTCTATTTACTTTATATTCCTATCGGTCTTAAAGGTCTTCTCATACACAGCAATGAAGAGGCAATGTCAATGTCTTTTTTTCAAAGAAGACCTCTTATGCATAACGGAACGTTTTTCAATAATCTTTGTGATCAAACTGTTCCAAGTAGTAGTAAAATACCAATTACCTGCTATAGTATTCTCATCATTATTATAAAAGAAAAAACAAAACTAACAGAAGACTTACCCTTGATACTACAAATTAATCAACAACGTGGATACTGTGGATACTGTTACGTTCTCTTACATTCTAACAGCTTACTAACAATAAAATATTTGGAAAATTCAACAAACTGGAGCATTATTTAATTCCTAAAGTAATAACTCCACAATAGCTCATCCAAGCTTATAGTAACTAACACACATTTAGTATGTTTTGCATAGCACCATCTGCATAGCAACCTTGTTTGAAACAACTTATTAATTGGCCAAGAAATACCAGCATACAAAGTACCCTCATTATACGAAAGTATAATTTGCATTGGAAAACTGACAAATAATATAAACAGTAGAATCAAGTTGCACATGAATAACAGGAAGCACGATAATGTTTAAAAATACCCTGCTCTTCATCAACACACGTAAACAATGTCAAGGCCACAGTGCAGACATTTTATGTGTTTTCCAATCAAACTGTGTACGTGGACATATACACGACTACACTAAAGCGAGAAAAGGCAGATATTTTTTACACTCGACAGAAATGATAAAGTCTTAATCCTAAATTTGTATGTTTACGCTTCCAATCTATATTTATTTATTATACCGTGTGTCCATTCTCAAAGTGAACATAGGCATACTTCTATAGTACTTCAACTGTTTAAAGAAGCTAAAAGGGAAACCTTCAAGCTTAGCACATTGTTTGCACGTAAAACGGGAAATTTTATCTCCATTTCAGTCATGATACCTTTGCAACTGATCAAGGAAAAATCCAACGGGGAAGGTTTTGAGTTTAGCGCCTTGTGTTCATGAAAACACCAAATTCCATCTATTTTTCGTTAATCACATTTTTGTAACTAATTAAGGAAGAAGATAAAGGTTGTGATTTGTAGTTTAGTACATTGTTTTCAGTTAAAAAACTGCAAATTTTACCTGAATTTCATTAATAATACCTTTGCAACTGATTAAGGCTGAACTTTTGAGTTTAGCACGTTGTTTTCACATACAAAATACAAACTTTGTATTTTATTAATAATACACGAGAAAAAAATTGTAGTTTTTACCTGAAAACAATTCACTAAACTGAAACTTCAGCATTTAACTTCCTTAAACAGTTGCAAAGATGATTAATGAAAAATAGATGAAATTTGAAGTTGTTACATGAAAACAACTCGCTAAAATCAAAACCTTTTCCTTTGGCTTCTTCCTTCATCAGTTACACAGGTATCAACAATGAAATGCAAATGAAATTTGTCATTTTACGTAAAAACAACTTGCTAAACTCGAAACTTCACCCTTTAACTTCTTCCATGATCAGTTGCAAGGTGACGTTTGCAATTTTTACGGGAAACAACGTGCTAAACTAAAAACTTCACCTTTTAACTATTTCCTTGACCAGATGCAAAGGTATTATTAACGCAGTAACGATTAAATTTGCAGTTTTTACTTGAAAACAATGCAGTAAACTAGAACTTCAGTCTTTTAACTTCTTCCTTGATCAGTTGCAAAGATATTATTAATGAAAACGAGATGAAATTTGTAGTTTTGACTTATGTTATAAACAACGCGTAAAATTGTAAAAATTGCAAACTTCACTTGTTTCATTAATAATACCTTTGCAACTAATTAAGGAAGAAGTTAAGAGTGAAGTTTTGTATCTAGCGAATGTTGTCTTCACGTAACAACTACAAACTTAATTTTGATTTTATTCATAATAACTCAGCAAATAATTAAGGAAGAAGGTAAGAGTGAAGTTTTGTGTCTAGCGAGCGTTGTCGTCACACAAAAAATAGAAATGTCATCTTTATTTTATGTATAATACCTTTGCAACTGATTAATGAAGAAGTTAACAAGTGCAGTTTTGAGTTTGGCACGTTGTTTCTCGTAAAAACTGTAAACCACCTGTGTTTCGTTAATAATACCTTTGCAACTAATTAAGGAAGAATAAGAGTGAAGTTTTGTGTTTAACGTGCGTTGCCTTTATGTAAAAACTACAAACTTAATCTTTATTTTATTCATAATACCTTTGCAACTGATTAATGAGGAAGTTAAAGGGTGAAGTTTTGAGTTTGGCACATTGTTTCACGTAATAACTGTAAACTTCACTTGTTTCATTAATAATACTTTTGCATCTGATTAAGGAATAAGATAAAAAGTGAAGTTTTGTGTTTAGCACGCATTGTCTTCACGCAAAAACTACAAATGTCATCTTTATTTTATTCATAATACCTTTGCAACTGATTAATGAAGAAGGTAGAGGGTGCAGTTTTAAGTTTAGCACATTGTTTCACGTAAAAACTGTAAGCTTCACCTGTGTTTCGTTAATAATACCTTTGCCACTAATTAAGGAAGAAGTTAAAGAGTGAAGTTTTGTGTTTAGCACGTTGTTTCACGTAAAAACTATACACTTCACCTGTGTTTTCTTAATAATACCTTTGCATCTGATTAAGGAATAAGTTAAAAAGTGAAGTTTTGTGTTTAGCACGCATTGTCTTCACGCAAAAACTAGAAATGTCATCTTTATTTTATTCATAATACCTTTGCAACTGATTAATAAAGAAGGTAGAGGGTGCAGTTTTAAGTTTAGCACATTGTTTCACGTAAAAACTGTATAAACTTCACCTGTGTTTCGTTAATAATACCTTTGCCACTAATAAAGGAAGAAGTTAAAGAGTGAAGTTTTGTGTTTAGCGCACGTTGTCTTTACGTAAAAACTACAAACATTATCTTTATTTTATTCATAATACCTTTGCAACTGATTAATGAGGAAGTTAAAGGGTGAAATTTTGAGTTTAGCACGTTGTTTCCCGTAAAAACTGCAAACTTCACTTGTTTCATTACTAATACCTTTGCATCTGATTAAGGAATAAGATAAAAAGTGAAGTTTTGTGTTTAGCGTGCATTGTCTTTACGCAAAAACTACAAACTTCATCTTTATTTTATTCATAATAGCTTTGCAACTAATTAATGAAGAAGGTAGAGGATGAAGTTTTGAGTTTAGCACATTGTTTCCAGTAAACACTGCAAACTTCCCTGGTTTCATTAATTATACTTTTGCATCTAATTATGGAATAAGTTAAAGAGTGAAGTTTTGTGTTTAGCGCGAGTTCTTTACGCAAAAACTACAAACTTCATCTTTATTTTATTCATAATAGCTTTGCAACTGATTAATGAAGAAGGTAGAGGTTGAAGTTTTGAGTTTAGCACATTGTTTCCAGTAAACACTGCAAACTTCCCTGGTTTCATTAATTATACTTTTGCATCTAATTATGGAATAAGTTAAAGAGTGAAGTTTTGTGTTTAGCGCGAGTTGTCTTTACGCAAAAACTACAAACTTCATCTTTATTTTATTCATAATAGCTTTGCAACTGATTAATGAAGAAGGTAGAGGTTGAAGTTTTGTGTTTAGCACATTGTTTCCAGTAAACACTGCAAACTTCCCTGGTTTCATTAATTATACATTTGCATCTAATTATGGAATAAGTTAAAGAGTGAAGTTTTGTGTTTAGCGCGAGTTGTCTTTACGCAAAAACTACAAACTTCATCTTTATTTTATTCATAATAGCTTTGCAAATGATTAATGAAGAAGGTAGAGGTTGAAGTTTTGAGTTTAGCACATTGTTTCCAGTAAACACTGCAAACTTCCCTGGTTTCATTAATTATACTTTTGCATCTAATTATGGAATACGTTAAAGAGTGAATTTTTGTGTTTAGCGCGAGTTGTGTTTAGCGCGAGTTGTCTTTACGCAAAAACTACAAACTTCATCTTTATTTTATTCATAATAGCTTTGCAAGTGATTAATCAAGAAGGTAGAGGTTGAAGTTTTGAGTTTAGCACATTGTTTCCAGTAAACACTGCAAACTTCCCTGGTTTCATTAATTATACTTATGCATCTGATTATGGAATAAGTTAAAGAGTGAAGTTTTGTGTTTAGCGCGAGTTGTCTTTATGCAAAAACTACAAACTTCATCTTTATTTTATTCATAATAGCTTTGCAACTGATTAATGAATAAGGTAGAGGTTGAAGTTTTGAGTTTAGCACGTTGTTTCACAGAAGAACTGTACACTTCACCTGTGTTTCGTTAATAATACCTTTGCAACTAATTAAAGAAGAAGTTAAGAGCGAAGTTTTGAGTTTAGCACGTTGTTTCACAGAAAAACTGTACACTTCACCTGTGTTTCGTTAATAATACCTTTGCAACTAATTAAAGAAGAAGTTAAGAGTGAAGTTTTGTGCTTAGCGCACATTCCACATTCTCTTCATGTAAAAAATGCAAACTGTATCTTTATTTTATTGATAATACCTTTGCAACTGATTAATGAAGAAGTTAAAAGGTGAAGTTGTGTGTTTAGTACGTTGCTTCCTGTAAAAACTGTAAACTTCACTTGTGTTTCATTGATAACACACCTTTGCGACCAATTAAGGAAGAAGTTAATGAGTGGAGCATTGAATTTAGTGAGTAGTTTTCACGTAAAAACTTCATCCTGATTTCATTAATAATACCTTTGTAACTAATTAAGGAAGAAGATAAAGAATGAAAGTTTTGTGTTTAGCGTGTCTTGCCTTCATGTAAAAAATACAAACTTCATCTTTGTTTTATTGATAATACCTTTGCCACTGATTAAGGAGGATGTTAAAGGGTGAAGTTTTGAGTTTAGCACGTTGTTTCCTGTAAAAACTACAAACTTCACTTCTGTTTCATTAATAATACCTTTGCATCTGATTAAGGAATAAGTTAAAGAGTGAAGTTTTATGTTTGGCGCGCATTGTCTTCATGGAAAAAATGCAAAGTGCATCTTTATTTTATTGATAATACCTTTGCAACTGATTAATGAAGAAGTTAAAAGGTGAAGTTGTGTGTTTAGTACGTTGCTTCCCGTAAAAATTGTAAACTTCACTTCTGTTTCATTGATAACACACCTTTGCGACCAATTAAGGAAGAAGTTAATGAGTGGAGCATTGAATTTAGTGAGTAGTTTTCACATAAAAACTTCATCCTGATTTCATTAATAATACCTTTGTAGCTAATTAAGGAAGAAGATAAAGAATGAAAGTTTTGTGTTGAGCGTGTCTTGCCTTCATGTAAAAAATACAAACTTCATCTTTGTTTTATTGATAATACCTTTGCCACTGATTAAGGAGGATGTTAAAGGGTGAAGTTTTGAGTTTAGCACGTTGTTTCCTGGAAAAACTACAAACTTCACTTGTGTTTCATTAATGATACCTTTGCAACTGATCAAGAAAGAAGTTAGAGGGTAAAGTTTTCAATGCAGTAGGTTGTTTTCACGTAGAAACAATAAATTTCATCTCCATTTCATTAATAATATCTTTGCAACTGATTAAGAAAAAAGTTAAAGAGTGAAGCTTTGAGTCCAGTGAAGGTGAAGGGTTAAGTTTTGATTTTAGCACGTTGTTTTCACGTAAAAAGGGGAAATTTCATTGCCATTTCTTTGATAATATATTTGCAACCGATCAAAGAAGTTAAAAGACTGAAGTTTCAAGTTTAATACTTTATTTTTAGTTAAAAACTGCAAATTTCATCTTTATTTCATTAATAATACCTTTGCCTGTGATCAAGGAAGAAGTTAAAGAAGGAAGTTTTGAGTCTAGCACGTTGTTTTCATGTAAAACAAGGAATTCCATCAATTTTTCATTAATAATACCTATGCAACTGATTAAGAAGGAAGTTAGAGGCTGAGTTTTGAGTTTAGCACGTTGTTTCACGTAAAAACTGTAAACTTCACTTGTTTCATTAATAATACCTTTGCATCTGATTAAGGAATAAGTTAAAGAGTGAAGCTTTGTGTTTAGCGCGCATTGTCTTTACGCAAAAACTACAAACTTTATCTTTATTTTATTCATAATAGCTTTGCAACTGATTAATGAATAAGGTAGAAGTTGAAGTTTTGACTTTAGCACGTTGTTTCACAGAAGAACTGTACACTTCACCTGTGTTTCGTTAATAATACCTTTGCAACTAATTAAAGAAGAAGTTAAGAGCGAAGTTTTGAGTTTAGCACGTTGTTTCACAGAAAAACTGTACACTTCACCTGTGTTTCGTTAATAATACCTTTGCAACTAATTAAAGAAGAAGTTAAGAGTGAAGTTTTGTGCTTAGCGCACATTCCACATTCTCTTCATGTAAAAAATGCAAACTGTATCTTTATTTTATTGATAATACCTTTGCAACTGATTAATGAAGAAGTTAAAAGGTGAAGTTGTGTGTTTAGTACGTTGCTTCCTGTAAAAACTGCAAACTTCACTTCTGTTTCATTGATAACACACCTTTGCGACCAATTAAGGAAGAAGTTAATGAGTGGAGCATTGAATTTAGTGAGTTTTCACATAAAAACTTCATCCTGATTTCATTAATAATACCTTTGTAACTAATTAATGAAGAAGTTAAAGAGTGAAAGTTTTGTGTTTAGCGTGCCTTGCCTTCATGTAAAAAATACAAACTTCATCTTTGTTTTATTGATAATACCTTTGCCTGTGATCAAGGAAGAAGTTAAAGAACGAAGTTTTGAGTTTAGCACGTTGTTTTCAAGTAAAACAAGGAATTTCATCAATTTTTCATTAATAATACCTATGCAACTGATTAAGAAGGAAGTTAGAGGCTGAAGTTTTGAGTTTAGCACATTGCTTTATATAAAAACTACAAACTTCATCTTTATTTCATTAGTAATACCTTTGCAACTTGTTAAGGAAGAAGGTGAAGGGTAAAGTTTTGAGTTTAGAGCATTTTTATTTACAAATATTCTTTCATTATAGCAGGCTTTGAACTATTTAATTCGATGTTTTAATTTTGAAAATCGGATGACAACCAGCCTACAGCTCTGGCCATTCTGATGTCTCGCTGAATATTTCTTTATGAAAAAACATTCGAAACTGGAGTTCTGGACGGCATTTATAAGATATCAATTTTTTTTTTTATTTACAAGCTACAGCATCATTATATTTTACCGTACCTGTTGTAACATGACTGCACATAGAAAATTAAATACCAAGATGATATTTTAGTGCAGAAAATGCTAAACTCTCGTCATAATCTAAGGCATGATTTGCAAATTAATTATTTTCAGTATAAATTGCGATAGTTCTATGTGTGTTTGCAGTTTTGATTGCGACTTTTGTTTAATCATGTACAACTTATCAAAATATGTATAAATAAAACCAATGCTGCCTGCCTGATGTTCAAATATCACAGTTTTTAGTAAACACTTGACTACTATATCTATGTTTACATTAATTTAGTAATTGTACACAAAAGTACAAATATTTTTGTGTATTTTTATAGACAAAAAGGAAACTTTTGTTACAACGTAATTACAGCTAAACAAGATTAATGTCCCAGGAGACAATGGCACAATTTGATGTTTTTCTATACGGCCAAAATACAATAAACATACGCAGAACTGTTAAATTATTACTGAAAATTATATACAATTTGTTTTGTTTACCTATTTATATTTACAAAAGCTTTCAATTTGCAAATTTAGTATGCGTAATTCTTCAAAAAATTGTAGCGCATAAATATACACAAAATGGTCAAATTGCGCATTATACACCTACTTTGTTCTCAACACCACATGCCGGTACAAGAGGTTTAGGATTAAGTAAGTACGTAACATTTACTTTGCTTTCTTGTGCCGTCAAAGCGTTCTAGCAATGGCATTATAACAACTGTTTAGTACGGCAAACAGTATGAAATTTACAATTCAGCGTACCACAGATCCACACTCACTTTGTCTTAAGGCGATCATCACCCAGCGCACATCATCCCGGTGCATGAACTTGAAGGCCGATAGGCCAGACACCTCCTCCGTCATGTACCCGGCAACGTACGAGATGCGCTGGTCGCAGTTGATGATGCGCCCGTCCACCAGGTGCCTGGTTACGTATTCGTCTTTGGCGGCTTCGATGAGCCGGTCGGCGATGGGCTCAGGACGGGACAGCTTCACAAAGAACACCAGCACCTGAAAGCTAGGCACTCAACATACGGAACCGACACGGCCTGCACACACTCACATCGTTGCTCGCCACGGGGGACGCCACCTCTCTCGAGCTGGAGCCGTTCTGGGGGCTGCCCATTCTGTCATTGTTGGTTCTCTGCATGCCCATGAAGCTGACCTGTTCGTAGACGGCGGCCTCCGAGCGGGGCCCAGCCCGCTTTAAGTGCACGGTGAAGTACTTTCGCCACTCTGAACCCAGCACGTTTTCCGGGCTTATGTGCAGCCGTAACCGGTCGTGGTCCTCGGCTGCGGTTATGTTGTATATAGATTGGCCCATGAGATCAGTCTGGAAAAGATAAAGATTTATTAACACAATCTGAATTTTATGGGGGTAGTAATAAGTATTTTATCACTGATAATTGTTTTACTTTGCGTCACTGCAGTTTGCGGCCAAACATACTGTTTATAAAAATCTGGTCGATTGTACATGGTCGCCGGGCGTGGAAAATATTTACAAATCTATTAAGAGTTACATAAATATCGTGCAAATAAAAGTTGAAGGCACGAAGGTACATTACTAAAATAGTTTTAATGATTACACAGGGTGGCTCAAAAAAGTGTGGCGAATCAAACATTTTTTAAATGGAATGGTCCATATCTAGGTAGCTTAAAATATTTGCATTAACATACTAATAATTCTAATATAAAGTTGCATGGGTCAACTGTTTTGGAGATATTAACGATTTTATACAACGGCTGCTCTAGTAAGAGAAAACATCTGAATGAAAAAAAAAGTTACCAAAAAATTATGCTCTTCATGAATTACATTTAGAATGTAAAATAGTGACTGTGGGTATTAATGCTATACAGGGTGATCAACATTTGAACATTTAATAATTTCGGATTTATTTCAAATGGAACAGCTGTATATTTTTGTATTTTTGAAAATCTTTTTAAATGAGCTTTCTTTTGATATGTTACCTTATACCTGCAAATTCAACTGTTTTTGAAATATGGGTGTTTAAACATAAAAATAGTATATTACATACCGAGGTGGAATGAAACTTTTCACCGTGGTATGTATACTATTTTATTTGCAATCACTTTATTCTAAACAATAATTGGAAAAATTATTATATTATGAATGATACGACAGATTGTGACGCGCATGAATGGATCAACGAGATTCCCACTGTCCCTACCTACACAGCGGTCGGGAATGGATTCATTTCCAACCGGCAATCACTTTTCCGACAGGTTGGAAAGCTACAAGTTGGGAATAGCTTATTTTCCAACTTTTTAAAAGTCAGTAATGATCTTATTACATATATGGTTGCGAATAAACAATTTAAACCCTTCAAAATGCTTTACTTCAAGGAATAACAAGCAAACATGGTTAAAATGCTTATTTAAACAGTTTAACTCTCCAAACATAAAAATAAAAATCTAATCATTATCAGAAAAACATTGTCAAGGTTAATTACTTATTCATTGTTTTACATTTTCAATTATTTCCAATTTTAATAAGTTGTATTTTCTTGGTAGAAGAGGTAGTCTAATCAGGTCATTTGTTCACGGTCAGGTTTGTATAAAACTAGCTGCGGGGAAAAACAAAGGCATTGTCATTTTTTCTGTTGCTATCTAATAGTTTTGCAGGCCAAGCTAATTCATGGGGTGTTAGTGCCTCACTTATTATCTAATAATAAGTGCCATCACAGAAAGCCAGAAAATACACTGTCCAAGAAACAGGAAAGACGAAAAAATCACACACCAGACAAAAGCACTGATGGAAAAGGGAAGACAAATTAATTAATTCCAGGATCAACTGTAATCAGATTAATAAAATACGAAAACGAATATACAAAAATCCTATATGTAATTGTGTTAAATGTTTAAATATTTCTCCTCCTGGGATTAAAGTTAGACAAAATTTGAAAAATCGAATTATTTCGATTTTTTGAAATACTCAATCCTTTTTTGAATTTAATTACTCCCGGATTTCTCGCTTTTTTCGTATTTAAGATACGATAAGATTTACTTACAATATCCAATCACAAAATCAAGTTAAATTACAGTAATACAGATATTTGTATATTGAAAAAATCATCAATGGAGTAGCATGGGTTTCTTAAGAGTAGTTTTTTGATTTTTCTACTAATCATTATGGAGTTTTCTTTGCTTGATGGAAGCGGTTGTAGAGCTTTACACGCATAAAAATTTAAATATAAAAACAAGAGCATGTATGAAATCAAACATTACATATTAATCATCGCAAAAAGTATGAATTTAAATTCCAAATACTGACGGGTTTAAAATGCACAGATGTAAATTCCTGGTATTGAAAATAAGACGAAGTAATATAAATCTCGGAGTAGCGCTAACTAACCTCGAAACATATGCTGGTCGTGAACTGCTACACCCATTGTGGAAATCGCCGTGGATGCACCGGTGATTGCAGCGGAAGCACCCTCAAATGGCAGCAAATATGCAGAACGCCAGCAAGTGTCGAAAATGCGATTAGGCTAACAACTTGACCTCCGAGATAAACTCGTGGATGAAACTGTTAATTAAGAGCTAAGAAGAAATGTAATTACTATGGAGATAATAAGACAGAAAAGCGCCATCGTACCTGATCATTGTCAGCCCTAGGAAATACACTGCTCATTAAATGAATTGAGCGCACGTAATTTGATTTAATTAAAATCAAACCTCAGGTGACGGCGGGCTCAGGAGAGAACAGCAAGTGCTCGGACGAAAATTTCGTTTCCAAAGGAAAGCTCGCATTACAACGGCCTGCGATAACAGATAGCACGGGTCAAAAGTGCATCGCGCGAACGAAAGGAACTCGATCCAGGTACAAAATTAGCTGCTTTGGAAAATTTAAGAATTCGAAATGCAAAGGATTTATAATTCAAATAAAAATATACAGGTTAGGCCTGACATAATTGGATAACTGGCGAAACAATTAAGCGAAGCCAAAAAATTGTTTCAACCACTAAATGTCATCTATGTAAACGAGGAAGAGTAGCGAATCCAAACTGGAACCTTGGGGGACACCAGTTCGAAGTTCCTCAGTTTACCGGGAAGTGCTCTATTCTGATTTAAAATACGTGTTTTATGTAATTCTCTTTATCGGGTAAATTTTTGGTCTTAATTTGGATATACTCCGCCAGGTGATCAGAAAGACAAGCATTAAAGACTTTCTGGTGAAAAATGTGATGAACACAGTTTTTTCAAATGTTATCTGAACATGCTTGGCTAGTAGAAGTTACCCTTGAAGGTTCATTAAAAGATGTTTGAATATTGAAAGAAGGAATAAGATCAGTCAACATTCTGTTTAAACGTATTTTTTTTTGCAATATAATTTACATACATTGAAATCGTCAGCGACACCCAGTCTTCCATTGCGTATTCTCTCCAGTTTTTCTACAGCATCCTCCATTTACTCCATGAGGAGTATGCGAGAAAAAGGAACATAGCCAAAAGAACAGTTCAAGAAGCAAGACGGAAAAGTTAGGACAAATTTGTTAAGACATTTAGAATGTGATCAATACAATTAACAGAGAAAATGTATTTAAACTGAAGAAAGAAAAAATAAAAATAAATAATATCAGAAAGAGAAAAAATAAAAGAGGTCACATATAAAGGAAATGTTGATCCCTGAACCTTAACTGAATTAAACGAGGACTTAAGAATGGGCAGAAATAAAAAAAGGTACAGGAACTGATGACTTGTGTACAGAATTACATATATAAATATGGAGGACTACTTGTCAAACATTGATTACTGCATTTCTATTAACAACTGTTGGCAATATGCAAAAACGTTTGCAAATGGTATTTCAATTTACAAGAAAGGCAGCAGAGATTACTATAAAAATTATGGAGACATTAAGCCTTCTTTCTACAGAATATAAAATATAATTATTGAAGAACAGAGTGGATTTTGCAAACTTATAGAAAAGAGAAGATAATTTAATCTCTAAATCCACCTAGCTTTGGTTGACCTTGAAAAAGCCTTTGATTATGTAAGTAGAAGAAAGTTAAGGCAAATAATGAAAGATAAAGGAGTCCCTGTAGGCTTAGTAAAGTAGTTCAAGGCTGCTATCAGGGCACAAGCTTTAAAATGGCAAAAGGAAATAAAATCAAAACGATAAACAGAGGTGCAAGACAAATCCCTCATTACCCACGTTGTTTAATATGTATGTTAGCGTGTAAACCCAAAAAGAAATATACAGTACCCTCCATCCAAAAAAAGCGCCCTTCGGTGCTTTCCAAGAATACTTCGACACTCAGCATCACTCCGCCATTATATATCCAAATTTGTCTATATAATACCCTAGATCAGCGGTCTCCACAGTGGCAAATGCAACTTGCTACTTGGGAATATGCCAAGTGACAGAATAAAATATAAAAAAAATCAATTAAAGATTGACAGTGTGTTTGCACTTGAAATAAAGAGAAATAAATACAAAAACCTGGGTTTTTTCAAAAATTATACGTCTATTGGGTTTTTTCGAGTTTTTGGGTATTTTGGTTTTTAGATAAATTGACTGCTTTTTGCATTTAGGTATCGATGTAAAAATCTAAATAAATATTGACGTTTATTTTTAGGTAAAAGGTAAGATACTGGGATAATTTGTAATTTACCTACAAATACACAAATAGACATTCCTTAAATATGTAAATCTTGTAAATGGGGTTATACATATCTTTAAAGTAGGTTTGTCAAATTTTGTTTTACAGTAACAGGTTTCCACTGTCAATTGTTTCTGAGAAACTTCCTTCAAGGGGATTCCCTCATTCAATAAGTTGCCAGTATCCAAATGATTGAAACTATTAATGAAAGACATGCCACTTACAGCTTTAGAATACCTACTTTTCTTTGTAAATTTTTGAAAAAAACCCACGTTTAGTCTAAAACCATAAGGTTTTTCAGGTGAGTTTTACCCAAAAAAACCCTCTAGGTTACTTCGAGCTGGGGGAAACCATGCCAACTCTGCCTAATGTGTTCTTTATTTTTAAGCATAATGATTTGGAATTTTGGTGGTTTTTGCAGACCCTTTAGGGAACTTAAGCTACCTACTTGGATAATTTCTATCTCTGCATACCGGCCTACTATGATTGATCGAAAATGAGAATTTTCTTAAACTTACCCTAGAATCAAGATAAGCTAAATTGGATTTCAAAAACTTCTGAATAGAGTTTTGTTGGAAAAATGAAAAAAAAATAGAAGCAATAATAATCAAAATATGGTAAAAATGTAAAATGACAAAGCCAAAATTTCCTTTAATTTTTACGTTTCAAAAACGTTTTACAAGTTATTAGGTAGTTTTCTAAGGCAGATTTCTGTTTAAAAACGGTCCTTTTTACTTTTGATCCATCTTTGGTAATAAATGCCTACAGTTTTATATTTTTGAAATGTTTTCTAATATGGTTTCGTATTCGAAAAATGTCGAGGATGATGGAGAATATAAAAAATCTTCTTTTCTTAATATAACAATTTAGGTGTTAAGAATATATTAATTCCTTTTACAATAAAGCAGCTTTGCGGTTCACTGATTTGATTTTACGCCTTTGTGCTCCCTTTTCTTTGCCGTTCGCGGATTGCTTTGCCAACTGTTTCAACTTTCACACACTAACGTCCGGTCTTATAAAGGCCACTAATCTGACGTTAACTTTAATTCGCTGTTAAAATAAACAAAAGGGCGCATAAAAATTTGTTTTGATGAGTTTTTGTTTATTTTAACAGCGATTTAAAGTTAACGTCAGATTAGTGACCTTTATAAGACCGATCGTAAGTAAATAAAGCAGACGCATGCGATTTTTGTCAAGAACACCTAATTAACATTATTTATCACGAACTTGTAAACACACTTATCGAGCCTATTCCTTTGAATCTCTTATTACCAAATTGGACCTGAAATAAATCGTAAAATTATATCTTAAATAAACAAATGGACATTCGAGCTCTAGTTTCAAGTGGCAGACTTACGTTACGTATGGAATTTTAGTTCAAGCTTTACTTCTCGAGCGTTTCTGCTAACAATTCAATTGAGTTTAATTTTTAAAACACGGAAAACCATGTTGTCGAAGCGTAAAGTTTCTGCTTCAGATTTGCCAGACAAAAAACGCAGAAAAGTTTTGGTTTTTTGAGTTTGAATAGTATAAATAAATCTAGTTAATGGAACCTAACCCCGTTTTTATCATTTATGTGTTTACTTGCGCATCGCGGTTTTGCGCTTCGCGGCATTCTTCTGGAACGTAACCCCCGCGAACGGCGAGGTCTGCCTGTATTGAGTTCACCTCAAAAATTCGAAATTGAGTTTTCAACAGATCTTCACGTTTCAGTCTCCTGAACCCAAAAAACATGTTTTTGTTCATTGGTCTGTCTGTCTCTGTGAATATCTGTCTGTGACCAAACTATTTCAAAAACGAAAAAAGGTATGGCGTTGAAATTTCATATATAAGTTTTCTGTACTATCTAGATGCAACAGCAAGCTTTTGTATGGTGTTTCCTCTTGTGATTTTTCAGTTGTTTTCGATTTTTTCAAAAACGGCTCTAACGATTTTTTTTCAAACTACATTTTTAATGTGTATTAATGTGAAATAGGTGATTTTCCAGTTGAATACCTATAAAATGGGTTTCTTCCGTTTCTTTTTCTTTTTTTTTATTAACTCTTATTTTAATAAAACACCTGGTATATTACATTTTTGAATTCGGCTTAAAATTTTAGGGAAAACTTTTGACAAATGCTTAAAAATTAAAAATAAAAATATTGATTAATTGTAAGATGATTGTAAAAGGAAGTTGTGTACGTGAATCACACCTGATTTTTTTCTTGAACAATTTTTGAAAGAGAAATTAGCTTAGTAAAAACTGCAAATTTTTTGAAAGAAAAAAAAATTTAACTTCACAAAATTGTTAAATTTTGGATTTACATGATTTTATATTTTGGCCGTATTGCCGCTGTTACGTATCGTATCAGCTGTAACCTCGTTTACCTACGGATATAGAGGCTGCTGCTTTGTACGCTAGCAGCTGGTGGTGCAGTGCTCAACTTGCCCCGGTTTCAGGTTACAAAGTGGGAGCGCGCCTTTTGAGCTTGCGTAGCAACCATGGTGTTATGTGTGTGTTTGGTACTCCATCTCCTTGGTCTGTGGTTCTGAGTAGAGCACAGTTAATTTGGTGCCCAACTGTGAATGGTCTCACCGAACTTGATACCGACTGCCAAGGTTGCGGAAAAATTCCGCCCACTGTGGAATCCGAACCGAAGACTTGCTTAATGCAAGCCTAACGCTCTACCAACTGCGCTACCCGGCTTCTTTGCCATTATTACGCCTAACAATTTCCCTTTTTATCTTTTTGCAACAAAAATTCATATCTATTGAAATCAAATCCTTCTTCCAGAAAATTTGCATTTTTAATGGTTCATTGTAGGCAGGTATACAAATTTCAAAATAATCCAAATAGGTAGCTGAAGTCCCTTTAGGGGTATGTACAAGCTACCACAATTTCAATTATGCTTAGAAATAAAAAATATATGTAGATTTCACGTGAAAGACACTGTATATATGAAGGGTATGCACTATTATTTTGTTTTTGTTTTAAGGGTATGCAATAAAAAAAGTTTGGAGACCACTGCCCTAGATATATCACTAGTAAGTGAAAACTGGACAACAACAAAACCAAAAAACAGATCGGGACAACAGAGATGAAATTTCTCACAAGGATAAAAGGATTAACTAGGGAATACAATAAGAAATGAAACCATATGGAATAATTTCAAAGTGGAACCGTTAGAAGGAAGAAGGAATAGTGTTGAGATATAGAACAAAACTGAAAGAATATGTGGAAAGAATGAGCGAAAATAGAATACCAAAGAAAATTCACCAATACAACCCCTAGGGGAGCCACAATGTAGGACGTCCTATAAAATGGAACAGGTTCAGACCTAAACCGAGAAAAGACACGACAACAAGTTCTCGTGGGGTATGCACAATGTGATTAATTTTTAATTTAGCTACATTTCAAATTTTTTATAATTTTCAATCTCGTATTCTCCTTATTTAAAAAATGCTAGCTGGCCCGGCAAACGTTGTTCTGCCCAAAAATAATTTGTCTCTGAAACCCCGTTTAACCACTACAGAGTTATAGTTTTATACCATGTCCATCGTCTTGGACTTAAAAAAATATATGCCATTTTCTAGCTGTAACCCGCGACTTCGTACGCGCGAGGTTCGTTATTTGTGTATTAAATAATGACTAATTATTTTCTGTCATCTCATCCCCGTCCCCGTCCCGTCCCGTCTCCTCCCCTACTATCCCATCCCATACTTTCCCGTCACGTCCCGTCCCATCCCTTCCCTTCCCGTCTCGTCCAGTCCCGTCCCGTCTCGTCACTTCCCGTCCCCTCCCGGCAAACGTTGTTCTGTCCAAAAATAATTTGTCTCTGAAACCCCGTTTAACCACTATAAAGTTTTAATTTTATGTCATGTCCATCGCCTTGGACTTAAAAATAAATGCCGTTTTCGCAATCAACGTCCCAAAAAAACCTCAAAAACGACACCCATATCGATTTTTAGGCTTATTTACCCCATTTTACCCCCTAAGGGGTAGCGAACCCGACAGACGTTGTCCTGCCCGAACATTGATTTGCCTGCTATTAGCGGGTCCAGCAAACGTTCTTTCGATATTCGAATTTTCGATTTCTTTCATTTTAAAAACATGCTAATACGACTATTTTCAATATCCGTAGCGCGCTGGTCATCATTGCGGTTCGCACATAAAGTAGATACCCGCGCAGCTGACTTGTCTTCGACGACCTATGTGAGCTCGTCGTGCCTTTGGCATTGTAACGGACCCTATAAAACGACACGGAATTGTTTTCACAATCACTTGTGCACAAACCAAATTTGAATGTCTGACTGACTGACTGCGACAACTTATGTAAAGCATTTGGAATTACATCAATTGCTATTAGTGTCTTATCTCTTCCGCCTTCGATTACCTGATGCGGATTATGACATTATGGGGAAAACCCTTCAAACCATTAAGCACAGGTGTGACTGCAAATATAAACAACACACTTTCGATATTTTCCAATTTTTCGGCTTTCCCTTTGGATTTTCTTAATTTTTCTTTCCGTAAGAACCTTCTATAAAGTATTAGAAAACTTTTAAAAAAAGATGAATGAAATCGATAAAGTCCTTCTCAAGTTATGGCGTGACAAAGGGAAATAGGGATTCATTTTTATATATATAGACAAGAAGATGTTATATACATTTTTAATGTAGCAAGAATTAGAAATTAAGATGATGTCATATAGCCTATATTCTTTTGTTTACAAGACACAACATAATACTTAATAATCTTCCTAAATATGAATCATAGTTGGATGTGGCACCATGGAATAGTTTGGTTTATTATCTTTTTAAAAATATATGGTTGCATCTATAGTCCGACAGCACACTCAACATAGGGAAATGCCAATGGTAAATTTAGCTAAACATCAAAGTGGCCTTTGCATGGCTATACTGCTCAGCATGCACTAGTCAGATGTGTGCATAAAATGCATTCACTTACATTGTTTTGCAAAATGATTTATTAACATAGATTACCCAAGTTTGGCTATATTATAATTTTTAAAAAAACAAATGAGTTATAATTTATAAGTAATCCTTTCTATGGTCTGGTATCTGTGCAGTGGGAAGTGATTTGGCTCTTTGTACAATCTCAGCCCATACTTTCCTATCTGATGTTTTCCTTTTCCATGAAGTTATCTTAATTTGCTTAAAATCTTCCAACCATCTCAGCAATGGCAGTTGTCTGTTTCCGGTTTTAATTCTTGTGTTAATTTCTTCTTTCACGCTGTGAGTGTTGTCTAGTTGCGCTCCCAGATAGATAAAAGTTCTTACTGGCTCAAAGATGCAATTTTGAATTCATAGGTGTTACAGATGTTCCGTATGAGCTGATGGAGTTCTGTTTTCAGTCGTTTCCCTCAATATTTTAGCATTTCCAATGTTATTCCATCTGGAGCAGCTGCTTTTCCATTTTTTAAAGTTTTTGATTAATTTTTTTGTTTGTTGAATTGATCAACCCTTTCGATTTATTCATTATCAATTTTAATTTCTTCTTCAATTCTTCACTGTTTATGGTTCCCTAAATGTTTGCGATTGGTATGATTGTGCTTTTCTTCCAGTTTTTTGGGAAAGAACCATTTGCCAAACTACAATTGATATTAATGAGATGGTTTCAAAAGCACTTTCAAATAGGTTTACTGTGATTCCTTCCACGTTGCTCTTAATTTTCCATATTACTTATTATTTTAAGAAGCTGGGTAGCGCAGTTAGGTAGCGCTAGGCTTGCTAGTAAGCAAGTCCTCGGTTCGAATCCCGCGGGGACCGGAATTTTTCCGCAGTCTTGGAGATTGGAATCGGGCTCGGTGAGATCATTCACAGTTGGGCACCAAATTAACTGTGCTCTACTCAGATCTACAGACCTAAGAGATAGAGTAACAAGGTCAACACATCAACATGACACACACTTTACACAATGGTTGCTGTGCAAGCACAAAAGGCGCCCTCCAACTTTGTATACCGAATCCGGGGCAAGTTGAGCATTGTACCGCCAGATGCAGACACGTAAAGCACCAGCCTCTACACCGCAAGGTAAAATGAGGTTAACGATAATACATACATACTTATTATTTTTCTGAGATCTGACATTTCTAAGGTAGAAAATGTTTCTATCTTACTTGTTAACTTTTATCGTACTTATAATTTCACTTTGTGATTTAGTTGGCTGAATATATTTTTCAATTTCTTTTATACTTTGTAAGAAACATTTTTCACATATTCATTTTCCAGTTACTTTTGTACCCCCAAATAAAATTTCATTTTTAAGACTTGTCTTCTTTTGTGTTGATCATTTTCTTCAATGCCCACCACATTTCTGTTGAATTGCCCTTTACCTCATCTATCTTCTTAGTAAAACAGTTACGTTTTGAATTTCTGATCAGTGTTACAACTTTATTTCTTGTAATACAAAATTGGTGTAATCTGTTGCTCGATCTCAGGATTCCACCACGTTTTGTTTAGACATTTTTCCTTTAAAGTGATTTGTTACCTCTAGTGCAAATTGATCTAATGGACCTTATCAGATTACCTGTTAAATTGTTTGCAAACTTATCCACATTTGTTATAGATGTTGGGGTATATGGTAAATCCATAAGTTGAAATCCTGTTGTATTCATAGTTTTGTATGTTCGAGATGTTTTTATTTGTGAATTTTTTAAATGTCGATTTTCAAGGGTTACCGATATAACAGAATGATCGGTTATTCTAGAAGTCGAGAGCATTTCGTGTCGAATATTCATTTCATGTGCAATTAGGAGGTCAATTTTAGTAGCTGATAATCTTGTTACATGAGTAGATTGTGATCCATGTCATTTTTCGGTTCCTCGTGTTGGAATTTCCTGCCGCTGATTATTAGGTTCGGTTCTTCCATTAGTACTAGTAATTTTATGGAAGTCCATTCGTTATATTTTATATAAAATATTTTAAATATATTGAAAGTAACAATTGGGTAATTTCGTGTCGACACAATTTGCTTTCAGATCAGACTGTAATAGGTCGAAATGACGAACATTTAAAACACATTTGATGTTTTTATATTTGCCCATCCAGTTAGTGCTTACAATCCAGGCCAAAATCTTAATACCAGTATTCGGTATTCTAAATTTTTTATACCGTGATAGCGGTATTAACACCGGTATTACTATTAGAAATTTTACTTATTAGATTTTTACTTAGTTATTATGACATAATGAAAAATAATACCCAAAAAAACAAATAAAAATTATTTGTAAAATTAACGTCTCCTGCAAAGTGAATTTCATTAACTTACATTTTTTCTTTAGAAGTAGATAAGTAAATAAAGTAGATGAAAAATATAACACATAATATATTCTATATATATAGCAAAAATAGTTTTTTTGTGTAACTAATAAACCAACTAACGAATAAATTAAAATTGTGCACAAAATAGTAATTTTATCTATTAAAAAGTGCTCTCAAAAAGCACAAACAA
Organism: Agriotes lineatus; assembly: GCA_940337035.1. NCBI lineage: Eukaryota > Metazoa > Arthropoda > Insecta > Coleoptera > Elateridae > Agriotes > Agriotes lineatus. The sequence goes on from OW679199.1 coordinate 125,346,266, forward strand.
CTGATGGTTTCATCATTAAGGGAGGACCGAATTTTTATGCAGATTTGAACGGCCGCAGAAAATGCCCCTTCTGACTCCACACTTGTCGCTGCAATGGTCAATAAGTAATCGTATGGCTTTTTAAAATATGTCCCTTTTATTTCACTTTTTTCCAAAAAATGGGATCTCATCTTTAATAATTTTTTGCTAAAATCCAGTTATTTTTTAAATCGTAGGTACAGTTGTAAGTGTTTCCTCTATTGTCGCCTGCAGTTTTCTCTTTAACACATCACCGACGGACATCGAGCTAAATTCTAAGATAGTTTTATTACTGGACTAGAATCACCCAAGCTACTCTTCAGTTCACTAATTTAAGAGAGATTCATTAATATAAATTAAAAAAGGATGCATCAGTCGGGAATCAATCCCGGGCCGCCCGCGTGGCAGGCAAGCATTCTACCACTAAACCATTCTTGCTCCGTTTAATAAGGCGCTGCTATAATGGTATATAGTGAATCACCCGAGCTTCGCTAATTACTCTATGTAGTTAAAACTTTACTTTTTCTTACTTTTTGGAAAATAGAAATCGGCCTACGATCTAAGTCTAAAAATTAGCAAAATTTTAAGCTATCCTCTCCTATTCCTCTAATTTTCATTCGTATAATCAAACACATAATATTTTTCGTTAGTGTAACTTTATATATATACGTTGAAATAATATCTTTATGTCATCTTGTGAGCCTCTTTGCAGGTACTGATGTATCTGTGACAAATCTGTTCGTCCCTGTAAAATGCAAAATTTTAAAGCATGTAGTAGTTCCAAAGATATTGAATATTTGTGTTGGGAAAGATCCTCCATCATTACTTTTAAAGATGCAACAGCCGTCGAAAGATTGTAATTTTTAGCAATATGTTAATAGCGAAATACCGGTATTCTTTACATTAATACAGCCAATACCGGTTTTCAATACCGGACCAAATTCGTTCGAAATCCCGGTATTGTAAGCACTACATCCAGCACTTCGACATATTTTTTTCTAACAGCACGTCTGACATAACTAAATGAATATTTGACATCTTTCTAAAAGGATTCATATAAAATAAACTAGCAAAACATTTTTGTGACTGCTTAAAATGTAAATTTCGTTACGTCTACCTACAGCTGCAGTTATAATACATTAACAGGGAAGACGGAATTAACTATGTGGCAGAAAATAATCAGGTCAACGATTTTTATAATGGTCAAAGTTGAACGATTTCATATTCAGAGCCACAATGACAAATGAGTAGTGCTAAAAGCTACTAGCTGATACGAGCTTCGCCCATGTATATGTGTTGTTACGATTTGCGTTCTTTAATGAAATGAACTATGTAGGAATATACTGTACTTTAGTTAGCTGTAAGCCATCTGTATAATATTTTAAGGTAAAATTCGTAGGAAAAATGTCATATTTAAATTACAACAAGCGGATGTTTAGAAACGTGCCTTTCGTTTGGGAAGCTGGAGATATTCCAATCTCACAAATAGATTAGAGTACGTTTATGCAGGGTTTACTTCATAAACCGAAATATTGAGTGATGTATATGACCGGTACGTGATTAGAAGAAGCAACTCGATCATAAAAATTATTTGCAGCTGGGACCAAATGCTTTTAGTAGAATTGTAATCCTTTATAGCGGTAATTTACGAAGGGTTCGAGCAGGCCACATTTCACCGTGGGAAAGCCTCAAACTTATAAAATTCACAGAACTATTATGAACTGTCACGTCCGTATGTACGTGCCAAAAGTTCAAAATTTAGACCAGCTCTGATAGGTTATTGGGAACTTTGTAAACGCCCACCGAGCTTTCTTGGTGAAAATGGACTTAGAATTTAGTTAGTTAATAAGAAGATGTAAATACGTAAAGTTAAGAAACAACGCTATTAAACTTAAGTGTTCTGTAAACGGCAGAAAAATAAATGCAAGTGTTTGTACTTAAGTGTTCTTATTAATCTCGCAACAGTAGCTTTGGTCTTCGTGTCCGAGTGTGTTTTAACTAAAAGGATTGCCAGTCACCCCGACTTTAGGCGTCTCGCAATAGTGTATAGGAAATGAGGATCAGGCACAATTATACATTATAGCTGCTTGCAAAATAAATAAATAAATAAACGAACACACTGCAATCACAGTCTCATCATGAGTAATAACATTCAAAACAGTTGAAGCTGTGTGGGAAATTTCATAACTTCAAATATTTGCAAACCTCTATGAAAAAAATCAAATTCAGTGTATTATAGAAGCCAAGCTTATCTATAACATCCCACGTTATCGTGAGTTCAGTAGAGCCATGTGATAAAATGTGTGTGAAGGTCAATTTTCGATACAAAAATAGATCTGGTGTTTTTCATCAACTATTCCATTGGACTGAAATATCGCTAACTAAATAACATGAGTACTCACAGAAGACGCTTTTAAATGGATTATGGGAAACTTAATAGATGTTTATAAACAGTGTTGCAGAGGGAATAGGTATCTATTATTGAAACAAACTAAACAGATTAGGTTTCCAACTTTGGCATTAGCTGTTTGATTATTGGTTACTCCGAGATATTAATAAGCTTAGCACAAAATGATTCGTTTGAGTGCTGAAGCAATTATGTTTTGATCTATCTGCATGCCAAATCTAAAACTAAGGCACATATTAAATAATGAAGTTGTCCGCCAATATTACGAACAAAATTGATAAATTAGACAGCTTAAACTTCTATGGCTGTACTTAAAACGACTGTCAGTACAGTAAAAGGTGAAACCAAGCGTTTCATTCTCCTTTCAGTGTTTTGAGCTTTACCTGTAAATGTCCCAGCAATTGCTCGACTGTGTGTGAAATAAACACTATCTTTCCTGCGCTGGTAAGGATCAGCAGGAATCCACTCAGCTGTTCGAACACTAACTGTTCCAGTACGAATTGGTCAACCTTTGGAAATTCTGGCTGGGGTTTACTACTTTTGCCGTTCAGTAAGGCTGCAACAGAAAATCGAGTTTAGTGCATTTCGTCAAGCTTCAAGACATTCTTTCCTTATATACTAGGGGATTTCCAATTCAGTGTTTCTTAGCTTAGGGAATGCAAAATTACGAATTATAGAAAAAGCAGCCCATTTTATTTGTACTACTAATTATACAGTGGCAATTTAAAGGAAATTGTGTACAACAAATGGTTAAACAACAACGACCGAGATAATAAGTACTGACATTTCCAAAGTGGCTGCAGAATGTAACATTTTAGCATGTTTCAAGGATGAGCTCCAGCAATCATGCACACAAATAGCTGCAATATGTCCTTTCATTATGGGCCCATATGGGGAACGTATGTTTGTCATTTCCATTCGCTGAACGTTGCAAATTAGGCTTTGCTTTGCAACTGGATCAAAGTGGCGACGAGAACTTTCAACAAGTTAGTTCTCATAATTATTATTTGCACCGACTTTATCGCACTTGTTTGTGACAGAACGTTTCAGTAACTCTATTAGTATTTCCTAACTATTTAAGTCGCTGTTTTCACCAAAATAGTTCAAAGCATCTCACGCCTTTTCCTCATTTTGCAATATTTATCACATCTTATAATTATTATAAAGCTGTTTTTCCAATTGTCCACGACAAAACTATATACACAATATTCTTTGACATCTATGTCCGTATCAGATTCCCAAATATGCACCCATCGTGCCTAACGAGCTTTTTGCAGCCTCCAAAAAAAGCACCAGGCACATGGAGCCCAGATGTTGGCAGAAATTTTGGCTTCCTGCTACGGGACAGGCCTCCAACACGAAACCTTGGAGGCTGAGCTCATAGGAAATAGCTGCATGCGGAATTGCGAATTTCATTACTTGGCATCTGCACTCTGAGAACTAATGGCCAGATCTGTCTGGTTTTCAGACCTTGAGTATAAAAAAGAGGCAATTCGTCTAAAATTAAGTTAATGCAACGCCAGCTTGCAGTGCAAGCTAAGAGCAGAACATTCTGGGAGCGCCATCTGTTCCATATGGAGTATTCCTAATTGAACTATTTTTAAATTGTGCTTGCAGGATCAATTTAAGCTTGGCATGAAGATTGAGAAACTGGTTTGCAACAGGCAACAATCATAACAGTTAGATCTCCTTTGAGCAGAAATGCTGCAGTTAGGTGATTCGTATGTATACGTCGTAGGCATAAATTAGGCAAATTATTATTGGTCTACGCATATGCTAAGTAACTAGTGCATAGGACATAATGCCGACTGAACGCAATGTCGACCGTTAACACGTTGACAGTTGAGAAAAAAAAAGATCAAAAGCTGCCGTACGAAAAACGACTATGAAATCAAAGTCAAAAAGAAGCCAAATTCGCAACTAGAATATCTATTTTAGAAACCATAATTCAAATCTAGAAAATCTATAAACTAGCTAACCCTGAAACAGTAAGACGCAATTAGCATACAGACGCGTGGTGCAATCGGAAAACCCACTTCAGATGTAAATCGGCTTAGCGACTCATTTCCAGTCTCAAGTGAAGTAATAAGAAGATGCTAACTTATAAAAAAAGCATCTAAAATGAGATGAAAAATGCGTAAGGACAAATTGCCAACATGTGCTTCACGATAGGACTCACCATAATCCATCAGATGAAGCTTTTCTTAGATTCTATGTAAAAAACCAACAATAAGGATTGGGCAAATACGTAAATGCAGCAATCACTAAATTTCAATTATTTGTTTTTACGAACTCAGGTCGGAAATCGTTCACTGGAAACCAAAAGAAACCGATAAGTCAAAAGTGGGGGCCAATAAACGGTTTCACCACCATAGTGGGACTAATAATCCTAGAAAACCCGACCGCAAGAAGAAGTCACTGAGCAAACGTGCTAGGGCTCACGGCAACAAAACGAATAGCTTCGCGAAATAGAGTGGATCCAACAGAAAACGCTCGAAAAGCTAAGACAGTATGAGATATCACCCGCAGTTTCTATCAGATAAACCAAATAATACAATAGCGGGAATGGTCTCACAAATAAAGTTACATACGTGCGATATGAGACACTGCCTATTACAATCTCCTGCAAGCATCCGTTCTTAAGGAATAAATCAAAAATCGCTTACGGCATATGAGCATATACCAACTTTCAAAACGTGGAAATAAACACTTAAATGGTACACGTAAATTTGAAATCGATATATGACGCTTTCAAAGGAGCCTAACAAAACCAGAAAACCTCACATTAATCGCAGAGATTCGACCTTAAAAGTAGCAGACAAAACGATATCCTTTAACCAAAACCCAGAAAATAAGGTAACTGTTTGGGAAAGTTCGGGAAAAAGATATATGTAAGGTAAATCACTAGTGCTAAAGTTACGAAATACAGCAAAAATAAGTGCTTACGTCAAAATTAACGTAAAAAAGTGGCGACTTCTTTATTTCCGACCTCAGACATGTCAAAATTTCGTAAAAAATAAATGTAGACCCGTTTAAAAAATGTTTGGCATGTCAGCTACTTGTTTGCAGAGAAGGAAAATAGTCGTCGCATCACAGCTTATTTTCCCCAAAATCGTGTTTACCTCAGCAGGCTCGGGGTGGTGTTAAGCACCACCTAGTTCCGCCTATGCCTCTGATAAAAAATAGTTGAAGTTGAATTATTTTTATTTGTAAACATAAAATTAGTTGCAGAACTGCAGTATTTCGGTCCAAATATATGCAAAAAAAAACCAATACAGATGCCCTTTCTGCATATTCTATACAATACTGAAACCTGCACGATTTTCAGGGTTGACAGTTCCCCAGCCCGAAAAAAACAGTGGGTGGTTTTCGGGTAAAACTCGCCTGAAAAAAGCGGGTTTTAGCTAAATTGACAAAGAAAAGTATTCGAAAGCTGTATGTGGTATTAAATCTTCCATTAATACAAATTTCAATCAGTTCTATAGTGGAAAATTATTGGATGCTCGAATCCCCTTGAAGAAAGTCTCTCAGAATCAATTAAGAATGGAAGCATCTTACTGTAAAAAATAATTTGATAAACCTACCAAGTATACGTATAACTCCATTTACATGATTTACATATTTAAAGAACGTTCATTTGTTATATTTGTAGGTAAAGTACAAATTACCCAAGCATCTACCGTTTACCTAAAAACAGGTGAATTTATCTAAACCCAACATAAAAACCCGAAAAATAGAAAAAACCCAGTGATAAGATAATTTTTGAAAAAAAAACTCGGTTTTTGTCAACCCTTATGCTATTCCCCATCTAGTGTTCAAGGATCGCAAATCGTGCGAATCTTATAACAATCTCTCTTAAAAGATTGTCTGTCGTCTCTACTTAGTATTTGAAGATGTATTTGGGCGTTCCCCCAATTCTAAGCTCGCTCGCTCGCTAGCTTCACAGCAAATCTTTAAATTTCGTCAGCCTTAAAAGTTGAAATCCTGCTTGGTTACTGGAGTGGAACGATGCATTTCCCTAACATTTCACTTTCAAACAGGTCGGATTTAACGGCGAATAAAGAATGCGTGCTACCAAGGCTCCATTGCAGCGGTAAAATGAAATGTGAGCGCACAAGGTTGCGGGCGAAGGTCGTGGCGTAAATGCCGCTTTTCAAATCGCCGGTTTAATCTGTGGAACGATTAACACGACATGACAAATTACTGTTTCATCGGTTGATCAGTTTATCGCGGGGTCGTGAGATGACTAATGGATTCATGCAAAAATAAAGAAATTGCTGGAAAGGGTGGCTCGAAAGAAGGGAAAAAGTAAAATTAATACGGATGAAATGGGTCAAGTAGAAAAGGCTACAAATAACAAGACGAGGCAAAACCATATGCCGACAAAAAACGATAGGATTTGTATGTAATCTACCCAAGAAAATGAGTTTTCAACATGTATCTCTCAACACAGTTATTCCAGCATTTTTCAACAACAGAATCTCCGCGAAAAGAATCTTTTGGCAACCCTGAAACAACTTGTCAACGGCTGCTTGCAACTCCTCATTGGAAGGGAATCGTCAAGTGTTTTAACTAAAGTTGCTCGTAAAGTTTACCTTTACAGAGTATTCTTGAAATCTAGCATACTAACGCTTTGGTCAATCCCTAGATTTTAGAGCAAAATTTTCAATACAGTTGTTTCCAAACACTCGGGACTTCGTTTTTCAAATACTCAAATCTTGTATCTGCCAATACAGTTTTTGATGGTTTCCAAAATCCCTCCTCACTTTGGGTAAATACAAAAAAGAACAATGCTCGATTTAGCAGAAGATATAATAACATTAATACAACTTCAGAGGAGTACCAGTGCTAAACCATTAAACTACAAACCAGTCATATTACAACGAGCGCAAGAAGAATAAAACTAAAACAAAACTTAACTTGTAAGGTAAAGTAAGCGTACTCAATATGTATTTATATATTTTGATAGATCTACAAGAACCAAAATTTATGATACCGAATAAATGATGATTAAAGAAAGCGAGTTATTATATGCCACCTGCAACTACATGGGCAGCTTACAATCAAATCTAAGACGTAACTACGTTAGGAACACCTAAAAAAGCATTTCTGCATTTTTCCGGAGAATATAAACCACTCTTCCTGATACTTTATTAAATGTAGTTTTTCTTTTAGTTACCATTTTGTGACAAACTGTAAAAGAAAGGACTTTAATTTAATATTCATATATCTCGAGCTTAAATTTGTCACGATTTTGCGAGTCTTAATCTGACGCCGTACCAAGGTTTCTTCCAGCAGACAACTAGAATATGTCACTTACGCGAAAAGTCTGGAAAAACGTGTAATAGTAAAGATTTGATAGACATTTAGAGACCGAATTGCAGTACAACGCAATCTAAATTAGTTCCACTAGAAACTAGTTAGTCTGAAATGCCATTATCTCCCATACTTTCTGACAATTTCTTTAATGGTCTGAGCTTTTAACCTAAACTTAGATTACTATAAATTTTTAAATGTTACCTCAAAATTATAACATAAGCAAATAAATACTAATACATCCAATGTCGAAAAGTATAAGAAAAATATGTATTTGTGTATAGTAGTACCATTTGAATAAGACTCAATCTTCTCTAGCCTTCTTAAGGTTGTACACCGCTTTACTACCGTATTATTTGAAAACGATATGCCAGAACAACATACATTTTAAGCATCTACACATTTAAAGCATCTAAAATATTGTTGTATAGCTGAACATGTCATTTACAAGTAATCCATGTTTACAACTTTAGAAAGAATAGAGGAGATAGAGTCTTATTCAACTAGTCGCACTACAAATTTGCAACTGCATAATCATGAAACACTACTACAGAAATACGACTGTAGCTGTAAAATTTGTAACATAAATCATGAAAGATGCATTTATGAAAGTGCAAAAATTAAAAAACACTACTACAGAAAAAAGACTGTAGCTGTAATGTAACAGCCGTATAAATTGTGAATGATGAAACTATGCAAGTGCATAATCATGAAACACTACTACGAAAGACGACTGACTCTCTCAAGGGACAACATGAATATGCTATTATACAAGTGCATAACCACAAAACACTACTACTAAAAACTAGTGTGATTGTTAAATAACATGTAAATCGTGAATGGTAACAACGTGCAACTGCAAAATCACGAAACACTACTACAGAAAAACAAATGATCCCGGAAAATTATATGTAAATTTAGAATGATGTTAATATGCAACTACATAATCATGAAACACTACTACAGAAAGACGATTGTAGCTGTAAAATAGCATGTAAATCGTGAATGATGCAGATATGTCAGTGCATCATTATGAAACACTACAACAAAAAACGACAGTCGCTATGAAATAACATGTAAATCGTGAATGATACAAATGTGCAACCGCAAAATCACGAAACACAACTACAGAAAAGAACTATCGTTGTGAAACAATATGAAAATCGTGAATGATATAAATATGCAAGTGCATAATCATGAAATACTACTGCAGAAAGACAATTGGCGCTGTAAAATGACATGGAAATCGTGAATGATGCCATTATACAAGTGCATAACCACAAAACACTACCACAAAAAATGTTAAATAGCATGTAAATCGTGAATGGTAACAATGTACAACTGCAAAACCACGAAACACTATTACAGAAAAACCAATGTCGCTGTAAAATATGTAAATTGTGAATGTTGTTAATATGCAACTACATATTCATAAAACAGTGTAAAATTGTATGTTAATCGTGAATGATGCAGATATGCCTGTGTATCATTCTGAAACACTACTATAACAAAAAAAGACAGTCGCTGTGAAATAACAAGAATGATACAAATGTGAAACTGCAAAATAACGAAACACTACTATAGAAAAAATTAATTTCGCTGTAAAATAATATATATAAAACGATGCAACTGTGGAATTGCAAAATAAAGATGCCTTACTATAGAATACAAATGTCGCTGTAAAATGACATGTAAATCGCGAATGATGCCATTTTACAAGTGCGTAACCATGAAGCACTACTACATAAAAACGAGTGTCATTGTTAAATAACATCTAAATCGTGAATGGTAACAACGTGCAACTGCAGAATCATGAAACACTACTACAGAAAAACGAATGTCGCTGTAAAATAATATGTAAATTGTGAATGATGTTAATATGCAACTACACAATCATGAAACACTACTACAGAAAGACGATTGTAGCTGTAAAATTGCGTGAAAATCGTGAATGATGCAGATATGCCAGTGCATCATTATGAAACACTACTACAATAAAAAACAACTATCGTTGTGAAACAATATGAAAATCGTGAATGATATAAATATGCAAGTGCATTATTAAGAAATACTACTATAGAAAGACGATTGGCGCTGTAAAACGACATGGAAATCGTGAATGATGCCATTATACAAGTGTATAACCACAAAACTCTAGCCTACTACAAAAAACTAGTGTCATTGTTAAATAACATGTAAATCGTGAATGATAACAACGCGCAACTGCAAAAACATGAAACACTACTACAGAAAAACGAATGTCGCTGTAAAATAATATGTAAATTGTGAATGATGTTAATATGCAACTACACAATCATGAAACACTACTACAGAAAGACGATTGTAGCTGTAAAATTGCATGAAAATCGTGAATGATGCAGATATGCCAGTGCATCATTATGAAGCACTACTACAATAAAAAACAACTATCGTTGTGAAACAATATGAAAATCGGGAATGATATAAATATGCAAGTGCATTATTAAGAAATACTACTATAGAAAGACGATTGGCGCTGTAAAACGACATGGAAATCGTGAATGATGCCATTATACAAGTGTATAACCACAAAACTCTAGCCTACTACAAAAAACTAGTGTCATTGTTAAATAACATGTAAATCGTGAATGATAACAACGTGCAACTGCAAAATCATGAAACACTACTACAGAAAAACCACTGCCGTTGTGAAATAATATGGAAATCGTGAATGATACAAATATGCAAGTCCATAATCAAAAACACTACTGCAGAAAAACGGCTGGCGCCGTAAAACGACATGTAAATTGTGAATGATGCCATTATACAAGTGCATAACCATAAACAATACTTCAAAAAACGAGTGTCACTGTGAATAGTGTAGACATGCAAGTGTATAATCATGAAACACTATTACAGAAATAAACTGCCACTGTAATATACACGTAAATGGTGAATGGTGCTAATGTTCAACTGCAAAAGCACGAAACATGCTATAGAAAAACGACTGTCGCTGTAAAATTATATCTAAATCGTGAACGATGCAACTACGCAATTGCAAAGTCATGAAACACTACTGCAGAAAGACGACTGTCGATGTAACACGACACGTAATTCGTGACTGATGCCATTATACAAATGCATAACTAACCATAAAATACTACTAGGTATCAAAAACCGAGCGTCCCTGTTAAATAACATGTAAATAGTGAATGACTATAATCAGCTGCAAAATCTCGAAACACTACTATACCGAGTGTTTGGAAATCGTATATATGCAGATTCCTGCTTGCCGCTTGAATCGATAGGATTGATAGTGGTATTAACCGCAAGAGAAAAAAAATTAATCGAGAATAAATCACGAACTGTGCGTAAACTGACGCAACTGTAAAATGTTTTGATAATAATAAATACCCTCTCTTCATTAGAATACTCAACATTATTATTCATAGTAATTAGTTAAATACGTGAATTGATAACTGACAGGAAATAACATTTATTTTGGGATAAACAAATTTGATCATGGCTGATTTGTTTTTTGTGAATAAAATGCACAATATTTATTAAAATTTTTAAGCTATTTCGATCTTAAACAAGCAACAAATTCGAGTAAAGCAGTACCAAATTAAGCGGATTTTTTTTCTCTTTCGATTGATACCATATCAATCCTATCAATTCAAGCGGCAAGCAGGAATCTGCATATATACGATTTCCCATTATATTTCTCTATGTTCGCACCGTAAGTGAAACACTTGGTAGAAAGACGACTATCGCTATAAAATGATATGTATATCATGAACGATGCAACTGTGTACTTGCAAAATCAAGAAATACTACTACAAAAACACGCAGGTACGTAGTCAGGGCTCACGAAACGCTACTACAGAGAGACGAATTCGCTGTAAAAAAATATGTAAATCGTGAATGAGCTAATATGCAAAAACGTAGTCATGAAACATTACTATATCAAGACGACTATCGCTGTAATATAACACGTAAATACTGAATGATGTTAATATGCAACTACACAATTATGAAACACTACTACCGCTGTAAAATATGGAGGTACGTCAGTGTATAATCATGAAACGCTACTGGAGACATGGACTGCCGCTGTAACACATAAATCCTTGAATGATGCGAATATACAAGTGCAGTTTTATGAAAAACTACTAGAACAATAAACGACTGTCACTCAAAACCAACATGTAAATCGTTAATGAGCTAAAATGCAACTACCTACGTAGTCATGAAAACTACTACATGAAGACTACTGTCGCTGTAAAATGACATGTAAATCGTGAGTGGTGCTAAGTGATTATAATTAATAATTGTATAACACCCACAAAATATTTACTGATGTCATAACTTGCGTGACTAAATATCTGTATGCATTGCATACACTTACACTTTTCAGCCCACCATATACGGGGTTTTCTTAGTTAAAATTGTTTGCATTGTTTACGCAGGCAGGTGCAGCATATGTTTATAAACAAGGATTATCTGCGTCTACTTATTAGCATTATAACGTAAAAATACTATTGGCGTAATTAGGCAGATGTTTATTATTGGAATGCGAAATTGTAGATTAATACTCGATATGAGGTAAAAACAATTGTTTTATCTTCATAATATGGAAATTAATCAAGATACCGTATGCACAAGGGTTAAATTTGCAAAATTTGCGAATAAAACTTGTCTAGACCAATTTATAACAAAGGTTTTTAGCTTGCAAGAACACAACAGAATAGAATCCATAATAAGGTTTTTCAAAAGAATACATTTCATGCTATAATTCTAATAAACAATTTCCTATTATATCCTCAGCAATATGATCCTACGAACCCGTGGTATTAATTAGGGGAACTCTGATTCACAAGTACAAAAACCCCTAAAACTGTATAAATTTAACGAGATCGTTACGAAGTGATCTAATTCCAATTAAAATCGTTATTCAGTCGGAATTTTGCCCCAGTAATTGAAATATAACAAATTTCCCGGAAAATTTAATAGACAAATGGCTGCTCCTATTGGAGAGGCTAGGAGTAACATCAATTTCCCTCTTGTTCCATGAAACTCATCTCCCGATTGCTAGTTCAAAGTGCCCTCGTGGAGATGGAACGAAGTTAACAATCATTAATCAACGTCCACATCGATTTATTATGCGAACTTCCGACCCGGCGTTTTTAAAATTAACACAATACAGGTCTACACTTGAAAACGTTACCACGTCTCCCTGGCTGTGGCAAGGATTGCATCTGGAACAGAAAAGTTGTGGTAACGGCTTACAAGCTGAGAGGGGCCACTCAGATGAAAATTATTTATCGGCAATCTTGTCAAAGAAGGCCCGAGCCTTTTTGTACGCCTTTTTCACGCGAAGATGAGCGTCTGAATTACGCCATCGCTGCAGAAGCCCATAAACAATCCGTCAAGGCCGCTTCCGGCACCGCATCCGCGAGCAAGTGAAGGGTACTTACTTTGGTATATTCGAAGATGTGTAGCGGTGAGCCGAAGGATGCTAGTTTTGTCCATCCTCTTGGCACTTCTCGCGACCATGGGGACCAAACTGGCGAGCTCGCCGATGTACGAGTTCAGCTTGTCTCTCCGCATCTTCTCGGCTCTGTTTCTCATCTCTCTACTACTACTGCAACAAGAAGAAGAGCTACTGTCAGTAAGAGGCCTTTGCTAGTTGTCGACTATCTAAGCACACTGCACTCTAAGACTTGCAAAGTGGCAGATTTGCTTTGCTTGCGCGGTTATTGTCGGGAAATTTTATTTTAAAAAGCAGAGCAAGCGCCTAATCAGCAATTGTCCATTACAAGAAGACCCGGCACGATTCGAAAGTAAAAATAGTTGAGTAGGAGTGCAATACTTTCAGTTAAAATAACTAAGAACTTGACTGTTGGCTGCATTATTACTTAATCTCGGATTAATAAAATAAAAAATTGACAAAGCGTGCTCACGACAATCCAAAGAAGAACGCCCAGCGTATTGCAGTTAGCGTTTTGGTGCTTTCTATGCTAAGAGTAGTTAGTAACCGAGTCCGGAATATTCCTAGTTCAAAATTTTGAATTTAAAGGACGGTTGACGCATGATTACTAATTATTTATATCTATTTCAAACAGTCTTGTGTGCACCTCACAATATACGATTAAATGATTAAAATATATAACATTCCTAACATTGTGGCAATTTCATACGTACATAATGAGTCGCTATTAGAATCTACGCATATTTTATGACAATAACCTTTTTCGTTTTGAAGTTACAGGCGTTCAAAGTTTTCTATTTTGACTGTTTACACAGGGCGCTGCATTGTAAAATAAGCAAGAACTTTATATACTAAATTATGACAAAGAGCCCGACCGGATAGTTTTCAGAAAATTCAAAAGCACAGTAAAATTCCTATAGAACTAATTTTACCAAATTTCAAAGTTCTCGAATTCTATTGACTACGTTTTTGAAATTCTTTGAAATTATAGTACCTAAAACATTCAAAAATATTAAGAGTACTCCAGAATAATGAAAAAAAAATAATATTTACCATCAAAATTAAAATGGAAAAAAGAAAACAACAGAAATAACAAAATATAAAAGAAAACAAAAACAATGCAGATCACAATGGCATTGTACGAATCAAATTGAATAAATCGATACTAAAAGGTAAATCCCTGCGAGAATTATATAGGAGCAAAAGAAACAAATGAAAAGACAACTGAATTGTGAACAACAGATCAAATGGTCCTACGTTCTTGCAGCAAAAATAATAAAACAAAAGAAAGGGCAGTTCAGAAAAATAAGCAAAACTCAAAATCCTATGTTCGAAAGAGAAAATTGTGAACAAAAACAACTAGAAGAAATATTTGATAAGATTACAAATAACGATACAGGAAGGCGATTAAAATAGAATTATTTACTATTATAAACCAAGATAAGTGATATCAATAGAATATTGAAAAAATAATAACAACAGAACAGTAAAAAACAACTAAATATTTACACTACTGATATATGATAAACAGAGCAGATAAAATAAACGAATAAAAGTAGGACATCACAAGGGTACAATAAGCTAAAGTTGTGTATCAAGAATGCACAATGGTTCAACAGCACCGATAAAACAAAATACAAGTCAGTAGAATTGGAATTGAAAAAATAAACAGAAATGTTAATTTCAAGAAAAAACAATTGAATGACATCCTAACGGTTCAATAACTTGTACTAGAAAGAAAGAAAAAATAAGACAACATAAACACAAACACAAACGGTTTCTTTGATTTCTTTTAATAATCGTTTCAAGTTTTGTGTTTATAAAATGTACGTCAAAAGATTGCAACATTTATATCTGGACAGGCAAAAGTGGGGTGGGAAAAATTAAAAACAATGTAGATTTGATATAAAAAAAAATTACAAACGCGTAGTACAAGAACTAACAAACCATAGTTATTACTTAGGAGCAATTGAAAATAACAAAACGTCTGAATGCGAAATTGGAAATATGCAATTAGAAAAGTTTCAATATAAAACTCCACTTTTGTAATCCTCAAACTAGAATTTAAGCAGGTTAAAATGAGAAAATAATCCTATGTGTAGATCGTGTATCGTATGGCTTGCGGTAGAAAGCCTGGTGACAAAAATTTTCAGGTTGCGCGAGCGTCTCTGACGTAACCTAACGACTGTCACCGAAATGACAACCGGAACCGACGGCTTAATGTGCTCTCCGAGACACGGCTGGCTGCAATTTTACTACCACTATAGGTCGGACACTCGTCGAGTGCCGACCGCTACGAACGTTGCTTAACTCTCGGGACTGTTTGACCAGTCCTTGGGCCATGCTGTAAATGACAATGACAGAAAAACAATAACGTCATCAAATTAACAA
Organism: Agriotes lineatus; assembly: GCA_940337035.1. Taxonomy (NCBI): domain Eukaryota; kingdom Metazoa; phylum Arthropoda; class Insecta; order Coleoptera; family Elateridae; genus Agriotes; species Agriotes lineatus. Next base: position 125,361,868 of record OW679199.1, read on the forward strand.
AAATACAAACCGTGGATTCTATAATTTAACATTTTTTATTAACAATTAGTTTTGTTACTTTTGGACCGAAATACTGACACTTGCCATAACAGTATCAGGGTGGAGATATTTTTCGTGCCCTTTTCGAAAAATTTTAGAACTTTTGATTTTATACGAGGCGTCAATTTGGGGTTTTCTTTTAGTAATGCGATTTTCTTAAAAAAAAAAACCGCAATCTTTGGTTTCGTGAATTGCTGCACCCATCTGATTACATCAGGATGTGATACTATTTCGGAAGTAAAATAACTGTTGGCCGCTCGCAATATATTTTTAAATCTATTGCAACAACGCAAATACAAAAAAAAAAAACAAATATAATTAAAGATGACGAAAATTAAGACTCCAGTTGCCGTCTATCTGTAATGTTAATAATAATCATTCCTTCGATTTTTATTGTTGTAGAAATTTGTTTTCACTAATTAAATTTTTCAACCAAAACCACTTTTGAGCGAAGTGCAAGCCCCTATAACACAACTAAAACCTGCAACAAAGTACATAATCAATTTAACCTATGATAAGGTTGGATAACCTCTTGTAATATGATAACATTTGCATGATTTTCCAGACATTGGCAGATGATGTATGAACATCACTCAAATTTTCATTATATCCGTCTGGCCTTATTGCAAGATTAGGTTAAAAATTAATTGTCTTTACTGGGCCTGTTTACACATTCGCAAGCAACCGCTTCTGTTATCGAGTATTTTTTGGAAGGTTCTGACGTGTTTAAGAATTGTAAGCTATTTATGTCATGCCATGTCGCCATTTACGTGCAATAAATTACATTTTGGGAGGTGGGAATGTGTTGTTTTAATCGGGAAACCTATTTTTCTTCAACATTTCCTTGCAGGATAATTTCCATTCAAACTAGGGAAGTATTTAAATGCTCCCGCACGCAGGGTGACGGCCCTCACCCACTTAGCCCAATGAAACATACCTTGGCTCGAAATGGGGCATTCAACAAGTACACAAATAGCGTAGTAGAAGATAAGGAAGATGAATGGTGCCAATTAAAGCCCTTGAGATATGAATAAAGCCACGATAAAGGCTCGGCCCCGCTCTTTTTTCGCCAACGCGTCGACAACATCCGCCCGAATTGCGCAATTATCATTAGCTTACATATGTTTATTCGATGCAGCACTCGCTATTTATACCAGTCGGAGAATCGCCAATCGGGCGACCCTTCGAGGGCCCTTTTTCAAAAACTGCGCCAATTAGACTTTCAAAGCGCGGTCGTATTTACATGCCGGCATGAATTTTTATTGGGATCGGCCATACATTTGTCAAAAGCTGCCTCCAATTTATGGCCGTCACAGGGAACTCCTACGACGCCCAATCGATAGCAGATGGCAGCTGTCGCTTCTTCTGATATTAATAAAAGATACATGTGGATGGGGATGTGAGGTGAGTGCGAGAGAAGTTGTCCGGTGCAAATCTGCTGATTTTCAATTTTTATATTTTCACAATAACATAAGAGTAGCGTTGCTTAACCTATACGTCACGACGCAATTTTACTCAACATTGGATGTCATATAGACGGTGCCACTGCATGCAGCTATTGCCATTTATGCATACACAATTTCAATTTTTAAAGAGTATGGTAAAATGATTGGTTACTAAAAGTGGAACGATGTAAGAAATATAACTCGCTCATGTTACAATTTTGTAAATATCTGAAGACTCGCCGCCTCCTTCCTATCTTGATTTAATAAAAACTGTTACTCTTCAAATAAAAATTTGAAAGTAAACGTTCAAGTAGGAAGAATTTCCAGCTCGCCTGTCTATTAACTGTGGTCGTCCAAAATAAGAAAGCAAAGCTGTGACTTGATTTCATATGTTTGAAACGATATGTGCAAAAATGATAGATTAAACTCTGAGCGGTTAAATTTAAAGGTAATCAAGGAATAACTTCTACATACTGATTCTACTATACTCACCTGGTCCCGCTGTTCTGATTTTTAATAACTGTCATCCTGTGAAGTTAGTTCAAACGTCACTTTAACCTTTTCGAATAAAAATATTGTTGATGGAACATATACCCACGATATACGAAATCTCACAAGCTGATTCTACTATACTCCTCACTTTTGATTCTTAAAAACTGGCGTCCTGTGAAGTTAGTTCAGTGGTAACTCCAAGCGCTTGGAATGAAATTATTGCAAAATATACTGAAGATACACGAAATCTCACAAGCTGCTTCTACTATACTCCTCTTCTCACCTTTGATTCTTAAAAACTGCCCATCCTGTGAAGTTAGTTCAGTCGTTAGGTACTTCAACCGCTTGAAATGAAATTATTGGAAAATATACTGAAGATACGCGAAATCTCACAAGCTGTTTCTACTATAATCCTCACTTTTGATTTTTAACAACTGCCATTCTGTGAAGTTAGTTCAGTCGTTAATTCAACCGTTTTCAATGAAATTATTGGAAAATATACTGACGATACACGAAATCTCACAAGCTGATTCAACTATAATCCTCACTTTTGATTTTTAACAACTGCCATTCTGTGAAGTTAGTTCAGTCGTTAATTCAACCGTTTTCAATGAAATTATTAGAAAATATACTGACGATACACGAAATCTCACAAGCTGATTCTACTATAATCCTCACTTTTGATTTTTAACAACTGCCATTCTGTGAAGTTAGTTCAGTCGTTAATTCAACCGTTTTCAATGAAATTATTAGAAAATATACTGACGATACACGAAATCTCACAAGCTGATTCTACTATAATCCTCACTTTTGATTTTTAACAACTGCCATTCTGTGAAGTTAGTTCAGTCGTTAATTCAACCGTTTTCAATGAAATTATTAGAAAATATACTGACGATACACGAAATCTCACAAGCTGATTCTACTATAATCCTCACTTTTGATTTTTAACAACTGCCATTCTGTGAAGTTAGTTCAGTCGTTAATTCAACCGTTTTCAATGAAATTATTAGAAAATATACTGACGATACACGAAATCTCACAAGCTGATTCTACTATAATCCTCACTTTTGATTTTTAACAACTGCCATTCTGTGAAGTTAGTTCAGTCGTTAATTCAACCGTTTTCAATGAAATTATTAGAAAATATACTGACGATACACGAAATCTCACAAGCTGATTCTACTATAATCCTCACTTTTGATTTTTAACAACTGCCATTCTGTGAAGTTAGTTCAGTCGTTAATTCAACCGTTTTCAATGAAATTATTAGAAAATATACTGACGATACACGAAATCTCACAAGCTGATTCTACTATAATCCTCACTTTTGATTTTTAACAACTGCCATTCTGTGAAGTTAGTTCAATCGTTAATTCAACCGTTTTCAATGAAATTATTAGAAAATATACTGACGATACACGAAATCTCACAAGCTGATTCTACTATAATCCTCACTTTTGATTTTTAACAACTGCCATTCTGTGAAGTTAGTTCAGTCGTTAATTCAACCGTTTTCAATGAAATTATTAGAAAATATACTGACGATACACGAAATCTCACAAGCTGATTCTACTATAATCCTCACTTTTGATTTTTAACAACTGCCATTCTGTGAAGTTAGTTCAGTCGTTAATTCAACCGTTTTCAATGAAATTATTAGAAAATATACTGACGATACACGAAATCTCACAAGCTGATTCTACTATAATCCTCACTTTTGATTTTTAACAACTGCCATTCTGTGAAGTTAGTTCAGTCGTTAATTCAACCGTTTTCAATGAAATTATTAGAAAATATACTGACGATACACGAAATCTCACAAGCTGATTCTACTATAATCCTCACTTTTGATTTTTAACAACTGCCATTCTGTGAAGTTAGTTCAGTCGTTAATTCAACCGTTTTCAATGAAATTATTAGAAAATATACTGACGATACACGAAATCTCACAAGCTGATTCTACTATAATCCTCACTTTTGATTTTTAACAACTGCCATTCTGTGAAGTTAGTTCAGTCGTTAATTCAACCGTTTTCAATGAAATTATTAGAAAATATACTGACGATACACGAAATCTCACAAGCTGTTTCTACTATAATCCTCACTTTTGATTTTTAACAACTGCCATTCTGTGAAGTTAGTTCAGTCGTTAATTCAACCGTTTTCAATGAAATTATTAGAAAATATACTGACGATACACGAAATCTCACAAGCTGATTCTACTATAATCCTCACTTTTGATTTTTAACAACTGCCATTCTGTGAAGTTAGTTCAGTCGTTAATTCAACCGTTTTCAATGAAATTATTAGAAAATATACTGACGATACACGAAATCTCACAAGCTGATTCAACTATACTCCTCACTTTTGATTTTTAATAACTGCCATCCTGTGAAGCTAGTTCAATCGTTACTCCAACCGCTTCGAATAAAATTATTGGAAAATATACTGAAGATACACGAAATCTCACAAGCTGATGATTCTACTATACTCCTCTTCTCACTTTTCATTCTTAAAAACTGCTATCCTGTGAAGCTAGTTCAGTCATAACTCCAAGCGCTTGGAATGAAATTATTGGAAAATATACTGAAGATACACGAAATCTCACAAGCTGCTTCTACTATACTCCTCTTCTCACCTTTGATTCTTAAAAACTGCCCATCCTGTGAAGTTAGTTCAGTCGTTAGGTACTTCAACCGCTTGAAATGAAATTATTGGAAAATATACTGAAGATACGCGAAATCTCACAAGCTGATTCTACTATAATCCTCACTTTTGATTTTTAACAACTGCCATTCTGTGAAGTTAGTTCAGTCGTTAATTCAACCGTTTTCAATGAAATTATTGGAAAATATACTGACGATACACGAAATCTCACAAGCTGATTCAACTATAATCCTCACTTTTGATTTTTAACAACTGCCATTCTGTGAAGTTAGTTCAGTCGTTAATTCAACCGTTTTCAATGAAATTATTAGAAAATATACTGACGATACACGAAATCTCACAAGCTGATTCTACTATAATCCTCACTTTTGATTTTTAACAACTGCCATTCTGTGAAGTTAGTTCAGTCGTTAATTCAACCGTTTTCAATGAAATTATTAGAAAATATACTGACGATACACGAAATCTCACAAGCTGATTCTACTATAATCCTCACTTTTGATTTTTAACAACTGCCATTCTGTGAAGTTAGTTCAGTCGTTAATTCAACCGTTTTCAATGAAATTATTAGAAAATATACTGACGATACACGAAATCTCACAAGCTGATTCTACTATAATCCTCACTTTTGATTTTTAACAACTGCCATTCTGTGAAGTTAGTTCAGTCGTTAATTCAACCGTTTTCAATGAAATTATTAGAAAATATACTGACGATACACGAAATCTCACAAGCTGATTCAACTATACTCCTCACTTTTGATTTTTAATAACTGCCATCCTGTGAAGCTAGTTCAATCGTTACTCCAACCGCTTCGAATAAAATTATTGGAAAATATACTGAAGATACACGAAATCTCGCAAGCTAATAATTCTACTATACTCCTCTTCTCACTTTTGATTCTTAAAAACTGCCCATCTTGTGAAGTTAGCTCAGTCGTTACTTCAACCGCTTGAAATGAAATTATTGGAAAATATACTGAAGATACACGGAATCTCAGAAGCTGATTCAACTATACTCCTCACTTTTGACTTTTAATAACTGCCATCCTGTGAAGCTAGTTCAATCGTTACTCCAACCGCTTTGAATGAAATTATTGGAAAATATACTGAAGATACACGAAATCTCACAAGCTGATTGTACTATACTCCTCACTTTTGATTTTTAACAACTGCCATTCTGTGAAGTTAGTTCAGTCGTTAATTCAACCGTTTTCAATGAAATTATTAGAAAATATACTGACGATACACGAAATCTCACAAGCTGATTCTACTATAATCCTCACTTTTGATTTTTAACAACTGCCATTCTGTGAAGTTAGTTCAGTCGTTAATTCAACCGTTTTCAATGAAATTATTAGAAAATATACTGACGATACACGAAATCTCACAAGCTGATTCTACTATAATCCTCACTTTTGATTTTTAACAACTGCCATTCTGTGAAGTTAGTTCAGTCGTTAATTCAACCGTTTTCAATGAAATTATTAGAAAATATACTGACGATACACGAAATCTCACAAGCTGATTCAACTATACTCCTCACTTTTGATTTTTAATAACTGCCATCCTGTGAAGCTAGTTCAATCGTTACTCCAACCGCTTCGAATAAAATTATTGGAAAATATACTGAAGATACACGAAATCTCGCAAGCTAATAATTCTACTATACTCCTCTTCTCACTTTTGATTCTTAAAAACTGCCCATCTTGTGAAGTTAGCTCAGTCGTTACTTCAACCGCTTGAAATGAAATTATTGGAAAATATACTGAAGATACACGGAATCTCAGAAGCTGATTCAACTATACTCCTCACTTTTGACTTTTAATAACTGCCATCCTGTGAAGCTAGTTCAATCGTTACTCCAACCGCTTTGAATGAAATTATTGGAAAATATACTGAAGATACACGAAATCTCACAAGCTGATTGTACTATACTCCTCACTTTTGACTTTTAACAACTGCCATTCTGTGAAGTTAGTTCAGTCGTTATTTCAACCGTTTTCAATGAAATTATTAGAAAATATACTGACGATACACGGAATCTCACAAGCTGATTCTACTATAATCCTCACTTTTGATTTTTAACAACTGCCATTCTGTGAAGTTAGTTCAGTCGTTAATTCAACCGTTTTCAATGAAATTATTGGAAAATATACTGACGATACACGAAATCTCACAAGCTGATTCAACTATAATCCTCACTTTTGATTTTTAACAACTGCCATTCTGTGAAGTTAGTTCAGTCGTTAATTCAACCGTTTTCAATGAAATTATTAGAAAATATACTGACGATACACGAAATCTCACAAGCTGATTCTACTATAATCCTCACTTTTGATTTTTAACAACTGCCATTCTGTGAAGTTAGTTCAGTCGTTAATTCAACCGTTTTCAATGAAATTATTAGAAAATATACTGACGATACACGAAATCTCACAAGCTGATTCTACTATAATCCTCACTTTTGATTTTTAACAACTGCCATTCTGTGAAGTTAGTTCAGTCGTTAATTCAACCGTTTTCAATGAAATTATTAGAAAATATACTGACGATACACGAAATCTCACAAGCTGATTCTACTATAATCCTCACTTTTGATTTTTAACAACTGCCATTCTGTGAAGTTAGTTCAGTCGTTAATTCAACCGTTTTCAATGAAATTATTAGAAAATATACTGAAGATACACGGAATCTCAGAAGCTGATTCAACTATACTCCTCACTTTTGATTTTTAATAACTGCCATCCTGTGAAGCTAGTTCAATCGTTACTCCAACCGCTTCGAATAAAATTATTGGAAAATATACTGAAGATACACGAAATCTCACAAGCTGATGATTCTACTATACTCCTCTTCTCACTTTTCATTCTTAAAAACTGCTATCCTGTGAAGCTAGTTCAGTCATAACTCCAAGCGCTTGGAATGAAATTATTGGAAAATATACTGAAGATACACGAAATCTCACAAGCTGCTTCTACTATACTCCTCACTTTTGATTCTTAAAAACTGCCGTCCTGTGAAATTAGTTAGTCGTAACTCCAAGCGCTTGGAATGAAATTATTGAAAAATATACTGACGATACACGAAATCTCGCAAGCTAATAATTCTACTATACTCCTCTTCTCACTTTTGATTCTTAAAAACTGCCCATCCTGTGAAGTTAGCTCAGTCGTTACTTCAACCGCTTGAAATGAAATTATTGGAAAATATACTGAAGATACACGGAATCTCAGAAGCTGATTCAACTATACTCCTCACTTTTGACTTTTAATAACTGCCATCCTGTGAAGCTAGTTCAATCGTTACTCCAACCGCTTTGAATGAAATTATTGGAAAATATACTGAAGATACACGAAATCTCACAAGCTGATTGTACTATACTCCTCACTTTTGACTTTTAACAACTGCCATTCTGTGAAGTTAGTTCAGTCGTTATTTCAACCGTTTTCAATGAAATTATTAGAAAATATACTGACGATACACGGAATCTCACAAGCTGATCAACTATACTCCTCACTTTTGACTTTTAATAACTGCCATCCTGTGAAACTAGTTCAATCGTTACTCCAACCGCTTCGAATAAAATTATTGGAAAATATACTGAAGATACACGAAATCTCACAAGCTGATTGTACTATAACTGCCATCCTGTGAAGCTGGTTCAATCGTTACTCGAACCGCTTCGAATGAAGTTAACGGGAAATATACTGACGATACACGAAATCTCACAAGCTGATTCTACTTATTCATCATCTCAGTTTTTATTCTTAATAACAGCCATCCTGTGAAGTTAGTTCAGTCGTTACTTCAACTGATTCCAATGAAGTTATTGGGAAATATACTGAAGATAAACGAAGTCTCACACGCTGATTCTCATCGCTTCCTACCGTTCTGACTCTTAAAAACTGCCATCCTGTGAAGTTAGTTCAGTCGTTACTTCAATCGTTACCAATGAAATTATTTGAAAATGTACTGAAGATACACGAAATCACACAAGCTGATTCTACTATACTCATTTTTGATTCTTAATAACTGCCATCCTGAGAAGTTAATTCAGTCGTTACTTTAACCGCTTCGAATGAAATTATTGGAAAATATACTGAAGATCCAAAATCCCACAAGCTGATTCTACTATACTCATATTTTCCCACCATTCTGATTCTTAGTAACTGCAATCATCTGAAGTTAATTCAGATGTAATTTCGACCTTTTCGAATGAAATTATTGAAGATGGAAAATATACAAAAGGTACCAGACATCCCTTAAGCCGATTTTACTGTACTCATCTTGTGTCACTGTTCTGATTCTTAATAACGACCATCTTGTGAAAGTTCGGACGTTTCTTTAACCCTTTCCCATGATATCATTGGAAAAAGAAAATAAACGTAAAATACCTGACACCCCACAATCTGATTCTACTATAGTCATCTCTTTTTATCATTTTGGTAACTACATTTCTGAGGAGTCAATAATGTTCAGACTATACTTTAACCTTTGGCTTTCATAAGTACACTAATCGTTTCCCATGGTTTTTCTTGTTCACGATTGTGCTCCTGTGAAATCAGTAATGTTCCGTTGTAAACTTTGCTTCAGCCCTTTGCAATGAAATGTATAGAACGAACTCATATGCTTCCTAACACTTTTCCAGCAATTACATTTTAAATAGTTGTTCGTACAAAGTACGGATTAAGCCTAAATTCAGCTTTTTGTAAAGACATTTCAAATACTGATTTGTTTCGTTTAAGATAAGGGGAATTTCTTCGGTAGTGTTTTAATATCACAGAAAAGCTCAAAATAAACTTCGTGCTTTTTCTCTTTAGCTGACATATTGCGACTTCAGTTAACGCTTAATATACAAGAATAAAGCTCGTCACTTGAAAAAAGTTACTGAAAAAGAAAATAACAAATGTTTCTTAAAAATATTTGTCTGGCTCGTTTCTCCTTTAAGAACTGACATTTCAATCTATTGCTTGTTAGATAAGCACGAAAAGGTCGAACATAGCAACGAACAACCAGAGAACTGAAAATCGCGTCTCTGTATTAATACAGAATTTGCAGCGGAAATAACCTCTGTTCCACATTTAGTTACTGCAGAATATTTGTCCAAGCTATTTTATATAATATGTTATGCTACAAAATAAACTGTATTTCGTATAACATAACAGTTTAACGAAACTACTTGATGATCAAGTCTCTCTTTAGAAACCTAGAATTTGAGTAATGGCATCTATTTAACAATAATGTACTGCTGGTAAGTTGCATTTTTAGCTTTCCTTTGTCCTTAGATGAAGTTCTGCCTCATTTTTGCACCTAATGCAAATAATTGCGAACTCCCCACTCATGGATGCAATTGTAAATGTAAACATGGCCATTTCAGGCGCTTCTAAACCCACCACGTCCATGCATTCACTTCAAGGAAGGGTAAAGTGCGGATAAGAAGCATCGAAGTCCACCAATTCGGGTGAGAGCTGCCCCGATGATCTTATTTCTACAGTTCACATCATTAGTTGGAATCTTTCCGATAACGAGGTTTGTAAACAGAGTTTTATCGCTGGCGCTGATATAACACAAAACTGTGCCAAATTTTGGAGGTAAACAAAGTTGTTGTTGCAGCCAAATCCCTAGACGCTCGCTCGGGCGCTTTATCAGCCGCAAATTAAAAACTGAACTTAAAAATAGCTTGGACTGATCTAGTAAGTCAAAAAAGTAGCAGAACTTGACCCGGCTTTCCCACGAAAGTCGCAGAAAGCGGCGATGAGCTAGAGATAAGCAAAGGTGCCTTACAATAGGTTGTTGATTTATCAGAGCCTTCTTTCTGTATCCATGGGAGCTTCCTTCCGTCCATATCGACTATCTGAATCCCACGCGCGGTTTCAATTTCCTATTTAATTTAGCATTTTGTTAAATATATCGATGTCAACAACAGTTCTAAATGAGGAAACGGTTATGGAAAACAGCCTTTTAAATGTTACAAACTGTAATTACGGTCACAGTCAACGTTTCATGGTTGGGTGGATGGGAGCTTTAGCCTCAATTGTATTATGAAGCAAGGCTATAATTACACACATTAAACGGGACCAGGAATTTCAGCAAAAATTCGATATTCTGATCGGCGCATTCCGACATAATTCGTGAAAATCGAAAGCAACTGGCGAATTTCTCAAGGTAAACTTTTCAAGGTCCAATTAAAAGCTTTTAGAACGACGAAAGCAGGAGCAACCTTCTAAATGTAAAGCTCTTGTTGCTTTGAAGTAACTAATTTGTACAGAAAAGCTTTGGCTTGTTTATTGAAATCTATAAGTCGTCAACCGAAACGCGATTCAAATACTGCAGACTCCAAAACCACCTGTAGCAGACGATAATAATAATAATAATGGTGAGGCACTAACACCCCATGAAGAAGCTTACTATTAATTAATGAGGTTTAAATTTGTCCAATTTAATAGGTATTCCCTGGATTTTGGGGCAGTCAGATGAAGTTACATATAAGATTAGAAGATTTATTCGTTATTGCTCCCGATTTGATCAAACGTTATGTTAAAATAATATAGACAGTTATGAAATAATTTAAACAACTTTTTGAAATCAGTCAAACTAAGGACAATGTGATTGTTCCCTGTTTAGTTATTATATTAACACATTACAAGCGGAACACTAAGTTTACACCGGTTCTTCTTAGACATGGTAATGTGAACCGATTTTATTCTAATATTTTTACCAGGTTTTCGTTTTAATAACCGAGTTCGCCCAAAGCAAAACAATTAATTTAAGGCTTGACTTGGCTCTGTGGAATGTTTATTACATAGAGCTACACTCTAGCTTGAAATTACACAGATATAACTTAACCAACGTCAATGCAAAAATTTGCGTTTTCAGATTCAGCTTGCTTATACCAATTTTAATATTCTAATTTTCCACCTTTAGAAGTTCCGAGTCTTCAAATCTCGTAAATCTACTGTTATGGAGTACGGCTAGAGTGTTCCCGCAAAATAGAGGGGTTAAGTTAAGTGTTAATACTGACGTTCACCCCAATTGAGTGGAATGATTATAAATGAAGAACATTCTAAGCTATGAACTACCACAGATTTCTCTCCCTAACCTTGAACAAGTCAAAGTAAATAATTGAGGCTTTAGTCTGGCAGGTAAATATTTAACATTTCGGACTAATAATCTTCCCCATTTTTACTCGTTTAGCAGCAAAGTTACTCCAAAGTAAGAGAGCAAAGATTTTGACTTCAGTCTGCAGAATCAAACGTTTACCATGCAAAATAACGCCTTCAACCTCGTAGTACATGACAAGCCATGGTAAATATTTGAGGTTTTATAGCATTACATTCCCATGGTCTTAATCTTTTAATCATTGTGCTTGCTCAAAGTAATACAGTCAAGTTCACACTTCGCCTTAGGCGTTGGAATGATTTTTTTTCCAATGGACGAACGGAAATCTGAGGCATGGAGTGTCACAGCTTTATCCTGTTGTAGTAGGGCAAGATAAATATTTAACATTGCAGACTAATAAACTTTCACATCTTTTAGCAACAAGGTTTATCCAAAGTAAAATAGTAAAGATTTAGACTTCAGCCTGTAGAATAAAATGTTTACAAGAATACACCCTCAATCTTGTAGTACAAAACAAGCCATGGTAAATCTTTGAGGTTTTATACTACCACCTCCTCATGGTTTTCATCTTTTAATCAGTTTGTTCATTCAAGTTAATACAATAATGCTCAAACTTAGCCTTAAACTTTTGGAATGAAATGTTTACAATGGAAGAATGGGACTCTGAGTCATCAACTTCTAGAGCAAGGTAAATATTTAAGAATTCAGACTAATAATCTTGCCACCTTTTTACTTATTTAGCAACAAGATTTTGACTTCAGTCTGTAGCATGAAATGTTTACCATGCAGAATGATGCCTTCAACCTCCTAATACCAGACAAGCTTTGGTAAATATTTTACGTTTTATACCACTACTTCCTCATGGTTTTCATCTTTTAATCATTGCGCTTGCTCAAAGTAATACAGTAAAAGTTCACATTTCACCATAGTCGAATACATTTTTGCAATGGAAGAACGGAAATCTGAGACATGGACTTTCACTGCTTCATCCTGTTGTGGTAGAGCATGGTAGATATTTAAAATTGAGGACTAATAATCTTCCCCTTTTTGCTCTTTTAGCAACAAGGTTAGTCCAAAGTAAGAGAGCAAAGATTTTGAGTCGAGTCTTCAGAATGACACGTTTACCATGCAAAATAACGCCTTGAACGTCCTAGTAAATGACAAGCCATGGTAAATATTTGAGGTTTTATACCACTACCTTCCCATGGTTTTGATCTTGAAACCATTGTGATTGCTCAAAGTAATACAGTCAAGTTCACACTTCGCTTTAGTCGTTGGAATGGTTTTTTTTTTCAATGGAAGAACGGAACTCTGAAGCATGGAGTGTCACCACTTTATCCTGTTGTAGTAGAGCAAGGTAAATATTTAACAATGCAGACTAATACACCTTCCCTCTTTTTAGCAACAAGGTCCATCCACAGTAAGATAGCAAACATTTACAGGTGTAGAATGAAATGTTTACAAGAATACCACCCGCAATCTCCTAGTACAAGGCAAGCCATGGTAAATATTTGAGGTTTCAATTATTTTCTTCACTCAAAGTAATATAGTAAAGCCCACACTTACCCTTAGTCTTTTGGAATGAAATTTTTACAAAGGAATAACGGAAATCTGAGGCATCGACTTTCCCAGCTTCATCCTGCTGTGGTAGAGCAAGGTAAATATTTAAGATTGCAGACCTTCCACATTTTTACTTCCTTAGCAATAAGGTTCGTCCAAAGTAATATAGCAAAAGATTTTAAAAAACGGCCAAATCTGCCTAAATATCCTCGTTCTCAAGATACTCAAACAACACGAGCCACCAAAGAGCATGGCCATCGCGCGGGTTTTTGCTCGACTTCACAAGGTGCAAGGCACATTAAGCCAGAGAATGCTGGGTGTTCATCTACAAATACTACGCGGTCTAAGCCGAAATTCGATGCTATGGAGAATAAAAGATTTTGACTTCGGTCTGTAGAATGAAATGTTTACAATGAAGAATAATGCCTTCAACCTGCTAGTACAAGATAACCCATGGTGAATATTTGATGTTTTATACCACCACCTCCTCATGCTTTTCATCTTTTAATCACCTGACCCACTCAACGTAATATAGGAAAGCTCAAGCCTAGGCTTAGTCTTTTGGAGTTAAATTTTTACAATGGAAGAACAGAACTCTCAGGCATCGACTTTCATAGCTTCATCCTGTTGTGGTAGAGCAAGGAAAATATTTAAGATTTCAGAATAATAATCTTGCCACCTCTTTACTCTTTTAGCAACAAGATTTTGACTTCAGTCTGTAGTTAAATGTTTACCACGCAGAATAACGCCTTCAACCCTCTACTACAAGATAAACATTGGTAAATATTTTACGTTTTATACCACCACCTCCTCATGGTTTTCATCTTTTAATCATTGCGCTTGCTCAAAGTAATACAATAAAAGTTCACATTTCACCTTAGTCGAATAAATGTTTGCAATGGAAGAACGAAACTCTTGAGACATGGACTTTCGCTGCTTCATCCTGCTGTGGTAGAGCATGGTAAATATTTTACATTGATGACTAATAATTTTCCCCGTTTTAGTCTTTTAGCAAAAAGGTTAGTCCAAAGTAAGAGAGCAAAGATTTTGACTTTGGTCTGTAGAATGAAATGTTTACAATGAAGAATAACGCCGTCAACCACCTAGTACAGGATAACCCATGGCGAATAGTTGAGGTTTTATACCACTACCTCCTCATGCTTTTGACTTTTAATCATTGTACCGACTCAACGTAATATAGGATAGCTCAAAACTACCCTTAGTCTTTTGGAATTAAATTTTTAGAATGGAAGAACAGAACTCTGAGTCATCGACTTTCATAACTTCATCCTGTTGTGGTAGAGCAATATAAATATTTAAGATTTCAGACTAATAACATTAACCATATCAAACAAATACATACAAGTTAACTCTTCACCTTAGTTGTTGGATTTTTCCATGGAAGAACGGAACTCTGAGGCATTGAGTGTCACAGCTTCATTCTGTTGCAGTAGAGCAAGGTAAATATTGAAGACTGCAGACTAATAAACCTTCTCACATTTTAGCAACAAGGTTCGTCCAAAACAATATAGAAAAGATTTTGACTTCAATCTGTAGACTGAAGTCTTTACAATGTAGAATAACTCCTTAAACCTGCTAGTACACGATAAGCCATGGTGAATATTTGAGGTTTTATACCACTATCTCCTGATGCTTTTGATCTTTTAATCATTGTACCCACTCAACGTAATATAGGAAAGCTCAAACTTAGCCTTAGTCTTTTGGAATGAATTTTTACAATAGAAGAGCGAAACTCTGAGGCATCGGATTTTCACAGCTTCATCCTGATGTAGTAGAGCAAGGTAAATATAAGATTTCAGACTTATAACAATAGCCGTCTTAAAGTAATACAGTCAAGTTCACTCTTCGCCTTAGTGTTGGATTTTTTCATGGAAGAACGGAACTCGGAGGCATTGAGTGTCAAAGCTTCATCCTGTTACAGTAGAGCAAGATAAATATTGAAGATTGCAAACTAATAAAGAAATAAACCTCATATTTTAGCAACAAGGTTCGTCCAAAGTAAGATAGCAAAGAGTTTGACTTCAGTCTATAGAATGAAATCAATGAAGAATAACTATTTCAACCTCCTAGTGGAAGACCAGCCATGGTACATATTTGAGGTTTAATACCACTATCTCCTCATAGTTTTGATCATTTAATCATTGTGCTCAATCAAAATCGATCAAAATAATACAGTAAAATTCAAATTTCGCCTTAGTCGTTTGGAATAAAATTTTTATACAATCGCAGAACGGAACTCTGAGACATGGATTTTGACAGTTTCATTCTGCTGTGGTAAAGCAAGGTAAATATTTAAGATTAATGACTACTAACCTTTTCATATTTTCGTTCTTTTAGCAACAAATACGACAGCAAAGAGTTTGAGTTGAGTCTGTAGAATGAAATGTTTACAATGAAGAAACACCCAACCGACATCTTAGTACAAGACAAGCAATGGTGAATATTTGAGGTTTTCAATTAGTACTTTTCCATGGTTTTAACCTTTTGATTATCGTGTTTGCTCAAGGTAATACAGTAAGTTCAAACTTCACTTTAACCTTTTGGAATGAATTTTTACAATGGATGAACTAAACTTTGAGACACGAACTTCGACAGCTTTATTTTGACATGAAATAATGAGAATGAATAAACTAAACTGTGGAGCATGACGAACTTCTTCTAATGTAGGGTATGCCCATGTTAATATTTGAAGTTGCAGAGTAAAAGGAAACCTTACCACTGTCTTAATCTTTCTATTAAGTGTAGTGCAAAACCGTACAGTCAGACTTGATTCGTCCCTTGACAATAAATGCTAAGAAAGCAAAAAAAAATATATAATAAAGACTTCACTTCATTGGAAATGGACTAGAATCCGAGGTATGAAACCCCACAGTTTTAGTTTTAATCTTTTAATAACTGTTCATACAAGTAAGATAACCAAGGTAAGACTTCGCCTTGACTTTTCGGAATGCAATTTTTACAACGGGGAAAGCAAACCTCTTCTAATTAAAATTTTAATACAAATAACACACTGAATCTCCCACTTCACTCCTTTGCAATAACGTTTTTAGAATATAGAGACTAAGCTCTATAGCGTGAAATTTCTACTAGCATAGGATAAACCAATGTAAATATTTGAGGTTTTAGACTAAAACCAAAGTTTGTTTTAACATTTTAATAAAAATGTGTAAACAGGGTCGTCAAGCTCACACTTCGCTTCAGTCCTTTGAAATAAAGAACCCAAATTCGTTGCACGAATATATGAAATATATGAGGTTTCAAACCTATCGTTCTGCTCTTTTAATTGTTTTAACTTTGTGTTCATATGTATAAAACACGACAGCAGTCATATTTGCAAAGTAACATTGACAGGAATTGTTTGTCAAAAAAAAAGCATTTGGTTATATGAATCCGAGAAAAATTGCAAATCATTACAACCTGCCGATCTTTCACAATAATGAAAGTTGCCTTTTAATGGGCATAAAATAAGCACTAAAAGGAGGCTCTTTCCACAGACTATCTATTTGTGTTAGAATAAGTCAAAGACAATTTCGAGCTGTAACGTCGAAGGACTACGGGTTGGTTTTCACTTAAAAATAAGTTAGATTTGACAAATTCAGCTATAATTAGCTGTATGCGCAATGAGTCAAAACGCACAAGGAAAAGAGAACATTTTATTTAATCACTGGAAACTTTAACCACAAACAAGCGGCTAACGGTGTCAATAAAGCTAGTAGTAACCGTAGTAATAATTCCTAGTGCATAATTAAGTCGTGTGAATTAGAACATCGCAACAGCTGTTCTTGTTACAGTTTAATGCGAGTTTCAATAATGAATCAATCCTTGACATCACGGATGTTTCAGATACGTACAACTATGCCTAAAATCCAAAATTACAATAATAAAATCGGAGTTTTCTATAGGATAAAACGTCCATCTATGTATAAGTATTTAAACAGTTGTATAAATGCCGGCGAGTTGAAAGAGATTCATTTAAGGTATTGAAAAATAATTCCAACTAAAGCAATCATTTTGCTTTTATGTCCAATAGATGCCATAAAACTGCCAAAATAACATTTTCGTCGAGGATTCTGGTTAATTGCAGATTTAAATAACAGATTTTCACATTTATTTAATCCCAGCGGAGCAACGCGGAAGCGGGCACAAGGCCGCAGAACAAAACAATTCGCAGTGTTGACCAGTTTAACAACTTTCAGTGTTGTTTAGCGAGAGCGGACATGCTGTTTATTAATAGCCAGATATACAACTGTGAATCTTATTTTTGCCCTTGAACGGCTGACGTCATTGCTATTGCTATCGAGTTCTCACA
Source organism: Agriotes lineatus (assembly GCA_940337035.1). Taxonomy (NCBI): domain Eukaryota; kingdom Metazoa; phylum Arthropoda; class Insecta; order Coleoptera; family Elateridae; genus Agriotes; species Agriotes lineatus. Next base: position 125,379,525 of record OW679199.1, read on the forward strand.
CACTCGAATAATGTCATCTTCAACGCCGAAAGTTAATTATTTGTTTAGACTGTCGAAATTGCGAGTTACATAAGCGGGCTTCGCGATAGGCCGTTCTAATTGCCGACCTCCAATTAAAAATCGAGGTGTTCAGGCACGACAAGCAGCTAATTAAGTGCGCCGCGCCGCCCTAATTAGCCGAGAACCGAGACAATCGGCAGCGCCACCCACGACTTCCAGCCGATTCCAATTTTCGTTCAAAATATCGGCGGGCCTTGGCATTACGATCGCCCATTGAAATCGCCAACATCGGACAAGATCCAAATTTGGCCGGAAAGGACTCGCGCCGGGAGATAACTCGCCAGCGATAGAATATTCTCATATTCTGTGATTTGATTACGTAGGTTGTTTACCAAAACGTTGTTTATGCCTTGGGAATACTTCAGTATTTCGGAGCCGAGCTCTTGGCGTAAACAATTAAGCAAATGATTCATGTCCTACTGCGATCGCCTTATTGTCTAATTATGCCAATCATACCTTACGCCAATCTGGATGCTCTCGAAGCCTGCGATTACGACTATTTCTAGATAAAGATGATCTGCACTCCACGGCTGTGTGCTTAGTTTTTTTTTTGCTCGAAGCTTGCAATAACAATAACAGCGATTCTAAAAATGTTGAATGACGAATAATGGTTTCAATTAAAAAATAACTCGGTAAAAAAATGGGCATGAAGAGAACGTATGAAAGTGGAAACTCGAATGCATATAGATAATATAAAACTATTTTGTTTACTCCCAGTATTACTCATGGTGTTTTCTAGAACTTGTGTTTCATTTAATTAATTTCGCAATTTATTATTTTTCTACGTAATTTTTAGTATTCTATAAGCCGACATATGTATTTCGTCTACGCATTTAGATTCTCAAATAAAAATTGCGACCTTCACTTAAAAATAGCTTTTACACCTTAAGTTGGAGATTAAAACTACATTAAAATATTTTGTCGGCAGTATAAGAGACGCCTTTAATTTTATGTTTCTTCAATCTCTCATATTTTTAATTTCAATCAATCACGATTACCTACAAACACAGACCTCAAACAAATCTAAGTATCAGCATCACTTGGAAATCCATCAGATTCCCACCAATATTCGGTGCTAACGGCATAACATACATAATACCAAATCATTACTCAAAGATTAAAGATTTTTGTTGCACACTTATCCAAAAAAACTCAATCAGCTTCTTACTAATAGTACTCGTAATTCACATTGTACATATTCTCACCTGTTCACGGATTAAGATATACATACGACCTTGATTTATTTAATTATTAGTAGCAATAATTGTAGACACTTTTAAGTTGTTACTACTTATATCAAACGAATTTTGTAAAATTGGTTGAGCTTCGACATTTTTATAAAGTAGTCTCTCAGTTGCTACATGATCGCTTGCGCACAAAAATTTCACGTGCCCGGGGGTAAGGGTTAACTTACACATGTATTGAACTTGATTTCTTTAATTTTTAGTAACAATAAGTGTACTTGGTAAGTTATTACAACAGATTACACGAAATTTGTACAAACTCGCAGTGTTTCAACATTTAAAAAAATATTCCCTTTGATACCACAACCTTTTCGCACAAAAATTTCACGTACCTGGTTAAAAGTTAACTTATGCATACACTGAACTACATTTCTTTAATTTTGAATAGTAATAAGTGTACTTGGTAAGGTACTACTACCTACCTACTAAACTAATTTTGTAAGTTTTCAGTATTTCAACAATTTTAAGAAGTAGTCTTACAGATGCCACATAACCGTTGGCGCACAAAAATCTCACGGGTCCAGTTAAAGGTTATCTTACATATATTTTAAATTTGATTTCCTTTATTTTGAGTAGTAATAGGTGCACTAATTTTGTAAATAATTGCAGTACTTTATAAAAAATTAGTGTCGAGATGCCACATGACCGGTTGCGCACAAAAATGTCGCGTGTTAGTTAAAGATTAACTGGAACATGCTGAAACTGACTTCCTTAATTTTGAGTAGCAATAAGTGTAATTGGTAAGTTATTACAACATATTAAACGAAGTTGATACAAAGTTGCAGTATTTCGACATTTAAAAAAACTCTTGGATGCCACATAACAGTTTACGCACAAAAATCTCACATACCTGGATAATGGTTAACTTACACATCCACTGAATTAGATTTCCTTAATTTTGAATAGTAATAAGTGTACTTGGTAAGTTACTACTACCTACTAAACTAATTTTGCAAATATTTGCAGTGTTTTAACAATTTAAAAAATAGTCTCATAGATGTCACATAACCGTTTGCGCACCAAAATCTCACGTGTCCAGTTAAGGGTTACTTTAACACATGTACTAAACTTGATTTCCGATATTTTGAGTAGTAATAGGTGCACTAACGAATTTTGTAAACATTTACAGCACTTCGATATTTATAAAAAAAATAGTGTCGAGATGCCACATGACCGGTTGCGCACAAACATTTCGCGTGTTAGTTAAGGATTCACTGAAACATATGTTGAACTTGACTTCCTTAATTTTGAGTAGCAATAAGTGTACTTGATAATTTGTTAGTACATATTAAATTTTAAAAAGTAGTCTCACAGATACCACAACCCTTTGCGCACAAAAATCTCACGTGTCTGATTAAGGGCTAACTTACACATTTATTGAACTTGACTTCCTTAATTTTGAGTAGCAATAACTGTACTTGGTAAGTTGTTGTTAGAACATATTGAACGAATTTTGTAAAAATTTGCGGTGCTTCAACAATTTTAAAAAGTAGTTTCGCGTATGCGCATAACCAACCACTTGCGCACAAATATCCCACGTGTCCAGTTAAATATTAACTTATACATATATCGTACTTGATTTCCTTAATTTTCGGTAGTAATAAGTGTACTTGGTAAGTTGTTAGTAAATATTAAATTTTAAAAAGTAGTCTTACAGATACCACAACCCTTTGCGCACAAAAATCTCACGTGTCTGATTAAGGGCTAACTTTCACATGTATTGAACTTGACTTCCTTAATTTTGAGTAGCAATAACTGTACTTGGTAAGTTGTTAGAACATATGGATCGAATTTTGTAAAAAATTGCGGTGCTTCAACAGTTTTAAAAAGTAGTTTCGCGTATGCCACATAACCAACCGCTTGCGCACAAATATCCCACGTGTCCAGTTAAACATTAACTTACACATGTATTGAACTTGACTTCCTTAATTTTGAGTGGCAATAACTGTACTTGGTAAGTTGTTAGTAAATATTAAATTTTAAAAAGTAGTCTTACAGATACGACAACTCTTTGCGAACAAAAATCTCACGTGTCTGATTAAGCGCTAATTTTCACACGTATTGAACTTGACTTCCTTAATTTTGAGTCGCAATAAGTGTACTTGGTAAGTTGTTGGTACATATTAAACGAATTTTGTAAAAATTTGCGGTGTTTCAACAATTTTAAACAGTAGTTTCTAGTATGCCATATAACCGCTTGCGCACAAATATCCCACGTGTCCCGTTAAAGATTAATTTATACATATTGTATGTACTTGATTTCCTTAATTGTCGGTAGTAATAAGTATACTTGGTTGCTACTACATATTGAAATTATTTTGTAAACAATTGCAGCGTGTCGACATTTACAAAACGTTAGTGTCGAGATGCCACCCGTGCTCGGTTAAGGGATAACTTATACTTGCACTGAACAGTGTACTTGGTTAGTTATTACTACATACTGAACTAATTTTGTAAAAATTTGCAGCGTTTCGATATTTATAAAAAAAATGCTGTCAAGATGCCACATGGCCGTTTGCGCACAAAAATCTCATGTAGTCAGTTAAGGCTTAACTTCTGCATATATTGAACTTGACGAACCGCCTGTAGTCGTCCATTTCTCTCAATGGGTGTAAGATGTAGGCTTGGACGAATTTTGTAAAAAAATGCAGTATTTCGACATTTTTCAAAGTAGTCTCTCAAATGACATTTGACAGTTTGCGCACAAAAATCTCACGTGCCTCGTTAAGAGTTAGCTTAACATACAGGGTGTAGAAATGCTTTACGCACCATAGGGATTTCAATGGTAATTTCTTCATATGAAAATATTTGCTTCCCTAATTATTTTAGAGCAAACTTGTTGCCGTTACATTTGACAGATGCAAACAAATAAACAGCAAACTAATTTGTTGATGCTTTGAGATGATTCAGTAATTTCAAGGCACCACTGATTTGTCTAAAAATGGTAATTTTATTTCTTTAAATTTTCGGTTTTCCGAAATGTAAAATGACAAATGTTGGCATAAATGGATACAGAATTTTTTTCTCTACAAAAAAACTTCAATACAAGTTTGCTCTAAAATAATTAGGGAAGCAAATATTTTCATATGAAGAAATTACCATTGAAATCCCTATGGTGCGTAAAGCATTTCTACACCCTGTATATTGAACTTCATTTCCTTAATTTTGAGTAGCATTAAGTGTATTCGGTAAGTTGTTACTACATATTGAACGAATTTTGTAAAACGGCCCGACAATTCTCAGAGCATGGAAACATTGGGCGGGCACTTCTTTCGTGACCCCCCAACTAACAGCCGCTAGCAATATAGTTCTTTAAATATATGGCACTAGTATTCAGGAATGAGTAAACAATGTACAGGGAAGTCCCTAAATGAAAATTTGCTGAAATCTGCAAAATTTTCTACAAATTAAACCCGATTCGAATACGCTATCCTTATATGGACGCACTTGACGCTTAGCATTAACGCTAAATTCGGTTCACCGAATTTCGGATTAACGAAACATCACTTACTACCAGTTATTTATGAAGAACTAAGTCACGAAAGAACATGTAAAATCCAAGATCCTCGTCATACGATGGAAAAATTATCCGTTTATTTGGTGAAAGTGCAAGTTTCAGTATGGTTGATAAAACCTTACTTTAATATTAACAAAAATGTAATAAATCATATTCATACTCGGCTAGGAATCAGAGGACACCCTATTTGGATCGTGGTTGAACAAGCAAAGTAAAACTCTGATTATATTTTTAAAATAAATGCAACATAATTATCTTTCAAAATTATAAAATATAAGAATATGTACAGGAATAAAATTATGCAATTAAAAGCAATAGGGAAGGAGTGAAGTTTGGAAAATGCGCAAGTGCTTTGATACTCTCATCAGAACTTAAGCTAAAGAAGTATTCAGTATTTGTCCTTTTGAACAAGAACCAATAATACCATTGTTTTCAGACACCTTCAGAATTTCTACTTGATTTCAGAAGTTCTAAAATCTCGAATCGACTACATCGGCAACAGTCATGCCAATATGCATACTAATGTGTAGCTATAAGGACATCTGGCTTCGATTATCAATATTTAATAAGAGGATATAACCTTAGGTCATCAACGAATTAAAAAAACAAAGAATGCGGCAATTTGCTACAACACTAAAAGGTTGATTATTTCTTTATTTCTAGATCTAAAGTCCAGCAGTAACAACAAGTTCTTGCAAACTTGCAACAGTTTAGATATCCTAGATTTGTATGTTAATTTTTAATGTTAAGTTTTCACTCGTCATTACCTGACAAAAATTGTGGCATCAACAGGACGGGGAACCCCACATTTTGGCTTGATGTACCAATTCCTGGCCGTTGAATTGAGAGAGGCAGGCCATGTACTGGTCAACTTGTACGCAGGGTTTTAAAAGGAGCAAATTAGTCATAGAAATGCTGTGAAAATTTCCTCATACCAATCGCATAGCCTCCTCGATCTTCTTCCTCAACCCTTAAGACTTTATCCGGAGATAAAAATTCATTTTTTATATTGCAGATTCCGATGAACTTTCCCGCAAGGCAAATATTTAAATTGCTACAGCCAGCAAGAATGTATCCTACTTCCAGACGCGTTCGCAGATTTTTCTGTTTGTTAGGGGGCAGTAATTACTTCCAGCTCCACAATATGATCATTTGTTGGAGTAGAGCGCAGTCACCTGCCACATCAGACGGTTATTGCTCGCGAATGCATTAACATTACACCTATTTTTGCATTTCTGTGACTAACGCGGCTACGGCGTTGGCACCTGTCTTGCCTGTATGCCGTGGTCATCAACCTCTAATTGGTTCTGAGGTTTTATGGTCCAAAACCACTCAGCATTCGGGTTTTTCTTGTGCTGACGCTTGGCACACAGAAAATTGCACTCGTCGCCTGTTAAGAGTTTAAAAATCTTATGAAGGTTCTTTTTTGCAAACTGTTATTTCAAACGTACAAATAATAACAATGGGAATCAAGCCTAACTGAAGCATCTTCTTATCAAAAGACAACTACAGCGATAAGGCAGCCATGCGCATTTCTGATTACGCAAATTCGATGCTTTTAGAAATGTTGGTAAACGCGGATCGGGATTTTGATAGCGAGACTTCTATCGCGTGCATTTACACACGCAGCTTATCTGGCAATAAATTCTAATTAAATGGGCTGATTTGAATGTTATGGGCTTCTAATCAAGCATCTGTTTATCTAATTTACTAATTATTCAGAACAAGAAGTGCATGTTTGGTGGATTTTCAATTTATAGAGCTGTGAAGAGCAAGCGCGATGTGGCACTTGCTGGATGTTTGATTTTTCAAAATAATCCAGCTATTTGGTTTATTATGTTCAAACTGTCGATGAATTCACTTATATCATAATTTAAGACCTCCGTAACCTTCAAACGAACGACGCTTAATATCTTGTCATCAAGGTTGTTAAAAAGGACGTCTTTTGAATAGTTGTATTGGACAAGGTTAATTGTAGTAATTATTTCTCGTTTAGGGATTCGTGCAGGTCCATATATTTTGTCTATTGTCAGTAATACTGATTGCGCTTCTCATACTTAATTGCATTTAATTTAATAGCTCTGCTGTGCTTCCAGTTGTGAATTATTAGAGTTTTAAACTAGTAGCTTGTTTCTTCACCGTTTTGAGGACGGTTTCGTTTCCTTTTATTAATTATTCTCGACAATAATTAATTCAAATAATATACATAGTATGCCAGCCAAACAGTACCGATACCATTTTCGCAAAGTGGCTTTATGCGTATTTAGTATCTACATACAAGCAATGGAGCTGCCTTAACATATTCTATCTTTTAAAATCTCTGGAAGTCGGTTCTGGACTGCTAGCTACATTTGAAAGTCGATCACAGAAATATCTATAAAATCAACATTAGGGTTTAGTGCGAAGATCTCCTTCTGCAGTTAAAATCTCGAGATCTTCACTTCCACTTGATGATTTCTCTCCAAATTTGAAGAGAGCTGCTAAAGTTGCGTTTCTGCTTATAGTTGCAGCCTTGAAGCAAAATTGGAATTTTTCAGGAAAGTCAATTAAAAGTCGCGATAAATAGTATCAAAGGTTGCTTTGTGTGTCAGAGAAATGGGCCGTAATCAATTATTTGTTCCAATTAGTGCCAAATATCTGCTGCGGCGAACACCCATAACGACGCTGTTTACATTCTTTATGGTTATATCAAACTACAGCAAACCTTTGAAACCTTTCGCACGATATTGGCGGGTTATCTGAAGGTAACACAAATATGTATAACCTTGTATTTGTCATTACATAAACAATGCCGTCCGTATTAGCAAACAGCCAGGGTCGGATTGATCAACTACGATATTTGAACTTGCAGCAGTATGTTTGCTCAAAATTGGAAAAGGGAGGAAACTGCAACGTGCCATGTGACGGAAGGAATTCTGTGTCGCACGATTATTCCTTCGCTTGTTGTCACATCGGTAGCACAATTGTTTTTGGCACAAAACCAGATCTAAGTTGAGAATTGACTGAGGTGGCGCTTCTAAATTTAAAAGAACAAATTTACAATAAGAGCGAGAGCAACCAAGATCAAGAAAAGGTTTAATGCGCGGAAAATTCCTTCTAGATAAATTCCATTTAGAGGCATGGCAATCGCTTCTTGTTCGCTGTGTAAGCCACCAGCGATTTATTTCTAGGATTCTAATCTTAGATTACTTTTCACGAGTATCAAGCTCACAATTAAACTACAGGCCGGTAGTAGTACAATATAATGCCGCACCAGCATGCCAATTTTGGTAATTTTAACAGTAGTACCTGTTGTACACAACATTTGCTATGAGTTTAAGTTGGAAATGAGTTTGAAATTCCATTCCAGATTGAAGATCCATCAGAAACAAGTAATACCTACAAAACTATACAACTAACATACCTCATACTTTGCTTTTAAAACGCTTTTATCCTTGGTTTCTATAAAATTCACCATTATTTGTCCCGAAAACGAAGGCTCCCCACAGACACCTCCAATCACTTAATATTATTTTAAAACGAGTCTGATGATTTAGTAGTCATTAAGAAACAGGAAACACATGCTGAGATGCCTTTCCACGGTTTGTATACACGACAGTTCTGGTGTATTTAATTAATCAATCGGGGACGACCGCAGCCACGGCTACATTTTCGGAATTCCACGAGATTCATTCAATGTGTGAAATTTTAAAAAGCCCGCACTTCCACACAAACCGGCGCAATAAACAGTTTCACTACTATTGTAGCTGTAAATCTGAATGTAAACAGCGGAGCGCACATGAAGGCCTTGAATTAATATCGCTATGACTATGGCAACTTGTTATTCAACAATGGAATAAATAACACTCTCGACAATCAGGCGTTACAGAATTATCTCACTTTTTCCACTTTTGGACTCGATAATTTCGCGATGCACTTGGCCGAAAGCTCTCGCGAGGAAAGTGTTCAGCGAACGCTACGAAAGTATTCTCAAGGGTGTTCAAGTTAGCTTCCGACCATTGCAGAGGTTAAATGAATCTAATTGGTAACGAAATTAATTTAAATAATAAACTGCTGTAACCTTGTGTATTACAACTGCTCGTAATTTGTATTGTCAACACGGCCGAAGGTTCCCCATTAGAATCGTTTGGAGCTGTTGCTAGTTTCATCGTTTGCACTGGCAGGTTACGTTGACGACTTGAAAGCAATGCTATTTGCAGAGCATTTTAATTAAAGTAACTTTTAATAAATTAGTTCTGTTATAAAACAGTCTGTTGAGTTATGCGCACGGATTTATATACATAATAAAGAGAAAATTGTGACATTTCATTATTCCAAAATGTTGTATCTCACTTAGGAGACACAATTAACGGGCATCAACGTAATTAATTAAATATGAGCCGTAATTAAGATCCTCTTAATGGCCGACAAAGGAAAGATCACAATTTAATGTCGTTCCCTGAATTAATCAAATTTGCAACCGAGATTTGGTCCTGTTACTTTGAAAAAATCAACGACCAATTATCATCGCTGTTTTTACAGAGCGATTTGTCCATTCACGCAGTGGCCTTCAACCGATCACGTATTATCTAAAAAAGATGTATACAGTTATTCTGGTTTTTGCTCGGTAACTTTTACCAGAAATTGATTCAATAATAAGAAATTAGTCCAAAATTTGCCTGACGTAATAACCATGTCACCTAATGAGGCCGATTATTGCTAGCGATTGCTGCTTTGGGTTTGTGGTATAATTGAATGCTGAATACCATCGGTCAATCCGACGAATGCGCCTCTCATAAATATAAGTTCGCTTTTTAATTGTGCATAATTGCTACCTAGCATGCATAAGTGGCAGTAAATTGCGCTGGGCGTGTACTCAATTTTGTCACAGGAAAATAGGCAAGTCGTTGCCGAAACGAAAGCTGCCCCAGAACCCGTTTTTATGTTGGGCACTGATTTTAGCTACTTGGCTACATGGTAATAATAACAGCACTGTCCAGTCCAAACTAGTTGACACCGTTTGCTCTAGTAGCTGGAAGAAGAATAATGTGGTCGACATTCACAAACCTCGTTAGAAGAAAACAACTAAAAAAAGACGAAAGTTTGCAATCGCTTTAAGTACTTGCTGATACTATTGCAATATATAACTGTCAGTTCATGATTATAAGCCTTTGAATAAATCAACAGCTTAATGCAATAGACGCTAAGTTGGCGACTGTTTCACTGTGGTTATTGCTGCACTGATAGTGGAGATCTTTGTTGTTTGGGTTGTGGTTCATTATTTTATTGCTGCGTTAGTGCCCAATCGGCATCGACAATAGTGCACTATCGTACCTGGGAATAGCGCATATCCGGCGAGATGACTACTAACTCTCCACCTGATAATCAATTATCAACAGTGATTCAAAAGCATAGTCATGGAATGGTCATTTCCCACAAATGCCTTGTGAAGTTGTTCGCCTGCGGGGACAGGCAGCAGTTGACTAACATCCGTTGTAATAGGCATATTACAGATAGATCATCGCCGGTGCACCTGAAGGTAATCCCTGATCCGAAATACCTATTCTAGTAGACGCTACGTGGGCGCACCGCGGGGGCGGTAAAATCATCTCTAACACGCACCGCTAAATGTTGTAATGCTTGGTTGCTGTTTTGTGCCTGCGAGCGAGTGTATGTGACCACACGCCATATGAAATGTACTGCTAATCGCCTTGCCACACCGGTGTCGTATTTCTGATCCTCAGACAGGGGGGACTGGCTGGGAGGTAGGGACGCAAAGTCCCCCCGGGCCCTCATACCGAAATAATGCGGGCCTCTGCTGGTCCCCAGTGTAAAAAGATCGGTACTTTCATACTTAATAAAATATGCATATGAAGTGGTAAAATTAATAGGATGAATGCTAATCATCAATATTTTGAAAATAATAAATTTGCTTGCCAAAAGAAAGCCAATCTTAAATAACTGCTTGAAAACTGTTATAGAGAAAAGTAAAAACGTGAGGAACACAAGGCAAAAAATAGAAAATCACATGGTAGGAGCAGTCGCGTAACTCTCCTATCAAAACCCATCGTAAACAAGTTGATAGGGTTTACATTACAGGGAAATAGAGAAAGAAATGTGAGCAAACTGGCCAATAGACGTTTTAGCCTACAAATGGGTAACACCTACGATATAAACATTGAAGACCACGCTACTATATTGAGTTATGTCGCTGATGGAAACGTGTAGGTCTATGCCCTTATGTTAAATGTATGTATGTCAGACAACTGTGATAATTTACAAGTCAAAAAATTATTTGGATTACTAAATCGCCTAGCGACATTTTTCGTCTAATCTTATAAGCAGATGGATATTTGTTGTGATACAGTAGCTCATGTTCCCATGTAAAAATTTATAAAAATTCAAAAATTGAACAAATTTGATGATGGGCTCGAGAAAAAACCCTCAAGTGGATTTTTGCAAGTGATAATTGTCTGTATTCTGTAGTATTATTTACAATAGAGGCATTCGAACTATGGATGTACCGGAGAATGCTGAGGATTTCGTGGGTAGAGAGAGTGACAAATGTGGAAGTGATGAGACGAATGAATAAGGAAAAGGAAGTGTTACTGACAGTTAAAAGAAGAAAACTGTTATATATGGGCCATATTATGAGAGGAAAGAGATATCAGTTACTTCAGGTCATTATACAGGGAAAAATCAAAGGGAAGAGATCCATAGGAAGAAGACGTAACTCATGGTTGAAAAACCTCCGGGAGTGGTTTGGATGTACCAATAACCAACTGTTCAGATCAGCAGCCTCAAAAATAAATACCGCCTTGATGATTGCCAACCTCCGGATCGGAGATGGCACCTGAAGAAGAAGAAGAGAAAATAATGCAAGGTAAACTTGGTAAAAACAGGTTCTGGAACTGAATTTGCACGCGACAAGTTGATGGAGTACAAAACTATTTTAACCGAAAATGAAGTTTGTCCTGCATCAAAGTATTTGCAAATTTGGATTTGGTTTCGGGTTGGTTTATGGTGGAGGTGGAGAAAATTGAAAATGACAATGGAAGACCTTGTGCTGATCAGAGCTTTATAGCATCTATGAATTTCAAACTAGAAGCTTTATATGTAGATATTGCAGTAGAAGAGGAACTGTCAGCAACCACAAGCGTTGCGAGGAAGACCAACAGACAGTGAGTAGTTTGGCAACGAAAAACCTAAGGAGTCGATGTATGTGTTCCAGTTGAAGTGTTCACTGTTATCAAAGATGCTATCAGGAGTGCTCCAGAATAATAGTCGAACAGACGAAAAACATGTTTTCTCAATTCCGTCTGTCTCTGTCCGTGTCTGTTGGCGATATAGCTCAGAAAGTATTTGTTGGAGAATACACTTTCGTTCAAACATATACAGGATCTTTCTTCTTCTTCTTAAAAAATAAATTTTTGGTGTAAGTAAGAAATAGATAAAAGTAATATTTTGCATTTCTCATATATACAGAGCAAATGTCGTAAAAAAAACAAACATGTGCAACGATTAGCACGTCATGTATAAAGCAGCCACAAACGAAAATAAGAGACTCGCCGTCGCGTCGTGGCCGAACGGGACTAGCGATAGAATCCGCCCGGAATACTACCAGGAACTGAAATCAGGCTGAGTTCGAACCATATTGCCTGCATTTTTTTATTTGAAAATTGCTGTAATTTGTATTATCAAGTGCTTCCTTTTATTGTTTCAGTATTATTGGGAACGTTAAGATATTTTTACTCCTATGCGGTGCATTTTTGCGTGGAAAGTTTTGTGTAAACCCCTTTACAAATTTTTTATACTATATTTTGTCTTTTAGACGAAAGAAGTATTGTATTCGTAACTAAATCATCTTTCGAGATTTCTTCGGATCTTCACGTTTCAGGGTCTTTAGATAACGAACAACACGTTTTAACAATTTCATGTCTGTCTGTCCGTCTGTCCGTGTGCTCGACTGTTGGCGGTATAGCTCAACAACTACTTGTTGGAGGAAGACGATATTTTACATGCGGATTATATGTTTACCTAGCTCGAAATTTTTAATGAAAATGGAACTCAACAGTGGGGGAGAGCAAAATCGTAAAATGGATAGAAATATACATCGATCAATGCGTTCCTTACATAGAACCAGAAACAACCAAACTTCTCTGCCGGCGTGGTCTAGCGGTTAAAGCGGCGGACTAGTAATCTAATTAGGCTTGGTAGAACGCGCGGGAGCGAGCCTGGGAGCCCGAGTTCGAATTCCAGCGACTGCAATGTTTTTTATTGGAAAACTGATGTAACTCGCGCGAGGGAAGTTCCGTGTAAACCCCTTTGCAGATGTTTGTTACCTACTTTCTACATTCTCCCATTGATGTTACGTAAGTATACAGGTTTTTACAAACGGGTACGGGCCTTTAAGGCTGAAGTCCTCCCGGGCATTTCTCTTGCCAGTCCGCCCCTGTCCTCAGATCAAATGATTGCGGGCGGTTCGGAAGTTTTAGTAGGGCGTCAGCGTGTAAAATTTATGTATGAGGACCCAACGTGTCTAAATTAAATAACTACTCTTACTTGAATCAATTTTTACTTGTTTAGTTTTACATACCTTAATGGCAATATACTATGTCTGGAAGAAAACACTAGCCAAGTTCTTTGGGCTCTGGCAGATCTAAAAGACTTGATTTTTCGATACAAAATCTTTTAAAAGGTTGTGGAGTTGAAAACGTTTCATGTCAATTTGCGTCTGTTGTTTTCATTTTGAAATTCAACTTCTCCAACGGAGCTCCACAAACGACAACCACTCAACTCAACTGAATTGATTTTACTTCCTACTCCTAATCAAGCAGCAAAACGATTACATCAACTTGCGTCTTATGAAACGTGGTACCACAAGAAGAGTCAGAACATTGAATGCGTGATCATGGTTTTCATGACAATTCAACAACTTCCAGAAGCCTACAAGCCAACTCGAAGCTTAACAAAGGGCGAACGAGGTTAAATCTCTTCACACGACATTTAAGATGAAAATGGTAAAGCAAAGGTTGTCGACTGTCAGTTAACGTGAACCGGATATTTTAGCAAACACCAAGTTATGAGAACCTCAACACCGTAAAGGCAACAGAGGTGACGATTAAGTAAGGTACGAGGGAGAATCACTATGACGCAAGCAATTGGAACAAAAATTAATTCAAATTGCGACACCTTTTAAATGAAAACTATGGGGGACAAGTGATTTATTTTCGTGAGTCAACAGAATAGCTTCTCTGAGGAGAATGCCGGGGCAGTACTTCTCCACCCCTCCTGTCACTCATCCAACCTGTCTCTCATCCATTTTTGGCTGAAGAGGGACGTAAGGTCCCTATAGCAGCCTGCCTCTAGTTGGAGAATTGAAATGACCCTGAACCTTTACCTTTTTAGGGGACAACAATTGCAACATCTCCAATACTCCAGAGGTAGACATTCCGCTCATGAAAAGCTTCCAGGAAGTATGAGTACGCTGATTCTAAGAAGACTTAATTAGCATTTAAAATGCGAATGCGTATTCCAAAATTGACGTGCTTGTTGTCCACGCGGATTCAAGTGGCTACTAAGAAACTATAATGTGTCAATGTGTCGACACTCGCGCAAACCTAATATTGTCAAAAAACTAGCTCCAATACAAACAAATATTATTAGAGTTTGGCTACTTGCGTCAGACCTTCGTTGATAACAAACTCACCATGGAAACTTACATACTTTCACTTATCCTATCATTTTCTTCCACAACACCGTTTGTTACAGGCCTATACAATAAATAATACAGCCTAAGTTAATAACAGCTGCGCATCAAGTTGGAGACAGTCGTGCCTTCGAGCTCTTTCGGCTCAAATTACCATAAAAACTGGGAATTTTTTCTGCCCTTTTATTAAAAGAAGCCCGACGCCACGTCGATACCCTTCGAACGAACGTCTGGAGAGCATCGGTTTTGATTAACATTCCATTAAACAACAATGGCAGGTAGCATCGAAGCGCCACGCGCTGGAAAAATACGCGAGCTTTTCCTTGAGGCTTAGATATTTATATCAGAATATACAAAATCGAACTATTTTCTGGCTTGTTTGTAAACAAGGTATCGTTCGCGGTTCGCAGCGCATATAAAACTTGTAACAATGTTGACAAACAGCTAGCTCTTGATGGGAAACCGCGAACTGCGCAGTTAACAAAGCAGGCCTTTTCTCGTCACAATGGGGAAAACCCTTCGTTATCTGGTATCTGGTAGCTAGTAAACAAGTTTAAAAACTATCATCGAACGATTTTTACGTTTTGCTCCCATGTCTTCATTTAACGAGCTGACGAAATAAATCGCACCTCTTTCGGGCGTACACTCCCAGTAGCGGCCAAAACAATGCCCGCTATTTTTCATCCGTTGTAGGTGTTGCTGAAAAGAGTTAAAACTGTCAGCAGCCACCTTTATGTTTGATGGCTCCATTAGCTTGGGCCTACGCCTGGCCCAACCTCGACGCATTGTTAATAAAAATTTACGACGCCGTAACAATTTTCAAAACTTTAAAATCGATAATTTTCAAATTCGAAGTATTAAAGCTCCAGGAAAAATACAATATAAATAAAATAAAGCAGCCATCTGCAGTTTTGCTGAAAAGGCAGATTCCAATTACAAATGAAGATTCAGAACCAACTGCCTTGACTACGCCTTTTTTAGCATTTAACGGAGTTCAATTTATAATTAAACTGTTTTATACAATGAGATATGTAATACTTTACTTCTATAATGGATTTTGAATTTTTTTTTATGGAATTTAAAAAATAGTTTTGTTCTTTAATTCCTATGATTTACAAAGGCCGAGAATTATGCTATGTGTAACGGGCCAGGTGTATCCCTTACCGATACTGTTTATTTTTATGCTTAAATGTAGAAGCCAATTTGTATTTCCTATGTTCTATTATTAGATTTAATATTGTATTTTGTGTAAGCAAATGCTCGCAAAGCTGGTTCTGCGCTGGACGTGTAATGTGAATTTTGGTTTTTACGAGTGCAGCAAGAAACACACGCTGCACGCGGGATGCGGCAAATTTCAACTCATGCATATTTAACAAAGAAGGTAGCAGTCGCACACAGCATCTTCTCTGCGCTGCATGGGATTGTTAGATTGGAAAGTATAGTACGTGAATTCGCCCAGGGAGATAACAGTTGATTTGAAGCGGCCTAAAAGAGCCTGTCTCAGTCCGACCAACACTATAAGGGGGAACCAGATTTCTGTTTTGGCAGATAGCGATCTTGCATAAACGACTGATATTGCGAGAGTTTTATGTTCACTGAGCTAGCTAAGAGATGAAAGGGCAAATAATTATTTAAATATAAAGTCTTATGAGACATTTTGTTCAAATGTAATGTATTCATGGAGGGGTAAAAATGGTGCATTTCATATGCTACTTAAAACATATAAACTAATTTTAGGAATTATACCTTTACAATGTAAAACACTATTTCACCTTGAACGTTGTTATTAATTTTATCCCACTTCTTCCCCCAAAAATTATTTTCTTCGGGTCAGCATCAACTCAATGTTGGTAACCCTATCGTTGTCCCCTCTCGCACGGAAGTACTTTGAGTGAGAGGATCTGTCGGTATCCTGGTAAATACAAATACGTCAAATTGACATAAAGGAACCCTAGTTACAGTATTTCTTACTTAAACGAGTTACTATAGTGCAATATCACAAGCATGCATGTTTAAATATAAGTGAAAGTTTAGGCAGGTATACGGCGGACAAAATATACACTTAAAAAACAATTATGTTCGGGCGCCGCAGACGCATAAAGAAAAATAATTAAACAACTATAGGTCGCAGAGCGGGTTCAACCAATAATACGCCGGTACAGAGCAATGCAAGTATATTCTGGCTAACGTTTAGCCACGATTGTTAGCTCTAATTAACGTTAAAACTACGCTCCAACATTTCTAGCTGGCGGAGCAACGTACGTTTAGCGTGGCCACACCTTCCGCCGAGGTCCCTATTAATAGAAAGGCATCAGGGTCATGAATAATGTAGCAAAGACTTGTATCTGCTCTTTAACAAATTTGATACAGGTGTAAAATAAATAACCGGGTCGCAGAGACTTGAATTTGAACCTGCGTCTTCCGTGGTCCGTTCACCAGCCACTACCGTCGTCTAGCGGCTATCTTCACGCTGTAAAATTTTGAACCGCAAATGGAGGCGTGCGAGCAAAATAGAAAAGTGTAAATACAAATCTACAATTAAATATATACCGGAGGCCGAGGGTTTAACGCGCTAAGCTGTTAATCACAGCTACCGCGTGCTACCAGGTAAGTGAAAAGAACATTCAAGTAGGATGCTATCAATGCTGTTCTATGATATCTACTCTGTAATTTATAGGGGGCCCCACTGTAAAGCAGCGGAGTCAAGGCCGACAGAACTTTGGTAAGCCTAATTGACTTCAATCAATAAACTGCAAAAAGTGACCGCACGAATTTTGCGGCAGCCCTAACATTCATACCTTAAACGAAAACACTTAGAAAAAGCAGAGTACACGAGGGGTACGATTCGTCAAGCGTGCCCTTTCTATCTATACGAAGCACTACTATTCTATTATAAAATACACCAGGCGCAATGTGTAATAACTATGTTAGCGTTTTGCCTGCAGGAAGGTACGTTGTAATCTAACCTTTCCGTTGGCTTCCGTATAGTCTGGCGCAGCTGGAGGTGGCCGGGAAGCGAAGGTCACGGCAGCAGTTGCTGACGGCGGTGCAAGCTATGGAGGCTGTGAGTGGCCTGCAGGTGGGTGAAATGCAGTCACGTATTCCCTAACGTAGCCCTCAAGCGTTGCGAAATCCACAGGCAATTTGACAGTTTCAGGGGCCCAGGTCGACGGACTGGATTCCAGCAAAGTGCAACCGAACGGGGAATGCTTAATCCCAACAGGAAATGGCTAGAACGTACAATGCCCAAATTAGCCCGCGAATAAGAACACAGGGCCTTATCTTACCTAACGATGGTATGAAGCCATGGGAACGCGCTAAAGTTGGTCCCAGAAATCCGCAAAAGCGACTGGACGTAGGTAAGCAACTATATAACAATTACGAACGTCCGAAACAAAGCAATAGTACTTCTAGATCCTCCACGAACACTATTCGGAGGGGTGAGCCCAGCTAAAGGGCTTTTTGAAGCACTTAAGCTGCAGGTAAAACCAACTATCACGGCAGTTTTGCTTGGAAAAAAAGCAGAATTCGACACCAGCTTACACTTCACAAGATAACAAAATTTTTTGGAAAGTGGACAAAAAAAAATTGCCTGAAAGATATGACTGCAACAAGAGATAACAAATTTGTTCTAACAACTCAGGCCAGAAAATAGTTTATAATGAATGCATGTAAAATTGCCTAACCACCAGGCTTAAATATATGTAGAAATGAAACCAGAATAAAGTTAATTAGTAAAATAAGGGTAATTACTAGGGGAGTTGCTTACGAAACTGCTTAATAATTATAGGAAAGTATTTAAAACTAGGATACAGCTAACCAGACCTAATCTAAAGCAAGCAAAATTACCAAAAAGCCACTTATTAATACTTAAGGATAAAAATTCAACTAGCAAATGTTTACTAATACAGGGGACGCTCCAAAAGTACCGTAACAACATACGAGAAACCCCTACAATGTTGAATATCATTCTCCTTGCCATGAGCATTATTTACAAATTTAACTAGAAAGTTGCAGTTCGAAATAATTGCGATTCAACAGTTTATAATGTAAATTGTACATTAAAATTAGTGACAATATATTGTCAGAGAATTATTTGACGCTGACAGTACGGAATCGCATAGACGAATAACCACTGGACTGTCGAATAACAGCCTCGTTGCAATCACGTTATCTACAAATTCAATTCGAAAGTCGTAAGGCAAAATAATTGCTCTTAAACAGTTTTATGCTGTAAATCGAACAATACAATTCACAACGTTACAACAGTTACTTCCCAATATGAGATCCCACAGGCGAGTAGCTGTTGAATAACTCCCTCGTTGTGATCAGCGTTATCTACAAATTCCATTTGAAAATCGAAGTGCAAAATAGTTGGTATTAAACAGTTTTATGCTGTAAATCGGAGATAGCGAGTCACAAAAATCTACTGTTACAAGAGTTACTTGCCAATATAAAATCACACAAACGAGCAGTCATTGAACGGTTGAATAACACATTCGATGCAATCACCATTATTTACAAATTCGACCGAAAGCGGCAGTGCAAAATATTTACTTGCTACTGAACAGTTTCATGCGGTAAATCGGTGATTGCGATACCCACAAATCTACTGTTACAGACAAGTAGTCATTGAACTGTTAAATAGAATGCTCCTTGTAATCAGCGGTAACCACAAATTTGATTCCAAAGTCACAGTGCAAAATAGTTGCTATTCAACAGTCTTATGCTGTAAATAGGAGACTGCGAATCACAAAAAGCAAGAGAGAGAAATAACACAGGCGAGTATCCACTGAACTGTTGAATAAAACATCCGTTGTTATCTGGAAATTCGATCGAAAGTGGCAGCGCAAAATATCGTAGACTGCGCTTTATAATAACCTATTGTTACATGAGCTACTTACCAATGTGAGATCACACAGACCAGTAGCCCTTGAACTGTTGAATAACATCATTCTTACAATCAGCGTTATCTACAAGTTCGATTCGAAAGATGCAGTTTAGAATTGTTGCCATTCAACCGTTATACGCTATAAATCGCAGATTGCGATTCACAACAACCCAAGTAGTAAGAGTTACTTGCCAATGTACGGTAACACAAGCGAGTAGCCGTTGAAATGTTGAACACGTTCGTTTCAATCAGCGTGATGTACACGTTCTGTAACACAAGCGAGTAGCCGTTGAAATGTTGAACACGTTCGTTTCAATCAGCGTGATGTACACGTTCTATTAGAAAGTCACAGTGCAAAATACTAGCTATTGAACAGTTTTATGCTGTAAATTGGAGACTGCGATTCACAACAATCACAAGAGTTACTTGCCAATGTGAGATCACACAAGTAGTCATTGAACTAATGAATAACAATCCCATTCCAATCAGTGTTATCTAGAAATTCGATAGGAAGGTCGAACTGCAAATAGTTGCTATTGAACAGTTTCTGATTTAAACTGAATAATGCGATTCATAAAAATCTACTGTTACACAAGAGTTACTTCCCAATGAGGATCACACATGCGAATAGTCATCGAACGGTTGCAAGCAGCTTTATCTACAAATTCGCTATAAAGTGGCAGCGCCAAATAATTTAATTGCTATTGAACAAGGAGGGTAGCCATTGAACTGTTGAACTGAACCCACCTTGCAATCAGCGCTGTCCACAACAGTATTACGCTGTAAATAAGAGATTGTCATTCATACACATCAAGAGTTACTTGTCAATGTGAGATCACACAGGCGAGAAGTCGTGGAACTACTGAATAACACCTCCGTTGCTGTCGGCGTTATCCACGAATTCGATTCGAACGTCGCAGCGAGTAGCTATTGAACTGTCGAATAACACCCGTTGTGATCAGCGATATCTACAAATCCGATTCGACAGTCGCAGTGCAAGATAGTTGCTCTTGAACAGTTCTATACTGTAAATCGGAGATTGCGATTGACAAGTTTTACTTTTACAAGGGATACTTGTCAATATGAGATCACACAGGCGAGTAGCCTCTAAATTGTCGAATAACAACCCCGTTGCAATCAGCGTTATCCAAAAATTCCATTCGAAAATAGCAGTGAAAAATTGTTGCCAGTGAACAGTGATATGCTGTAAATCGCAAACTGAAATTCACAAACTGTTGTAAAAGTTACTTGCCAGTGTGCCATCCCACCGAAGAGTAGCAGTGCAAAATAGTTGCTATTTTCAACAGTTTTATGCTGTAAATAGGAGATTGCGATTAACAAGTTTTACTTTTACAAGGGATGCTTGCCTATATGAGATCACACAGGCGAGTAGCCACTAAACTGTTGAATAACAATCCCTTTACAATCAGCGTTATATAAAAATTCGATTCGAAAGGTACACTTCAAAATAGTTGCCATTGAACAGTTTTATGCTGTAAATCGGATACTGCAACTCACAAACATCTACTGTTACAAGAGTTATTAAACTGTTAAATATCACCCCCGTTACAATCACCGTTATCTACAAATTCAATTGGAAAGTCGCAGTTCAAAATTGTTGGCAGTAATGCTGTAAAGCGCAGATTGAAATTCACAAACATACTGGTGGAAGAGTTATTTGGCAGTGCGAGATCACACGTGTGAGTACGTGAGTAGTTATTGAAGTGTCGAATAACAACCCCGTTGTACTACAAATTCAATGCGACAGTCCCAGTGCAAAATAGTTCCTATTGAGCAATTTTATGCTGTAAATCTAAGATTGCGGTTCCCAAAAACCTACTATTACAAGAGTTATTTACCAATGTGAGATCACACAGGCGAGTAGCCATTAAATTATCGAG
Source organism: Agriotes lineatus (assembly GCA_940337035.1). Taxonomy (NCBI): domain Eukaryota; kingdom Metazoa; phylum Arthropoda; class Insecta; order Coleoptera; family Elateridae; genus Agriotes; species Agriotes lineatus. The sequence goes on from OW679199.1 coordinate 125,400,826, forward strand.
TAATACCATCTTTGCAATCACTATTATTAAAATTCAATTTGATTTAGAGCTAAGGCCAATTTTCGGATGTTCGGTATCCTTGCTTTCAACAAGAAATCGCTGCTCTGCAGTAGATACAACATAATTTGAAAATGTTCCTGTCGCATAGAAAAGTAAACTGAACCTCGAATTTAATTTAATGCTAGTATAAACAATCATTGCAAATATTAGCAAAAGCAAAAGACTAAATTTCCTATTTTAATTTTAGAACTAGTAAAGCCTTGTATTACAAATAAATACATTTCGCGCTTGGTACACGCGTTACTATTGATGTAAATGTGCTGCGCAATTCTATGAAAAAATATTATCGTGATAGGCACTCCCGACGCTTGTTTTATTAATATTTACAAGTACAAACTCAATAATAGAACACACGTAATTTTTGCAATTACGACTTTTCAATTTTGTACAGCAACTTATTAATTACAGTTTGCAAAGCCAAATTCTGTTTTGAACCAAATCAGTTTTGCTCGTTCCAACCAAGGGGAGATAAAATTTCTGGAAACACGGTTATCTAAATAAAGTTATAGAAGTCCTGTTCAATTTGCCAAGTAGGCACTCCAACTTAGAACAGTTTCCTAGCACAGTTTCCTTCAAACTTTAATATAAACTGTTACAAAATACTGTTGTTGCTCATGTGAATTTATTTGGGTATATATCATAAAAATTCAATTTCTATAGGTCAGAGTTGAAGTTTGCAAGTATTTCCACTGTAAAGTGTCTTTAGAACTCTTAGCTTTTCATTAAGCATTAAGCACAAAATCTCGCTGCTGAAGTAACCCCGTTCTGCAGGTAATCTGCGTTTCTATGCAAATTATCTTGGAGCTTACTCAGACTTATTATCGCACGTTCTATTAGCTCGATAACCTTTACATCTACACTTTTCTAGCATGGTGAGGTTAGCTACACTCGATAAGGATTTGCCTAAGCCAGCGGGGAGCAAAGTTTGCAACAGAATGACTTTGTATTTGAACACTGCAAGGTGCCTGTCTATTTAAGGAGTGGTTGGGAACGAAGCTATGATCAACCGATACCATTCAAATTTGGAATATGAAGTAGAGGGGCATTTTTAAGGTTCTTCACATATTACCTACTGGAAAGTAAAGGTTCAGAACAAGAATAAACAACTATGAGTATATGTATAGTGTCCTAAACACCATACGGATTTTGCAGACGGCTACATTCTCATCCTGGTTCAGATTTAACCTAGCGACATTTGCAATATTACAAAATGGACGACCTAAAGGACAAATAATCCAATAACATCCTAAATTCACAGGCGTTAGCAACAATCTGGCCTCTGTATCCTGGTTGATTCTCAAAAATATTCAAAATATTTTGCACAAGTTGTAAATTATGCGAAACGGCGCTGGATCCAATCTGTGAGAGAGCTTTAATGGGTCGGAGCAATTAAAAGCAGATAAAATTGCAAATGAATGCGGCCTCTGACCTTATCGATAAAAGTGCAATCCGCGGCTGTGCCACTTTAGCAGTTCGCGGGCAAAAATAGCGTTTACGTAGTCCGCGATAACTGGCCAAATTCGCCAATTATGGTATGTTTCCGCGGCTGTAAGGGGTCGCAATTAAGGCCAGCAATAATTACAAGTCGCGAATTGCGCCCATTGCTCTAAGTATAGCCGCCTTGGATCGCGGCTCGGACAATTCCGCTTTGAGGTGTTGTCCGGGTTGTAAAAATAGGCTCATTGCAGCTCTTATTGGCGGCTTGGTCTATTTTTACGCGAACCGCCAGGAATGCGACTCCTTGAAATTTAAATTGGAAATAAAAATCGAGTAGTGAATGACTCGATATCGGCTTGGAACAATACTACTACGAAAACATATTATGCCGCTCTGCGTGTATGCGTAAGTGTGAATTATTTGCGGCGATAACATCTACTATCGCCAAATTATATGCGAATCTACCATCTCCATTGCGTCAGTGATTGTGACGCAGGATTCGAACACAGAGAGTCTTTGTTTACTGATTTAGCAAATAGATTTCAGTTTTCAAGGATCAGAAAATTAGCTTAAATAATAAATTATATAAAATATGTATACTCAATATCGAATATAGTACAAATATTGGAATAAAATCATCCCATAAAGTTTTGGCGGCTCGCTTTACGGAGATGAGAAGCCACGAAGCCATGGCTGTATTTTACATCATTATTCTCATTTTAAACCTTAAAACTTAATCCCCAACATTGTGCTGAAAAATTTAACAACTTTTTTGCAAACATCTTCAATGCCTGTTTAATATTAGGTCAATTTCCCGAAAATCTGGAAGCATGCCCGTATAATGCATTTTCAAAAACTAGGAAAAGACAAGAGAAATCCTCAAAATGATCGGCTAATTAGTCTACTTTCAAATTTGCAGAAAAAAATAATTAACAGGCGTTTAAAAGACGTTATAAAGCAGCAAAACACACTACCTGTAAAGTTTAGTAAATTGTTTCGGGGACGCTAGCTTTTGCCAGTCCATATACGAAATATTTAAATCTTGGGATAGCAGGACCTGTCTTTATCTATGAAAAGGTGGTTCGTTCAATCATCAAAATTCACCACGAGCCCCCACTGCTTTAGGGGAATTACTTGTTCCATTCTTGGGTTAGATAATAAGAATCACGCAGTCTAATATTAACAGCAGCAATTCAGAGCGACAAAACTTAAAATTGAATCTTCGTTGGTAAAAAAATTTAATCAAGTGCTCGTATACAGAATGCCCGCCCAGTTTTCGATAATGAACATTGAAAATTTTCACCCACGACAAGGAGCTTATTACGTTTAAAATCGATACCATTATTACAGCTGGTAATAAGTACCATTAGCGGACCACACATTTATGAGGGCAATATCAATGTACTTCAATCTTAATTAAATAATTACTGTCAAAGAGTAAGTAAGTCCAAACCCTTTTAATTATATTCTAAAATTATACAAAAAAGTTAATTTAACGATGAGTTTAGAAAATTTAGATTTTAGCTAGTAAAGACAGCACAGGTAAAAAGCAAAAAAACAGCACTTTTCAAACATTTGAAAACGTGACTACGTTACACAACTTTGGCCCAATGTACCAAAACATAAACTCAAAAAGAGGACACTCTGTATACCTACAGGGTTAATTTTAATACGACTATCAAGCTCAAATTCTACAAATCACTATTGATGGATAAAAATTAAACTTACCGCATCATTCTTTTAAATTATTGTATACCCGCTCACCTGTAAAAAAAAATAAAAATCAGTAATCACACATATTCCAAAACTATCGATTTAAGCTCTTTTAGAATATACTTGATCAAAAAACGGAAGGCAACGATTTAGTTCACCGCACAATTATTAATAGAACTTTAATCGAACAGTAACATACATCAAAAGCCACAATTAGCGTTTTCGATTTGAAGCAGCTCACTAATTACTAATAGTTCTGCAAGTTTCATTAAGCTGAAGTTTGCTCATTAAGTGTCCAAATGTCGGCGAGTAACCCGTATGCCCAATTAGGACATTTCTAAAGGTTAAAAGTTTTTTGGGGAGGAGTGCATGTTAAGTGCACTAATTAATTGTAACTACGTAATTATTTAAATTTAAACCTGCTGTACATGGACCAAGAGTATGCTGGTCGATATCACATGCTTTGGCAATATAAGCATCTCAGGAGTTTTACGTAAGGTTACTATGTAAACCAGATATTCCCAATTCTTGCTATTGGTTTTATTGAAAGCACTGCCGACATATGCTAATAGCATCATTGCCTGTGAAACTTTCATAGACCTTAATTTAACCATTTTACGTTCATCTGAATCTTTATAAAGCTTTTAAAAGGTAAATTCGAATTCTAAGGTATAAAAGCAACGATGATCATCTATCCTTTCCGACTTTTTACATTTAATTTCCAGGCAGTCAATCATGATTTTATCCTATAAGAAACTATCCTGTGTACGGCGGTAGCGAGAGCAAACGACATAACAGTGAGACCATAAAAAACTGTAAGCGACTTTCCGTAATAAGCAGATTTACTCAAACCCGGAAATTTGCCTAAGACGTACTCTTTATCTGACCTGGAGCCGTTGCGTCATTCACTGAATTATGGAGTACAAACTTAAGATGCATTCAGATATATCCTATAGGATATTATACTGCCTAAAGCGGAAGCAATGAGAAACAACATAACTGTGAGACCACATAAGACTGTAAGCGACTTTTCGTAATAACAAGATTTACTCAAAGCCGGAAATTTGTCTCAGACCTGGAGGCGTTGCGTTATTCACTGTATTATGGAATACGTACTGAACATGTATTCAGATATATCCTATAGGAAATGATCTTGTGTAAGGCGGTAGAGGGTAAACGGCATAACTGTGAGACCATATAAAACTGTAAGCGACATTCCGTAATAAGCAGACTTACTCAAAGCCGGAAAATTTGTCTAAGACCTACTCTTTTTCTGACCTGGACTACTTGGGGCCGTTGCGTCATCACTGTATTATGGAATACGAACTTAACATGCATTCATATATATCCTATAAGAAACTATCCTGTGTACGGCGGTAGCGAGGGCAAACGCCAAACGACATAACTGTGAGACCATAAAAAACTGTAAGCGACTTTCCTTAATAAGCAGATTTACTCAAAGCCGGAAATGTGTCTAAGACGTACTCTTTTTCTCACCTGTACTACCTGGAGCCGTTGCGTCATCACTGTATTATGGAATACGAACTTAAGATGCATTCAGATATATCCTATAAGAAATTATCCTGTGTAAGGCGGTAACGAAGGTAAACGTCATAACTGTGAGACCCTTTAAAACTGTAAGCGACTTCCGTAATAAGCAGACTTACTCAAAGCCGGAAATTTGTCTAAGACGTACTCTTTTTCTGACCTGGACTACTTGGGGCCGTTGCGTCATCACTATATTATAGAATACGAACTTAACATGCATTCATATATATCCTACAAGAAACTATCATGTGTACGGCGGTAGCGAGGGCAAACGACATAACTGTGAGACCATAAAAAACTGTAAGCGACTTTCCGTAATAAGCAGATTTACTCAAAGCCGGAAATTTGTCTAAAACGTTGGTACTCTTTTTGTCACCTGGACTACCTGGAGCCGTTGCTTCATCACTGTATTATGGAATACGAACTTAAGATGCATTCAGATATTTCCTATAGGAAATTATCCTGTGTAAGGCGGTAACGAGGGTAAACGTCATAACTGTGAACTGTGAGACCATATAAAACTGTAAGCGACTATTCATAATAAGCAGATTTGCTCAAAGCCGCAAATTTGCCTAAGGCGTACTCTTTATCTGACCTGGAGCCGTTGCGTCATTGACTGTATTATGGAATACGTACTGAACATGCATTCAGATATATCCTATAGAAAATTATCCTGTGTAAAGCAGTAGCGAGGGTAAACGACATAACTGTGAGACCATATAAAACTGTAAGCGACTTTCCGTAATAAGCAGATTTACTCAAAGCCGGAAATTTGTCTAAGACGTACTCTTTTTCTGACCTGGAGCTGTTGCGTCATTCACTGTATTATGGAATACGAACTTAGATGCATTCAGATATATCCTATAGGAAATTATACTGCCTAAAGCGGAAGCAATGGGAAACAACATAACTGTGAGACCATATAAAACTGGAAGCGACTTTCCGTAATAAGCAGATTTACTCAAAGCTGGAAATTTGTCTAAGACGTACTCTTTTTCTGACCTGGAGCTGTTGCGTCATTCACTGTATTATGGAATACGAACTTAAGATGCAATCAGATATATCCTATAGGAAATTATACTGCCTAAAGCGGAAGCAATGGGAAACAACATAACTGTGAGACCATATAAAACTGTAAGCGACTTTCCGTAATAAGCATATTTTCTCACAGCCGGAAATTTGTCTAAGACGTACTCTTTTTCTGACCTGGAGCTGTTGCGTCATTCACTGTATTATGGAATACGAACTTAAGATGCATTCAGATATATCCTATAAGAAATTATACTGCCTAAAGCGGAAGCAATGGGAAACAACATAACTGTGAGACCATATAAAACTGTAAGCGACTTTCCGTAATAAGCAGATTTACTCAAAGCTGGAAATTTGTCTAAGACGTACTCTTTTTCTGACCTGGAGCTGTTGCGTCATTCACTGTATTATGGGATACGAACTTAAGATGCAATCAGATATATCCTATAGGAAATTATACTGCCTAAAGCGGAAGCAATGGGAAACAACATAACTGTGAGACCATATAAAACTGTAAGCGACTTTCCGTAATAAGCAGATTTACTCAAAGTCGGCAATTTGTCTAAGACGTACTCTTTTTCTGACCTGGAGCTGTTGCGTCATTCACTGTATTATGGAATACGTATTTAGATGCATTCAGATATATCCTATAGGAAATTATACTGCCTAAAGCGGAAGCAATGGGAAACAACATAACTGTGAGACCATATAAAACTGTAAGCGACTTTCCGTAATAAGCAGATTTACTCAAAGTCGGAAATTTGTCTAAGACGTACTCTTTTTCTGACCTGGAGCTGTTGCGTCATTCACTGTATTATGGAATACGAACTTAAGATGCAATCAGATATATCCTATAGGAAATTATACTGCCTAAAGCGGAAGCAATGGGAAACAACATAACTGTGAGACCATATAAAACTGTAAGCGACTTTCCGTAATAAGCAGATTTACTCAAAGTCGGAAATTTGTCTAAGACGTACTCTTTTTCTGACCTGGAGCTGTTGCGTCATTCACTGTATTATGGAATACGTATTTAGATGCATTCAGATATATCCTATAGGAAATTATACTGCCTAAAGCGGAAGCAATGGGAAACAACATAACTGTGAGACCATATAAAACTGTAAGCGACTTTCCGTAATAAGCAGATTTACTCGAAGCCGGAAATTTGTCTAAGACGTACTCTTTTTCTGACCTGGAGCTGTTGCGTCATTCACTGTATTATGGAATACGAACTTAAGATGCATTCAGATATATCCTATAAGAAATTATACTGCCTAAAGCGGAAGCAATGGGAGACAACATAACTGCGAGACCATATAAAACTGTAAGCGACTTTCCGTAATAAGCAGATTTACTCAAAGCTGGAAACTTGTCTAAGACGTACTCTTTTTCTGACCTGGAGCTGTTGCGTCATTCACTGTATTATGGAATACGAACTTAAGATGCATTCAGATATATCCTATAAGAAATTATACTGCCTAAAGCGGAAGCAATGGGAAACAACATAACTGTGAGACCATATAAAACTGTAAGCGACTTTCCGTAATAAACAGATTTACTCAAAGTCGGAAATTTGTCTAAGACGTCCTCTTTTTCTGACCTGGAGCTGTTGCGTCATTCACTGTATTATGGAATACGTATTTAGATGCATTCAGATATATCCTATAGGAAATTATACTGCCTAAAGCGGAAGCAATGGGAAACAACATAACTGTGAGACCATATAAAACTGTAAGCGACTTTCCGTAATAAGCAGATTTACTCAAAGCTGGAAATTTGTCTAAGACGTACTCTTTTTCTGACCTGGAGCTGTTGCGTCATTCACTGTATTATGGAATACGAACTTAAGATGCAATCAGATATATCCTATAGGAAATTATACTGCCTAAAGCGGAAGCAATGGGAAACAACATAACTGTGAGACCATATAAAACTGTAAGCGACTTTCCGTAATAAGCAGATTTACTCAAAGCTGGAAATTTGTCTAAGACGTACTCTTTTTCTGACCTGGAGCTGTTGCGTCATTCACTGTATTATGGAATACGAACTTAAGATGCAATCAGATATATCCTATAGGAAATTATACTGCCTAAAGCGGAAGCAATGGGAAACAACATAACTGTGAGACCATATAAAACTGTAAGCGACTTTCCGTAATAAGCAGATTTACTCAAAGCTGGAAATTTGTCTAAGACGTACTCTTTTTCTGACCTGGAGCTGTTGCGTCATTCACTGTATTATGGAATACGAACTTAAGATGCAATCAGATATATCCTATAGGAAATTATACTGCCTAAAGCGGAAGCAATGGGAAACAACATAACTGTGAGACCATATAAAACTGTAAGCGACTTTCCGTAATAAGCAGATTTACTCAAAGCCGGAAATTTGTCTAAGACGTACTCTTTTTCTGACCTGGAGCTGTTGCGTCATTCACTGTATTATGGAATACGTATTTAGATGCATTCAGATATATCCTATAGGAAATTATACTGCCTAAAGCGGAAGCAATGGGAAACAACATAACTGTGAGACCATATAAAACTGTAAGCGACTTTCCGTAATAAGCAGATTTACTCAAAGCTGGAAATTTGTCTAAGACGTACTCTTTTTCTGACCTGGAGCTGTTGCGTCATTCACTGTATTATGGAATACGAACTTAAGATGCAATCAGATATATCCTATAGGAAATTATACTGCCTAAAGCGGAAGCAATGGGAAACAACATAACTGTGAGACCATATAAAACTGTAAGCGACTTTCCGTAATAAGCAGATTTACTCAAAGCCGGAAATTTGTCTAAGACGTACTCTTTTTCTGACCTGGAGCTGTTGCGTCATTCACTGTATTATGGAATACGAACTTAAGATGCATTCAGATATATCCTATAAGAAATTATACTGCCTAAAGCGGAAGCAATGGGAAACAACATAACTGTGAGACCATATAAAACTGTAAGCGACTTTCCGTAATAAGCAGATTTACTCAAAGTCGGAAATTTTTCTAAGACGTACTCTTTTTCTGACCTGGAGCTGTTGCGTCATTCACTGTATTATGGAATACGTATTTAGATGCATTCAGATATATCCTATAGGAAATTATACTGCCTAAAGCGGAAGCAATGGGAAACAACATAACTGTGAGACCATATAAAACTGTAAGCGACTTTCCGTAATAAGCAGATTTACTCAAAGCTGGAAATTTGTCTAAGACGTACTCTTTTTCTGACCTGGAGCTGTTGCGTCATTCACTGTATTATGGAATACGAACTTAAGATGCAATCAGATATATCCTATAGGAAATTATACTGCCTAAAGCGGAAGCAATGGGAAACAACATAACTGTGAGACCATATAAAACTGTAAGCGACTTTCCGTAATAAGCAGATTTACTCAAAGCCGGAAATTTGTCTAAGACGTACTCTTTTTCTGACCTGGAGCTGTTGCGTCATTCACTGTATTATGGAATACGAACTTAAGATGCATTCAGATATATCCTATAAGAAATTATACTGCCTAAAGCGGAAGCAATGGGAAACAACATAACTGTGAGACCATATAAAACTGTAAGCGACTTTCCGTAATAAGCAGATTTACTCAAAGTCGGAAATTTGTCTAAGACGTACTCTTTTTCTGACCTGGAGCTGTTGCGTCATTCACTGTATTATGGAATACGTATTTAGATGCATTAAGATATATCCTATAAGAAATTATACTGCATAAAGCGGAAGCAATGGGAAACAACATAACTGTGAGACCATATAAAACTGTAAGCGACTTTCCGTAATAAGCAGATTTACTCAAAGCTGGAAATTTGTCTAAGACGTACTCTTTTTCTGACCTGGAGCTGTTGCGTCATTCACTGTATTATGGAATACGAACTTAAGATGCAATCAGATATATCCTATAGGAAATTATACTGCCTAAAGCGGAAGCAATGGGAAACAACATAACTGTGAGACCATATAAAACTGTAAGCGACTTTCCGTAATAAGCAGATTTACTTAAAGCCACCCCCTGTTTAGGACGTCCCCAAAAAAAATAGCTCAATGGAAGCGTTTTCCATGGCATATAAATCTAAATCAACATCGAATTTCGTACAAACAATGTAATTTTCACCCTTTTCAATAAAATGTTGATAACAACTTGTATTTCCCTCCTGCCAGTCAAATCTAAGAGACTTTACCCGATTCGCCCTCTGAGGACGCGCTCTCTAGGGGTTTCATATTCTTTACCGTTTATTATAGTGTTATTGGTTGTTATTCAATGTACCATTATGCCATGGATAAAAAACAAAAGTATACGCGATTTGAATGTAGTACTTATTACTTAAACTGTATTTAATGTACTTACTTTGTATTTTGCTAGCTTTGTGTGACCCCCTATAAAAATTGACCTATTTAAACGATCTTCGATCTGAACGTGCATCATTAGGTATTCGTGCAAAATATTGCCGAAGTACAATAGTTCAATAAATAAATTCACAAAACGCATTGTGCAACACCAATTTCCAAAAGTGACGGGTTGCCGCCCCCGCCATCGAGGCGCTGATCGGCCCGAATTCTTGGCCTTTGCCCAACAGCGCCGATGACAAATCCAGAGGCGATCCGCTATCATTTTCGGAAGAATGCGCCCATTTGGGGCCGCGCGCCCGGAAGCGCTTGACCGAACCCCGGCCGAGCTGAGCCCCAAGCCCAAGGTAAACACGCCGCTCCTTACGGGATAAAAAATAATCTTGGAGAGATAACAGCGGCGTGCAGTCACAACAAACGTGACCCGAGGACGGCATCCGGAAAACTATTCTAATGCGTTGCGCAACGCCGATGCGTTTTGCTGAAGCAGTATTTGGGTCAACGTACGCGTTATTCAATGCGCCGCGCCGCTTCCTTGCAGCGCCATAATTCGTGTTTACTACCGCCACTACTTACTATGATGGCGGCGCGGATTTTTGGCACCGGACCACCTGTTTACAATTAATGACACCGGGCAAGTCGCGTACTTGTCCGCGCGGGCTATTCTGGATGGGCCAGGTAACCTCACATTCCTACAGGAAGAGCTGGCACAAGAAACGGTAAATATACGCGCGTTACATAAATGCAGACATGGTTTCGCGCTTAATAAAAAAAATGTATCCGTCCGAGCAGCCTATCCACATTGTAATACTTACGTACAGTTTCAGTTTCTCTAGAAAAAACAAAATTCCTGTAATACACCAAGTGCTGACGTAACAACCCTTGATTTGAATGTTTACGTACGACTCGTACGAGTAGTCAGAATATATTTAACATAAAATGCAATACGGAAAAAAATTGTTGGTTGTAAAAATGCCATCTACCATTAATATGCAAGTACATACATATTATTGTCAGTAATAATACCACGAGACGACTGAATTATCAAAAATACTTTTGTTTTCTCACGAAACGGGTTGCTTAGAAACAACACGAGCCGAAGGCGAGTGGTGTTTCTACAAAGCAACCCGTTGAGTTTGTAAGCAAAAGTATTTGATAATTCTTAAAGTCGTCGAGTGAGTATTCGATTAGATTATACCATGAATAGCAATAAGGGAATTACACTAACAATGTATTTAATGCGTATTCTAAAAAACTTAATGGAAATGGCATGACATTGACAGCTGACAGCTCAAAATTGAAAACACCAAAACGATAACACCACGGTGTTTTTACTTTTAATACGTGGCCTGAATAGGGATCTTCTGCATTATGAATGGTATAATCAGAAGTAATACTATAAGTACTTCGATATTATCGGGTTATATGTCGATAACTTGTTGCACAATAATAAAAGAGTGTCAGTTTGACAGGTTAAATAATCCGACCGCGTCAGCGGGAGTATTATTCTGTCAAACTGACACGATTTGTTATTGTGCAGGAAGTTTGAGACTTATAACCTGTTCGAAGTACGCATTGTATTCGATTGGATTATTTTTTGAGTAAATTTTAATATTAAGAACAAATAAATATTTTATTGGCAGCTCGATTTGTTTGTATTAACCTAGCTGAAAGTCATCTCCATGAAAACAACATCAAGTTGATAAAAGTTATGTGTTGCGTTGCCTAGTGAAGTTACTATAGTATAATCGATTTTGTATAATCGAAATTATAAAAGATAACTTAACTAAATCCAGCCTTCTGATTGGTTGAAATCTCTACGAAAAAAATAATCAGTAGAATCCCACTACTAACTACACTATTCCCATTACGTAGACATTGAACTCATGTAACAAAGTGCTAGGTGAGATTAGTGGTATAGTTTGTTTACATGCAGTGGTATTAGTGTCTATTTATACGTACATTATACTTGGTGGGAATATGAGGCATTTAACCTAGGGAAATGTATTTGCAGGGATAAAAAAAACGCATGTTTACACGTAGTAAAATTTATATGTGGAGGGGATATATATTTTTTTATTGAAAATACCAGATCGATAATTGCTGTCATACATGGTTGTGGTATGAGATAATTAATAACTTAGAATAACTAATAGGGACTATTACAATATAAAAAAAAACAATATTTTACATATGATGCCACATACTACATATACATAACTAGAATAACTAACATGGACTATTACAATAACAAATAGTAACAAAATTTGAAATACGATGCCGTATACTAACTATCCTTTATCTAATAGACTTGTCTGTCCGTCCGTCCGGGACGCTGTTTCAGCAGCCAAATCGTAAGAGATGGAGAAAAAAGTTATGAAAGTTATATGTTTGGAATGGTCATGTCAGCTCAGGAACCGAATTTCAGTCACGTGACACTTCCGGTTTTCGAGAAATCACAAAAAAGACCGTTTTTCAAATAGAACGCGTATTAAATAAAAATGTTTCAGCAGCCAAACAGAGCTGCGACCCTCTGCGCCTTAAATCCTCGATCGGTTAGGCAACCACTTTGACACCTTCCAGGTCTGGGTACAGTTTTTATTTAATACGCGTTCTATTTGAAAAACGGTCTTTTTTGTTTTTTTAAATGAGACATTTGTCTCACTGGATTGCTTGTATATAACTAATCATGAGAGTACTTATTATGATTAATCATCATCGCTTGAAATGTCATTAACCACGTAAATGTCTTGAGGTAAAAGACGTTTAAGGCGTTTATGTATGTTTTTCATTCCTAATAAGTAGTTACAGGTGCCCGGGCATTTATGTAAATCAGCGAATTTTTTTTTATTGATTTTACTAATAAATTGAACCATTGTTGGGAAGTCGAGCTCTTGGTGTATTTGGGTGTTTCGAACAAACCACGGCGCACTGACAGCCATTCGGAGCACTTTATTTTGGCTCACTTGCAACTTGTTTTTGTTAGTTTTACTTGTAGCTCCCCAAACTGGATAAGCATATGTCACTATTGGCCTTAAAATACTCTTATAAAGTAATAAAGTGCACTCTAGTTTAAGAGGTGACCTTTTGTTCATGAGCGGGTATAGTTTGGCGAGTCTCACACATATCACTGGTTGAGTTTTTTGTTAATATGCACTCCCCACGAAAGTCTTCGATCTAGGTGAACGCCAAGATATTTTACCGAAGATTCCTTAGTCTTCCAAGCAATTATTTCATTATTGATCACTATATTCGATGGATCAGCAGGTCATTTTAATGTAAAAATTTGGGTTACGCATTTTTCCTGAATAATAGTGATACCTATACCACTTACTACACCATTCCAACACGCCGTTTATTGCTTCTTGCAAATGGTTGGCCGATGTAAGAATATTCTCATTCTGAGTGACAATCGCAGTGTCATCTGCAAACATAGCCAGGCAAGAGTTGATGGGTTCTGGCATATCAGTATATAAATTGTAGAGAACGGGGCCTAGTACTGAACCCTGAGGGACCCCTGCTTCGATTTTTCGCGCAGTAGATGACTGGTTGTTGACTTTAACTTGAAACGTTCTATTTTTTAGAAACGATGCAATTATGTTTAGTAAATATGGTAAAATTGGAAGATGTAGTAACTTATAAATTGGACCATTATGCCACACCCTGTCAAATGCTTGTTTAACATCTAAAAAAGCCGCCGTGATGTTCTTCTTGGATTCAAAGCCTAGTTCGATCATCTGGGTGAGTCGTAACAACTGATGGTTAGGTGAATAATTGCTTCTGAATCCAAACTGGAATGGTGGCAAAATGTCGTGAAAACGAATCTCTTTGTATAATCTAATCTTGATAATTTTTTCTAATATTTTTGACAATGACGGCAAGAGACTTAGTGGCCTGTAACTATAGTTAGCAGATGTGATGGTTTTCCTGATTTATGGAAAAGAAGTATATTTGCATTTTTCCAATTTTTAGGGAAGTATGCTGATCTTAGACATGCATTAAATGTGGAAGCTAATAATGCATAGGCGTTAGGGGTCAGTTTCTTTAGTATTATATTAGAAATCATATCGTCACCTGAAGCATTCTAAGATTTTATTCTATAATAAGTTTCCTGATTTCATCTGGGCTAGTAAGTTCAAAATGTTCACTTAGCAAGACTTTGTACTGTTAGGTTAACCTCCGCAATGAAATCTTGTTTTCCCGGATCACAGCGCATTGTAAAGACGTCTTTAAGGTAGGCAGCGAAGGCGTCAGATTTCTGGGTATCCGAACAATATTCCGTGTTATTAATTTTAATTATTGGTATTGGCGACGATTTCCTTAGTATGCGTTTTGTCGCCCTCCACAAAGACGAATCCCCCGGTATCAGATCTTTTACATACTTCGAATATGACTCAATTCTATATTTGTCCAGCTCCAATTGAACTTTTCTAGCAAGTCTATTCCACTCAATCTTAATTTAACCATCCCTTTTACGTTGCCAAAGACGTCCGTGTAAATTATTGCGTTTAAATTTCACGATAGAAAATGACATTAAAAATGTCACGAGCTGAAGGCGAGTGACATTTAAATGTGATTTTGTTGAGTGAAATTTGCAATAATTTCTTTGGAAATGGCAAAATATTTTTAAAAAATATATCCACTTCGAGTGGTATTTGGGACGACCATTTAACAATATCAACATATAAAAAATAACTTTTTCTACAGCCGTGATTTTAAACTGTTTCCAAGGGTCATATGCGGCGTGCTTTATGTTGTCTATAAAACACGCCATTCCATTTAAAGCACGGAGTACTTTAAGAGTTTATAAAACCTTATTTGTGAAGATTAAATGTAGTATTATATCGGACCGATTTGTATGCGGAGCCCCTAGTGCCCGATTGGAGAGGGGTGGAGCTCCATGAACCCCCTTGGAGAGGGACCGAGCCCTGAGGGCCCCCTCGGAGAGGGGCCGAGTCCCGAGGGCCCTCTTGGAGAGGGGCGGAGCCCGATGGCCCCCTTGGAGAGGGGCGGAGCCCCGAGGGCATCCTTGGAGAGGAGTGGAGCTCCAAGAGCCCCCTTTGAGAGGGGCCGAGCCCTGAGGGCCCCCTTGGAGAGGGGCCGAGCTTCGAGGGCCCCCTTGGAGAGAGGTGGAGCCCCGAGGGCCGCTTTGAAGAGGGGCGAAGCCCCGAGGGCATTTAAGCTAACCAACTCCTCGGCTGTAGAAAAAATATTGAAGCCAACTCGTGTTTTACAGTTTAAAACACTAGCTGCCTTAATAGCTATTATTAAAAAAAATCAACAATTAACATAATTAGTTACAAAAATATAAGTTTCAGTTATTAAAATAATAATTATTAATTGTACAGTTATAAGAAATTGTGGAATTTTCCTGCACATTTTCATTGAATGAATTTGACGCCTTTTCCGTCATTTCTTGATTACAAACAATGGCTTTTTGTCTTTATGTTCGTAATAATGTTCCAATGTCGCTCCTGATCAATTTGCAAGTAGGGTTTGATGGAGCTCGCTGAAGAGTGACCAGTTATTTTAATCAGTTGTTCTTCTCCCAATCCTGATTTAGCCAGTTGTGTGACAGCTGTAGCTCGATGTGAATGGTTTGTTATTTTCACATTGTCCACTGACAACCCAATATTTTTAGCTGCTATTTCAGTCCATTTGGGAAGTGTGTTAATGCCAATTGGAGTTTTTGTACCAATTACCTTGCTTCCAGTTGGGATTTACAGTAAGAAACAATTTATCTGTGGTAAGGTTTAAAAAATTAACTTTCTGAATAACCTTACAGGGCATAAATCTTGATATAAATTAGATGTTAGCCATTTTGTATCTGCACACTGCTGGGCACCTGCTTGTTTGGTCTTCGAAAAAATTGGATTGTATGCTATTCTGCCAGTAAATATGTCTGTTACCTTTCTCTTCTTCAAAATAGTTAATTTTACAGGAGTAAGCCTCACCACCACGCCACGCTAAAGCTAATGCAGCGATAAAGTAAAATTTTTGTGCAGCCCATCTGTATTGTCTTCTTTGTGCGAATTAACAATTTTATTATGCTCATCAGCAGTCAGTGCCTTTGCAGACACTTTCCTCTTCTCTGGATGCGATTGAAGTATCCGTCGCCTTGCATTTCGGGCATCACGGGAACTTTTGAATTCAATATCCGTAAAAGAATCGAATCGTATTTTGTATTCGTTGTAAAATTTTTGCTGCAAGATTTTTTGCCGTATTATTAAATAACGTCTTTACAACACCTTCTTTGTAGTCCGTTCCATAGTGTCTTTTCATATTAAATGCTCAGTCTGTGAGTATCTTGTTCAATTCTTCCACCGAAGTATTTTCGTTAATTTCATGCCTTCTAACATCGCAAAATTCCATAAACTGTTTCCATATACTATAGCTTTTCGTTTTAATTGTGTTAACTGGCACTGTTTTTTGGGTTTCATTCACAATTGTATTCAATGGAACACTTCCAAAACGTGACATTTTAATACAAGCCAAGCTTTGTTTACACAGTTTGTTTATGTTTATTTTCATATAACCTAGCAACATCACCAAAATGATAATCGTTGCTAAGCAATATTTCTCAACAAGGCTACTTAATTTTTGAGTATCTTCATTGGTTTTTGAATATTTTGCATGGTGCCCAATATTCAGTGATATACTATTCCTATTGGTCGAAAAAGGCAAATCTTAGTAATATGATTGGCTTATATATTATAGTGTTGAATAGTCTTTTTACTTCCTTTTACGATAAAGGAAGTATTGGATTCACCCCAAAAATTCGAAATTGAGTTTTCAACAGATCTTCACGTTTTAGAGTCCCCTGGTCCCAAAAACATATTTTTTTTCATTTTTCTGTCTGTGCGTCTGTCTGTTTGTGTGTCTGTCTGTCTGTCTGTGAACAGAATATCTCAAAAACGAAAAAAGCTATGGCGTTGAAACTTCATATATAAGTTTTGTGTACTATGTAGATGAGACAGCAAGCTTTTGAAGAAAATCGCATAACCGGAAGTAGGTGTTTACTCTTGCGATTTTTGAATTTTTTTGGATTTTTTCAAAAACGGCTCTAACGATTTTTTTGTGTGTTGATGTGAGATAGGTGATTTTCCAGTTGAATACTTCTAAAATGGGTTTCTTTTGTTTTTTTTCTATTTTTTTTATTAGCTCCTATTTTAAATAGAACACCCGGTATATTATTACATTTTTTAATTCAGTTTGAAATTCTAGAAAAAAATTGTCTCTTCAACTAACTCTCTATTTTGTACCGTTTTTGTAGAATTTGCAATTTTTGAAAATTTTTGACAAATGCTTAGAAATTAAAAATCCGGATAATGATCCGTTTGATATGGCAAGTAAGTAGACTCACTGAGAGCATCTATTTGGGCCGCACAGAGTAGTGTAATTATATAATCGTATCCTATTTCAATTATTTACTCAACGTCGACATCTACATACAGTGTTTTTGGAATTTAAATCGCCCACTAGTATTATTGGCCCATTTTTATTGAAGATTGTAGTAATAGCTTCCTGTTTACATGCAGATACAACAATTACGTTCGTGTTATTGTTGAAGATTATAGTTACTGTTACTGCTTCTAAATTAACTAAATTTAAGGAAGGGATAGGAGATACCTTTAAGCGTTTTTTTTTTCTATAATTGCAACACCACCAGATGCAACCCTTACATCTCGATCCATTCTATAGATGTTGTAGTTGGAAATTTTAAAAGGTTCATTTGGAATTAAGTGCGTTTCACTTATGCAGGCCACATCAATATGTCTTGCCAAAAATGCTATAAATAATGACCTCTGAGATTTAATGCCGTTGGCATTCCAATTTAGCATAGTGATATTGTCGAAAGCATGCATTTTATTATTTACTAACACTATTCAGGGACGAGGGAAGATAACAATAACTTGAGTTTTGTGTACTATGTAGATACGACAGCAAGCTTTTGAAGAAAATCGCATAACCGGAAGTAGGTGTTTACTCTTGTGATTTTTCAGTTTTTTCCATTTTTTCAAATACGGCTCTAACGATTTGATTAAACTTTACATTTTTATTACATTTTTTATGTGTATTGATGTGAGATGGGTGATTTTCCAGTTGAACACTTCTAAAATGGGGTTTTTTGATTTTTTTCCCATTTTTTTTATTAACTCCTATTTTAAATAGAACAACCGGTATATTACTCCATTTTTGAATTCAGCTTAAAATTCTAGAAAAAATGTGTCTCTTGAACTAACTCTATTTTGTACCGTTTTTGTAAAATTTGTAATTTTTGAAAATTTTTGACAAATGCTTAAAATTTTTTGGCTAATTATAAGATCACTGTAAAAGGAAGTTGTGTGCGTGTATCACACCAGATTTATAAAATTTGTTTCAGCGAGATATTTGGTATATATTTTTAGCACTTATTTGCAAAAATGTTATTCACAAAAATGTTCTTACTTGTTTTGTGGAAATCAATGATCTCTAACCACTATATACCGACACTGCGATAAAGCACAACCGCACGGAATAAAGGCAGATTTCGAACTCGTGGAGGGTACATATTTATACACGGTCAAATTTATACTTGATGGGAATAGGATACATGAACACGCCGATAAATATGCAGTGGCACGTGGCACTAGTGCTTAGATCTACGTTGTGGGATTTATACGAGGTGGGAATACCGTACATATACAGGGTGATTCATAATTAGTGAATCAAACTGAAATGGTAGATGCCTCATGCCAAAAGAAGACAAAAAGTCTATATGAACATATGTACTTAACCAAACGGTTACCTAGATACAGGCTGTTGCTTGTTGCAAAAGCAACGTGATTGTTTCCAATTATTAATAATAACAAGGCATATCAAGTGCGCCAAAACAAAATGTGCGTTAAATCTGACAGATATTCACCAGTAGTACGTTTTGTAATTGTTCTAAAAATCGATTCGTTTTGATTGTTAAACTGTACAGGGTCCTTCACGACGAGCTGAGTCGATAAGTATATGGGAAATTACTAGGACTAGTTATCTGAACATTTCTATACGGGGGTTCTCCAAAGAGCTCGTTTCAACTAAAATATTTTCAGTTTTCTGCAACTTCCGGAATACCGGAAATGAACCCCAACTTCGTTATTTTAAATGGAATGTCCCTATTTTTATTGAATGTTTGGAATGTAGGCTGAACTTAAATATAACAACATATGAGACATTATATGTCTAGAGAGACATTATATGTCTAGAGTGCGCCATTTTTGAGTTATTTCAGTTTTTTAGAAATTTTTGGCAGATGCAGCCCCTTACAAACAAATTAATTTTTCGAAAGCCAAGCGAGTCATGCCAAATATTTTCACAGTCTGCACAAATGAGATCTATAGCTAGGCAAATATTAAAAACTCGTTCAAAAACATTATACAGGGTACTCAGAAATTGGCGCCAAATGTTGCTATTTCAAAAATTCGAAAACTTATTTTTTTTTGAATGGCAACCCTCCTTTTTCTCTTCACTACTGCATTCTACGCTGAAAAGTAAGGGTACTTCGTAATTATATCCCTATATCTAGAATAAACTGTTTTTCTAGAAACTTGAAAATACCGAAATTTTCGTGGGTGTTGGAGAATTTCAAATTATCAGTTGGCTTGTGTTTGAAGGTACTAAGGAAACAAAAGCTAAAGTGTCAACAAAGAAGAATTGCGAATAATTTTACTTTTAAGAGTGGCAAACGTGTTAATCATGTCCCGTTTAGGATTTAGTAAAGAAGATTACTTCAATTTGTTAGTGATATACGGGGACTCTAACAAGGTAATCAAAGGGGCTTGCGAAACCTTCCGTTTGCGATATTTGGATAGACCAAAGCCCACCCATGGCACGCTCACGCGGCTTGGGATACTTCAGAGCGGGGTCTAGGACATCTCGGCGCGGGGCCAGCTCGGCGCCGGTACAACTCGGCGCGGAGCCATCTCGGCGCAAGGCCATTTCGACACCGAATTCCAATTTTCAAACAACAGTGTGCACTACGTAAGAAAATTATTATAAACAAATAATAAAGTGATCGGCAAAAAGCTGGCATCAAATGAAAAAAACTTATTTAGAATTTCTTGGAAAATGAAACACTGACGACCAGAGGTGCTTGCAAAGCGATTACAAATGGGCCAAAAAAAAGTTGTCACGTGACCGTCGTTATCAGTAAAATTTTACATTTCTTAAAAATAATTACGAAACATGCATTTACTAACCAAGATACGAACAAAATTTACGAAAAAAAAGTTGTTTTCTGGCCTTGAGATTGTTGAGTTAGCTAAAACTAACACACAATAAAAAATCGTATGGAAAGCTTGCTTAATTCCCAAAAAATTGTACTTTTTGGATTTACACAACTTCGAAAAACGCCATTTTTTAACTAAGTAAAAATCACTCAATATATCTAATACGGACTAAATAGGTTTTCGGACAAGCTGTCATCCTGTATAAAGTAACATGTAAACATTACCAGTATTTTTTTATATATATTTATATACAGGATGATTTTTAAGTTGATTCTTTCCGTTTACCAGAAAATAAAGCTAAAAAATAAGCATTTCTTTATTTCCCACTTTTTCGAAATATCAAAACTAACGGAAGTACAGGGTGTTAAAGTTTCAAATTAAAAACTAAACTTTGGCGCAAAGGCGGCTGGACAATTTTATTTTTGTTTATCTCTGTTGTCAAGCAATGACCTGTCAACTAGTTTTCCATTGTAATTTTCTTAATGTTATGGCTACAATAATGACTCATGTTTATGAAAATAATGAATGAGTGAATATGCTTATTATTTACTGGGAGTGTCGTCAAAATGCCGCTGCCGTATCGCTCTTATACGCGGAATGTGTGTGTAGAAGCGAATGCTGATAATTTTGAACATATCATTTAAGTTAGATTAAGTTTAGTTTAATTTTCGTTAAGTAATTTTAGTTCTTAATTTGAAACTTTAACACCTTGTACCTCCGTTAGTTTTGATATATCGCAAAAGTGGTAAATGAAAAAAAGCTTACTTTTTTAGCTTTATATCCTGGTAAAAGGAAAGAATCAACTTAAAAATCACCCTGTATATACAGTGTGTCCCCGGATAGGTAAAACGACTCTTGTAAAAAGTAAAAAAAATTCGATATAAATTTTCATTTTTTGGAGTTCAGCCCCGCTTGGTTCAAGGCGAATTTCTAACAGCATTTCAGTTTTCAAAAGTGAAGTATACCTTGAAAATTTTCAAAAAACCTATTTTACTGTAGAGTAGCGTGGCTTTTATGTAGCAAATACGGCAGAAAGTTATTAAGAGAAGTTGTTTAGAATCAACATCTAGGCTCCTATACCAAATTTCAAAATCCTCGGCCAACTTTGATCTCTCACATTCTCTTTTATGGTCTCATATCAAAGAATTTTACTTTCAATAAAGACTGCTATGGAAAAACAAATATTTTTAACAAAGTTTTTAATTTCATAATAAAAAAACTGTGTTAACAATAAAATTCTTTGGATTGGGAAATAAACATTAAAGAAATATTTGTCACATAAAAGGCACTTTACTTAAAAAAATTTTCGAAATTGTATAAATCCAAAAAGTGCTATTTTTCGGAAATTAAGCAAGATTTCAATGAGATTTTTTATTGTGTGTTAGTTTTAGCTGACTGAACAATCTCAAAGTCTGAAAACTTTTTTTCGTAAAATGCATGTTTCGTAATTATTTTTAAAAAAGTCACGTGACAATTTACGTTTGGCACATTTGTAATCACTTTGCAATCACCTCTGGTCGTTAGTGTTCGATTTTCCAAGAAATTCTAAATATTTTTTTTTCATTTGATGCCAGCTTCTTGGCGATCACTTTATTTATTATTATTTAGTGCACACTGTAGTTTGCGAATTTGAATTCGGCGCCGAGATGGCCTTGCGCCGAGATGGCTCCGCGCCGAGTTGTACCGGCGCCGAGCTGGCCCCGCGCCGGGATGGCGGCGTCGAAGTGGCGGAGCCGAGATGTCCGGCTTCGTTCAGAGCGCATCCTGAAAATTCCGTAACAGATGCGGAACGAGATTTAGAAATACCTGAGATAAGTATTCACAGGATTCCATCAGTAGTCATTAATACAAAATTTGAGGCCAGGTGACGGTCAAAAAAGAATTGATTTTTGTGAATTTATATTAATTAAAACTCACAAGACGAAGAATTGTTACAAAAGTTGATTTGGACGGATAAGGCGAAATTTCAAAAGATTGGAATGTTTAACCGGCATAACTCTCATTATTGGAGTCATACTGATCTCCACATATTTCGTGAAAGACAGTTTCAAGGTTACGTTTCAATGTTTTTGCTGCAATAAAAAATGAGGTGTGCTAATGGTACATTTTTATAATGAAAATTTGAATGGTAAGCTTATTGGAGATTGGGGGGGGGGGGGGATTTTGTATCAAATTCTTCTTTATGTCAGGCGAAAGATATCTCGAAATTTTACAAAATTATTTATATCCACTCAATATGAACTGGAATCACCTGTGGTAGCAACACGGCGGAGCCCCACCTTATAGTAGTGCGCTTGTAAATATCTACTTACAGAATCGCTTCGAGTATCGTTGGATAGCAAACAATGGACCCCTCAATGGCCTACCCATTCGCCCGATATCACTCCATTAGATTTATTTGTTTAGGGTCGTATAAAAGATATTGTGTATGCTTCGCCGCTCACAACAAAAGAAGATTGCCAGAAAAGAGTTCGTAATGCATTTCGATGTCTCTCTCTCTCCACAAGAAATCCGAAGTGCCACTCATGTCGGGTTTTTAAGAAGGATTCATAAATGTTTGGAAGTTGGAGGCAACCACTTCGAACATTTACTATAGTTTGATAATTTTTCATTTGTTTTTCTTATTCCTGCCATATATTGTGGAATTATCCTTAATTTATCTCCTGTTGTAATTCTTCATCAATTACGAAAATTCCAAAACGTGCGTGGAGGTCGAGTTTTGACCCTTGGGCTGTAGCGTCGAGAATAGCAAACTCGTCTGTTTTTACTTTAAGCCAATGCCAACTGATAATTTGAAATTCTCCAATAACCAAGAAAATTTCGGTATTTTTAACTTTCTACAAAAACCGTTCATTTTAGATATAGGGATGTCATCACGAAGTCCCCTCACTTTTCAGCCTAGAATCCACTGGTGAAGAAAAAAATAGGGGTTGCCATTTAAAAAAATCAATTTTTCGAATCTTTGACATATGTACTAAAATTTGGCGCCAATTTCTGAGCACCCTGTATATTATTTTAAAAAGAGTTTTTAAATATTTGGGTAGCTATGGGACTCATTTGTGCAGACCGTGAAAATATTTGGCATGATTCGCTTGGATTTCGAAAAATGATTTTTTTTGTAAGAGGATATATCTGCCAAAAATTTCTATAAAACTGAAATAACTCAAAAATGGCCCACTCTAGACATATAATGTCTCATATGAAGTTATATTGGAATTCAGCCTACATCCCAAAAATTCAATAAAAATTGGGACATTCCATTTAAAATAACGAAGTTGGGGTCCGTTTCCGGTATTACCGGAAGATGTAGAAAACTGAAAATAATTTAGTTGAAACGAGCTCTTCGGAAAACCCCCGTATACAAATTTTCAGAAAACTGGTCCCAGTAATGTCCCATCTACATACCGACTCAGCTCGTGGTGAAGGACCTTGCACCTACGTAACTTACTTGATGGAGGGGTTTACTTCAGAGGAGTATGCTGATATGGTGTTCATTTTTGGGTTATGGTAACGCACGTGGTGCAGCTAGAGAATACCGCCAAAGGTATCTAAACATCTATTGCTGCACTTGATATGCCCTTGCTATTATTAATAATTGGACTCAATTATGTTGCTTTTGCAAAAAGCAACGGCCTGTATCTAGGTACCGTTTGGTTGAGTACATATATTCATATATACTTTTTGTCTTCTTTTGGCATAAGGAATCTACCATTTCAGTTTGATTCACTAATTAAGAATCACCCTGTATATTTCCAGTGGCATTAGTGTCTATTTATACGCAGATACATTCATGTTTAGTTACACGTAGTGGAATTTATACGACGTGGGAATACTGTACATATTAATTTTCAGTGACATTAGTGTGTATTTATACGCAGAGACATGAATGTCTAAGTAATACGTAGTGGGATTTATACGAGGTAGGAATACAGTACATATTTGTTTCCAGCGGCATTAGCGTTATTTATATACAGACATGTCTAGTTACGTAGTGGGATTTATACGACGTGAGAATACTTTTCGGTTGTATTAGTGTGTATGTATTTATACGCAGTAAAATTTATACTTGACGGTAACAGGGTGCATCAACATGCAATGAAATAAGTAGAATTAATGCCTAGTTATACGTAGTGGGATTTATACGAGATGAGAATACCCTACATATTAACCTTGCGGTGGCATGAGTGTGTCTTTATACGCAGTAAAATTTATACTTGACTGGAATAGGTTGCATTGAGATGTAGTAAACTACGCAGTGACATTAATGACTAGTTATACGTAGTGAAATTTATACGAAGTGGGAATACCGTACATATTCATTTCCAGTGACATTAGTGTGTATTCATGCTCAGTGACAATTATGGTTACTTACACGTAGTGGGATCTATACGATGTGGGAATACCCCACATATTTAGTTTGGGGTGGCATTAGTGTTTGTATTTATACGCAGTAAAATTTTTACTTCACGGGAAAAGGGTGCATTAACATGTAGTGAAATACACAGTGGTATTAATGCCTATTTATACGTAGTGGGATCTATACGAGGATGGAATACGGTACATATTCGTACTTATTTCTAGCGGAATTAGCGTTAAATTGTACGCAGTAAAATCGACACCTATACGCAGCGCCATTAATGAATACCGTCAGTTATACGTAGTGAGATTTATAGAAAGGTGGAAATACCGTACATACTGATACGTAATGCATAAATGTTTATTTCTTAGCAGTAAAATTTCTACGTGATGGGAGTAGACTGCAATAAGACGTAGCGCAATTTATACGGGGTGACATTAATTGCTATTGTTTTTACATTGTAGATTTTATACTGTTGAGATTAGTGTGGATGTACATACTTAGATGCATAGTAAAATTAAAAATCAATGGTATAATCGCGACTTCCTTATATGTAGCGTCGTGAGAATTAAGTGAATTTACACGTAGCGAAATTTAGGCCCAGTGACATTGTCACGTATTTCTACGTGGTAGAATTTATATGAGGCGGGGGGGGGGGGGTAATTAATGCGCTGTTGGGTTTCTACAATGCGAAATCTCTACGGCAGAAAATTTGGACACCAAAATATGTACCGACTTGCCCATTACTATCGGAATTTCAAAAGAATTTAAACAGTTTTTTGGCGTATTTTCCTTTATTACTACACTTGCAGTCGGAAAATTGATGTACTAACATATTGAATACGTCTTTTGTGACTTTTATATGTGGTTTGCTTATTACAATTCCCTAACAAATCTTCCCAGTGTACAAAGAGTGAGGCACTTACGCCCAATTTGGTTCAATTTTACATAAAAGCGCAAAACCGAAAAACGACGGAAATTGATATCTCCGAGCTCTTGATTAAGCCACCGCAAATAATTTTTTGTGAAATTGAATCCAGACCGACCAGTCTTTTCCTTGCAACCTTTCTGGAGTTTAATTAT
Source organism: Agriotes lineatus (assembly GCA_940337035.1). NCBI lineage: Eukaryota > Metazoa > Arthropoda > Insecta > Coleoptera > Elateridae > Agriotes > Agriotes lineatus. Next base: position 125,426,663 of record OW679199.1, read on the forward strand.
CTTTACGACATTTCGATATCATGCAAACGGCAAACAGTTTACATCAGAGACCATCGAAACAGTTTCTAAATCTGGCAAATGTAGTCGCGAGCAATTACTTCTTGCATCATTATTACATACGTGACGCCAGGTTGTAAATAAGTCATCCAGGCTCGGAGCCTCATTTCTGGTTTTCCTTGGATGCGAGCGGATTTGAAATTTTTGTGCAACAGGTCATCGTTTAATTATATTATGTTTTAATTAAGTTTCATTTTAAGGAAAATAGGACATTTAAAGTCTTTATTAAAAGAACCTTCAGCTAAGAAGAATTTCCATTTGAAAACTTCTTTACAGTCTGTAATTAAGATCGTTGCATGAGATAAATAATTGATTCTCTGTGTCCACAATTAAGATTGCTGCATGAGATTAAGGTCTTCACACTCTTCACCTGGATGGCTCTAGTCTGAAGTAATACATTTCATGTGGTTGCATCAAAATTAAATTTAGAAAGGTACATCAGCGCCCATCTTACTGCAAACAGAAGGAATTCGGTTGCACCTCTGAAAGTGGTTTCTAGATGAAAAAATAGTGATCAGTTCCTGTAACTGGGATTAACATCATATTGGTAAATTTCTAAAATCAACTAAAAAAATATCTGACAGTTTCTGCAAGACAGATAAAAGCATAGATGAAGATAAAAAAATCGAAAAAAAAATCCGTCTTTCCGATACTCAAATCGCTTGTATGAAAGTATTATCATTTATTCCAGTAGAAAAGATTCTGCAAAAATGATAGGAATAACAATGAAGATGAAAAAACCGAAGTCAGTTTCAGTGGCCGTGCTTCACCTGGTATTAGCAGGTTGTAGAATTAAACTAAAAAGTATTGCTGAGAGTCGAAAATTTTCTGCAAAACGGATAGGAATAACAATGAAGATGAAAAAACTGAAATCAGATGTAGTGGTCTTACAGAAACTAGTATTAGCAGGCACCACAACTGAACTAAAATTTATTTCTGAGATTCTAAATCCACTGTATGAAAGTATTTGTCTTCATTCCTGTGCGGAGTCAAAATTGTCTGCAAAACGGATAGAAACAACAATGAAAGTGAAAAATTCGAAATCAGTTTCGGCGACCCTACATAAACTGCAAGTTCTACAACTGAACTAAATTGTATTTCTGAGATACGATACCAATCTTTTCAGTGTGGATCCAATAGAAGTTTCTGTAAAATGGATAAGCATAACATTTAAGGTGAAAAAAACAGAAATCACTTTCTGCGGTTGTGAGATACTAAACCCAGCGTATTTTGCTTCATTCCACTGTGGAGTTCAACACATTTTTTTGTAAAATGGATGGTAGCAACGAAGATGAAAACACCGAAGTCACTTTCTATGGCCCGACAAACTAAAATTAGCAGGCTCAACAAGTGAACTAAAAAGCAGTTCTGAGATACTACACCCATCGTACGAAGTGTTTTCCGTCATTTCACTGCGGAGTTGAACAAGTTTCTGTAAAATGGAGGGGAACAACAACAACTGAAAAAACCAATATTAATATTAGCAGGAGGTTCTACAAATGAACTAAAAAGGAGCTCTGAGATACTAAACCCAGCGTTCCAAAGTATTTTCCTTCATTTCACTGTGGATTTGAACAAAGTTTCTGTAATATGGATTGAAACAACAACGAAGATGAAAAAACTGTAATCACTTTCTATGGCCCGACAAACTGATATTAGCAGGCACTACAAGTGAACAGTCATTTGACTGCGGTGTTTAACAAGTTTCTGTAAAATGGATGGGAACAACAATACAGCTTAAAAACACCAAAACTGATATTAGCAGGCTCTACAAATGAACTAAAACGAAGTTCTTGGATACTAATCCCAGCGTTCCAAAGTATTTTCCTTCATTTCACTGTGGAGTTGAACAAAGTTTCTGGAAAAAGTGATGGAAACAATGAAGAAGAAAAAAACAGAAAGCCATAAACTTAAACTAAGTACCAGAAAGTGAAATCCGCGGTGTGACAAATCTATTCTGTGCTAAAGCAACTAAAAAGTGAAATTCGGGCTGTGACAGGTCTGGTGAATGACTTAATAGATCTGGAATGTCGAATGTGATTTATGTAGTTGAACTGAACAATCAGAAACAACTCTTTCAACATTTACGATGCAATTTCCAAAACAGCCGGGGGTACGTCGTAAACAAACCATTTTCGTCACAAATAAGATGAAAAGGGAATGTCAGCCCGGTCAACAATAACAGTTGTAAACGCTCGAAAAGGAAAAGTCTTTTCGACCGACGATTTCAAAATACAGCTTGACAATTCTATTGTACTGAATGGAATAGTGTCCCTTCCATTCACGCGCCCGATATATAAAAGAGTAGCTTAGTTTTCGAGATCACTTATCACTTGCACTTTTACTGAGACTTAATATCGCGTGTTCGACATATACCGACTTGTTCCATTTTGGAGCAAAGTCGCGACTGAGCTCAGTTTCTAAAGTCTTTTATTATTAATTAATTCGAAAACCAGGCTACTCAAATTCATACTTGTATTTTAAAATAATGTTATAGAATTTGTTTGTTATATTTGTTCGCGGGTTCTAAAGAAATAGAAAGGAATGTTATTGTGTTCCACAAATGGTTGTATTTTACTGAACTTCATTCCGCAGTAATAAACAATGTAATGGTTCCAGTGGCGTAAACCAACCAAATTGATATTAGCAGGCTCTACAACTGAACTAAAAAGCAATTCTGAGATACTAAACCCACCGTACGGAAGTGTTTTCCTTCATTCCACTGTGGAGTTGAACAAAGTTTCTATAGAATGGATAGGAACAACTATGCAAATGAAAAAAGTGAAATCACTTTCTACAGTCAGGCATAAACTGATATTAGCGGACTCTTAACACTGAACTAAAAAGCAGTTCTAATACTAAACCCAGCGTACGAAAGTATTTTCCTTGATTCCACAGTGGAGTTGAATAACGTTTCTATAAAATGGATGGGAACAACAATGAGGATGAAAAAAAAAACGATCACTTTCTAGGGCCAGGCATAAACTGATACTATCAGGCTCTACAACTGAACTAAGGAGCAGTTCTGAGATAGTAAAATCAGCGTAAGAAAGTATTTTCCTTCATTCTACTATGGAGTTAACAAGGTTTCTGTAAAATGAATGAAAAAACCGTAATTACTTTCTATGGACGTGCATATACTAGCAGGCTCAACAACTGAACTATAGTTCTGAAATACTACTAGACATTATGTACGGAACACCTTGTAAAATGTTCAAAAGACAACGCAATTACAACAAATCACGGACCTTCATGTAGTGAGCTATCTAGTGGGCTACCTAATGTACACATACAATGAACTTCCAGAATTTTATTTTGGCTGTTTCAAGGCAACATGCACTTACAGTCTTAGCCTGCAAGGTATTCCACATAAGTGGGGCAGGGAGAGGGTTGAAGCCCCCCCCCCCCCCCCCCACTCGAAATCTCTAGAAAAACTAATAAAATTGTCCCTTATTTGCCTAATTGAAAATCGACAATTCAACTCTGTGTCGATTACAGTTATATATACAATATTTGCTTCAAATGTATTTTAAAGTTGCCGCCCTGCGAATCATGACAGAGAATAAATCATGGAAATTGTTTTCGTAAAATTAAAATATTTATAATATTTATGATTAGACAAGTACATCAGTACGTTGTCAATAAATTTCTGAATTTTAAAAATGCAGTAATAATTGATACTCCAGAAAACATTCACAGCCCCCCCCCCCCCCAAATAAAATCCTGGACACGCCACTGTTCCACATCAAGACCGCAGTCTTGCAAAGTGCTTCAAACGTATGAGCTTGATACAGTGATTCGGTTGACGCGAGAGTAATTATTAGGGGATCATTGAAAGACGGCCGCTCGTGTCACAACATCTACTTAATTAAGAAACTTCGTCGCCATGCCTTAATAGTTATACCAATTCTGATCGCCCAGATTTATGCATCTCTATAAATAACAATCGCTCACAGCCGCGCGGGATGAAGAACAAATTGCAAGCCTTGAACTTTTACCAGACTTCCATTACTTTAAGCCCTTGATACTTAATATCTCACACCCACACCTTTCCCCGATTGACAAGCTGGAATAGCTTGAAAATGCGTTTAATAAAAATCCAGTCGCCACAATTGCAAACGACCTTATGTTTACGCGATAATAAACTCAAGAGCTTTCGCCTTTACTATATACTACTTCAAAGTACCACTCTGGCTAACGTGCAAAATGGCGGCAGCCGCGAGTTAGCATTTTAATAAAAATTTTTGGCGATACGTTCACACACTAGCAATTGTGAAATCGCCGATAACCTCTCATTTTTTAATCTTCATAAAAAAACTTTGCACATCCAACATGTATTTATGAAATGGTCAGTACTAAGTTAACTGTTTATCGCCGGCGAGATGCGATTAGAGAGGACATAATTAATATGTAAAATTATCTGCAGCTCAGTTACAAAACTCCGCAAACTTGTTTACTCGCCCAGGTTGTTTCCGATAGCTGCAGTTCGACCGACTACTGGCCAAAATTTGCATTTTTTATTTATTGGCCGTTTGGTTATGCAACCTTAGCTCAGACAATAACGTTTCTAGAAAGTCTAGTCGAGCGTAAGCAAAATTTGAAACTGTAATTATTGCCAGAGAGCGAGGCCACCGAGGAGCCCACTCCCAACTTTCATAATTTTCTGCTTTTGCCAGCATTGGTAGCTCTCGCCCGTCAAAGAAAACGGCAACATGCGCGCAAAATCTTGAGATTAGCCTGGTTTGTTCAAACCCACATAAACAAGGCATAATTTCCACCGCAATTTTCCCGAAAATCACAACACTCATTCGCAAAGGCTTCAAAGGATCATTTACAAAGCGCCCTGTGTTTGAAGGATATGCGTGGGTCGCTGCAGCAACCAAAGTACAAACATGAATAACGAAGGTTGGAAAGGTTATGCTGTTGTTTGGGAAAACAAGAGGGAGTTTCGCCACAAAGAAGGGACATTCGGAGGGTTACTCTCAGGCTCGAGCTTCTGACAGCAACCAGTGCATTCATCTTTGCAACTTCCGATGTATCGGCGTATCCCACTTGGGCTCACGCGCACTCTTGTGTGAAATTGGAGGTTATTTAGGGACTCAAGGACGGAGGACCATAAAAAGGAGTTAATTGGCTTTTGTTCGAATCAAATTACACAGAAACCTGCAATTTACCGTATCACTAAAAATGATTTGGTAAAAACTGGCTTAGGGTTGGGCGACGCTAGAGTTGAATGAATGGCGTGCGTTGTTAAGATTTAGCGCATCAGTTCTTGCAGATCAGAAAGTGTAGGATGCAATTACAATGCCGCAATGTGATTTTCTTAACATTTACAATCACATTTACATGTATTAAGACACAAAAAGTACTCCTACACTAAGAAAATTTAAAACGATCCCAACAAAGGTTAGAAGTTAATTATTTTATGGTTTGCGGTTTACTTCCTTGCATGCTTTCGACCTGATGAAAGAGCAAATTAATGTTTCTATATTATGGTAAACTTTAGGGGGAGATTCGAACCAACTTATTGTCGTGTAATATCCCTGGTTCTGCTTTCTTTAAGTTTAAGAAGATGATGACTAAATAATATACCATATTACCGAAAGCAACAATATTTACACTTCGACCCCCACCCCCTCTTGTTATTCAAGGATATCACGTATTAAATGCGATAGAAAAGTACAAAAGATCAGCAGATCATCACCTACATATCCATAGTGTTCTTTAAATTCAATTTTCGTAAGAAAATAAAGAGAAAAAAATATACATCTTGTACTTTTTTCTGCGGAAAATTGATCTTGAATTTTAATTGATCTTGAATTTTAAATGAAAATATACGGTACTTCCCACCGATGAAAAGCGCCCTTCCGTGCTTTCCAAGAATACTTCGACACTCAACATCACTCCGTTTCGCTAATACAATGAAATGAAAAAAAAAACCTAAACAAAATTTTTTTGCCGACGACCATACCTCAAATGTTCATTTTCGGAGGACCTATCGTATGAAAACGATCCAAGACTTCAGGAAGGTTCCTGGCGACCGGAATCGTGTACACACACGAACATACGTACACCGCACAGCACGTTTAGGCACCCCCCAATACGGGGGAAGGATCTAGTGGGCTGGGGTCTTCACCAAAAGATCCACACAGCCGAGACGAAGATTTGATATTTTTTTTGTAATTTAAAAGTGAGGGTATTCGTTCAACTGTGAGGTATTACAACATGTATGCTACAGATGTCTTTAAATAGTGTAAAAAAACCTTTACATGGCAAAAAAAAAATTGAATCCTTCGTATTAATATAAGTGCACCATCCTAAAGTAGCGTATGACCTATCGAATAGTTTTTTTCCAAAAATTCTAATCTTTAAAATAAGGTCGTTACACATTTTTGAATATCTCTATTTTAAATTTTTACTTTACATGGATGCACAGTGTATCCCATACAGTTCTCTAAATATACAAAACCTGTTTAATTAGGTATGTATTTATTCTTCATAAAAAGTTCTGCATTGCCCAAAAAACCAAAATGCGCTGATAAAATTCCTAAACTACCTGAAATTATACAGGGTAGATAAAAAATAATAATTCCGTAAAGTACCCTTATATCTAAAGACAACAAAAAATGTTACTTAGGATAGTCATAATAGTTTCTGCAGTAAGTAGTTTAAGTAATTTTCCACCAACCTGTTGCTTCTCTAATTGGAATTTATGTAAATTGATTCTCTGAATTGAATTTGTGCGACACATTATTTTGAAAAAGAAATCAATTACAGGAGGACGCCTTTTCATAATTATGCATAACTTTTTATTCTTAATAACACTTCTAAGTAGAATGTCTTCTTCAGAAATACGGGTACTTTGCTCTTTAGCCGAATTATAATTTCTTTATCCATCCTGTATATTATCAGATAGTTTTGGAATTGTGTGAGCGAATTTTGGTTTTTGAATAATACAGAACCTTTTATGAATACTTATTTTGATAAATGGATAATTAAACAAGTTTACCATATGTAGAGAACTTTATAGGACACTTTGTATATCTATGACTTAATTCATTGATGTCATTCGATAGATATATATGCAAAGAATCTAAAGTTGTAGTTTTCTAAAAATAAAAATTGACATACTACGTAAATTTTAAAAATGCCAATACATTATTTTTTGTGCAACCGTGATGAAAAGTTGATTTTTGCGGATGTATTTACGGCTGCAAAATTTGTTTTCGCGGCCGCACACTTATCGCCATCATTGCACAAAAAACTGTTGTTTTTGATTTATTTCCTGGATGCCATTCAACAGATATTTATGCACCGAACTTGAAGTTGTTGATTTCCAAAAATAAAAATTGACTTAGATAAATTTTGAGAATTTCAATAAATTATTTTTTGTGTAACCGTACTGAAAAGTTGAGTTTTGCGGACGTATTTACGGTTGCAAAATTCGTTCTCGAAATCGTTACTATTTTGCGGCCGTTACTATTTCGCGGCCGTTGTTATTACTAACGGCCGCAAAAACGAAGTTCGCGGCCGCATACTTATTTTTCGATAAATATATATATAAATATTTATGCATAGAATCCAATTGTAGATTTCCAAAAATAAAAATTGACACGAACATTTTGAAAATTTCAATCTAGTAGTACATTGTGTATCTAGGACAACTGTGAATATCTTGTATATATTTCTAAAAGTCCTGACTGACTGACTCATCAACGCCCAACCCAAACCCTTGGACCTAGAAAGCTGAAATTTTGCACAGAGGTTCCCTTTATGATGTATACAAGGAATAAGGAAGGATATTTCGAAATTCAACCCCTAAAGGGGTAAAATGGGGGTTCCAATTTTGTATGGAAAAATAATATTAAATAGACATTTCGACTTGAAACTTCGTAGGAGTACTCCTAAAAACAAATAAGCAAACACGTATTTCGTGATTTTCCGAAAATCAACCCCTTAGGGGGTGAAATGGGGTAAGTAAGCCTAAAAATCGATATGGGTGTCGTTTATTGGGACGTTGATTGCGAAAATGGCATTTATTTTTAAGTCCAAGACGGTGAACATGACATAAGGGAAGAAACGGGACGGGACTAGACTGGACGGAACGGGACGGACTGGACGGGACTGAGCGGGACGGGACTGGACGGGAAGGGACGGGGCAAACCGGAACGGGGCGGGGCGGGACGGGTCGGGGCGGGACGGGGCGGGACGGAAAGGGAAGGAAAAGGATGGGATGGAAGGGGAGGGGATGAGATGGAAGGGGAGGGGCGGGAAGGGACGGGACTGGACGGGAGGGAAAGGGGCGGGACGGGATGGGACGGGAAGGGTCGAAACGGGGCGGGGCGGAACGGGATGATACGGAAAGGAAAGGGAAGAAATGGGATGGAAGGGGAGAGGACGGGACGGGACGGGACGGGACGGGACGGGACGGAATGGGACGGTACGGAGACGGGGACGGAAAAAGGGACATGGACGGGGATAGGATGGGATGGGATGACAGAAAATAATTAGTCATTATTTAATACACAAATAACGAACCTCGCGCGAACGAAGTCGCGGGTAAAAGCTAGTTGTTAAATAAAAACACAGGAGTCTGGGAATGTTGCTTTTTGCATTTTGGAATTTAGAAAGCTAACACGCCGATATATTTGAAATTTGGCAATTTTGTAAAGCTGATTGAGTACTATTGTTCAGCATAAAATTTAAAATTTTACAAGGTAATGCCCACTATAAATAGATTTTTGAGCTATATATTGTGAATACCTGTAATTTTAAAACGGAAAAGATATTATTATTTTCACAAAATTTGCAATATTAGCTATACAGGTTGTCCCAAAAAGAATGGGACACCGATTAGTCATAGATTCCTTACGTTATAATAAATCGATTAAGCCTAATATACTTTAGTACAAAGTCCCTTCAGTAAGAAGTTATTGGACCTTGAAGCTCAATTTTTTATTTTTTATTTTTTGTTAATTTCCACAAATGTAAAGATATCGATTTGAATTTTGGTATACATACTTGCTATTATGTACTGCACTAATTTTTTTTTTCATACATTAGACATGACTGTAAGAGGTACTTTACCTATCTTTGAAAACTTTTTTAGCTCTAACTTCGTTATCTATAATTTTTTTTAAATTTTAGGCTATTATCTGAAAGCGAATTAAAAAGCACAAAAATAATGTATGTACTCTTAGTTCTAAGCCTAAAAGCAACCGTTTACCTTAAGATGCTCATCAAAGGGTTTTGGTCGTCATTATCAAGTAGCCATGATCACAATAACAATGGTCATATAGTAAAAAAATTATAAATCAATTAACGACATTAGTGATATAAAAATTCTCCAATGCTGAAAGGTTCGTTATGTCGCAGCATTTTCGTAAGCACAAAAGACAAAAAACTGATGTCACCAATGTCATTAATTGATTTATTGTTGTTGTTTACTAGATTACAACTATTACCCAATGTTTTTGTGATCATGGCTACTTGATAATTGCACGTCTTAATAACATCTAAAAAACTGATATTAAGGTAAACAGTTGCTCTTACGCTTATGAACTAAGAGTACATTATTTTTGTGTATTTTAATTCTCTTTCAGATAATAACCTCAAATTTAAAAATAATGTTACATATAACGAAGTTAGAGCTAAATAAAGTTTTGAAAGATAGGTGCAGTGTCTCTAGTAGTCAAGTCCAATGTATGAAAATGTTTAATAGTGCAGTACATAATAGTAAGTATGCATATAAAAATTCAAATCGATATCTTACATTTGTGGAAATTAACAAAAAAATAAAAAATACAAAATTTAACTTCAGGGCCCTATAACTTCTTAGTGAAGGGACTTGTACTAAGGTATATTAGGTTTCATTCATTTATTATGACGAAAGGAAGCTATGACTAGTCGGTGTCCCATTCTTTTTGGGACACCCTGTATATTGGTTATAATAAAATGTTATTGATTTACTCCCTCTAACCCCTTTCAATTTTGATATGCCGCTGTTGGACTATATGATATGGATTTCGTTGTCTGACAAACATTTGCATCCGCAAAAAAAATAATGAATGTACGAGGAAATATTAATAGTGAATACTCTCAGCATAGAAAATGACATCGTCAGCTGGACAACAAGTGATCTTGCTTTCTCTAGGTAATTTCAGTAATCTTCACGCGGCTTAGCATCTGACCCCTCTTTGCAGAGATACTTCCAAAATTGTCTTTTTAGTCTGGTGAAAATATGTTTGCATGCGTTTCTGTAGGCGAGTTTCTAGAGCTGAGTAAGGATAGCATTGATGGCATCTCTCTCTAAAATGGATAGTTATTTATGCATCAACAGAGTAAAGCGGGTGTTTTAGTCCTGTCATAAATAGTATTACTCCCGTGGTGCAAACATTTTTTTTCACGATCAGGTGCAAATTTATTGCACACAAATGAAATGCAAAAACTCAATAATACTTGAGTTTTGCGATTTATTTCGAATTTATCTAGGTATCTTTGTATGCAGTTCTCGGTTTGAATTTGTTTAATTGACGCTTGTACTGTTATTTGGTTTTCATAGGAAATTCAAATCTCATGGGAAAAAACGCTTACTTTACTCTCTGTTTGGAAGCAGTAATAGTTGTTTATGCACCGAGGGAGTAAAATAGATATTTTTAGCCCGAATGAAAGCGCGATTAAGCACGCTTTATTCTTTATTCCCACGGTGAGTACAACATATTTTTCTATTGTTCGTTGTTTGTTCTGCTATTTGGGTTTATATAATAAAATATTGTTTTATTTCCGTTTTCCCATAAAGGGATAATTTTTTAATGGATGTGCTATTTATTGTAACCACTTAGAAAAGGGTAAGAATTCATCCAACTGTAAATATAGTAATTTACAATAAAATCTTTGATATTTTTAAAAGGGAACAATCAACTTGGAACTGACCAAGATATCAAGCTAATATTGTTAAGAAAAGCTAAGTTAACAATGCAGTCAAAAGCAAAGCTTTCATAATTTGAAATAGTATTTTATTTGTTCCTCACTTGTAAACATTAATTTATCAAGTCACTGTATTCACCTTGAAAATGTTTCATAACTGGCTAGCCAGTAAATTTTTTACTGGCTAGCCAGTTATATTTTACAAGCGTGCTCATAGATAAATGATAGCGTGCAAGGCCAGAGTTGTCTTCCTTAGTATGTGTCATATTGATGAATTTAGTTACTTGTCAGTTTGACATTTTGAATAAACGGTAAATCTCTAGTTATTTACAAGTGAGGAACAAATAAAATATTCAACAATTCACGCCGGGTAACCATTTTTACTGGCTCAAGGATATGACAGGCTCGCCTAACGGCTCGCCAGTCGTCCCAATCCTATCGCCAGTAAAAACTGTTTTACCTGGCTTGTAATGTAAAATACTATAACATTACAAGCCAGGTAAAACAGGTTTTACTGGCGATAGGATTGGGATGACTGGCGAGCCGTTAGGCGAGCCTGTCATATCCTTGAGCCAGTAAAAATGGTTACCTGGCGTGTATTGTTGAATGTTTTATTTGTTCCTCACTTGTAAATAACTAGAAATTTATCATTTATTCAAAATGTCAAACTGACAAGCAACTAAATTAATCAATATGACACATACTAAGGAAGACAACTCTGGCTTTGCACGCTATCATTTATCTATGAGCACACTTGTAAAATATAACTGGCTAGCCAGTAAAAAATTTACTGGGTAGCCAGTTAAGAAAATTTTTCAAGGTGAATACAGTGACTTGATAAATTGATGTTTACAAGTGAGGAACAAATAAATACTTTAACTTAGCCGATGCACAGCACAAGAAGTTTGCAGAAAGCTTAGAGAACGGTAATATTTATCACCCTTAAAAGTAAATTTCCTGGATTCTGGAAGTGTCCAAACTTTGTAAAGCTAACGTATTGCTCTCTACATTAAGCTCACGCTCATTGTTTCAGAGCGCAGCTTTAACCTGCAAAATGAGACTAATCGAAGGAGTGACCTAAAAACGAGGTCTAGTAGGTTGGCACATTATCGTGTGCAAAACGGAGGAAGTTTATCGGAAAACTGCCCTTGCTCATCAGGCAAGCCATGCAATTTATTAAATGTGCCTAGTAAATGAAGACCTTGCTTGTAGAGCTGTTTCGTTAAAGGGGCTTATGCGGCGTACTACAGTTAATTGTCTTCTCTTCTTCAAGAACATTTATTGAACTGAAATACAAGCAGATTTTTAAAAAATCCGAATGTACGAGAGCCCAATTTCCAACCTGGCAACGAGTTCACCAAAGCTAGAGAACAGGTACCTACATATTAAAAAAATCGCAATATACTGCTCCAGTATGCGTCTCTCGAATCACCAATTCAAATGTTTCCTCTTTACACCCCGCTTGAATTTTTTGTTATAAGCTGAGCTTCACTTATTGAAATCAGATGCAATGGTCTCACATTGACTGCTGTCAAAGCTGGTTAAAAATGAGGGCAGGGCAGAGGTCGCCTTGGTTTTGGAATGGTTAATGTTTGGTTTCAACAACCAATAAAACTCGGATCAACTTGGGTAAGCCATGACATCACGAGAAAATCTTTCTTCTTGCATTTCACAACACAATCCCCGGTAGCCGAATTTCAAGCCCTGTTAACCCACAGCAATTTTCCTTCAATTTATTTCAAGGCTCAGCGGCCAGATGGGTAGGTAGTAATACTCTACACATTGTCCTCTTAAGACTCATTTAATTGCAGCTTCTGCGTTTGCTTAAGTGAAAAACAACCCATTAAAAGCTCGTTTGCCTTACGAAGGCTTACTTTTATTTCTGGCCGGAAATTGGAAGTTACAGAAAATTATTACCCAGAAAAGAAAAATAAGGCTGCTTTAAAAGTGTTTCAAGTTTTCCCTCAGCTCGTTGGTCGTGTATACATCTTCATCATACCCCGAGAAACTATTTGTAGGCTAGAAACTATTTAATCAATCCCCGATTACATTTAGCACCAGCTTAGCGAATAATTTGCTAAAAAGGGTTGGTAGAAGAGAACACGTGCGGATTGTTTGGTTTAACTACTGAAAATGGAAACTCCATGCCAAAGTAAACCATTCGCTCGGTTTATCGGCGAAGGTTTGTTGCTATGCGAACTTTGCGATCGGCGATTTTCGATTTATTTTTAAACGGGAGATAAGGGAAAATGCTTCTGCTGGAATGGCGGACGTCGTTGCTGCAAATTCAAAGTAGCCTTCTTCTGTGCTGAAGCAGCACACCTACTAAAGAAATGGCTGCAAAAGGGTTGCCTCCCAACAGTCCAACGAAGGTGAGCTCTCCCAGAATGTTTAAAGGAACCTTATAGGTAGAAAGTCGAAGCTTGGCTGGTAAAATTTGTGCAACGTTTGCGAATAATAAGGTTCTTCCAGTACATCTATAGATCGCAGTAACTAGAAATAACTTTTAGACTTTTGCTTTACTAAATCAATCCACTTTGCAACCGCAATAACTTACAAGTTATCTTACAAAAATGGAACGCCCGCATTAATAGCTTGGAAGGAGGATTCTAGTCCTGTAACCTTTGATACTCCATTTCGCCCTCTCTTCGGAAAGTAATTATATGAAGTGAATTACTCTCGAACTTTCCTTTATTCTGCTCAATTTAGGAAATGTGTTTTTGGAGTATTTCGAGCTTGTCTTTTGCCCAAATTTCAACTCTTGAGTTTACTTACAAATGACACGATTTTTTTACAGTTCAGAAAATGGGCAAAGGTGGGTTGATTCCTTTGATATAGTGTAAGGCAAAAATTTAAAAATCTGGAAAACCTACGGATACGCCAATTGTGAATCCTGATGGTATAAAAAGGTTGATGACATTACATGACTATGGCATTTTGCATAGTAGTTCACCTACAATCACTTCGACTTACAGCAATGAAACAAGCTCGTATGGCAATTAAAGTCAAGCTGGAATATAACACGTTCAATTAAAATAATTATAATTCCCAACCATAAGCAACTTTTTCAAAAATAAACTTCACTCATGACTGGACCTGCAACCACATTAAACTCCTAAAAATGCTTTTACATTTCCACGTTCCACCAAAATAAAGGTTGCCTCTACATAAAAGAAATCAGTGCCTCCTTTTGTGATGCCCATTCGGTGTTTTATAAATAGTCTCTTGCAAGTGGTCAATCATCCTAGCTTTGTCGGGTTGCTCCCACGAAAATAATCGGAACGCTTTGTATCCAGACGTTTCAATTTTTCTTCAGTATTATTTCATTCTATTTTAGTATTCTGGTGCTCTCGAAAGCCATTTTCCTATGTTAGACACATAATTGCCAGAGGAAAAACTGACTTATAATTAGGGTTACCAACACTTTCACTTTGACCGGGAGATTTCGGGTTTTGCAAACATTATTCGGGATTCGGGTTTTCAATAAAATGCTCAGAGTTAACTAAAGGTTCGGTGCATACATACATGGACTGCGAAAAAAATTACACCATAGAAAGTGGCCAGCGACAAAAATATAATTTTAGAAAATAAAAATTTAGTTTCTTATAGTTTATTTAATTGATAAGAATTTTTTTTTAATTGTATGGTAACTGTAAAAAACACAGGCAGTTGTTTTATAAAATTAGTAATTTTCAAAGAAACAATGGATATTACGATAGATACAAAGCTAAAAATATACAATCTTTTTTTCAAATCATATTTTCATAATGTTACGATTTACGTTCTTGTGTGAAAATGAACTACACGCGGCTGTAAGAAGCGACTGTACTTTAGTTAGCCATAAGCAATTTTTAACGGAAATATTTTTAAGGTAGAATTTCGTAGGCAAATTCTCCTAAAAAAGTTAAAACAGGCGGCTGAAAGCCGGTATTTAGAACGTGCGTTTCTCTGGGATGATGGAAGTATTTGAATCTCACGAAAGCACAAGGGTAAACATTTTGCAGCGTTTACCTCGTAGGCCGAAAAATTGGGCGAAGTTAGATTATTAGTACGTGATTAGAAGCGCCATAATTTCTTGCTTGCAAATATGTGCCGGTTGTAAAATTTATTAGAGATCATTTGCGAGGTGTCAAGCGCTTGAGAAATTTTGGCGTATGAAACCTAGCATTGTCAAGAATACATAGCAGTATGGAGCAATTATGTATTATCACGTTCATGTATGAGACTTAGAAGTCCGAAATTAAGAGCTGTTCTGATAGGCTTATTAGAAATTTTGAGAACGCCTACCGAGTTTTCTTGGTCAAACTGAATTTGCGAATTTAGTGCTTAATAAGCAACCTTAAGTTAACTAAATTCAACTATTTGTACTTAAGTATTCTTAAAAATCTCGCAGCAGTAGCTTTAGTTTTCGTATACAAGTGTGCTTTGACTAAAAGGATCGTCAGTCACGTGAATATGTTTCACCTTGACGTTTCTTATTAATTTTGTTCTCCACTTTTCCGGCCCTACAACAAATTATTTTTCTTCCGATTAGCATCACTGCTATGTACCAATATACCCTAGTTATAATTACCAACCCATTAGGCAAACACAGAAAAGAGTACCGTTTTAATTAAAGCAGTAACATTTAGGTTCAACAACGCCAACTAAACGTCCAAACATTTTGTCTGAACTGTGGAATTAATTACAACCTTATCTACCATTTCTAATAGCACGTAAGGAATCGGATGTTCGCTTGGTTGGTATGTTTGAGCTGCCCTTGTAATCAGCAATCAAGCGAACAGAACGTCCTTCTTCGAAGCATCTCCGTTTAATTAACGGTCTAAAAATACAGTTTCCGTTTCCTTACTACAATGGCGTAGCTTGTTTGTGTCGTAGCGTTATACAGATATAAGCACCCCTTAAAGAATGCAAAGAATGCCGAGTTGTTCACGACTAGTTGTAGCTAGCTAATTGTCATTAAAATGCGATTCCTGTTAATGTCAAGTCGTTAGCACTTGCCTGATTGGGCGTGCGAGTCCTTCGCTTGAAGTTTCCTCTGCGGCGTTGGATTTCCCGCTCCCATAAAACATGCAAAAGATTTGTTTTGGTCGAAGAAAATCGAGCGCGAGTGCGTACTTGTCGCCGCCGTATCGACTTCTCAGAGTTCTCAGTTTCCTAGGCGATGCCTGGCCAGATTCATTAGCTTCCATTCTAACAACAATAATAACCGGCGAGAGTAGCGGAGCGGCACCATCGAAGTTGGCCGCGATCGGCGTCCAAGGCCAACCTAGACAAGCTGCAGCGCGGTGGAGAGGTCTAGGAGCTCGCCAACTACGCACAGCGTGAGGCAATCGCCGTTGTTTTCGCGAGAGGTTTTTTTGGAGCTTCGTCTCGCTCCTGCCAATGGAAGAGCGACGCCGCGTTTTCCAGCGTTCCACATGCCGTCGCCATGGCAACGCCGCGACGCTGATGCACGAGGAGGGCTTGGAGACGCGCCGCGCCGTTGTCAAAGCAATCGATTCGATGCATAGTCACGGTCGCGTTGAGGTAGGATCAACCCAAGGAGCACTCGAGCGGCAATCCTGATAAATTGCTGCGATGTTTCGGTAAATGGGATGCAATGGAGGAGTTTATTCTGTTTTAGCTGCTGCAACGCACCCGTTTGGTGGAGCTTACGGACAACAGTTTTCGTTATGGAAAGACACATACAAATTGCACATATCAGCTTGATTATTCGAAGACGTCGCCGCCGTTGGCGTCATCGTCATCCTCATTATCCTTATTAACCTCGTAAACTCCGTGTCCTCAGCTTCATTCCTACCAGTATCATGTCATCCTAAATCACATCGTTCTCACTTCTTTCTGCTCTTGCTTTACATTCCAACAACCTTTGTTATGGCTTATGGAAGAAATTGCTGCAATTCTGATTGTTTGTCAAACACAAATTTAACATACCAGCTTCATTATTCGCAGACGTCATCACCGTGGTCGTCCTCAGCAAAACCATCCTCATTATCTTCACGATCCTCACATCGTCTTCATCGCCGTTCCTATTAACCTCGTCAACTCCATAATCATCGTCCTAACTTTATTCTCGCCATTATTACTGCCATCCTAATTCATATTCTCACTGCTTTCTTCTTGTTGCTCTTGCTTTACATTCCAAAAGTCTTCGCGATGGAAGAAACTGCAGCTTTAAATGCATATTTTGATTGCTTGTCAGACACAAATTTAACAAAACAGCTTGATCATTTTTAGATGTCGTCGCTGTTGGGTTCATCAACGTCGTCGTAATTATCACCATCCTCATCATCCTCGTCAACTTCCCAGCTGGCATGCTTATCTTCACAATCAACGCCCTCATCTGTATTCTCACAATTACGATTATCACCCGAACTCATATGATTTTTATATTTTCTTCTTTCTCCTCTTGCTTAATGTTCCAAGAACTTAGGAGTTTATGACGAAATCGCTTTAAAAACATTCCCTGAATGCGGTTTCCGAAGAAGTGTGAAGATACAGCGAATTCAAGACTGGAAGGCACAGCATCGGGATCTCGTAGGCCATCAGAGAGTTGCTTAAATTAAAAGAAACAGCGTTGAAGTATTCAGTCTAAATCGAGAAAACTTTGAAATTTGATTGTGCACGGATATACATACATACTTCTCGATGTGCTCTACCATTTTCAACAGCACCTTTATTTCAAACCAAACGTATAAAAACAAAAGTTTCACTATAAAGATTCTCAAATCCCATGTACCTGGACCTATCTAACGTGTAGAAAATCTTATGATGTCGTCTACCCTTTTTTGAACCCTCAATTTCTCTATGAACCGTACAAAAACAAAGGTGGATCTATCAGACGTTTAAGAGATCTACCTCTTTTTTTAACCCTCTATTTCTCTACGAGCTGTATAAAAACAAGGGTGTTGTTATGACGATTCTCAACTTTCATGTATGGATCTTTCTAACGTTTAGAAAATCATGTGCCGTCATCTACCACTTTTTAAAACATCAATTTCTATACGAACCGTATAAAAACAAGGGTTTCCTTTGGACGATTCTCAAATTTCATGTACCTGGATCTATCTAACGTTTACGAGATCTATACCTTTTTGAACCATCAATTTATTTACGAACCGTGTAAAACCTCAAGTTTTCTTATGACGATGCTAAAATTTGACATACCTGGATCTATCTAACGTTTAGGAGATCTACCTTCTTTGAAGCGCCGATTTCTCGACGAACTGCATAAAAACAAGGGTTTTCTTAGAACGAGCCTCAAATTTCATGTATATGGATCTATCTAACGTTTAGGCAGTTCATGTGTTGTCTACCTTTTTTTGAACCACCAGTTTCTCTAAGTTGTCTTGTTTACTTCCAGTGATGCGAACAAAGAACTATTGTATTATAGTACTGGTAATCCTACTCAAGCAATTACTGATTTATTTGTTTTATCGGTTATCAACGATATATTTTGCATTTTCCCCTAATACCGCTATTCAGACGAGTGCACAGGATTTTGTTGGCTTCGCGTATGATGTACGATTGCTAAATTCAACGAATAATTTTATTTTACATCTCTTCACATATTTGTCTTTTCAAAATACCCTTAGCGTCGTGTGTAGACGTTAGTTCCCCCTTCGTTTATCCATTGTTTCCGCTTCTTCTGGTCATGTGCTATTATTTTCATTTCGTTTAGGGGAGCAAACTGTCGATTTCTATTTCTTTTATTTTTTTCTATTCAGAATTTCCTTGGCTTTCTCGTTTCTCCTTTGCTCTTTATTATCTCCGTCTACGATACATTTCTTTACTAATCTCTCCATATTCATTCTCCTATGTCCGTATCAGTGTAATTGTTTTCTAATTTTCTCTTCGGGGTTCTTGTTCAATCATCTACCGTAATTCTGAATGTTTACTCTGTCGTATTTTGTTTAATCTCAATAGCAGTAATGTATGGTTCATGTATTTTCAGAGATAGGTAATCATCTCTCACTGGCGTAGAGTATTGTTGGTAGGGCTACTGTGTTGTAAACTCGTAATTTCGATTTCTTGTTTTACTATGATTTTGTTATTTATACAATGGTAAATAATGGCTGCTTTTTGGCTTCTTTTTGCAACTTCCAAATCGAATTTTCTACCTACCCTACATCTACAAACTCTTAAGTTTATTTATTATCATTACTTTGTTTTAGTTACGATTTTTTATATTCACGTATTCATATGTTAAATGTGGATTGCACCTTACTTGGTGGTCTGACTGTGAGTTCAGTATCATCCGCATATACTAGACTATTAATTTTGTAGGGGGCGAGGGCTATATACCCTATAGTGATTTGTTTTATTTTTTGTATTAAGGGCTTAGGGCTTAAGCTGTCCCCACGTTTTACTCTCCTTATTTCGAACAAATCTGATTTTCGCTTATCTGCTTGTATTCTGGCTGTTGTATTTTTGTATATATTTTTTATTACATTTATATTTTTTCTGTATATGGGCACCTTTATATTACTTCCTTTCTCCGTCTCTAAATCTATAAAACTCAGCAACCTCACCACTATTTACTTTCCACTAGATTTCTTACAAGGTATAAGTATATTGTAGTGACAGCTCAAATAATATCTTATAAATTGATTTATTTAATTGAAACTTTAAAATTCTATTTTAATAATAATGCCGGTATCGCTCTGAGACTCTTATCAGCGGTAGTTCTTTAATCTAGTTGCTTCTTAGTTGCTATTTCATTTTTGATTATGAATTTAATTTGATTAATGGCATGCGCTGTCACCTTTTACTTCAAACATATATGACAATATAAATCCTTTCCAACTCTTTGTGACTCAATATTATATGATAAGTATTTAATTATAGTTCAATATACTTCTCTAATTGTCTTTTATTTCAGATTGCTTTAATATAACTAATTATAAACCCACCTGGATTGTTTTCACTCGTAACAACTCCAAATCACCTTAAGACGACAGTCTTCCTTACATCCACTACTCGGACTGCCACTCAGTTCAGTCACGATGCACTGTCCACAAACAATCAGCCACCAACTCGCAAGAACTTTTGGATGCTTAACTCGCAAGAACTTTTGGATGCTTGCAGAAATGGTTCCTTTCCTATACCTACGCCTCCGTCACTCCTGCAACTTCCCTTTTTCAAACGTCTTCACGGTAAGTATGCTTCCACATATGAATGTAAATTAATCTTCTCCTTCCTTAGCTAGTACTCCATCAATTCACGCCGTCAACAGCCAACAGAATCTCCGACATCCAGCAGTTCCTCCGTAAATGTCAGTCAATTGGTCCTTACGTCCTCAGCAATCCCCCAAGAACTCCAGCAATCAGTGACTCTCCAATTAACGCAACTTCTTATAAATTGTAGTATAAAATTAACTCAAAGTACATCGAATTCTTATTATTCTTGCTTATTATTCTTGTTAGTATCTAGTTAAAACCATATTCCAACTTTTCTTGAGTAACTATTATATTCTTCTTTTAATATTTCATTTGCTTTCACCTCGTAGATTTAAGTATAACCCTTTTATCTAATAAAAATGCATTTTAAATAAACGGCTAAATTTCTATTTTATTTTCACCAAAAATACCAAATTACATGTTTTCAAATCTGTTATTTTTTCAATAATAATAACAAAATTTTATTTCTATGCTAAGTTACAATCTATAACTTTAGCTTATCTGAATGCTACCTACTTTATAATTTTCTTTCAATAGAATTTATATTTGTCACATGCTACATGAGCTTGTATTTATTTTATTCCTTTAAAACCAACTAAGAATTCTCAAATACTATACCTTTCATCTTAGTTTGCATCTTATTTAAATTCTATTAATGACTTTCAATTAAACAGGTAATTCTTTTATAAATTTTCCCAATTTGATTATATTGATCTAACGACTTTATTTAAATTAATCTTTAACATTGACTTACATAAATATCAGCCTTTATGTACTATTGCAATATATGGATTATCTGTTTGCTTATTCGTTCTAAAAGCTGCATTTTCATTGTCTAATTTCGTCTCTACTTATTTTTGTAGTCGTGTCTTTGCGATTTTCGTGTCCGAGGACAGAAAAAACGCTCTACAATTCTCACGCTGTGTATGATCCCCCTTTTTGTAGAATGTCAATACTACATTATTGGTGTTTTCCCACAGCCACTTATTAATCTCTGGTTCTATGTTATCCCATCCCCCCGCTTTTTAAGACTTCTACTTCTTCCTTGGTAATTTCCCCTGTGTGCTTGGTTATTTCTTCATAGCCCACTAATAACGATATTATTTTCTCGTTATATATTTTTCGAATTTTCTTGATTATTGATTGTTATAACTCCTTTGTTATTCATTCCTCTCACTTCTTGCTGTTTTCTTAGATATTTCACTAATTTAGTTTATTTCCCAATTTTTCCAGCGTTGCTTTGTCTTTTTGCAGCTCGCACTGCAATTTTAACTTAAGTTTCTTAGCTGTATGTACTCTATTATGTCATTTATCTCCTGTGTCTTGATAAATTTCTTGTATTGTTGTTTCCTCTTTCTGATTTTTTTTAATTCCATTGTCCACGACTTGGTCTATGCTCATACTGTTATTGTTCTTTCTATGTCTCTTATTGCTTTGTCTATTTCCTTTTGGTATATATTTTTTATTTCTTCCTTTTTGAGTTCTGAGAGCTCCATATTTTCTCCAACCAGTCAGTGATTGAAATTTATTTCTGCTACTGGTATTGTTTTAATTTCCCTCATTTTGTGTTGTTTCTTGTATATGTAATAGTCACATATTTTTTAATTTGGTGTTTTTGTTGAATCATCTTCATGCGCTGTTTAAACGATAAAAACTAAGTCTAAAGAGAACGTAGACATCCGTAATCAAAACCGTTGTGGACCGGAACTGCTTTCCTTCAAACCATCAGGACTGTCCGTACACTATAAAAGAAACCTTCTCCCATAAACGCGTACCTCGTTACGCCACTGATCTACCATAACTCCAAATAAGTTAATCTACCTTGGTTGACCTTAACTAACCTCGATTGTCTTGCGATGTTACGGGCGCTGCTTACAGACTTCAGACCGGCGGCTACCGTTTCCTACAGCACTGTGGATGGCTAAGACTCCAGAAAATCCCTTGAGGTGCCACTTCCTGCTGCACCGGAAACATTGCAGTCACGCTGAGTTAAGAGGCTCTTTATCGAGCCATGAATGAACAAAGTTGAGCTTGAATTATACCATAACTGATCGTAAACCGAGTTATAGTTCCTGCGGACTCATAAAGACACACCCACCTTGCATTCACGGATATTACAATATTACGACTTGTTTGGACGCCAGATGATAATGTGACATGCATGATGCAAGCAGTGATAATGACGATTGGAAGTTGGTAAACGCGGGACAAATATTCGTATTTTTTTTTACTTTAGGTCATTGACTTGTTTCTACCGATTTCATCCACACCAAATGTGTACGCTTCAGGGGTCTTCTTCAAGACCTAGAAGTCCATGCTTTCAAATCCCTTGAAATTGCATAGTTTTTACGAAGATAATTCGACCACAAATAGCAAAATAGAAGACCAAAATTTGAGGTTAAGGGGTTCATACACCATATTATTATTTGTTCCCCTATACGGTTATTATTATACTCGTATTACGCACCGACGTAAAAGTGAACTACCGACTTATCCATGATGATGAGGATAATGATGTAACTTGCGGAAATCAATCGTGCTGCTACAAAATCCTACCGATTAACCAGACTCCGCAGTGTTCGAGCACCCAAGGCCGCCCTCTCGAGCCACCAGATCCCGAGAATATTCGCCTTGATTAGCAACGAGCCTCGACGAACGCCGGAAGTCAACAGGTTTCGCACAACAGGTGTCTTACAAAGGTCGGGCAACACCGCCGAATGTTTTATGCACCAGGTGGGAACTTATCTGGGAGAGTCGTGGGCATCGTGAGCGTAGTTCGAGATTCCGACGAGGGATGGCTGTCAGGGCACGCAGAAGACAATGATTTCCTCGCGGAGGAATTCGCAATTAAAATGAGGCTAATTGAATGGTGCTCGGGAGACAGCAGGCTGGTCGAGTATAATCCGTCGCCGAAGCAGCCAGGTCGTGGGTGCACCTCGTTTTCTAGCAAAGGTTGCCTATTGTGAGACTTTCATTTTCCTCCTCAAATGTCAGCTCGCAATCCGTTCATTCTTGGTGATACTATGTTTTCTACTACAAATTCGGCCATTGAAGGAATCCGATTTACCTCAATTCCTCGTTTCTAAAATGATGTTCGACTATACCGGGTGTCTCAAAAATTGCACCCACAGACTATATACAGCGGTGTAGTGTACACACGTTTTCATAGTGACCTTTGATAAAATTATCTAGGTTACTCAATTTACAAATGGAAATAATTTACCGTCGGCGTCGACTGGAACAAGTCTTATATTGAATAATTTAATATAAAAGGTAAGGTATGAAGTTAGAATATTTTAGAGCTTAACAGATATTAGCTTGCATGTGAGTAAACGATGCACAGTAGAAGAAATGGTTGGGCAACGACGGAGCTCATTTACTTTCATAGTCGCCTAACTGAGAACATCATGTACATTCTGGTATAAAGTGAGCACAGTAGACCTCATCTTAACACAGTGGTGACCCCGACGTGATTTGAAGACGCAACCTTCAACAAAAACTAGACTAATTGGTTGAGTTATTATGATTAAGAAAATGTGAGAACAGTAGAAAATTAATTGTCAAAATAGAAATTACCAACATCGCTTCTGAGAAATGTTTAGCCCTTTATGGTAATCGACTGGTAAATACTTGTAAATGCGTGGCAAAATATAATTTTTATGCAAGATGGAGCGAGCCCTCATTTCACATTAAAATTATTGGCGCATCCTTCGATTGCAAGAGACAGTCCAATTGCTTGGTCGTTTGGTCTTCAAATCACCTGGTTAATTTGAATGAGTTTCAAGACCGCATGTTTTAGGAAACTCGACAATTGACAGTTCGAGTTGCATTCTATATCCAATAATATTTCATCCTAACGACTGCCGTTGCTTCCCGGAACCGCTTACGCATTACTTCTGGGGGCCCGGGCGGCACTTAAACCTAAAGTGAAATCCAGACCGCCAGTGCTGGGAGTCGAACTCTAGCCCGCTCCGGCTCGAGCGATCCGTTTTTTCACTGTGACGCCGGCTGCAGTGGCGAATTTAGAAATTACATACTTGCAAAACTGTTTGGATGGTGGTTGTTGAATGTTAATACCACCAAAAGCATGCTGATTTAAACGAAAAGCGCAAACAACCAACAGGGAGGACAAATGCCCCTTTGTAGTGGGGAAAGTTCCATGTTTAATAAGGGGGGGCTTGATCCAAACTATATAGAAAAAATCGTCAATGCGACTTTCAAAGTTTATAGTTTGAATAATCCTGGATTCATTAATCGAAACACTGAGCTGCCGCAGAGGGACTGTTCGGTAAAATAAACAATTTTTAATTTTGAATCTGCCTGAATACTCGAAGTAACACAATAAATTAGTTTGATCTTATGGATCTTAAAACCGTACATGAATTCCGTTAGGAAAAATAGTTAAAAATGTATTACTACCTATCAGGCTTGATATCATAAAGCCATGGACGTCTATTTAAGTGTGCATCTTACGCCGCTGTTTTTTGTAAAACTAACGTCATTGCAGCGTACATTATTAAGTATGGACATTAACGCCGGTTATTTTTCTACACTGTATTCGCAATTAAAAACTATTGCAACATTGTTGCAGAAAACGATTTCTGGCAGCACGCAAGCAGGCTGTGAATAGCGCCTAGTAATTATACATTTTCAGCTCCGTTTATTACTTGCGAAAATTGCTGTACCTAATTGAGAAACAACATATTTCTGATACAAATATCTACTAAAATCCAATGAAATAAGCCAGATTACGGAACACTTGAACGCCAAATCGAAGATACAAGTCTTGAAAATATTTATATTTTGAATTTTATCTACAATCAACACTCAAGTTTACACAACGATATAAAATAAATTCCCAATTGTATATATGTATGTACTAAGTAACACATGAAACATCCATTTTTGTTTTATCATTTAATCAGCTTTATAGACTGAACAGCCCATTTTTAAAGCATTTTCAAGATAAATACCTTCCACATACCGCTTCTGACACGTTACACTCCGACTCGAAGGACCTAGTCGTTGTTTTTACTAATGTTAGAAATTTTCACAACATTTATCGTACCTGCAAAGCTTCAGCACAATTAATAACGCACCAACTCGAGCAATTTGAACTGTTTTGTGTGGTATACAAAGTGAAAATTGTATTGTTCGAATTTTCATGAAGGTGACGCCATGTAGAATTAGAATCTTTAAAACATCTAGAATTAATATTAAACCCAATATTGCTTGAAAAACCCTGTTAATAAGTTTTCAATCATTTTAAATTGTACGAATCATTGCGTGGGGATCATTTCTTTTTAAATATCGACTTATATTTTTCATTATTATCAAGATTTAGTTAAACCGTATTATTAAACAGACGTTTAATTTATTGAAAACAGTTGGTTTTTAGTAATGCACTGATTTTTGTAATAAATACAATGACCTGAAGCACGCTACGGTATTTAACATCGCCATATACACATTGTCTTCAAATAAAACAAACAGTATCATTTTCGAGTAGCTACAAAGCATGTGGTCATCACATTGGTGCAAGTTTTATTGCAGAGGTCAAACACTTTCTCTCTCAGCTTTTTTTCAGGGAGGCAGGAAAAAGCTCACGAGCTGCCTAGCTTGATTAGAATTAAATGGAACATTTCAAAGAGCCTTCTGTTTTTTAACAGGTGAGTGTGCAAATACCAACAAAAAGAAAACAGTTAGTTACTTTAATGGGCACAAACATATTTAGCGCAATACATAATTTATTGGCACACCAAGAATGAGAATGGGAGAGAAGAATGGAGTGTAGCAGATATAGCAAAATTTATAAAATAGAAAAGAAAAGCCGGAGTTCATCACATCAAAAGTTGTATAAAAATAGCAAAAGGTCTGAATTGCGAAAAGGACAACCTGGAAGGAAGGTCCTAACAGGGTAGGAAAAAGTTGGGGAAGAGCTTCAGATTAGTGCTTTTAAGAAATGGTAAAAAAGAACAGACTTGATGTCTTAGTAAATGAAGAAGAAGGTAAGTTATGTGTAATGCAGAAAACTATCTTCAATAGCTTTAGAACTAAAGCAATTTGAGCTGTCTGGCTTGATTAGAGCCAAATGAATGTTCAATTTAATAAGTTTTAGAGCTTTTTTACTTATTTTTTTTTAGTTTAGATTTTAGAACAGGTCATTTTGAGCTACTCTTAAAAATATGTCCACGGCTTAGCTTCAAATTGGAATCTGTTGTCGAGGTAAGTTATGTACCTATGTGATACAGAAAAACGACTTCATTTGAACGACAATTACAGTCAAATCAATCTTCATAATAGGCACACCAAGAATGGGGAGTGGGGGGAGAAGAATAGATTGTAGCAGATATTAGCTAACTTTATAAAATATAAAAGAAAATCCGAGGTTAACCATATTAAACGCTTTATAAAAATAGCAGAAGGCTTGAATTATGAAACTGGGCACCTGGAATGAATTTGACAGTGTTCGAAAAGTTGGAGAACAGCTTCAAATAACCAGCTCGTAAGAAATGGTAAAAAAACAGACTGATGTCTAAGCAAACGAAGAAGGTAAGTTATGTGTGATGCAGAAGGCTATCTTTTAGCTTTAAAACTAAAGCACTTAGCTGCTTAGCTTGATTAGGTTTTCAAGAACCTTTTCCCGTTTTTTAGTTTAGATCTTTCTGGGGATTTTCAAAGAGGTTGTTTTAAGCTACTCTTACAAAATATGTCGACGGCTTAGCTTCGAATTGTATTCTGTTCTGAAAGTAAGTTATGTGTGTCGTACCAGAAAATCGACTAAATTTGCATGACAGTTATAGTCAAATGAATCTTCAGTTCCGGCATTTAAAGAAAGACGAATCAACAATTAATGAACAAAGAGGCGTGCAGATTAGAAGAAAACAAACAAAACAGTTACTATAATGGAAACGAACATATTTAGAGCAATATATAATTGACATACCAAGAATGCAATGGGAGAGAAGTGTAGCAGATACAGCAAATTTTATAAAAGAAAGAAGAAAAGCATTTATATATGTATATATAAATATATATTCTGAACAAAGCAAGCCGAAGATTCTTGCCAGGGTGGGCGAAAAGTGTGAAAAAGAACATCCTGATGCATAAGTCAATGAACAAGGTTAGTTGTGTGTGATGCAGAAAACTATCTTCAATAGCTTTAAAACTAAAGCAATATGAGCTGTATAGCTTGATCCGAGCCAAATGAATGTTCAATTTTGGCAAGTCTTAAGGAGCTTTTTACTGTTGCTTTAGTTTAGATTTTTCTTCTAACAAGTTGTTTTGAGCTACTCTTAGCAAGTATGTCCACGGCTTATTTTCGAATTTGATTGTTTTCGAGGTAAGTTGTGTGTAATACAGAAAATCAACTTTGAACTACAGTTACAGTGAAATGGATCTTCAATTTTGGCATTTAAAGAAAGTAACGGTAGTTCCTTTTATCATCTTTAAAACGAGAAATAGAAAGAAAGTTATACACAAACGGACAGCCAACATTGGCGAATTTGGTTTTTTCCCACATTTTTGAAACATGCTCTTCCACTGTTCTTCCTCCATTATTGACATGCTTTCCCCCGATTCCCATTGAGATCTGACCGGCCTGAGTAAATTCTTATCCAATAACGTGTGAGGGAAAGCGGCTTTTGCATATACAAGCAAATTAACATTCAATTTTGGCAGTATATTCAGAAATAGGATATTCACTCTTTCAAAAGACTTTCTTGGAATAATTTGCTTCTAGTGTAAGTTAGGCCTTTTTACGAGCTTCAAAATGAGCCCAAGTGGAACCCTCCGAGTTAATTAGAACGAAAGTTATAGCCAAATGAAAAGCCGGCCAACATCTACAGTTTGCTTTTTTTTCAAATTTTGAGATATCAATCGCAAAAGTTATTTATTCAGCTCCAGGAAGTAATATTTTGGATGGATTTTCTTCTTATTTAGTCTAACAATCCTGGTGGCATTAAATTTGGACACAGTTAAGGAAGCCGAAGCTGAGTATGTTAGCTAATCCCTGTTTTTTCATAGCCCTCGTGATTTCGCATCGAGATCAGCCCGACCTGAGGAAACTTCGACAATATTTTGCAGATTTGGCTTTTTAAGTAATCTGGGATGTGTTACGCGATCCTGAGCGTATGAGGAGCCCGGGCGGGATTGGGAGGGCGCTGTCAACAGGTTGCCGAAACAAACGCGAGCGGGTTCTGGGCCGGATCCAAGGCTGCCTGTGAGCGCGCAACATAGTGGAACTTAACCGCGATATTTACGTTTTCGAGTCGCGGAATAGCGACGGTGGCGGCGCGAAGGCCACCGATAAATAGCCGTTTGGCGCTTATTGCGCCTCGGCACAATTATGGGCCCGGGAGAGGCACTAACCTAGGGGGAGTCTCCATGACGAAGTTGTAGGCCGGGGCGGACTGCGGGTACCATGGCGACGTCATAGTGCAGTTGGTACACATGACACTTTTGCTGCAGAGTCCTAACATTTACACCTGCGCCACTGTCATGCCACGGAGTGTCTGCTAGCGTTAGCCTTAGCCTAGGGGCGCATTTCGCGGCGATACGCAATAACAACCATGAGCTGAAGCGCGCTTCGCGGCGGCCGAGACGCAACTGCGCACGGCCCCGTCGCCGCGCGAGGACTCACCTTGGCAACAGGGGGCCTTCCGGGGACACGCACGCCTCTGGAGCGGAGTCCTCCTCCGTCTCGCAGTCGCCGCTGCCGCTGTCCATGCTCATCCTCGCCTGCAACAAACAATACCTGTAAGTAGTGAGCCACCTGCCTGATTGGGGACGTCGGTGTGCCAACACGGGGACTGTTGGAGAGGTCAGACACGGAACTCTTGCCCACGACGTGACCCTATTCGCGCCCGCCGCCTGTCTCGGCCGGTGAAAGCCCTTGATGCGGTTTGGCTTTGGGCACGGCCCGCAAGTTGCACATTGGCACATTGTATAATACGGTGTTCCATTTGTAATTGAATATAATTTAAAAAATCCAACATCTCTTTCGGTTTCCGAGCTACTTATCGAACCATGCACTACTTCAATTCAACGTTGCAGTTCATTTGTTTTTCAAAATATTTAAAAAAACTACGGGTTCCTATGCCATTACTTTCCATAGCTAATATAATCAGAATTAACGTATTGTTTGTATTTTTTGAGTTATGGTGCTTTCTTAATACAAATTATAGTTGGCTTTGATACTATATGTAATTTTACGGGTATATACAGGGTATACCAAGAACTAATGTCAATATTTACGGAGGGTAGATATGGTAAATCTAAATACAAAATGCTACATTTGCTCAGAAAAATAAACCTTTCTTGGTAAAAGTTTGAAAACAGTACAACATACTGAAAGTCCTCAAAAATCGCGGTGGAGGATTGCCCCCTAGGGAGGTTTGAAACTCCCCTAGAACAGTTGTTTGATATTTTCTTCACAAATATGACTTCCATAATAATTATATGATATTATTCCCCATAAAATTTTCTACAAATAATGTTCTATTAATTGAAGTACAACTACTAGAAAAGCGATAAAATGGCATTGAAAATACCACTTCTGTTCAGAAATGGTAACTACGTGTACATGAAAATGAATGAATAAATAAATATACACCGAAGTTCAAAATACTCTTGGAGGGAATGAGGGCATAGGCGTAACTATGGGGGGAGGGGGGACAGGCCCGCCCCAGAGTGCCGTCTGGTCCACCCTAAAAAAATAGAAGATATAGTATATTATGGGACAAGTGGTTGAAATAAAATTTCAACGTTGAGAGTGGTTTTTTTAACGAGCGAAGCGAGTTGAAAAAAGTAACTCGAGACGTTGAAATTTTATCAGCCACGAGTTACATATACTATTTTTTCTATGAATTTTCACTCATTTTAACAAATTAAAGCACTGTAGAAAAAATTAACATAAAGTGACATTTCTCTTGTCATCAATTGAATGTCAAACAGTTTGAAATCCCGGTAGTCCGCGCATTTCAATCTCTAGTGGTTGAAATGCAACTTCAACCACCGGAATCAATGTCAAAATGACTGATTTCAATGTCATGAGTAGAAAAAATAAATTTCAAAATTTGCTTTTTTATTAACCTATTTAAACCAAGGGGGTTGTATTGTCCCCCACACGTTTTTAAATTCTTTGGTTTTGTTTTATTACCTTTTTTGGCTTAAAAAACATTAGGGATGGACCGATACGGGTTTTTTGGCCGATACCGATATAATCGAGACCGATACGCCGATATATTCTCATTGCTCTCTCCACTACTTTTTGACTACATGCAAGCACGTGTGCGCCGCTGCTTGCTAGATTCGGGCGGGGTAATCCCCTAAATACGAACTCTAGCTTAGGTTTGCTTATGGAGGTGTCTTCTTGTCATTTCGTTTTAATAACGCAATTTAACACAATCATTTTTTTTCTTGACCTATTAGTTAGTATTGTTAACAATTTCTGATGATGCAAGACCTTGAAATGGCATCGCCTGATCTAATGCCTTTGCTGATGGACCGAGCTCTCTGGACTAGTGGTTACCACGTCTGCTTAGCATTCGGGAGGTCGTGGGTTTGATTCCCTTGGCAGTCTTCTTTGATTCAGGTTTTTAGGTGGTTTTCCTAAGTCAACAGAGTACCTTCTCTCAAGCGAATGTCGGGGCAGTACTTCTCCACCTTTCCTGGCCTCTCTTGCATTCTCCACCCATTCTGAAATTCCCGTTATTGGCTGAAGAGGGTCGCAAGGGGCCCCCAGCTGGGGGATTTAAATGACCCTGAACCTTTACCTTTTTCATTTTTGCTGATGCAGTGCATTCCAGAAGCTGGAAGATATTTCGCTGCATGGTGCAACACACTTGATGGAGAGCCTAATACTTTTACATAATAATTTACAAAAAATGAATTTTCAATATTAGATAGTAGTAATATTTTATACTCCACGTAGATTATTTACATTATATTGTTCATTTCTTATAATAAATATTAAAATATTACATATTGAAAGGAAATTCACTTTTGCCGATATATCGGCAAAAAGGAAGGCCGATATGACCGATACCGATATATCCCTAATTCAGCCGATATGGCCGATATGCCGATACCGAGTATTGGTATCGGTCCATCCCTAAAAAACATAGTATAAAAACCATACGTTGGACGGATGGCTCTAGTCAATAATAATGTGAAAGAGGGGTCTAGGACAACTCGGCGCCGCCATCTCGGCGCCGCCACTTCGGCGCCGCCATCTCGGCGCGGGGCCATCTCGGCGCCAGCCAACTCGGCGCGAGGCCATCTCGGCGCCGAATTTAAATTCGCAAACTACAGTGTGCACTACGTAAGAAAATTATTATAAACAAATAATAAATAAAGTGATCGCTAAAAAGCTGGCATCAAATGAAAAAAAAATATTTAGAATTTCTTGGAAAATCAAACACTAACTACCAGAGGTAATTGCAAAGTGATTACAAATGGGCCAAACAAAAGTTGTCACATGACTTCCGTTATCAGTAAAATTCAACATTTTTTAAAAATAATTACGAAAAATGCATTTACTAGCCAAGATAGGGACAACATTTACGAAACAAAGTTGTTTTCTGGCCTTGACATTGTTGAGTTAGCTAAAACTAACACATAATAAAAATCGTATGGAAATCTTGCTTAATTTCCGAAAAACTGTACTTTTTGGATTTACACAACTTCGAAAAACGCCATTTTTAACTAAGTAAAAATCACTCAATATATCTAATACGGGCTAAATAGGTTTTCGGACAAGCTGTCATCCTGTTCTTTCCGTTTACCAGGAAATAAAGCTAAAAAATAAGTATTTTTTTTATTTACCACTTTTCCGAAATATCAAAACTAACGGAGGTACAGGGTATTAAAGTTTCAAATTAAAAACTAAACTTTGGCGCAAAGGCGACCTGATAATTTTATTTTTGTTTATCTCTGTTGTCAAGCAATGATCTGTCAACTAGTTTTCCATTTTAATTTTCTTAATGTTATTGCTGTAATAATGGCTCATGTTTATGACAATAATGAATGAGTGAATATGCTTATTATTTACTGGAAGTGTCGTTAAAATGCCGCTGCCGCATCGCTTTTATACGCGGAATGTGTGTGTAGAAGCGAATGCTGATAATTTTGATCATTTAAGTTAGATTAAGTTTAGTTTAATTTTCGTTAAGTAATTTTAGTTCATACTTGGTAACTTTAACACCTTGTACCTCCGTTAGTTTTGATATTTCGCAAAAGTGGTAACTGGCTTACTTTTTTTAGCTTTATATCCTGGCAAAAGGAAAAAATCAACTTAAAATCACCCTGTATATACAGTGTGTCCACGGATAGGTGAAACGACTCTTGTAAAAGGTAAAAAATTCTCGATTTAAATTTTCATTTTTTGGGGTTTAGCCCTGCTTGGTTAAAGGCAAACTTCTAACAGCATTTCAGTTTTGAAAAATCAAGTATGCCTTGAAAGTTTTCAAAAAAACAATTTTTTTTGTACTCATGACTTCAAATTCTTATTTCCCGGTCATTCCCGATACGCCGAAAGTTACTTTTTCCGCCAATCGTACTAGAACTGACACATTATTGACACAATTTTGTTGATCAAAGTCAAACATTCCATTATATCAGCCGTTGCTAGGTAATTTACAATAAAACTGTACAGGAATAATTCAAACGTTCCATTACATCAGCCGTTGCTAGGTAATTTACAATAAAACTGTACAGGAATAATATTCCCGGCCTAGGCAAGGAATATTCGAGTACTATTTCCTAAATTTTTTGATTACTCGTATCGATCGGCGGAAAAATGGTATGTGTATCTTGGACAAAAAGCAACATTCCCAGACTCCTGTGTTGTTGGGCTCGGCATTCGCCTCGCCCAACAATATTCACAGTCGTCTGGGAATGTTACGCTTTTCGTCCTAGATACACAATGTACTATTCCCGCACTGCGGTGTTTTTTACTTTTCAATAAAAACTAGGGAAATTGTGTTTTTTGTAAATTTTTATAATAAACGGGGTTGCGCGCGCTATTGCGCGGTCTATTCTATTCAATTCACCACCATTTTTAGGCCTATTACGTTGGCCTCTCCAAGGGGGCCCTTGGGGTTCCGCCCATCTCCAAAGGGGCCTCTGGGGCTCCGCCCCTTTCCAAGGGGCCCTCGGAACTCCGCTCATTTCCAAACGGGCCATCGGGGCTCCGCCCCTCCCCAAGGGGTCCTTCAGGGCTCCGCTCTTCTCCAAGGGCGCCCTCGGGGATCCGCCCCTCTTCACGGGGGCCCTAGGGGCTTCGCCCCTCTCCAAAGCGGCCCTCGGGGCTCCGCCCCTCTCCAAGGGGTCCTTCAGGGCCCCGCTCCTCTCCAAAGGAGCCCTCGGGGCTCCGACCTTCTCCAAGGGGGCCCTAGGGGCTTCACCCTTCTCCAAGGCGGCTCTCGGGGCGTCGCCCATCTCTAAGGAGGCCGTCGGGGTTCTGTCCCTCTCCAAGGGGGCCCTCGGGTCACACACGTCTGGATCGTTCTCCTTTATTATATAGAGGATTGTCCCTCGTTGGTTTAATTGCGCCTGCAAACACCAGAGGCGCTGTAAACGTCGACAAAAACTAACAAGTGCGTAGGATAGGTATAAAAGTTTAGTGATTTGTCCTGTCAATTCAGTAAATTAGTAAAACACTAGATAATATTTTTTTTATTTTTTAAAATATTTTCAGTTATTCGTTACAAAAAACATTGTACCTAACTCCTTCGGGAAGAATTTTCCCGAATTCGCACTACATGCAGCACTCCCTTAGGTCGTGCTGCAAACAAAGTGTTCATTCGGGAAAATTACGAACTTGTTAGGTAAATGACTATTACTGTAGAGTAGCGTGTCTTTTATGTAGCAAATACGACAAAAAGTTATTAAGAGAAGTTGTTTAGAATCAACATCTAGGTTCCTATACCAAATTTCAAAATCCTCTGCTAACTTTGATCTCTCACATTACCTTTTATGTTTAGGTCCCATATCAAAGAATTTTACTTTTAACAAAGACGGCTATGGAAAAATAAACATTTTTCAAAAAGTCTTTTATTTCATAATAAAAAAAAATGTTAAAAATAAAATTCTTTGATTTGGAAAATAAACATTAAAGAAATATTTGTTATATGAAAAGCACTTTACTTAGAAAATGGCGTTCTTCAAAATTGTGTAAATCGAAAAAGTGCTATTTTTCGGAATTTAAGCAAGATTTCAATGAGATTTTTTATTGTGTGGTAGTTTTAGCTGACTGAACAATCTCAAGGTCAGAAAACTTTTTTTCGTAAAATGTGTCTCTATCTTGACTAGTGCATGCTTCGTAATTATTTAAAAAAAACGTAAAATTTTACTGATAACGGAAGTCATGTGACAACTTTTGTTTGGCTCATTTATAATCACTTTGCAACCACCTCTGGTCGTCAGTGTTTGATTTTCCAAGAAATTCTCAATAATTTTTTTTCATTTGATAACAGCTTTTTGGCGATCACTTTCTTTATTATTGATACGTGGTGCACAATGTAGTTTGCAAATTTGAATTCGGCGCCGAGATGGCCTCGCGCCGAGTTGGCTGGCGCCGAGATGGCTCCGCGCCGAGTTGTCCCGGCGCCGAGCTGGCCCCGCGCCGAGATGGCGGCGCCGAGTTGTCCGGCTTCGTCCCTGGGAACATACAGCTACCTATTATAGGCTCATCCAGTTTAGACTTGTATATCTGCCTTGCCTAAAGAGTTGAGTTTACCGCTTTGATGAGTACGATCCAGAAATTTATGTTTAATAGTGTTGCATGTAGTAAACATAATTTTGTGGTGCTTGACTTTCCACAGTTTCCAGTCCAAGATAGAACAAAGAGAAATGGCAAGAACAATTAAGAGAATAGTGATGTTTTCAAGAAAGTATTTGCCTTGACCATACGGAAAAAAATTGAAATTGTGGCTCAAAAACGTGTAAAAGGAAACCAAAAATCTGTTTCTCAAGGATTAGTATTGACTTGCAAGAGGTAATCTATACGTTTTTTATGCTGTTTATGAACCGAGAAATAATTTATTAATATGCTACTTCGACATATAGTAAGGGTAATACCCACAATTTTTGCAAACCAATAGATCAAGTACACCATGGAAATCAAACCTGCCATGAAACAAATATTTGTTGTTTTCTAGTTTAACAGTTCAAATTTAGTTTTGATACTTGCAACAGTTATTATACAATTAATTTTGAAATAAGTGTTGTGCAGCAAAAATAAATTTAACGAGAGAAAATTTTAGAGCCATGATTTACCATATCTTTAAAAGTCCCATCTCCGAACAAAAGCTTTGGATGACTTCGTACTACTTTTGGTGAACAAGCGCCTTCACATCAGAGGAGAGAGGACACTATTGCTGGTTTAATGAATTTAAATTTGAACGAGTTTCAGTCAGCAACGATTTTCGCGACGAAGGACCAATTTCAGTTCGTTGAACGAACATAGACGCTTTGCGAAGAATGATTCAGGAGGACAATCGAGTCACATATAGAATTAATCTTGGACATCGGCATGACTGCAATAAACAAGATTTTACATAATCATTTGAGTGTAATAAAAGTATGTTGTGAGTGGATACCACACAGCTTAACACAAACACAACAACAGCATGCGGAACGGTATAAGAAATATGATGAAGGTAGGTCTAAAGAAATAATAACTGGTGACGAACGCTGGGTATATGCATTTGAACCCGAATCCAAGCGGCAGTCTGCACAATGTAGACGCTAATCCAGTTAAAGTGGAGGGTTCTCGAGAATTGATAAGAAAATAATTGCTTGCTTGTTTTCAAAATTACGACCTATCACAACTGTCGTTCTTGAAAATACGTACGGTTACCGCAGAATGGCACACAACAGTATGGCTGCCAGACGTTATTCAAAAAGCTCCGTTAGGGTATCCAAGAAGTGAGATCGTTCTGCACCATGACAATGCTTATAGTCATACCGCACATCAAACAAAATAATGTTTCGAGACTTCAGGGTTACTATTGCTCAGTTATCCCCATACAGTCCCGACCTATAGCACCTTCCGATTACTCTCTATTTCCTCCATTATAGGATAAAATGCGTGGTGTGCCATTTGGAACTCCCGAAAATGCCGTGGAAAGCTTCAAAAAGATTGATTCTCAAGTGACTCAAGAACAGTGGAATTTGTTTTGAAAATTGGCTTTACCGAATGCGTAAATATTTCGAGTTTAAGGGCAAATATTTTGTGAAACAATAATAAAAACAAATTTTGACTACACAACTTTGTTTTATTAGATTGCATAAATTTATGGGGCTACCTTCAAATATTTGCGAAACAGTTATGTATGTACGTAAATTCATGTCTTCATATGTATACATAGGTATTGACGATGGTTGGTTCGTTGGTTGGGGGGCCTGGCCCTCCCCAGCCAAAAATCCTAGTTACGCCAATGAATGAGGGGTTGACTCGATGGCTCCCCTGTGTGGTGTATTCCCGAAAAAATTATCTAAGCCTATATTTAATCGGATAGTTATAAACAAAACACAAGACATTTTCGTGTAACTATATAAATATATACTCGTATTTACTAAAAATTATCTTTTGTTGAAATGTCATCTTTACCTTATGTTCTCCTCATAGTTTTCTTCAAATGCATCAATGTTATTTGCTTTGACGTATAATCACAAATTATAGAACTCTTTAAACCTAAAAAATTATACATTTAAAGAAGTTTCAACAGACGGTAATTTTGAGTGAATATTATGTACATTATATGAAACTGTCTTGTGTTCATTGGTAGAAAAAAGTTGATGAGAGCTTCGAAGAGCTCAGACCACGAATGTCAAATTGCAAAAATAAATACTTACTTCGCAAAAATCAAAGCACCAACTGTGATAAGACTAGATTTATGGATAGGAGATTTTAATAAAACGAATAATCGCAAAACCCTGGCAACGCAAAATTGCGGTCATCCTACCTTGATGGTGCTGCCCTGATTGGTTAACTTTAACATGTCTTATCTCGGTTATCACTTGAGACAGGACTTTTTTTCTTCGATTGATACATTCGCACAAATACCCCCATTTCTCTCTGGGGAATAAGTTCAGCATCTTAAAAATATAATGTCTTTTTGCTTTTAACTGAGGAAAAAATAACATTAATAATTTGCACATATGTCATATGTCATATGGTGCACCTGTTTGGATAACAACCAACTTACAAACGGGTAAAGCGAATTTTAAATACTAACATATAGTGATGGGCATAACCGGACAATTTTCATAACAGAATTATTTGTATTCGAATGATATTAATAACCGAATGATTATTTGAATAATCATTCGAATAAATTTTGGCTCTCGATTCGTTTCGATTTCGCCGGTTTTCCGGTTGGCGGTTTGCCGGTTCACCGTCATCTGTATCGGCATCGTAACTTGCAGATAGCAGAGGAACTCAGTTAATCGTTAATTATAATACTTGTATAAATGATTTTTATTTGAAATCGGCAGTGAAGTACGCCGAAATCGTCATTAAAATACGAGAAATCGGCAGTGAAGTAATCCATTGTTTTACGACTTTTTTGTAGGTGGCGAGGCGACAGATAAACGTCAATTGACCGAACATAACCTACAAAAGTTGGTTAAAATGTTGTCATTTCACGATTCCTCGATTTCAAATAAAACATAGTGTACACCTCGGCACTGAAGTTTCTTTTTATCCCTCATGTGGTTTATTTGCCTTGGCCCTACGGGCCTCGGCAACTAAATCCACATTCGTGATAAAAAGTTATACTTCAGTGCCTTGGTATACAAACTACTATTATTTGATTTCTAAGGAGTTTAAACCATTGAGAATAGCTATATCAATACTAATCATAAATAAATTATAAATATGCGAATACAAAGTATCTATTGAATCTATTTTTAGTTCCTAAAATTCTCTAGTAGCCACCCTTCCCTTTTCGCTTGCATATCATACCGGTATATTTTAGAATCCATAATTTATCTACGTTCAGCCTTCCGCGGTTCTAAGGACGCACACTTAAAATTTTAAACATCGAAATCCACTTCTTGTCCTACGTTCATATCATATGACGACGGATGGGCATTGACTGCTCCGTTATTAAAAATTAAGTATAAATCTGTTACGATATTGGAAAATTTTATTTCGCTTTCTGTTTATCCCTTATTAGGCATAATCAACCGCGTTTCGAAGCAAAAATTTAGGCCGTTGTAAATTAATACCAACACAGCTTCGGCAAATCTCATACTCAGCAGAGCGTTATCTTTAATAGGAACGACCCCATAAATTTAACTGGTCGACTGGGAGTCTCAAATGTGTTAATAACATCAACAAGCAGCCGCGAGCCTCACTTGGGTCATCAGTACAATCTGCCTTGCTTATGATTATGAATTACGTATTATTTACAGAATTTCGATCACTCGCAGGTCGCTGAAACGCGGCACGAGTATGTATCAGGATGAGGTTATTTTTCATCCGAATACTTGGAACGAAAACCGAGTTACACAGGTTATTTCAATAACCGGATAACCGGTTATTTTTGATTCGAATACGCCCATCACTACTAATATAGTTAAAGGCTTCAACACAATATCACACGTGATATCACGTATAATATGACTAAAAACTATTTTCATCTAGTATGGCTATGGGATAGTTCCTAATTAATGAATACGGCTACGTTTATACTGAAATGTCAAACTTGAAATTAGATTTTTAAGTGACTTATAGTTGCATTCATAAATTAGGAACTATTCCATAGCCATACTAGATAAAAATAATTTTTGACAATACTATATAATAGCAATACCCCAAATACCTCTAATAACATTGCAAGGAGCAGTGGAGATCTAAGAAGTAATCAAGGAAATAAGAAATAAAAACAGACGAGAAGCTGAACAACGGAAAAAGGTAGTGATTAACAGAGTAAAAATAGTTCAGTGGTTGAAGGTTTTCCGCTCCGAATTCTTTGAACCTTGACCGATTGACGTAAATTTGGTGAGTGGTTAGGGGATGGCTCAAGGAGTAAAAGTGACATAGCGCTGATGTGCGCTTTTACTCTGAGAGTGGATGCCACCTCTTCTCGGGGGTGGAAATGTGTTCACTCAAAATAACCCCGGAAATGGATAGAGGGACAAATTCTAAGTAAAAAATGTTCTATCTAGTTTTTTCGATAGATCGATATTTTTGGAGCTATTCACGATTTAAAAAATGGATGTTTTAGGACGGTTTTTCGCGAATAAGTCGAAAAGTGGGAGGGTGGGAGCATACAAAAATGAAAAAATGAGTGGAATAATTAAGTGAAAGGTGCGATTACAAAGCAGTATTTCCCCGAGGAAATATTTACATACACTTACGAAAAAGATGGAACAATGGAACTCCCGCCTAATTTAACTACGTTCGTAACTGGACATGGCAAACTAAATAAAGTATGATCAAAAATTATTTTCATCTAGTATAGCTACTATGGATTAGTTCCTAATTTATGAATGCAACTATGTTTATACTTAAATGTCAAACTTGACATTTGATTTATAAGTGAGTTAGAGTATAATATGATAAATGACGTTATAATCTGTTCCACGCTGCAAGTATTTTTTTCTTCATTTTTTAATCTTTAAAATTCATTCAATCCGTCGAATATTTAAATTCCATATTTAGAATCACACTGCTAAACAAATCTAGAAATGTTTACTGATTGTAATTAGACGAAATGTTGAAAATAAATACTTGATGGTTGAAATTTTCAAAGGAAAAGTCACATTTACAATTTACACCATATAATGTCGTTCAGTCTAGTGACATTCAATACTTGTTTTTCCATTTTAGTTTGTTTTGCTCTTCTAATACTTATTAGTTCTGATTGGCTGTTCTTTGATTCATATATACAGGGTGTTATGCAAATGAGTACAAATATTTTAATCTGTAATAGAACTCGCTAAACTGAACAACATCTCCATTTATCATTTTTTTCGAAAACGCCCTCAAAATTGAGTTAAAATTCAAAACAATTTTACTCTAAGGCCCTGAACACACGGGGATTCCGTATCCGAGATTCAGTATGCAGGATACAGAATCTGAGTCTGTTCAGACACAGCGACTGAATCTCAGACGCAGGCCTTCAGTCACTTGCAGTGCCGTGCTGTTATGGACCTAGCATTGCTGTTCTTTGTTTCTGTCGAATTAGTCTAGAAGTGCTGCATTTAAAGTCAGGGATTGGGCTCTACTAAGCTAATACATTTTTTATTGTCAAATAATGTACGCTCTATGATCGTTGTATAGTAAGGAACGCCCTGCTTATTCGATTTAAATAGAAGCTGAAGAAAATCTGCTACGGCTATGATA
Source organism: Agriotes lineatus (assembly GCA_940337035.1). NCBI lineage: Eukaryota > Metazoa > Arthropoda > Insecta > Coleoptera > Elateridae > Agriotes > Agriotes lineatus. The sequence continues at coordinate 125,467,187 of OW679199.1, forward strand.
TGATATCATATGTTCTGGCTGGCAAAAGTAGGCGTGTTCAGGCCCTGGTACACGTGGACTCATATGCTCCAATGGTAAATCGGTATCCGATATACAGAATTTGTCGCCGGCGGCCGAAATGGAGAGATAAGGTAAATCGGCATTTTATCATAAAGTTCCTAATAATACTGAAACAAAAGGAAACACTTGGTAATGCGAATTTGAAAATTAAAAGAGATGCAGCTGATGAGATTCCTCCTCCGGGAGGACCCGATCGCCAGTCCCGTTCGGCTATACCAGCGAACATGGTTGCACATTTTTATGACATTTACCCTCTATCGGTTGAGTGCTATTTTCATCAGGGTAAAAACCTGATTTATATGCAAAATATTTCATTCATCTACTCCTGAGTTAAAGCAAAAACAGACAATTTATTTTTAAGGTGCTCACCAGGGATGGCCTGGCCCAGCTCGGCGCCGGGACAACTCGGCATGGAGCTATCTCGGCGCCAGCCAACTCGGCGCAAGACCATCTCGGCGCCAAATTCAAATTCGCAAACTACAGTGTGCACTACGTAAGAAAGTTATTATAAACAAATCGTGATCGCCAAAACACTGATCCAAATGAAAAAAAAAAAATATTTAGAAGTTCTTGGAAATTCAAACACTGACGACCAGATGTGGTTGCAAAGTGATTACAAATGAGCCAAACAAAAGTTGTCACGTGACTTCCATTATCAGTAAAATTTTACAATTTTTTTTAAATAATTACGAAACATGCATTTACTAGTCAAGATAGAGACAAATTTTACGAAAAACAGTTTTCTGGCCTTGAGATTGCTCAGTCAGCTAAAACTAACACACAATAAAAAATCTCATTGAAATCTTGCTTAATTTCCGAAAAATAGAATTTTTTGGATTTACACAATTTTGAAAAACGCCATTTTCTAGAAAAGTGCCTTTTATGTGACAAATATGTCTTTAATGTTTATTTCCAAAATCAAAGAATTTTATTTTTAACAAAGGTTTTTTATTATGAAATAATAAATTTTGTTAAAAATATTTGTTTTTCCATAGCAGTCTTTGTTAAAAGTAAAATTCTTTAATATGGGACCTAAACATAAGAAAATGTGAGAGATCAAAGTTGGCCGAGGATTTTGAAATTTGGTATAGGAGCCTAGATGTTGATTCTAAACAACTTCTCTTAATAACTTTTTATCGTATTTGCTACATAAACGGCACCCTACTCTATAGTACAATAAGTTTTTTGAAAATTTCCATGGCATACTTGATTTTTCAAAACTGAAATGCTGTTAAAAATTCGCCTTTAATCAAGCAAGGCTGAACCCCAAAAAATGATTTTTTTTTACCTTTTACGAGAGTCGTTTCACCTATACGAGGACACACTGTATATACAGGGTGATTTTTAAGTTGATTCTTTGCTTTTACCAGGATATAAAGCTAAAAAAAGTAAGCTTTGTTCATTTACCACTTTTGCGATATATGAAAACTAACGGAGGTACAAGGTGTTAAGTTTCAAATTAAGAACTAAAATTACTTACGAAAATTAAACTAAACTTAATCTAACTTACATGATATGTTCAAAATTATCAGCATTCGCTTCTACACACATGTTCCGCGTAGAGCGATGCGGCAGCGGTATTTTGACGACACTCTCAGTAAATAATAAGCATATTCACTCATTCATTATTTTCATAAACATGATCCATTATTGTAGCAATAACATTAAGAAAATTACAATGGAAAACTAGTTGTAGGTCATTGCTTGACAACAGCCACCTTTGCGCCAAAGTTTAGTTTTTAATTTGAAACTTTAACACACTGTACCTCCGTTAGTTTTGATATTTCGGAAAAGTGGTAAATAAAAAAATGCTTATTTTTGTAGCTTTATTTCCTGGTAAACGGAAAGAATCAACTTAAAAATCACCCTGTATATAAATAGATATAAAAAATACTAGTAATGTTTATATTTTACTTTATACAGGATGGCAGCTTGTCCGAAAACCTATTTAGCCCGTATTAGATAGGTAGTAGTAGTAGTAGTATTTTCGGGGAGACTCGTGTCTAGCAAGTAGGCCTTCATAGGCCCTTTTTGCCAACCCCGTGGACAAGGTCTAGGCATGCTGGGTACCAAGTACCTTAGAATTTTACCGAGACTAAGTAGTTCCAACTTTAGTAAGGATCTTTTATATGCTACAACATCGTAGTAACATGGGACCCACGGCTTTACGTCACTTCCGAATGATGGCATTCTGTAGAGGCTTTCATCCGCATTTTTTTATTTTTAAAAACCTCACCGGGATCGGGAATCGAACTCTCGACCTTTATATCAGTAGCCAGAATGCTTACCACTGAGCTATGGAGCCCGGCTCGTATTAGATAGGTATATTGAGCGATTTTTACTTAGTTAAAAAATTGCGTTTTTAGTGTAAATCCAAAAAGTACAATTTTTCGGAAATTAAGCAAGATTTCCATACTCAAGGTCAGAAAAAAACTTTTTTTCGTAAATTGTGTCCCTATCTTGACTAGTAAATGCATTTTTCGTAATTATTTAAAAAAAAATGTTGAATTTTACTGATAACGGAAGTCACGTGACAACTTCTGTTTTGGCCCATTTGTAATCACTTTTCAACCACTTCTGGTCGCCAGTGTTTGATTTTCCAAGAAATTCTAAATATATTTTTTTCATTTGATGCCAGCTTTTTGGCGTCATTTTATTTATTATTTGTTTATAATAATTTTCTTACGTAGTGCATCCACACTGTAGCTTGAGAATTTGAATTCGGCGTCGAGTTGGCTGGCGCCGATATGGCTCCGCGCCGAGTTGTCCCGGCGCCGAGCTGGCCCCGCGCCGAGATGGCGGCCTCGAGATGTCCTACACCCTTTCTCGGTGGCCCGCTCAAACATTACGCCGCTAGCTGCTAGCGCCGGATTTTTGAAGCAATGATAAATAATTAGATTTAATATAATGTGGGAGGTATATAATCTTACTTTTGGTTGCCAGCGACGCGCTACGTTTAGATTTATGCTATTATTAAGCTCTTTGCTATTATGTTTTTATTATACAAAACAAAATATCTACATTCCTAGGTGAATGCAGACTTTCACGGCCGTTATCCATAATGGTAAGTTTTTTTGGGTTATGCTGTAGTCGTCGATCTAAACTTGACCGTTCGTCAAGTAATCAGTTTTTTCATAAATTTTCTAAGGATTGATGTTGTAGCCTCATGCTTCTCGTTACATACCAAGGAATCGTTCCGGTTGCCAGATTATGTAAATCTTGTGTGGTGAAGCTTGTCGATATTCTGATTGGTTGTTCACCTGACACTTGCGTATCTTTTTATTTGGTTTGCAGGGCTACCCTTCCATGTGTTGGCGGTAACCGTCCTCGATTGAAGCTGTTTGGATTTTTAGTAATCTCTAGGGATTCCCAAATAATACGAGAGTAGTAATTTGTAGCCCTGGCTAATATGCTTAGGAGTTTAGTTTATTCTGTGGTTCCATTATCCCAGTAGATGTTTGTCAATGGCGGATTTTGCCTGTTTAAAAGACATGTGTGGTTCTGGTATTCTTCATTGGATGTTTCTTCTCGTTTATACGATGTAAGATCTGTCACAAATACATTAGAGCGGGTAAATGCCTTGTGTCTGCGCAAGAAATCTTTCTTGGAAGGGATCATATTCAATCTTTCTCATTGTACCATAGCAAACCCCGATGTTTTTCTTAGCCAAGACTTTTCTTATTCTATCGGTTGCTCCGGCAATGTAGGTAAGGTGGGCGTAATGCGTTGGTTTAAGTTTATTTAGTTTTTGGCCTATCTCGTCGACTAGCTATTCTTCCGTAAAGCTTTTTCTACATATTTTAATTCTTATAGTTTGATGGCCTCGTCACAAACAGCATTGGCCTGGTGAATAGGCCTGTTGCTCAATGGTATTTTTTGTTCGGAATGTTGATGAGACGAAGGGTGTAGATAGCGATCAGTGTGATCTTCTTTAGATATACTGTACAGCTTAATCTGTTATTAGTGGTTCATTTCACTACCGTGTCCAGAAAAGAAAGGCATAGTTTCTACCTGCTCTATACAATGTGCGTGTACGCTACCTGCGCAACGTATGCAATCACATGATAAATTCTTAATGCTAAAATATTTACCCCCTATTAATCATAGACCCAAGATGTAAATACAAGTTTTCGGGGCCACTTTAGTCTATCTAACTCGAATTAGTATTTTACCTTCTAAGTTAACCTACAAATCAGAAAGTGAAAAATATGCAATCAAACCTTAATACAAAAAAATAGGACCTCCCATGGAAATTCAGCACCAACGGCTAAAACTTGAAATTTGGTTATTTGTTAACCTACCCAATTTAACTCCATTGACTCCTTTGCTCATTCGATTATTATTCATTTTATCACAAACATTTTTAATCAAAGTATTTTTTGTAAAGTTCGATATTCTTTCCTCGTTATGTTAATGGCGCCCAAGAAAATTAACTAACTAACTCTCCTGTTGGGTTCCGATATTTTGGTAGGAAAACAAATTTAGTTCTGCAAATTACGGGGATGGAACACTTAGGGCCGGTTCTACAACCAAGGATAAAGTAATGCGGTGAATAAATTACCTACAAACAATTGCTGTAAAACAGAAACTATGACAATTATACCTCGGATAGCTTATTTTAGGTATATACTTACATTGTGGAACCGGCCCTTAAAGTAAAGTCTGCCTTTGGTAGTGCAGTTATCCATTTATTAGCATAATGATTTATCTTTCGAGGAACTAAATACATGTTACAGTTTCATCGACACCCAGGAATTGAACACTTGTTCGGCATAATGATGAAAATAGAGAAACTTGCACAAATATGGTATGAAATTGCAATAAACTACTATTAACAATTTTTAGTCACAGCAACTGCTTTGAAACGCTAGCAAATCGCTATTACATTTATTTCACAACTATCTGTGACGGTTATTTACGTGTTCATTGGTGCAATACTGGTGGTAAATCACTCACATGCACACCACCAAACATTAACGAAGACACTATGTGAGTTCTCTATTAAAAAAGCTCAATCATAATTGATAATTTCAATCAACATGTAGCTAACATTTGTCTCATAGTTCACGTCGATGGGCATGCCTGGCCTTCTTTAGGTAGCATTGGCCTATTCCCTATTCGTCCATGCACCTATTATCTGAAACCTGTAGAAATAAAAATAACACGTGCAAATAAATGTTCCTAAAATCATTTAATTTTATTTTAAACTAAATTACCTTATGTACTGTTTGAGGCTTTCGCGGTTACTCGAATTATTCTCCTTAGCATAGAATTTCGGCTTAGACCGCGTAGTATTTGTATATGAATACCCAGCATTTTCTGGCTTAATGTGCCTTGCACCTTGTGAAGTCG